>JAJMLE010000005.1:0-600000 GCA_030564055.1 Ogataea mattraensis | reverse complement strand
TGATGGTCACTTAAACTCAAAAGTTCAATAGTCGTAGGTATATTCAATCTATTCATGATTGTCTGATATTCGTTGATGAGCTCTTTCATTTTAAGACGAACTCCGTTATGGATGTTAGTTCCTACTAGCAACGAAAGCTCCTCAGGACTAAACGAAAGTGGAGATCCGATATTTCTAAGGTCAGGAAGGCATGCTAGGTAGCGATCAAAACGGTTTTTAGAATGATTTCTTTTAAGATCGCACAAATAGAGCTTCATTATTGTCACAGGATCAATGGTTGGATCTGCATTAAAATGCCGGTATGCAATTTCAGGTGTAATGATTATATCTTCTGGTATCCGAACAACTAATTTATCTCCAGGTTCTTGATTTTGCCCTCCCACAAAGATGGCTGATACCCCATGTTCCCCTACTCTAAACTCAATTCTCTTATCCACAACGGCTCCATTGGAAAAACACCAATCCAATAGCTGATTTACTATTTCTGCCTGCGCCATCACCCTCAAAGATACAGGATTTGTCGAGATCTCAAAGCCCTATATCGGATCTTTGCGATTAGGACGTTCCACCACTTGTATTAAATTCAAAACTGATGGTTCAAAATTGCTTCGAGTACTAGGCGGAGAAATTACGTAATATTTTCAAATGGCTTTCAAGTTGAATAATGCTATACATTGAGATAGAGAGTGATGGAGATAGACTAAAAAGGAACATCAATAAGACCAACTAGTAGCCGATCTGAAAGTGATCGAACAACAAAAAGGAAAAAAGAATTAGGCTGTCTTTCTGCACATCACCATCGACTTCGGTTCAGTATCTTTACTCGAACTTAGCCTTAAGAAGGTTATACAAAGTGACACAGTCAGCAGAGAACTTTCTGATACCATCAGAAAGCTTTTCAGTGGCCATGGCATCCTCGTTCAACAAGAATCTGAAGGTAGCTTCGTCGTCAATGTAAGAAACCTTCTCCTCAGTGCACGAGCTGGCAGCGGAAGCATCCAAAACCTTTGGAACTGGGTCAGTAGAGTTGATCATCTCTTCCAAAAGCTTTGGAGCAATGGTCAAGAAGTCACAACCGGCCAAAGCGGTGATTTCACCAACATTTCTGAAAGAAGCACCCATAACGATGGTCTTGTAGCCGTATTTCTTGTAGTAGTTGAAGATCTTGGTAACAGAAATGACACCTGGGTCTTCCTTACCTTCGTAGGTCTTACCGGTTTGAGCTTTGAACCAGTCCATGATTCTACCAACGAAAGGAGAAATCAAAGTCACTTTAGCTTCAGCGCATGCAACAGCCTGGACGAAAGAGAAAAGAAGAGTCAAGTTACAGTGAATACCGTACTTCTCTTCCAATTCTCTGGCAGCCAAGATACCTTCGTAGGTAGAGGCGATCTTGATCAAAATCTTTTCCTTTTCAATACCAACGGACTTGTACAATTCGATGATTTCGAGAGCCTTTTTGATAGTAGCTTCTTTGTTGAAAGAAAGTCTAGCATCAACCTCGGTGGACACTCTACCAGGAACAATCTTCAAAATCTCCTTACCGAACTCAACCAACAATCTATCAAGAGCAATGTTGGCCTTCTCGTCGGCAGTGGTGCCCTTGTCTTGAGCGTACTCAACAGCAACGTCAATCAACTTGGCGTATTGTGGCTTTCCAGCAGCAGCCAAGATCAACGATGGGTTGGTGGTGGCATCTTGTGGAGTATATTTGGCGATGGCTACGCAAATTGAAGTTAGTATTGCAAGATTTGAGAGACAGTCAATAAAATTCATTTTTCACTTACATTCGAATTCACCAGTGTCAGTCACAACGACGGTACCGGCGGCTTTAAGTTGTTCAAGAGAGTTCATTTTCGATAGTAATTTAATATAATTGAATAACTATTAAGAAATTCCGATTTTGCCAACAAGACAATTAATAGAAGAACAACACCCTTTATATAACTACTATGGAGATTGAATGGCCCGAGAGAAAAAATCCCCATGCTTTATTGAGCTGCATGTGTTTACATAAGCCAGGTGTGTTCATTGCCCCTTTCCAGGCTCCCCCGGCTGCGAGATGGAACTTTTGTGCCCGGTGGAAATGCTGCACCCCGTAATTTTGCCCTCGGAGACGGTCTGTCGTGCGCGACTTTTTCTTTTTCTGGGGCACAAGCAAGCGTCAACCAATTGCCTAATCGAGACGCGCCTGGAAGACTACCTTCCGTGGGGAAAACAAAATTGTAAATAGGGACCGGAAGGACTTCTGTGTGGCTAGTGCTAGCCCCAGCCACACACGGGGCCAGGTAGACAGTCTACTCTACAGCAAGAAGAGAAAACTTCCGTAGACACTAACTAACGACAATTATTATCAACGATTACCTTTTGTTCACAATTTAGACATTCTTTTCCGATCTTGGATCTTTGATTTTAGATAGTCCAAGAGTTCCAATGTATCTTTCGAAAACTTTCTGATTCCCTCAGAAAGCTTTTCGGTTGCCATTTGGTCTTCGTTGAATAAAAACCGAAATTTCGACTCGTCATCGATCACTGTCATCTGCAAATCTTCACACTCCCGTTTGCTTTTTGCTGAGTCCAAAACTTTGGGAACTTGGGCTTTGGAACTGAGCATCGTCTCAAGCAAATTAGGACTGATTGTGAGATAATCGCACCCTGCAAGTTGTTCAATTTCCCCAACATTTCTGAACGAAGCTCCCATCACAATAGTATCATAGCCGTATTTCTTGTAGTAATGGAAGATCTTTTTCACAGACAAGACTCCAGGATCTGTTTTGCTGGAGTAGTTCTGTCCCGTCTTAGCCTTATACCAATCAAGAATCCTCCCCACAAACGGAGATATCAGAGTCACACCAGCCTCAGCACAAGCCACAGCCTGAATAAATGCGAACAGAAGAGTAAGGTTACAGTGCACCCCGTACACAGCCTCAAGCTCCCGAGCTGCTTGTATACCCTCCCAAGTAGCTGCTATCTTGATCAAGACGCGATCTTTCGATAGTCCTTTCTCTTCATACAACCTGATGAGTTCCAATGCTTTGGTGATTGTAGCACTTTTATTGAACGACAGTCTTGCGTCGACCTCCGTCGAAACTCTGCCAGGAATGATCTTAAGAATCTCGGATCCAAATTCCACTAACAGTTTGTCCAATGCAACTTCTGCTTCTTTGTCCGATCCTCCAGACTTCTTTTGCACAGCATAATCAATTGCACGGTCAATAACTTCAGAATATGCCGGATTTTTAGCAGCAGCAAGAATCAATGATGGATTAGTTGTAGCATCTTGTGGCTTATATCTTGCGATCGACTCGAATTCCCCAGTGTCTGTAACAACAACTGTGCCAGCTTTCTTCAAATAGTCCAATGAGCTCATGTTCCCCTTTTAATTCTGAATCCAACACTACATTGATCATCGTCAATTTCAGGAACTAATAGGCCTTTTATACACATCCTCCCCGTTCAAACGCCTTTCACCAAGATCCGTCTCGAAACCATAAAATAGCCTAATCTCTCTTAAATAACCGTTCCCTTATGCCTACCAAAAGGAGCCCTATGTAACCAAAATTGATGTCACAAAGCCGCTTGGATTTTAATGGCTTCTTAGCTTGTTTTGAAAACCAGACACGATGCTTCCCTGCCGGACACTGGTCCGCTTATAGTTGTAAATAGGTTCGGGTTCCTATTTAGATAAATTTATAGTGCCGATTTGTGGGGCATTTTGACAAGATACCTGGTGCAAAGATGTGTTAGGAGCACCGCACCCTTTTCTTTACAATATTACGTCAGCATACAAAAAGGACAGGGCTGCTGGAATAAAGATAGGTGGAAGAACACAAGACATTAGTGAGAGGCACACATATTTGTATTATCGAACCAATTTGAATCTTGAAAGGTGTCACCGAGACACAATTGTAACGTGTGGTCAGATAATAGGTGTTAGACTTGGCTGTTCAGTTGCTTAGACAATTATATTATAGTTACTAAAAAGAATACTTCTTCAAAATGGCTAGCATCAACACTCCGGCTGTTGTGATGGGTGAGTGATCTTTATTATCTGGTTTTTTCTGAAAAAACTGAAGTAGTACTAACAGCATTGATAGACAATGGTACTGGTCTGACCAAACTTGGGTTTGCCGGTAATGATTCTCCATCATGGGTCTTCCCTACGGCCATCGCAACAAGATCATCGGGATCAGCAGGCAAACCATCAGCTCCTTCCAAACCCACTTTTTTGAGCTCTTCCACCAGTGCATCATCGGGCAAAAGTTCCGGAGGAAATTTGTCGATAAAAAGAGACATGGAGGATTTAGATTTTTTCATCGGGGATCAAGCACTAAATGCTGCGAAAGGGCCATCCTACTCGCTGAACTATCCTATTAGACATGGTCAGGTTGATAACTGGGATCAGATGGAACGTTTCTGGGAAAATTCGATTTTCAAGTATTTGAAATGTGAACCAGAAGATCATTATTTCCTTCTAACGGAGCCACCACTTAACCCCCCTGAAAACAGAGAAAACACAGCCGAGATCATGTTCGAGTCATTCAACTGCGCAGGTCTATACATTGCTGTGCAGGCTGTGCTTGCACTGGCTGCGTCTTGGACCTCATCGAAGGTCACTGACAGATCCTTGACCGGTACCGTTATAGATTCTGGTGATGGTGTGACTCACGTTATACCAGTGGCTGAAGGTTATGTGATTGGTTCTGCTATCAAAAACATTCCAATTGCAGGTAGGGATATTACCAGCTTTATTCAAACGCTCTTGAGAGAAAGAGGCGAGCGTGACACTTCTCTTAAAACAGCCGAACAGATCAAGCAACAATTTTGCTATGTGTGCCCAGATATTGTGAAAGAGTTCAACAAGTTTGATTCCCACCCAGACATGTTTGCCAAGTATATGGTCGAAACAGTCAGCCATTCTAAAATTGAAATCGATGTTGGTTACGAAAGATTCTTGGCACCTGAGATTTTCTTCAATCCAGAAATTGCTTCGTCAGACTTCCTCACTCCACTTCCAACCATTGTGGATCAGGTTATCCAGTCATCACCAATTGATGTCCGTAAGAACCTGTACAAAAATATTGTGCTCAGTGGAGGATCTACTATGTTCAAAGATTTTGGCAGAAGATTGCAAAGAGATTTAAAGACCCTAGTGAACGAAAGAGTTTCTCAAAGTGAGCGTTTAAGTGGCACCAAATCCAGTGGTGTTTCTGTGCAAGTCATTTCCCACAAAAGACAAAAGAACGCTGTTTGGTTTGGAGGATCTCTGTTAGCACAGACTTCAGAATTCAAGAGTTACTGCCATACCAAACGGGATTACGAGGAGTATGGTCCAAACATTGTGAGAAACTTTTCACTGTTCAGTGTTCCTTAAGTGTGTTCGTTGACACACAACACCAAAATAGAATATCTTCTGTCCTATTTTCCCTACCTGTTTGTATCTTATCATCAAAACCGTTTCTATTCATAAGACTATTTGCTCGTAAGGTCATTACAAAAATCTGTCCATTTGCGAACAATTGGATGCTCTCGCTCGTTTTCTATATTAAGTTTTTGGTCGAAATAGTCCGCCTGTAGAACCTTGCGGATATTTAGTTCTTCTAAGGCCTCCTTGTATTGAGTCTCGGAGATTTTTGTGTGGTGATACAAATGCGTTAATTGCAATACAATTTTTCCCACCAAAGCTCCAATTCTGGAACCTATTGGATATCCTTCATCAAATCCTTCTTGTAAACTCTCCTCCTTTGCTTTAGTGAGCCCATCAAGGTATCCTTGTTTTGCGTGTCGTCTTTTCAAAGAAACTAGCTCTATATGTGTTGGATCATCACCATTGGATCCGTATAATTCCGACGTGTTTGGCTTGAAATGGTGCTCATCGTCTGATGACAACCACACATCATCGTTGCCTCCATGATCTGTTAGCTTGGCATCTCTCATGGGGTTGTCCGTCGCTGGAAAACAGGTCTGATATTTTGATCGATAAATCCACTCGGTTCAAAAAAAGTTAAAAAGCCAGGGATCTTCGCCGGTATTTTTACCCGGCTTTTGCTCCGAAGAAGCACTGACTAAAAGAAAAAAATGGCACCTTGCTCAAAACAAAAGAATAGAACCGCAAATTTCCTTAGGTGGCAGTTTCAATATACGAGTTGAATAACTAGGTGAAGTTGTATGGCAAACAGTTGAGGAGGTTTATTATCCTTAGTGAAGAAGACGGAGTGATTCATTTGACGGAGCAGCTGTTTGACAGAACACTTTACTTTCCGACTGGCTGCGCCAAGCAAAAGACCGAACGAAAACCAACTTTCTTTTTTTAAACATCACCCTGGAAGCTAGGGATAGCATTTACACATATTCTTCTTAATAGAGGTTTCAGGAACCAGCGGAAACTACGTATAATAACAACATCTTTCTCGAGACTATCAAAAGATGTCACACAACATTATTACCCAGGTTCAGCAGTCTGACGATATGCCTATGGTCTCGCAAATCCCAGCGGATGACGATGACTACAACACAGAGATTAAGATGAATTTACGGGATCAGCTTTTCACAATTACGCGAGATGATTTGATGGCTTTGCCTGAAAGTATTCTGCTTTGCTTGTTTCCAAACGGAGTATTTGTGGACAAAGACGGTAATGTGATCACTAATCTGACTGAAGATGACATTGTTTTTGTGAATTTCTCCCCAGAATGCTTTCAATATATTTGTCAAATGTTTGATGCAGCAGTGCATGACTTGCAACTGAGCGAACAAGCAGGCCATCATCAACAGGTGTACGATATAAACGACCCAAGCATTTTGAATGACAAGCCTTCGATTATTGTGTTGAGAGAAGACCTTGATTTCTACTGCATCCCACCAACAGCAGGTCTTGACACTGAATCCATGAGAAAAATCAAGCAGGTTGTTGGCGAGAAACTGGTTACAAACAAGAAGATTTTTGACGGGTTAGGTTACGAACCAGGAAAACAATTGAAAGCTGCAGAGCAACATCTGCTAGACATGTTGTGTTCATCCGGGTTTAAAATTGATGGCCAGTGGGGTCACCGATCTCTGGAGCCTGGCAAGACCGTTGTGTTTTCATTGGCGCTGGTCCGCCTGAACACAGAACCCTCAGAGACCCCATCTGCTTCTGCATCGCCATCTTTGAAACCAATATCTTCGGTGAGCTCGTTATCGAGTCAGCAGGAGAAGCGCAAGTCGAGATTGAGCACTTTGGCTCATGCTGTCTCTAGATCTGGTTCTAGAGCTAGAAAGGAGAAAAATTCTACGGCTACTAAATTACTTCTTTTCTGGAGAAAGCCTGCCAGAAAGTGTTGGTGGTCAGATAGTATCATGGAAGTGGATTTCTCCAGTCTAGGGCTCAGAAAGGCGGACGGGGAACTGCTTGCGCAATCCATGATCAAAATACACGTGAGAAGAGTCTGGACTCTTGAACTTTCCGTTGTAGGCATACAGTGAGAAGTGTTTCATCTTATGTGATTGATTGATCGATAACTTTTAGAATCATAGTATTTATAGCCATATATATATATAAATAATAATTATTGTCGAGTCAAGTCTACTATAAAGATGCAGCCCCATTTCCGTCTAAAAGTTCAATTTTATCGCAGCCCTGAACTTATCTATATAAGAAATAAAAAAATATAGCTGATAAGAGCAAAAAAACATATTTAGTGGGATAGTGTCGGTATACCATCCACTTTCAATCGTTTTCAATGGTTCTCCGAGCTATTTCTGCCATCATAGGATGGTGTTATTTTTCTTCCTGGTGCCTATCATGTTATCCTAGCGTGATTTCCAACATCCATTTGAAATCTGTGCAAGGAATATCAATAGACTTTATGTTTTTCAATACTGCCGGGTTCATTCTATACACCTTATACACCGGTTTTCTATATCTGGATGATACAGTGAGGGACGAGTTTCTGCAGAGGTATGGCAAATATCCTCTTATCAAACTGAATGACTTTATTTTTGGTTCCCATAACCTGATTCTCAACCTTGTTTTGATGAGCCAGGCCTATTTCTGGGGCTTTAAAAAAAACGATAATCAACGAATTTCCATGACATGCAAAATGGGACTTTTTGCAGTTGCTTTATATGCTATTGGTTGTAGCATTCTGATTGCTAACACATCAAGATATCTCATGTGGATCGATCTGTTGACCTCGTTTGGTCTTATCAAGATTCTAATGAGCGTATGCAAAAACATTCCCCAAATCTGGTATAATTACAATCGGAAATCCACTCATGGATGGCCCATAGAAATGGTCTGGTTGGATTTCCTTGGAGCAGCGTTCTCATTCACTCAATTGGTGATGGATGCCTATATTGCAGGAGACTTGAGGGCAGTGTTCCACAATATGCCCAAATTTCTTTTAAGCTGTGAGGTTGCAATTGCAGATGCCATTTTCTTCTTGCAACATTACTATTTCTATTATGATACCGATGTTAAGCAATATGGACCATTCAAGCCAATTGGATACGGGGCTGTCATTGACGAGGATGAACAATTTGTCATCGAACATCAGCACGATCATGACCATTCCAGAGATCTTGAATGTCAGTTTAGTCCCATTGATAAAAAAGAACTACAAAGATTGCTTCCTTAAACTTGGCTTTTTTGATATTATTCCCGTTCCTTATATATTTGCAAATTTACTGATTTATCAATTTCGTTTTGAGCATATGTGAAGAGTACCTGCAAACTCCCCTGTCTCTAGGATGTAATTAGAAAGAGGTCTAGATGGGTTATCAGTTTGTCGAGTTTCTTGATATGACATAATCAAAGCAAATGTGTCACATGACTTTTCATAATCCGATCTGGCTGGAAAATACAGCCGACTAAAAAACACCATTCAAGAGTGTCTTTTAAAAGGGTACGAATTAGCATCCAAACACTCAACAATGTATAACTACATTGGCAGAAGGCTCATGTCTTCGTACAATTCGGGATTTCAACCTCTTACTGCTGCCAAGGGACTACCCGGGGCAGTGGGTAACACTCCATTAATTAAAATCAACAGATTAAGTGACGAGATCGGACGTAATGTATACGGAAAAGCTGAGTGGATGAACCCTGGAGGGTCAGTGAAAGATCGAGCAGCACTTTTTTTTATTGAGCAAGCAGAGAAGAAAGGTTTAATCAAGCCTGGAGGCACAATTGTGGAAGGAACAGCAGGAAATACAGGTATTGGATTGGCTCATATTGCCAGAGCCAAAGGTTACAATTGCGTGATCTACATGCCTAATACACAAGCTCCATCCAAGATTCAAACATTGAGATTATTAGGATGTGAGGTGTTCCCTGTTCCTGTAGTTCCTTTTGATAACCCCGAAAACTTCAATCATCAGGCCCGAAGACATGCCGAGTCGCTAGAGAACGCTTATTGGACCAACCAATTTGATAACCTTGACAATAGGCTGGCACATATCCAGATGACAGGTCCTGAAATTTGGCGACAATTATCTGGAAAAGTGGATGCTTTCACTTGCAGTCTTGGAACTGGAGGCACTTGGGGAGGTACATCAAGATATCTCAAAACTCAAAATCCTGATATCAAATGTTATGTAGCAGAGCCTCCTGGATCGTGTGTGTATGCTTACGTCAAATCTGGAGGCAAGAGCTTGGAGAGATCAGGATCTTCTTTTACAGAAGGAATTGGTCAAGGTAGAATTACCAATAACGTTGCACAGGACATTGAACTGGCTGATGATGCATTTTTGATTCCTGATGAGGCATCCATTGCCATGCTATACCGACTACTTGATGAAGAGGGGATTTTTGTGGGTGGAACATCGGCATTGAATGTTGTTGCTGCAGTGGAGGCGGCAAAGCGTTTGCCGGAAGGCTCCAACGTGGTCACGATCCTGGCAGATTCTGCTCAGAAGTATGCCGATAAAATATTCAGCAAGTCCTGGTTGCAATCCAAAGATCTATACGAGGCAATTCCAGAACCTTTGAGAAAATATGCAACCCTAGACTGAAGCTGTATGATTGTATATATGTATGTACGTATGTATGTATTTTGAGTGGAATCAATAATGAAGCAAAGACCTTACAAAACTGTGAAACCTCTGTATACTGTAGTGTATTTGTGAACCCATCCTTACTGATCTCTGATCTCTGTATCAGCATCCAGATACTTTTTCAGCTATCATGTGCAACCCTATCTTAAGCCAAAACCTTCACTGCATAAGATGGCTGTAGTGAGCTTATTCATTAAAATATCTTCGGTCGGATAATTGTAGAGACACAGCTCATTGAAGCAAGTATGTGCAATTGGTAACCTAGTGAGATCGCTGTCCACTAGCTTTGTAATTTTTAAGGTCATAGAAGGAAGTCCGGTTGCCGGTAGACGGTCGGACCCAGTGATGAAAAGCAGTAATTTTCGTTGTTCGCTCACAGTCTGATTACTGAAATATGACCAAAACCACTCGATGATGGAGTCATTAGAGCTGAAACCATTGTATTTGGTGACAGACTTCAAGATCTCAACATCAATTTTTTGGTCCCTATAATCCTCACCAATCAGAATGAGCTCTATTTCCTCTGGAGTAAATAACGAAAGAGCATTTCCACCAATGACGTGTGTAAAACCGTTTTGGAATGCTTTAAATGGCACTTTGATGGCCTCGTTCAAAAAGTACTGGTAGTATTTCTCCACATATTCGTACTTGTTGTCATTCGAAACCTTGACTTGTGATCCATTTTCAATGAGCTCTGCCTGTAACACTTCTCCAAAGATATCTGTATATGTAACATCAAAATATAATTCCAAGTCATCTACGCTTTCTAATTTCAACATGCGTTTCAAATTGTGTCCAACATCAGGATTCAGCTGCGTAAAGTCATTCAAGGTAACCTTTTGTCCCATAAGCTTTTTATACAAGGCTTTTGGTAACCGCAGATCCAAAATGGTGGAATTATAAATTGCCAAACCCAGCACTGCACCAACAAGATAATATAATTCATCGTTGTCAATTGATGAAACAGAAAACCAGCATAGTTGAGAATTTTCGTCATATGAGAATAACCCTTTATCAGCGTGAAATAGATCTTTGGTTAATAGCAAAAACCATTCTTTTTTCAACCCCCCAGCATCTATCCCGGGCTCATCCACGAACTCGACACGCAATAATTTTTTGAAGTCTGATTGATGCGACTTGATGCATCTTAAGGAGTCTGTAGTAATCAAGTTTCGGCGCACTCGAACCTTGAAATAGACATCAAATGGAAGATTTCTGTTCAAGGATTGAATAAAAGCTTCTTCAGCTTTTCGCTCCATCATCCTTTTTGCTTCATGCTCCAAGATGGATATTTTGGCTGCTAACGAAAGCATAAAAGGAAACTGACAGAAAGTAAATGAAGATTTCTTCAAGGCACCCCCAGAAGTAGACAAGCCTAGATAAGTAGCTTTAGATTCTGCTTGGAGATAGTCTACAACTAGTTGCAATGAATCCTTATTTGTGGTATCTTGATCGTGACGCTTTGTGGAGGTGTTGAATTGCCAGGCATCAAAGTCCTGTTTCACATTCACATAATCCACCAAGCTGTTATAAAACATGGCATCATTGACTTTTCGGCAATTTTTGTTCGCTAAGAACAAGAAAGATGCCAATCTCCCAGCAGTTCGTAAATGCCAATCGTCCCCATACTGCTGTAATCTGATTTTAATGTCATGTTCTTTCTTTTTTTCTCGTTTGCTTGGCCAGAAGGTAGATGAAGAGGAATCAGTAGTTCTTCTGCTACCAGAAGAAATATAAACAGGCATTCCAATAAAAAGTCCAAAATCTGAGCTTTGAGAAGTGGGTCTAATGAAATGAGCATTGAGAGTTTCTTTGTAGTTAATGTCATCGTTATTTGAAGCACATGTTAAATATGAACCAGGCTGAATGACCGAATTGTAGAGCTCGTAATTGATGCACCTCGTAAGCTGAAATGTTATGTAAAGATTGATGAAATCAACCTTTTTGACAAATTCGTCCTGTGGCAGCCTTGACCACCAATATGTGAGATGGTGGATGATTCTTTTATCAGAGTACGACAATAATCCAATCACACGCTTTAAAAGATCATAAGAGGAAGCCTTCAATTCAGGAGCCAAAGAGGTGGTTGAAGTGGTATTTCCACTTATCAAACAATCAGGAAGAATAGGGATTTCTAACAAAATAAGCAACCAGTTGATATGGGAAGATTCTTTCATAATAGGAGGATGGCGAAGTAAATGGATACTTCCTAACAATAACCTGAACAGAGGTCTTTTAGTTGGAAGCTCCATTAGTAGCGAGTAGAACTTCTTTATTTCATTGAAATTCAAGTTTGGCGAACGATGATTTGATGTGCGGTGTTGGTTAAGCTTGAAAGAGTTGTTCAAAGTTGTATATGAAGAAAATCCAGCAAACAACATGTCTTCCAAGGGCTTGAAAATCAAATGCGGGTTATTTTCTTTCTTGCTAGGACTCATGGCAGATGTGCATCGAACAATGGTCTTCTTCAACAGGGAATATGACATCAAAGATTCAGGAACCTGTTCCTCTGAATCTTTTGATGGCGACGACGCCCCTTCAACTGACAAAGTAGTCGTTGTATGGCAAATCAAACATCTTATTCTTGTCACATCGCTTGGATATTTAATGATGGTACCACAACATTTACATGAATCAAAAATGACAGCTGAAGCAGGCTGCTTTGGTGTTTGCACTGTTGATGATCCGGAAGTTCTTATGTCTTGACGGGGAGAACAAGAAGTTAGTGAAGTGATGGAATTTCGATTGTACTCTTTGGACATGTTACAATCCGTCTGGCCCAAGGTTTCAAAAGAGGGAGGCGGAGCCAGAGTTGTAGCAGAAGCTTGACTTTGCTGCTGCTGCTGCCGCTGTGTTTGTCCTGCTTCAACAGAATCTTGTTTTTTCAGAAACTTTGACAACCATGTCGAGCTGCTGCTTGACGGAAGAGCAGCCATAATACTGTGTTGGCCAGTTGAATGGTGATTGTGGAGTGAAATCAAAGGCCCTGGGATTATCACCGATAAAAATAGGGAAATTCGATAAACCGCGGGGCGTTTTAAATCAGTGCCTGAGCCCTCCAATTGGATTGAACAACCACAACTCTAGTCAAGAATTGTATGAGCCTCTGTCACGGTAATATTTTTAGAAATCGGCTCGCAATAGATACACTTGTGAATTAAGGAAAAGCCACCATTAATATTCTTGAAAGTGTAAAGCTTTGTTATTATTATTATTATTATGTGTTAATTTTTTAGCAAGCTGTGGAGAGCACAGCCTGAAAGGCACCATATAAGCTAGATAAGATGATGGACCAAATCGACAAAAAACGAACTATATGAGATTTGCAAAGGATGTTAATAGCAAGTTAAAGAGATGCACAGGGGAGAACGATTTGCAGTTCGACTTGCAACTCTGTCTAGGTGTCATAGGTATAGTCACCAGAAATCCATCTGTTGACCATATCCAAGGCATGGGAAGGTTGGTTGTATGGAACCATGTGACCTGCATCATAGACCCTAAGGAAAGTCAGCAAGCCGTTTGTCTTCACTTCTCCAGCAAGACTGCCATCGATATCGCTGAACCAGTACTTGAATTCGGCATCTTGATAGCTAGAAGTTCCGTTCCATTCTAGTGCTTCAGTCCACCACAAGTTTCCTAGCCAATTACAAATGTAATCCTTGTCACCTGCATAGATCAAAACTGGAACTCCAGTGTCCAAAACTTTAGCAACAAATTGCTGGAAAGGCTTGGTTTCGTCTCCAGTTAAAATAAATCTTCTGAAAACACCATCGTCACAGCCAGTGTACGAGTCCACTTCCGATCCAAGAGCCTGCATGACTTCTGGCAAATTCATGTATTGATCAACATAATCCAAACCTTCGTAACACAAGCCGTTGTCAGTCTCACACTGGGTCCTAATATCATAGTAGTTCAACCCTGTCTTCTCAAAAGGTCCCATAATACGTTCACAATACAGATTTGCAGGTAAACAAGTCAATGCAGTCTGAGTCAAGTAACATGCTTCAATGAGTCTAGCACAACGTGGGTAAATGGTATCAATTTTATCACAGTCTTCGTCCGATAGAATTTGCTCGTAGCCTGACAAGGTTGCATTGCAAGCCATTGGACCATAAGAGCCATACTGAATTAAAGCGTCGGTGATACCATTACCAATAAGAATAGAAGTAAGATCAAATGAACGGTTGTGGTGGTCTAGAATCTCACTTGCAATACCAGGAATGTAATGTCCTGCATACGATTCACCAGAGATATGGAAATCGTTACGCAAGTATTGCGGGAATTTAGCAAAAAAAAGCTCCAAGAAAGCATAGACATCTTTTGCTGCTGCTTTGGTGCTTGAGACAGAAGATCTCGTACTGTAGGAATAGCCAACACCGACCGGTTGTTCTAGGAAAATAACAGATGCATTGCTATTCCAAGAGAAGGGATTGTTAATTGGAGTCAAAGTGGTGCCATTGATAGAGGCAGGACCCAGTTCAAAAAAGAGACCAGTCATTGAACTGCATCCAGGACCTCCATTCAACCATAGAATGACAGGATCATTTGCAGGATCGTTTCTACTTTCGAAAAACCAGTAAAACAAATGCTTGTCATCTTCGTCAATATCGAAGTAACCAGCATATTGAGTAACTGTATCCACACCAAGCTTACTCGGATAAGCAGCAGTGTTCATATTCACTCTCAGTTGATAGTTTGGCAAACTAGACAGTCTCATGGTATCCGACTCCTTTCCCTTCTTCACCAGTGACTCCACAGGAAATGAACTCACCAATGAGCATGTACCAGTCATGTACTCTTGAACAGCTTCCCTTAGTCCCCAAGTTCCTAGGTTCTCTTCCATGAGTTTCCAGGCCACTCTAATATCATCTTTGAGTTCATATTCATGATCAGAACTAGCCAGCTCACGTTCGAAGTTGAAATCCAACGAATGTTGGGTGGATGGGATAACATACCCAGCAATACAGCTAACAAAAGTAGCAGCTGTTAACAATTGGGACTTCATGAGGATTTGCGGTTCCTTGATCTATACTTTTTAGTCTAACAAAAAAAGAAGTTCGGTGTAAAACTCTGAAGGATAGTGTCACCGAATGTTCCCTTTTCCAAATTCTGAAATTTCACAAGCACTCTAAAGAAAGACAGAAACTCAAGTTGATTCTATTTACCACAAATCGATCAATATTTATACCTGTTAATGGTGGGAACAAGTGGGAAACTACATAAGCCTTCGGGTTTGGGCTATTTACCGTAAACAAAAAGGCGGTGTAAAACTGGGGTCTAACAATACTACATCCGTACACCACATTACACCAACAGCACAACACTTCCATATCCACAAAGACACAAAGACCTATTGAACTTTGCCCGAAATCATTAACCGCCAATCACATCAGTTGTGAGCTCTTGTAGTAATTCAGGTGAACATGAAGGTCTGTTTTGCTGGTATCTGTCTTCATGCTCCTCAAAATACAGCCAACCTATTTAATCAGACTGGCAAATACACTCCTCGCACCGCCGATAGGATTTTCTGTGTCCCTCTCGCTCCGAAAGAACGAACAAAGCAAGATCTTAGCAGACAAGACAAGAAATTCCTAGCTCTTGAGAAAGAAACCTGTTTGTTAGCGCGTCAGGTGATTTGTACTACGTCTGTATTTGCTACTAAGTCTACAGTCGTTGAAAATGGGATTGAACAACCCGATTCCTAGATCATTGAAAAGCGAGGCAAAGTAAGTATTTCAACACCGCATATTCTGGCAAGAGGTCCAAAACTGCCAGTATTCAGACAAATTGGAAGTGAGAAAATGGAAATGGGATTATCTTTCAGAACCGTATGAGCATGGCCTGGTTTCTGTGTAATTTATAGTCCATGTCAATATGAAACGGCAATCAAGAAATCGAATCTCTTTTCCACGATTAGCAATTCCGAGGCTTTTCTTTCATCTATCCAAAATACCCTTTCAATCTATCAGAACAACAGCTGAACGGCATTGACTGCGAAGTATTGGTTTTGTACCATCCGCTAGTTCCATCAATGCCACTTCCCACTTCAATTCTCTTATCCCTCCTGGCTGCCCAGACCTCATATTTTATCTGCCAGCAGATACAAAACAGAGTATGGGATTACATAATCCTATACAACGACAAAGACGAAATTACTAACTACTACCATAGAAAAGCTGCCAAAGTTCTGGCTTCTTTCATAAAGCCAAACCAGCTGCTCGGTGCAGACGAGGTGATTCCCCATGATGTTCTCCTCAATGCCAAGGGTCTTGCGGTGATCACTGTTCTGAAAGCCGGATTCCTATTTTCTGGAAGAGCAGGTTCTGGTGTTGTGGTTGCCAGACTGCCTGATAATTCGTGGTCCGCTCCTTCAGCTATAGTCACTGCAGGTGCAGGTGTTGGTGGCCAAATTGGTGCCGAAGTCACCGATTTTGTTTTCATCTTGAATACAGATGCTGCCGTTGAGTCTTTTGCGCAGTTTGGTTCTGTCACTCTAGGAGGTAATGTGTCCGTTGCCGCTGGTCCATTGGGACGTAATGCGGAAGTTGCTGGATCTGCATCCTTGAAAAACGTGGCTCCTGTGTTTGCTTACTCGAAAACAAAAGGTTTGTTTGCGGGGGTGTCTGTGGAAGGATCAGTGTTAATTGAAAGAAGAGAGGCTAACAGAAAGTTTTATGGAGATCTATGTAAGGCTAGCCAAATCCTTAAGGGACGTGTTAGACCCCCTGCAGCTTGTGATCCTTTGATGAGGGTGTTAAACAGCCGGGCGTTTACCAGAGTTAGATCAAATGGCGAGTATTATTCTGATGACGACGAATATTACAACGATATCCCATCTGAATTCAGCTCAGATGACCAATCTTCTTACTCTAGAAGAACGTCTTCAGGAAGACACAATGCGCACCGGTCTTACAACGATGGCTCAGATGACAATTACTCGGACGACGATTCTCCAAGATCTTACTACCAGCGCTCATCTTCGGGAACTACAGCTTCGAATTCCAGGAAACCAACATCATGGGAAGACGACGTGTACGATAGATATGATAGAAAGAAGTCATCGATGTCCGAAGCAAGGTCAGCGGGCTACAGACCGAGAAGCGAGAAGCCGGATTTTGGATATGGCTCAAACAGTTCCAGCTCTGGCCAAGGAGGATCCAAGAACAAAGCTATTGCATTGTATACCTTTGCAGGTGAGCAGCAGGGTGATCTTGGATTCAAGAAGGGAGATGTTATCACCATCATCCAAAAATCGGACTCCACGGACGACTGGTGGACAGGGAGAATTGGAGGCAAGGAAGGTATTTTCCCTGCCAATTATGTTGAGTTAGTGTGAGAAATTGGAAGCAAGTGTATATAAAGATCTATCAAAAGTGTATAAGTTTTTTCTCTTTTGGTTTCTACTTTTTTTTTTACATGGACCAATACAGTTTTTCATTTATTATCACCTAAAAAGAAAGCCTTTTTTTCTTCAAGAATCAAGAATGGATATACTGGAATTTCAATCCTTTGGAATGATTCCCAGATACATGGAGCTCTGAACTATCTGGGTTTTTAAAAGAGGATGAATAGTGCTGCCACCATCAATGGAGCGGTTGGTCTCCAAGAATTTGTAAAAAGAGTCGATCTTGCTCGACCAGAAGAACTTGATTATATGCTCCGATAACGAGTGGATTTTAGGGGCAAGCACCTTTCCGGTAGTCTTGGACGTCAAGAGCTCCTTTCCCAGAATTTCCATGGCACAATCTCCAATTATCTTGTCAATTTGCTTACGTTTTTCTGGCAACTTTGTCTCAATTGTGGACTTCTCTCTAACCACAACTTTTCTGCTTTCAACCATCTTATCTGACTCCACCGACTTGGAAAACACAGCCAATTGAAACAACTTTGAAGGATCAACATACGAAACTGGTGATGTGCTGTTGCTGGAACTGCTGCTTTGCAACTTGTATGGAAATCTAGGAGAGCTTAAATTGAGCTCTTTCTTTGGAATCTCAACTTTTACTTTAAAACAGTAGACTCCAAGCAATTTGAGATTATCAATCAATCGATTTGCGTCTGTCTCATTAACCATCTCAACATATCCATATGCTGTATATCCCTTTTGGGATTCCTGTGGATAAGCACCATAGAGCTCGACCGATTTGATGGACCCAAACGTCAGACACCATTCTTGGAACTTGTCTTTATGTGTGTTCACGTTCAGTCCTGTGATGAGGATTTTGAGCTTATATTTTGGATACGTGTCCTGTCTTTTACTGTACTCCTTTTCTTCTTTAGGAATGGCCCGTGTCACAAACAATTGATGCTTGTTAATCTCCACCAGATTCAGATGCGAAACAGCATTGTCCACCGATTCTTGGTTGGTCAAGGTCACCAAAGCCCAACACCCATTTTTCTTGGGCACTTTTCTGGCCAACACAGAAACCACGCGTCCATATGGTTCCACCAAGCTCTTGATGACGTCTTCTTCAATATCCAAAGGCAAATTTCTCACAAAGATTGAATACTGAGTGCTCAACGGCTCCTTTGCTTCAGAGACAGACTTATTGGCGGGAGAAAAAACAGGGATCTTGGCTATATCCTTTTTTTCAGAAAACTTCGCGCTACCAGAACTGGCTGCCCCAAAAAGTTCACGATCCTTCTTCAAAATATGGATTCCTGCATACACCAGCTTTTCATCCAACATGGTATGATTATACTTCTTAACAACCTCATATGCAACTTCTTTTGAATCAAAATGAATAAACGCTTGTTGTTTTTCTCCGTTGTACTTGCATGAAAGCACTTTTCCATGTTTCTTGAACCTATCGTATAGAATTCTGGTGCTCAAATCCGAAGATAAGTTGGAAAGAAAAACGTTGGCACCAAGACGTTCTCTCTGAGTCTTGTCTCTCAATGAAGGCATTATTCTAACTTCCGAGCCATGAATGTCCATATAATTCAAGGCTTCCATTGCTGCATTGGCTTGCTCCTCACTACTATAGTTCACATATCCATATCCCAATGATTTACATGTCTGACAATCTGTGGGAATCTTTACAGATACCAAGCCAGGAAACTTGCTGAATATTTGTTTTAATTCCATCTCATTGATATTTTTGGCAAGATCACCAACAAAAAGCGAGGTAATCTGTTTGGGTGGAGAGTTGAAAAACCCTATTGGAGATGCAAAAGATGACTCCATTGCGGTCAATCCGGCTCCATGGGTCTTGGAAATAGTCACAATCTCAGCACTGGAGTCTGAATCTGCACCAGCAGCATCTTTTTTCGATTCAACAACATCTTCCAAAACCAATTTCTGAACCACTGTGGCTTGTGTAGGATCTGCTTCTTGAACAGCAGTTGGAGGAAGAGTGTCTACCCCCACAGTGCCACTGGACAAATTAAATTCCTCTTCTTGTTGCTCTTCTTCTTTCTGTTCTACCTCCTCCAGATCACTTCTTGGTTTCGAGGACTCACTGACATAAGAAAGACTTTGGTTTTCAGCAAAATAGCTTTCGTCAGGACCCATACTGATCCGATCAACATCACAAGTTAAAATCTCAGGTGGCATATCATCAATACAATCGATTCTTGGTGTATGAACATAATCGTCTCTGTTCTCGTCAGCGGACCCATTAAGAGCATTCTTGTCTTTGAAATTTCTCAAGCTGAAAAAGCTCCTTCTTCTTTTCGATTCCAAAACCGGCTCTTTTTTCCTATTGGCGCTGTTTTTCAGATTGGCATCATTCTCCTTGAAACTGATTCTAGTCGACAAAATATCACTGCAATCTCCCGCCGTCGTCTTCATGTTCTCCTCCTGCTTGATATCTCTGTTCGACAGACGGCTCTTTAAATACCGAAGTCCAACTGAAAATCCATGCGATTCTTCCATGACAGCACCTCAATTTTTGTCTTGTTACAAACAACAATTATCGAAACAAAGAGGAAAAAGGTCTAGTATATATATTCAGGAATTATCTAAAATAGGGAGCCAAGCATCTCCTCTTAGCGCCGGTCTACAACTTAGTGCACAGCCAACTAAAACACAATTTTTTTCCGCAGGGAGACACAAATTACCCTACTTATCAGTCTATTTTCATGTGCATCATACCTAAACAGTCAATATGTCTCTTCCAAAGATACCTCTGTTTAGCCAATCCATGAACAACAGCACTCTGGTCCGGAAGCTCACACTTTGAGCAAAATAAATCGATCTCCACAAGTACATGGCAATCAATCCACCCACAAACGAGTAACCAGGAGCCAAATCAAACACTGCTGAGTTTCCGATGTAAGCCAACGAGCCCAGGTGTCTATATTTGAAAGGTCTAGCAATGGCGTTATCAATATCACCATCCACAATATCGTTGATCGACAAAGTGGTGGACGATTTACGCAGCTTACTGAGCTTTTTGCCCATGTATTTTCCTTGCTGGTTGGCTCTTTGTGCGGTAGCCGGCAGAGTGGTAACCTTCGAGTCCACTTCTTTCATCAGCAACTTGATTTGGTCAAAAGTCAGCACTCCCGAGTTTTTGGAATCATATTTATAGAATAATTCCTCCACCAAAGATAAAGCTTCCGATGCTAATGGGTTCAGCAACGAAATTTGACTGCACAGCTCCTTCAATTCAAAGTAGCTGAGAGCAACATGCTTGATATCGTCATCCGTAATAATATGGTGCGATCTGATAAATTGAGGAGATTGCGAACCAATGATATACTTCCTGACATAATCAGAACAATGCTCAGCAAGATCTGCCCGAACAGTTGCACAGTCTCCAATGGCATAAACGTCTCCAAGAGGAGCTCCAATGACACGCAATTGAGCATCGGTCTCTATGGCACGTTTATTCTTTTGCGAGCCTGCCAAATCCTTCACCACCTGCTGGGCAAGAGGATTTTGAGCAACTCCTGTAGACCACAAGCATAGGCCGAACGGAACAGTCTTGGTATCAGTCTGTCCATCTGCTCCTTTTTGATCGAAAATCACCTGGTCTGGGAGGATTTCTCTAACTCTGGAGTTGGTCAACAAATCAATCTGGTCATGTTCGAACCGGGTCATAGCATATTCAGAGATAGTCTTATCATAAGTATTCAAAATATGCGATCTGGATTGAATGATATGGATCGAGATTTCTTGTCTGAGAATCTTTGGGAAGCTTCTAGTTAGATCCTCGTTCAATAAATCAAAAATTTCTGCTGCCACCTCCACACCAGTAGGACCTGCTCCACAAATCACAAACGAAAGCAACTTCTTACGTTCTTCATCAGAAGTAGTTGGAAGACACGCTTTTTCCAAATTCTGAACAATCTTTCTTCTAATTTCGATTGCATCCTCGGCAGTTTTCAATTGATTGCTGTGTTCTAAACCTTTCACTCCGTGAGTGTTGGAGGTGGATCCAACAGCAATCACCAACTTATCATAAGGAACATAGAACTCCTGTCCAGAGCTTTGAACTTTAACCTTGATGAGTTTTTCACTGAATAGAACCTTTTCTGCCGAAGCTTCTAGATAATGGCCATTGACTCTCCGAACAATGTGCCTAATACTTTCCATCAACGATTTGAGTTCTAAAGTTCCAACAGCAGCACATGGTAGCATCGGAGTGAACAAAAAGTAGTTGGTTGGTGAAATGACTGTAACATCATAATCATTCTTGTCCAGATTACCCAATAAAGCAACAGACCCCCATCCAGACCCAAGAACCACCAAGTGAGGTTTTCTTCTAAGTTGTTCTTTGGCCGGAGAATCAAAACTATCAAGATGATCGGTTAAAATGGGTAAGTTTTCAGGCCCACCTCTTGGTGGATTCAATGCACTTTCCGGCACAAGTAAGTTTGAAATCACTTCTGGTGGGGTGTACGTGGTGTAATCGTAAATGAAGAAAGCAACCAAGATCAATCCGAGCGAGCCACTGATGACTCCTGATGTTAAAAAGAAGTACTTCAGCACTTTACCAACCGGGGAGCCCCAGAAAATACTTTTAGTGTGGGCGATTGGGGCCGGAATAGTGGTGGATGGAGTGGTTAAAGATGTCTTCTTTTCCGTTAAGTGGGGGTGGCTAGTGGAAAATGCCCGTAAAGTTCCATTTTGGAATTGAGGAACGAATTGGCACGAAGTAGCACGCAATCCAAACACTGAGATCACAGGGGAGGTTGGAAATTGCAATGGCCTTGCGATGGGCTTACCCAAGGCTCTGAAAATTGACCCTGTTCGAGGAACTGATCTTATGAAATTCATCAAAGCGTATAGGGAACGAATAGTATAGTAATTCGGAATAAAGTGAAAATGGACTAAGAACTAGTCAGGATGAACTCTATTTCAAACAAGGAAACAATACTTCAATTCAATATATGGAACCAACGAATGGTGAGAACCAAAATTTGGCGAATCAAAATACAGCAAATCGAATGCCTTATAAAATAACAAATCCTATGGCTGCTGCCGTATGATTTCAAAGATACTATCAATTAGCAGACCTGAAAAAGAAGCTTTCCAACCAAACGGAATTGCAGTTCAAATTGATGATCTGGCGAATGAAGATATGATGAATAAGAAGCTGCCGAAAAGTGCCAATTGAATACTGAGAAAAAGTATTTAACTAAATTGTTTTTTTTTGCTTTGTGTCTCCGATCGGAGTTTGTTAGCACAGGGGGTGCCAATTAATTTTTAGAATACTCAGAGGATGTGGAAAATTGTTGCTTTCGGTTGTAATTTTTCCGAATACTATGCAACGACTCCAATCTCTTTTTAAAGAATCCATATATAGTTCTGGACTCCCCGGGATCCTGCTTCAGTAGTAGAGGTCGCTCTGGCATCGGAGAGATATCGTAATCCGTCTTGTTCTGGGGGGGTCAGCTCGAATTTCTTTTTTTCGAACAATAATTCACATCTGGAGCTGGAAACTCCGAAACAAGCGAACAATAAGATAATTGGTGTGTAGAGCACCGTTGTTCTTGGATCTTCAATGACCAACCAAAAGAGGTATGTTGTCGAGAATCCTGAGAATACGGTTTTGCAACGAGCCGCTAGTCATTCTAAAGACTGACGGCAAGCAGCCAACTATCCCGCGTCAAAATGGAAGCTCCGGGAGCCTGTTCATTTTGCAAACACACATCTCTACACCAACTAGACATCCGTGCACGAACTAAATTATCCTAGCATCCGTGCACCGCGCTATTCTTTGTCACATGGAAAAAGCTAGAAATCTGAGATAATCTGAGATAAGGCATCAGCTCCAAAAAAAAAGATCGTGTGCATAAGCAGAACTATTCTGTCTTGTGAGCAAATTTCAAAGAGAGTATGATGATAGATTAAGTGGCGGGTTTGAAAGATGAAAAATTGGGCCGATCAAGCTCACTGATCTTTTCCCTAAGGATTGCATAACAACAGAATACCGTTATCAGTCACGACTATAATATTTTGACGTCATTGATATCGGCCTCGGTAACGTATGCGCAGTGTGCGTCGTGTGAAAGTTGTCCAATCATGATGCAGATCGTGACACGCAGATAACATGATGCGGCGAGAGAAGGGCCCAGGGGTATATAAGGGGCTTTGCTTTCTCTTGTAGGAGAGCTAAGACAATTGTTAAGAGAAAAACAAATAGTAGTAGGAGAATCACAGATATCTGATTTTTTCCTTCCATCTTATCTTGCTTTTTATATAGTATAGTACTTTGGATGGAAAACAAAACTTTGCATTTGGTGGTTCTTTGCCATGGGCTATGGGGTGTTTCTGAACACTTTGGATACTTGGAATCCCAAATAAAGAACTCCGCTAAATTTAACACCGAATCTAAGGAGGAGGTGGTAATTTACACCACTAAGACCAATGAGAGATTCAAGACATACGACGGTATCGATTTATGTGGTACCCGAGTTGCAGAGGAAATTGTTCAAGAGACCGACAGACTGGCTACAGAAGGCCGCACGGTCGTGAAATTCTCTTTCATTGGCTATTCCCTTGGTGGTCTCATTGCTAGATATGCTTTAGGAGTCTTGTACTATAAAGGATACTTTCGGGACATCGAGCCTATGAATTTTACAACCTTCTGTGCTCCACATGTTGGGGTGTTGACTCCCGGTAACTCGATTACCATCAGAATCTTCAATTCGTTGGTTCCAAACCTATTGGGTAGGAGCGGCAAGCAATTATTTCTCAAGGACGTTACAATCAACAAGCAGAAAGAAGCAGTCCCTTTGCTGAAGTTGTTAGCCATGCCAAATACAGTCTTCTTCAAGACTCTGTCATCGTTCCGCAAAATTTCTCTTTATTCCAACATTAGATCTGACATCAGAACATCGTGGTGGTGTTCAGGAATTAGCTTCATCAATCCTTTCGAAATTTTAGACAAAAATCCAAACGTCAAAATCGATTCCAATGGCTACATCACTTTTGAAAATGGATCTAAATTTGGACTCAAATTTGTCAAAAATTATGAGCCAATCATCTTGGATGTCGACAAACCAATCACTTTCACTGGCTTGTTTGATTATTCATCTGCCTCTTCTAAAGGGGGTCTGGATCAAATGGTCACCGAGGATCTACCAGATGACAACAACAACAAAAACGAAACTTCTTCACAGTCTTCCTACTCAAGAATTGCAAGCTTTTTTAGAAGAAAGTTCAAGTGGGTCACAATGCTGTTCAGATTCGGAGTCTATTTACCTATGTGGGTCACTTGGTTCATCTTGCACAACTGGTTGCAAGTTTTCAATTCCACCATTAGAAGTTTGAAAGAGTCTTCAAAATTGAAAGAATTTATTGAGCTCTATCAATTGGAATTTGAACCCGACCCAGCTGAAACAAGACCCCTATTGAGTAAAAAGCTAAGTGAGTCCCGCGGGCTAGAACTCAACAAGTTTGAAAATGACTTGCATGATCAAGGAGATGAGTTTATCGAATCGGTCTTCGATGCCATTACTTCTACAAAAAACATTAACACATCCATTTTTGACACTAGCGACAAATCTGGTCCTCTAACATTAACAACGACCATTAATAAATTGGGCCAATTTGAAATTGAACAATCTTCCGACTTGTCACCTATTGTTTCTAGCTCCTTGACTCCTTCTCCATCTTCTTCATCTTCTTCCTTATTTGACCAGGCTGCGAAATTTGAAGAAGATTCTGAACGAGAGAGACAGGAATATAGGCAAATTTTGACTCCTTTCAAGCTTGACCTCTCTGAAGACCAAAAGCAAATTATCAAGCATTTGAACACTTTGCCATGGCATAAATTTCCAATTTATATCACCAAGACTAACGCAACGCACGCTGCAGCCATTGTTAGACATGATGACCCAGCTTTCGAGGAAGGAAAGATTGTGGTTAAACATTTCATTGAAGAAGTGTTTGCACTTTAACCAACAGTCTCATTGAAATTCTTTCTACTTAGTCATCTTTGATATTCTGTACTATTATCAAAAATTGGCATCTCCACCATTTGCTTCTTTCTTTAATAAACTAAAAACCTTTCCTATTAAACATATTGTTCTAATTCGCCGATCACGGCATCTAATACAATTCCAAATTTATTCATCAACCCAATAATCTCATCAACAAGATTTTCTTTGTCAGAGGATTCATCTCCAAGACTCAAAACAGCAGGAGAGATTTCAAAAGGTATCTGGAACTGGGCCAGCTTTTCTGCCAAACCAGGTTTCTTTTCTGCTATTGATTGATCTTCATTTGCTTGTGAACCGGTTGTCGATGTCAATTGCGTACCATTCGTGCCTGCTGTAGAACCAGGATCGCCTGAGGAATTGTTAGTTTGTTTGCGTCTGAGTTCGCTAGTGGCAAAAGGATTACCGTTGTGATCACCATGATAATCACTGGGTTGTTGGAAAAATAGCTGTTTTGGTGAGATTGTTGGATGGTTATTCTCAAGATCGTTTAGATGTTGTCTTTCAGGAGTGTTCAATCCCGTTGGATCACCAACATTCATGTTCTTTTCAGTCACCGGAGTCATTGCTAAAGGAGCTGTGGAAGCCAGATTGATGTTGACACCAAACTGGTTTAGCGTATCAGGAGAAGAGTTAGCATTTTTAGATCCGAGAGCATCTTCTGCCAATTGGTGGTTATGGGAGTGCAGCAGAGGGACAGGCATTTGTAATCGAATCTGAGAACGAACACGAGGAAGAGCCATTTGCTCCTGGGTTTCCGAAGTGGTTAATGGAGGAGCTGTTTGCGGTCCTGGAGGAATAGAGCCTGTAGGCGGCAGCTTACTGTTGATTGGCTGCAATAGAGGCTGTTGAGATGAAGATGAGACAGGTAAAGGCTTCATATGTGGCAGAGGAGCTGTCCCTTGTCGCGAAGGAGACATGAATCCCGGTCCATCTTTCATTCTTTGTGGCGAAGGAGTTCTATTTCCTGGATTCGAGGCAATACTATTCGCAGGAGCAAGCTTACGATGTGCAAGCTCTGGTTCCAGTGATTTTGGAGAGGAGTCTTGACGATTGACTGTTTGTGCTCGAGGTCTAGTTCTTTCCACTGCTTGCTTCTGCGTTCCAGCATCGGATATGTTAGGGATTTCAATTGCGGAAGTTGATGATTGTTGTAATGGGTCAATTCCCGAGGTTCCAATCAAGTTTGTTGAGCTCATGGCACTATTTGTGGTGGAGTTGCTTCTTGTAGGATTAGGAACATGTGAGTTCACATCCGTTCTAGTAGAATCTTCTTCTTCTTCTTCTTCAAATAATTTTAACAGGGATTTTGGAGCTTCTTTCTTAGCAATTGTACCAATGTTGAGTGCCGTATTACCAGCAGGAATAGTTGTATTTCTAAGCGTTGATGATGTCGCAGTGACTGGACCTGCTCTTATTGTAGATCCCACAGTGGTGCGATGTTGATAAGTAGGATTGATTGTGTATTCACTTTCATACTCCTCATTCTCTGGTAGGGATGCATATGACTGGGCACTCAAGGTCTCCGCCGGCGGAACATTTTCCTCACTAATTTCGTTTTCAATCATATATTCAGCCGATTTCAAGGAATCGAAGTCCCATTTCACCTCGCTGTTCTCGTCCAAGTCATAGATGCTTTCGCTCTCATCGTCATAATAGACAGACTCTCTAGATGATCGTTTGTCTCTCCATAATAAATATCTGCTGATGACCTCTTTAAGCATCGAAGTTGGCGCTGTTCGGTATGTTTTGATCAGCTTAGACTTCAATAGCTCTTCTGCTGAAGGTCTCAAACTCGGTTTTTCTTCTAAACAGATCGCAATTTCTTCTTTCAATAACGCAGAAAATTGACGACCTTCCAATCTCGGAGGCTCATGTTGAGCAATCATTTGCATTGCCCTCATGGCATCTTTATCGCTATATGGTGGGTTTCCTGTGGTCATTTCATATATCGTGATTCCCAGAGACCATATATCTGCTTTGACATTGTAATGATGACCTTCCATAATAACTTCTGGAGCCATCCAATATGGAGTTCCAACCATGGTGGTCCGTTTCATAGCTGTAGAGGTGAGTTGAGCAGCCACTCCAAAATCACATAACTGAACGCTTCCATCTTTACGAATCAATATATTGGCAGCCTTGATATCTCGATGGATAACTCCATTTTGGTGGACAAACTGCAAAGCCAGAAGCAATTCCCTTAAGATGATCCCAATGTATCGTTCTTCCAAAGGTCCAGGTCGCAACAGAGTTCGGACCGATCCACCAGCACAATAATCCATGATAATCCATAATTTGTGGCCGTTCAAATACGAACCGTAATAATGTGTCACATTTGGCACAGACTTGAGTTGTGAAAGAAATTGGATTTCCTGTTGAACATCTTTCACTTCTTCTTCAGCTGTATCCAGATTGAGGATCTTGATTGCCACCAACTCGTTGGTATCCAGTCGTATTCCCTTGTGCACCGTTCCAAATTTCCCTTTTCCTATAATCTCTAGCTTCTTGTACAGCTGCAAAACCGATTTTTGGTTGTTGCTTGCGGTCGTGGAGGCCATTTTGCTGTTGAACTAGAATCTTGTATTGTTTACTCCCTTGGTCTGATCCATTCCTTTAACAGTGTCAGTCAAACTAATCGAGTGTTAAAATCACACAAAATCCTGTCCAAGATCTTTTTTTCAAACACAGATGTAAGTATTTGAAGTTCAACGTATTATTCTTAGATTTTATATTGTCAATAAGAGCCTGATACACCACCATGTATGGGATATCTAGTGCCTGTGAAATGGTCTGGAGAAAAAAAAGCCAGCGTCGCGTCGATGTACATCAGGCCAACCTTATGAGATCCGGGCTCGTAACGGCAACGACTGAAGAAAAAAGGTGAGAAAAAAAAAAGGGAGACGAGTGTTAAAGAGTGACCAATTGATTCGGTTTTTGCAGATTTGTCAAACTTTCGGGCATGAGAAACATCGGCAAAACCAGTGACTTTGGTCGGCTACTAAAGACCACTAAACTGGCTCAGGTCGTTGATAAATTGGGCGAGCTGGATCTCAACAGATCAGGAACCTTCCCAACACATCAAATTATCGAATCTCTTCCTTCATCATTTTCAAGAAGAGATTTTGGACTCAAGATCAGATTACCCAAAAAAGTGAAGACGCGGTTTGTGGTTGTGAATGACTTGGATAACAAATATCAACTGCCGGATTTTGAGCCTCGTAGTGGATTTCTGTGGAAGAAAAGACGGTTCCAAGAGTTTGGGATTCCTGTTCATGCTAGAACAAACGTGTCTGCCATGTCTTCAAACGTGAGGTCCAATCCTCTCTTCCCAAATCATGCAAATAATTCCTCAGAAGCTTCGATTGCAAGCAAACTGGGTCTTGAAAGACAGGCATTGGGCTCTGGCAATTTCGAAAGGGTGAAGAGCGGTTTGAAAAATTTGCGAAGACCATTTATGGAATGGTTGGCCAAAACATATCCAGATAGAATTGGAAGTTCTGATCTCTCGAACGAGATTATTGAATTTTTGGAGAAAGAGCATCCAGACTTGAATCTAAGCAATACAAACAAGGCTCTTGGAATTCCTAAAAGTTATGAAAACAGATTATCAGGAACGGCTGGATTGTCATACAATTTGAAAGGTAGATTATATCAAACACCAAATGGAATTGAATCTGCGAAGGTGCTTCCCGGAAGATATCTGAATGCTAGGTCTACAGGAAGCAAATTTGCATTGGGTGGATTTATTGGAAACTCGGTCAACTCGGGCTCCTATGTCAAATATTTGAATAGATTAGTGGATTTGAGAAAGCCATTGGACGCACAAGGAAGATATTCTAGAGAATTCAAGATTCCTTTGATTCCTAAAGCTGCATACATCAATCTGAAAAATAAGAGGCTTGACTTGGAAATAGAGCCTGTCAGAGAAATCGATACCAGCAAGAAAGCTACTTTCTCTTCTGTGAAAAGATATTCTCCTAGAGTTCCAATCGGCGGCTCAGATAAGAACCAGGTGGTGTTGTCGTCACTTCTGGGGCTTTTGGAGACTGTTGGTACCAACAAAAAATAACCGATCCTGTGTATATATTGATAGGTATTTACAAGCTTATGTACAAACATTTTCAGTGCATGAATTTCGAAAGAAGCAATGCTGTAGCCACACTGGCATTAAGAGAGTCCACAGACCCGTCGAGGCCGTCTCTTGGACTTTCGATTCCAACCACAAGATCGCTACGTTGGATCAAACTCGTACGAACTCCTTGTCCTTCAGATCCCACAACCAATAAACATGGTCTTTCCGAAAGTTGTTTATCTAGCAAACTGGTATCAATAGTTTTATCTGAAAATCTTGCCAGCTGATTAGGTGCCACTGCCGAGATGATGGACCAATTATTGTTCTTTGAATTTTCGAAAAATTGCAATGGTTTCAACGACGAATAAATTGGCATAAATTCCAAAGCTCCAGAAGAAGTTTTAGAAACAACAGGAGACAATGGAGCACAATTTCTTTCTGAAATCACAATAAAGTCCACTCCAAGAAAGTATGCAGATCTGATTATGGCACCCATATTATGTGGATCTGAAACCTCGTCGACATAAAGACCCAAAGGATATTTAGTAGAGCTTGCTGATTTAGTTGATGCAACATGGGTTTCCTCAATAAACTGGCCAAGTTCCTGTTTCATCAATTTATATTCGTCTTGGGACGATTCTAGTAAACAGGTAATTTGCTCAACATGGATCGGTTTGGTTTCCAGAACAAATCCATTATGGACTCCGTTGTTGGTCATCTGATTCAACTCCTGCTTGGTGAACTCGGTTTTAACTGGAACGTCCAAAGATGCTGCCAGCTGCATGATTTCGTCTGATCTTGGTGAGTTTTTAGGATTATGAACATACAGACTTCCAAAAGAGTCTCTCGTATTGGACCGAAGAGCAGCAAGAACGCAATTTGTTCCATATAAATAGTCCACCAGTGGCTCAAGCTTTAACTTAGATAGAGTGGCTTTCATGTCTCTTGGCTTAGAATCTCTTCTTTCCTGACGGCTTGACGAGTACGCCTCCTGAGCCCGTTTTTGCTTTGCATGATGGTGTGCATGTTTGCGTCTAAACCAAGTATCTTTGTCCTGATTGTCCCTTTCCCAGGCCTTTTTGCGTCTTTCAAACGGCATATTCCGATCGAATGTCACTGATCCCGAACGGCCAGAAAATGCCGTTTTGAATGGTGAAAGAGGCGATGACTGTTGAAGCCAAACCTGTGTTCTTTGAATAAGTCTAACTGGTGAGGGGAACATGGCAAGTCTTATCTAAAGTCTGATTATCCCAGAAACATTTCCTAAGAAACACTCAATCTGAAAAATTTACCTTAAAAAAAAAAAAAAATTAAGTTACCCCGGCTACCGTCCTGGCTTGCCAAAAAAATAACGAGGATATCAAATTAAACTCTAACTTGCTATCACCCTAACCACTGTCCAGATCTCTTGTTGACTGTGTCTTGTCGCATTTCTGTACAATGGAGCTGTCAGAGAAAAGAGGCACCTCGTTTTTCAGGAAGGCCTCGCTTCAACACTTGGGAAAAGGTATCTATACTGATATCACCACACGGCTGGTACCATACTATATCTCAGACATCACAGACGGTCTGGATTATAGAGTGGTGCCTGCAGCCGTTTATATCTTTTTTACCAACCTGTTGCCTGCATTGGCGTTTGCACAGGACATGTTTGATCATACACACAATTCGTATGGAACCAACGAGATCTTGCTATCTTCCGCAATGGCAGGAGTGGTATTTGGAGTGTTTGCCGGAGCACCTCTGTGCATTGTTGGAGTGACGGGCCCCATTTCAATTTTTAATTACACAGTTTACGAACTCATCACTCCTAGAGGAACCTCTTATTTCCCGTTCATGTGCTGGATTTGTCTTTGGAGCATGGTTCTTCATCTCATCATTGCATTCACCAACATGGTCAACTTCATGAGATACGTGACCAAATATTCATGCACAGTTTTTGGCTTGTTTATCAATGTTGTGTATATCCAGAAAGGAATTCAGATTCTTAATCACCAATTTTCACTCAACGGTGATTTGAGTGGCTTTGCATCGATAGTGGTGGCGCTATCAATGGCTCTTTTTGGTCTGGCTGCCCAGTTCTTTGGAACAAAATCGCATTATATTCGTCCAGTGGTTCGCAAATTTGTTAAAGATTACAGCACGCCATTATGTGTGGTGTTTTTCACTGGGTTCATCCACTTTGGTGGCCATTTGAACAGCGTCGATTTCGCTAAACTTCCTATCACCAAATCATTCCATCCAACTTCTTCAGATCGTCCTGATGACTGGTTCATTCGATTTTGGCAAGACATCTCGGTTGGTGACATTTTCCTCGCATTACCATTCGGAGTTCTTTTAACTGCACTATTTTATTTCGATCACAATGTCTCGTCTCTAATGTGCCAATCTTCAGAATTTCCGCTCACAAAACCCAGCTCGTTTCATTACGATTTTATGCTTCTTGGAATCACCACTGGTCTGAGTGGACTTTTGGGGATTCCTGCTCCAAACGGCCTCATTCCCCAAGCTCCACTCCATACAGAATCACTTTGTGTCCACGAACATGATTACGAAACCGGTAAAGATAAAGTGGTGCGTGTTGTTGAACAGCGACTCAGTAACACTGCACAAGGACTTCTCACATTGGGAATGATGTCCAGACCTCTTTTAGTTGTTTTGGGAACCATTCCACAAGCTGTACTCGCCGGATTGTTTTTCATCATGGCAATAAGTGCTTTGGACGAGAATGAAATCGTTCAGAAACTGCGATTCTTAGCAACAGATCCCGACTCAGTCGAAAACGCAGACTTTCCAAGGTCTTACTATACTGTTGAGCGTAAATGGTTTCTGCTATTTCTTGCGTTTCAATTAGTAGCATTTGCTTTTGAGTTTGGGATCACGTGCACCACGGGAGCCATAGCATTTCCAGGAGTATTGATGTTCTTCATGATCCTGGCGCTCTTCTTTCCCAAGATTTTTCCTAAGGACCAATTGGACTGTCTTGATTTTCCCGCCGCCGACGATCTGATTCTCCAGAGTCTCAAGTTCAGCAAGACTGAGTGACCAGTCCTGCTACACCTACTCATAGCACAGCCCGAAATTATAGATTGGAGCAAAAAAAATAACCTGTATACATAAAAAAAGATTCAGAACACACCAAAGAGAGTGTTTTTGTAGCCAGTTGTACTTGCAATTCGTGCTCTTTTTGAAGAAACATGATACAATCACGTTTTTTGGTGGCTACAGCTTTATTTATAGGCTTTGGATTGGCATCATTGGGCGACAATTTGCCGGAATTCCAGCAATGTGTGAAACAATGTGATATCGTCGCATGCAATGGACGTTCTAAATATCCAGAAATATCTGAAAAGGAGGTGGACAAATGGGAACGTCAACAAGAAAAATATCATCATTTTGAGGTGCCACCTTTGAGTATCGATCTATATTTATTGGGCTGGCAATGTCTACCTAATTGCGACTACCAATGTCAACGACTTGTCACAATAGATCGTCAGAGAAAAGGTTTGGAGGTGTACCAATTTCACGGAAAATGGCCGTTTGTTCGAATCTTGGGAATTCAAGAGCTTTTCAGCACTTTGTTTAGTATAGGAAATTGGTTTCCGCATTTCTGGGGAGCCCAGCTCATGTTGAATCAATATATAATGGAGAGACGGGCAGGAAATGACCAGTTTGCACGTCTCTATTTGGCATATTTATGCATTTCTCTTGTGGCCATGTGTGCCTGGATTTGCTCTACCATGTTCCATTTGAGAGACACCTGGAATCGGGAAAGACTCGACTATTTTTTTGCAGGTGCTACCGTTCTATCTGGATTCTACGGAATCGTGGTAAGAGTGTTCAAACTTTACTTGGCAAAAAACTTCATGAAACGCCGCATCTTCAGTCTGATGGTCCTGTTAGCTTATGTTGGCCATGTCAGTAGGCTTTTGATTGACTGGTCCTACACCTACAATATGCAAGCCAATGTTTTTGTTGGGTTGCTGCAAAACGTGCTATGGACTTATCATTCAATCACCTGTTTTAACAAGTCAAGAAAATCCAGCTCCATACTTACTGATTTGTTGAACAAAGACGTCAATTGGACTCTATCACCTCTGGCATTGGTTCTGAGTGTTACTGCAGCAATGTCTTTGGAACTGTTCGACTTCCCTCCATTCTACGACTTGATAGATGCCCACGCATTATGGCATCTGGCTACCATTTGGCCAGCTCTGTATTGGTACAAGTACATGGTTAGAGACGTTGAAGAGGGTCTCAAGGACAGAAAATACGATTAATCTCTCTATTTTAATTCATCACGTGACCGTTTTTATACCGTGTAGAGATGTGCAGACTTTGAAGAATTTCCTGGCAACTAAGTGTTTACCAACCACCAAGACCAAGATTCTTTCTATCATCAATGATTTTCCTATCAATTGGTCAATCAAACTACCTTTGCTGTGAATTCTCGTAATGATTTCTTATTCACATACAAACTCACTACAGAAATACACTCTCCGATGTCCATTTACATCCAAAGGCCAATGTCAAGGAATAATAATCTCCTTGGATCAGCCAAAATCGACCTGGAAGTGCCAAACAGCAATTGACCAAGCAAGCGAGTTTGTTTTTGTTGATACAGAGGAATGTTCAGACGATTTCTGCACCGACTTCTATTTGATCGAGTCAATGTGGGATTTTGATAATGTTGGGGTTAGTAGACCCTCGTCAACTTTTTTATTGGAAATGGTAACAGAAACCGAGACTTGTCACGTCAAACTGACCAGATTTTTAACCTGTGCCGATTGTGACAGAGGACCAATTGGATTTGCAGGTTACAAGGTTGAATCAGAGACCGCACAGGACATCTCTGCACCTGAAACAGGGGAAAACCTCGTGTATTTTCTGAGAGCCAACTCGTGTTGGTACGATGCAAAGAAGTAGATAAGAATAGAGTCAATAGTAGTATTATTCAGGAAAGAACAGAATAAATAGTCAAGATAAAATGGTGATTGTAATAAATATGAAAATTGAAAACCAGTAAAGGGGAAAAGTATGGAAAGAAAATGAAAAAGTGCGCAAACCTGTAGAGTGAAAAAACCTTCTATTAACAACCCGCAAGGTCTCCGCTTCGTTCTCCCTCTCTCCTTTGCCAATCCTTCATTTAACTTCCGTCTTCTCCGTCTTCTTTTCTCTTTTAACGCTTAGTCGAACCCATCTTGTTCAAAGCAGAACCGTACTTGAACCATTCGATTTGCTCAGAGTTATAGGTGTGAGACAATGGAGTAGACCAAGCTTCACCGTCCTTAGGGTGAACAACCATAGTCAAGTTCTTACCTGGAGCAATTTCAGTTAATCCAAGAATGTCAATTTCATCATCTGGGTTGATCTTGTCGTAAGCTTCTGGCTCAACAAAGTTCAATGGAAGTAGACCCTGCTTCTTCAAATTGGTCTCGTGAATTCTGGCAAAGGATTTGGTAATGATAGCAAAACCACCCAAGAATCTTGGTTCCAAAGCAGCATGTTCTCTCGAAGAACCTTCACCAAAGTTCTCACCACCAATGACAACCCACTTGATACCTTGGTCTCTGTAGGTAGCAGCAGTCTCAGGCACACCAGCGTATTCACCAGTGTAGTGGTTCTTGACACAGTTAGCCTTTTCGTTCTCAGCATTGATAGCACCAATCATATAGTTGTTAGAGATGTTTTCCAAGTGTCCACGGTACTTCAACCAAGGACCAGCCATAGAAATGTGGTCAGTGGTGGTCTTACCCAAAGATTTGATCAAAATTGGCATCTTGAAAGCATCCTTACCATCCCATGGCTTGAATGGAGTGAGTTTTTGCAATCTGTCAGAAGTTGGGGCAATATTAACTGTAACAGTTTCTCTCTCTTTTGGTGGAGCCTGGTAGGTGTTTTCACCTGGATCGTAACCCTTTGGTGGCAAACCAAGACCAACAGGTGGCTTCAACATGAATTCATTTCCTTCAGCATCCTTCAACTTATCAGTCAATGGGTTGAATCTCAAGTCACCAGCAATGGCGTAAGCAACAACCATCTCAGGGGAGGCAACGAAAGCGTGGGTAGCTGGGTTACCGTCGTTTCTGGAAGTGAAATTTCTGTTGAAAGAGGAAACAATAGTGTTCTTGTCACCCTTCTTGATGTCTTGTCTGTCCCATTGACCAATACAAGGACCACAAGCGTTAGCCAAAACTTTACCACCAAAGTCTTGGAAAACCTTAAGTTGACCGTCTCTGGCGATGGTGGCTCTAACTTGTTCGGAACCAGGGGTAACAGTGAAGATGGACTTAGATTTCAAACCATGAGATTCGGCATCTTGGATGATAGAAGCAGCTCTGGACATATCTTCGTAAGAAGAGTTGGTACAAGAACCAATCAAACCGACCTTAACTTCAACAGGCCATTCGTTGGCAATAGCAACTTCCTTCATCTTGGAGACTGGAGTGGCTAAATCTGGAGTGAATGGACCGTTGACGTGAGGCTCTAAAGTGTTCAAATCAATTTCAATAACTTGGTCATACTCACAACCTTCATCAGCAGACAAGTACTCCTTTTGGTACAATTTAGCAAATTCGGAAATAGACGATCTTCCAGTGGCATCCAAGTAGTCAACCATGGACTTGTTGAAAGGGAAAACGGAGGTGGTAGCACCGATTTCAGCACCCATATTACAGATGGTGGCCATACCAGTACATGAGAAAGTGTCCACACCATCACCGTAATATTCAACAATGGCACCAGTACCACCCTTGACAGTAGTGATACCAGCAAGCTTCAAGATAATATCCTTTGGAGAAGTCCATCCAGACATCTTACCGGTCAATTTAACACCGATAATCTTTGGAGCCTTCAATTCCCATGGCAAGCCGACCATGACATCGACAGCATCGGCACCACCGACACCAATAGCAAGTTGACCCAAACCACCAGCATTTGGAGTGTGGGAATCGGTACCGATCAACAATTCACCTGGGAAAGCATAGTTTTCAAGAACAATTTGATGGATGATACCAGAACCTGGTTTCCAGAAACCAATGTTGTATTTAGCACAAGCAGAAGCCAAGAAATCGTAAACTTCCTTGTTCAAACTGATGGCTCTGGCCAAATCAGCAGGACCTTCTTTTTGGGCTTGAATCAAGTGGTCACAGTGGACGGTGGTTGGAGTGGCCACAGAAGCCATACCAGCAGACATGAATTGCAAAATGGCCATCTGGGCGGTGGCATCTTGACAAGCAACTCTGTCTGGTCTCAATTTAAGATAGGAAATACCTCTTTGGATATCTTGTCCGTGAGGGTCATCCAAATGACCGTACAACAACTTCTCAGCATATGTAAGTGGTCTGTTCAATCTGGATTTGACGATTTCCACGTTTTCCAATTGTTTCTTGTAGTTGATGTAGGTGTAGTCTTCCAACAAGTTCATGTGAACTTTGGAGTCCTTGGTGATGCCGGAAACGGTGGCCATCGACCTGGAGCTGCGGGATCCAGCCAATCTGGCTGTTCTTCCTGAAACTGACAACATTATAAAAGGGATGTGGTTTTCAGATAAACAACGAGATTAAGCTAACTGTTTGATCTGGTATTACTAGGCAAAGAGACTCTGGCGAGCTGCTAAAACTTTTCCCTTTATTTTGCGACACTATTGCAAGCAACAAACAACAAGCAATTGCCAATGCAATGGGAAACCCCTAATATATATGCTATGTCAAACAATCAAACAAATTTTCTACCGCGCAGCACCCCCAGTAATTTCTCTGCTTCCACCGGGGATCGCTTGAAAGTCCACCAGGGGCCCACCAGACGTCACGCACAAAATCGCATGCATCAGGAGTCATCAAACGATTCGGCCCCGGCGCGAATGTAGCCATGCGGCTTGGCTGCGTGCAGGGCTCCGCTGGTCCTACAAAAAAAGATCCAATGAACGCTCGAGAAATTGTAAGAGCTTATTTCAGCCTAATGGAATTTATCATGTTTTTGACACGGCAAAAAAGCACTAAAACCATGGCATAAGGTACTTCCATATATTCTGATTCGATCAGAATGATAAGTGTCTATCAATTTCGTATCCAGATCCAATTTCCACCCTCCATAAGGCCGAAGACGGTCCAACATCCCTCTGCCCTCTGCACAGCCGTAGAACCTGCACAAACGGGATTTTTCAAAAATCTCAAGCCTTTCAAAAGTTACAGTTTCATTGGTATTTGTACGATTTGACAACGAAAAGGAACCTTTGACAGTGAGAACATTCAAACAGCCATCCACTGTCCTTTAACTAATGGTTTTTTTACCCAGTTCATACCCTCTAGATCATTAATTGACCATAATAGATCATTAATATTAGCCATGTGCTTATTGGCACATCATTTGCTTATCCGAGATCGGCTTTGCACAGCCAAAGATATTTTTTTGAGGCTGTTGATTATTTTCGGACACTCCCTGAAACTCCGAAAGCATCTATTCAGGTTTCCAGTCACATCTCTACACGCACTTCTAAAAACGCTTCCGTAGAGGAGGATGAATTAGCAGGAGCTTCAGCTCTTTCAAAAATCAAGATTGCGTAGACAAATGGTATGATTATCAGGGTAAATTTATGAGACTTCAGCAAAACACTGGATCAAAAACAACAAATATTATCTCGACTGACCCGAAATGGCAACCAATTTACCCAAAGAGAATCTTGGGATGAACCCGAGGGAACACCTGCCCCAATTTGTTAATCTTGAACCCAATTGATTCAAAAGAATCATATATCTTGATGATTTTCACAATCGACCCCAGTTTTTTTACCCTGAGTCGATCGCCGGTATTTCAAAATATTGCTGTACATCTTTGCACCGTCTAGGGCTTGGTAGAAGGTTCTAGTAAGTGGCGAGACGGCTCAAGACGGCTCGAGACTTTCTAAGGAATACTCCAGCAAACACGAGATAGGAAGTCTTATCAGGCCACTGGATCACGCTATATAAAGAGTTACTGTTTCGTTGGTGCCCGCATTGTTTCTTGTTAATTCTTCTTCCAGATAACATACAATTGATAAGTTATTCAATATGGATTCATCGCAATTTACCGATAGAGCTTTGGAGATTGTGACAGGAGCTCAGAAGCTATGTCAACAGAACTCCAATTCCCAAATTGTGCCATTGCATTTTCTGGCTGCCATGACCCCAACGTCTTCGGATGGCCAGGCAATCTATCTCAAGACGCTGATTGAAAGAGGTAGATTTGATTGGCTTGCATTTGAAAGAGCCGTGAACAAGCATTTGGTGCGTTTACCAAGTGTGGAGGGTTCTAACACAGAGCCTTCGTTTTCCGCTTCAGCAGCCAACATCATTACCAACGCCAACAAAATTAAAGCTCAACAGAAAGATTCATATATTGGACAAGACCATATCCTTCAAGCTTTGTTGGACGACTCAACTATCAAGACCATTTTGAAAGAAGCTAATATCAAAGTCGATGCTTTGAAGTCGCAAATAGTTGAGCTTAGAGGTAATCAAAGGATTGACTCGAGACAAGCTGATTCATCCCAACAATACGAATTTTTGTCCAAATATGCCATTGATCTTACTGAAAAGGCCTTGCAGGGTAAAATTGACCCTGTGATTGGTAGAGAGGAGGAAATTAGAAGAACCATCAGAGTTCTTGCCAGAAGGGCCAAATCTAATCCATGTCTCATTGGAGACCCAGGTGTTGGTAAGACCAGTATTGTGGAAGGAGTTGCTCAAAGAATCGTTGATAACGATGTTCCTACTGTTCTTCATAATTGCAAGCTTTACTCGTTGGATTTGGGAGCCTTGAAAGCAGGTGCCAAATATCAGGGAGAATTTGAAGAGAGATTGAAGGGTGTTTTGAACGATATCGAGAAGTCTACAGAGATGATCATTTTGTTTATCGATGAAATCCACATGCTTATGGGTGATGGTAAGAGCGACGCAGCCAATTTGTTGAAGCCGGCCTTGGCTAGAGGAGACTTCCACTGTATTGGTGCTACGACAATCACCGAATATAGAAAATACATTGAAAAGGATGGTGCTTTTGAAAGAAGATTCCAGAGAATTGATGTTAGAGAGCCAACCATCAGAGAGACGGTTGCCATTTTGAGAGGTTTGCAGCCAAGATACGAGATCCACCACGGAGTGAGGATTTTGGATAGCGCTTTAGTGACTGCTGCTCAATTGGCTTCGAGGTATTTGACCTACAGAAAGCTTCCGGATTCTGCTGTTGATTTAATTGATGAGTCTGCAGCAGGAGTGGCTGTTGCAAGAGATTCCAAGCCAGAAGAGTTAGATTCTAAAGAAAGACAGCTAGAACTTTTGGAAGTGGAAATCAATGCTTTAGAAAGAGATCAGGATGCAGATTCGTCTACTAAAGAGAGATTGGAACAGGCCAGACAGAGAAAGCAGAATTTGGAGGAAGAACTTGAACCATTGAGAGAGAAATACAACCAAGAAAGAGCAGGACATGAAGAACTTACTGCTGCCAAGAGAAAGTTGGATGACTTGGAAGTTAAGGCTCAAGATGCTGAAAGAAGACATGATTCTCAAACCATTGCAGATTTGAGAATGTTTGCCATTCCTGATGTGAAGAGAAGAATTGAAGAACTTGAAAATAAAGTGATGGAAGAAGAGGCCAAGTCTGAAGAGTTTCTTGTGAAGAACGTTGTTGGTTCTGAGCAGGTTGCTGAGACAGCTGCCAGATTGACAGGTATTCCAGTGAACAAATTGACCCAGGCTGAAAATGCCAAGTTGATCACGATGGAAAAAGAGCTTTCTTCTGCAGTCGTTGGTCAGGGTGAAGCTGTTAGGGCTGTTTCTAATGCCATCAGATTATCCAGATCTGGTTTAGCAAACCCTAATCAACCAGCTTCATTTATGTTCCTTGGTTTGTCTGGTTCGGGTAAGACCGAGTTGGCCAAGAAGCTGGCCGGATTCTTGTTTTCTGATGAGAGAGCCATGGTCAGAATAGATTGTTCGGAATTGATGGAAAAATACTCGGTCTCCAAGTTATTGGGTTCCACTGCTGGTTATGTTGGTTACGAAGAAGGAGGTTTATTGACCAACCAGCTACTTAGAAAACCATACTCAGTGGTTCTATTTGATGAGGTCGAGAAAGCTGCTCCTGAGGTGCTCAATATTTTACTTCAAATGTTGGATGATGGTAGAATCACTGCTGCCAATGGAACTCTGGTCAATTGTGCCAACTGTATTGTCATCATGACATCGAACTTGGGTGCAGAATATATCAACGCGTCCAAGGGATCAAAGGTTGACCCTGAAACCAGGGAGTTGGTTATGACAGCCATTAGAGCACACTTCAGACCTGAATTCCTCAACAGGATCTCGGCAACTGTGGTGTTTAACAGATTGTCCAGACATGCCATTGCCAAGATTGTCAAGTTGAGATTGAAGGAAATTGAAGACCGGTTCGAGGCCAATGGCAAGTCGCTCAAGTTAAACGTGGACGATAATGCTTTGGAATATCTTTGCAAGAAAGGTTATTCTCCAGATTTGGGAGCTAGACCATTGAACAGACTCATTCAAAATGAAATTCTTAACCATCTAGCCATCATGGTTCTTAATGGACAGGTTCTTGACAAAGAAGAGGTCAACATCACTTGCAACGAAAAAGGTATAGTTGTTGTTCCTAACCACGAAGTCTTGGATGAGGCCATGGATGTTGATGCTGAAGATTGGACAGATGGCGCTGATAATGATTCTGGCTACAGCACTCCGGAACTCGACTAAATATATTTGACTACATAAGGTGTATATAATTAACGATACAGGTACTTACGGATACAATATACCAAGCCGCTGCTTATGTAATTTTCCATCAAATTTTTTTTATCAAATTTTTTTTAATAAGGAATTAAAATTTTCTGGATCTATAAGACTCACATTCATTACTATCTGTCGGTGAACTAACAACCAAACTGTTGATAGACTACTTAGTTGATTATTGACATTAATAAGTGCACTGAAATAATACCAGTTTTGATAGCATTAAAAAATGGCTTCTAGAACACAAGTAAGTGGTCTTTTGTTAGTTGCGAAAGGCAAGCAATAATACTAACGTTTTTTTAGTTTGAAAATTCGAACGAAGTGGGAGTCTTCTCCAAATTGACCAACTCTTACTGCCTTGTTGCTGTTGGAGGATCAGAGAACTTTTATTCTGCCTTTGAGGCCGAATTGGGAGATGTGATTCCTATTGCGCACACAACGATCGCAGGTACCCGTATTGTGGGTAGAATGACTGCCGGAAACAGAAGAGGACTATTGGTTCCTACACAGACTACTGATCAAGAGTTGATGCATTTGAGAAATAGTTTGCCAGACAGCGTGAAAATACAGAGAGTTGAAGAGAGACTTTCTGCTTTAGGAAATGTGATTTGTTGTAACGATTATGTTGCTTTAGTTCATCCAGATATTGAAAGAGAGACCGAAGAATTGATTGCAGACGTTCTTGGTGTTGAAGTGTTCAGACAAACTATTGCTGGAAACGTCCTTGTAGGATCATACTGTGCTCTTTCCAACCAAGGTGGTCTTGTGCATCCACAGACCTCTATACAGGATCAAGAAGAATTGTCTTCTTTGTTGCAAGTTCCTCTTGTTGCTGGTACTGTGAACAGAGGTTCTGCCGTGGTGGGTGCTGGAATGGTTGTGAACGATTGGCTTGCTGTTTCTGGACTCGACACCACGGCTCCAGAACTTTCTGTGATTGAAAGTATCTTCAGACTCCAGGATGCTCAACCAGATGCTATTTCCAGCAATCTACGTGATACTCTTATTGAGACTTACACATAAGCACTTATCCAAGTTTTATGTAAAGTATGATTAATAGACAGATCCGCGTAGAGATATGGGGGGTTGTTTATGTAAGCCGAGGCTTTTTAGTGGGCTTTGGTGTCTTTTTTTTGTAGGGGCAAGGAAGTTCGCTAAAATAACACATGGAAGTTCATTTCTTTGTTTATTGGATTCGACTGAAAACCACCAAATTGTCTTCTTATAGAGTTTCCTAGACATTCAATGGATTTTTATGGGTATGTTGATTAAATTTATTTGGTTTTTAGTGGCTGCGAATGACTAACTTGTTCAAACATTAGAGTGTCGAGAGGCTCAATAAGAGCTAAAGCCTTAGAAAAGTTGGCCGCCATTTCATTCAAAAAGACAGATGCGACTGCCGAACTGAAAGACACCGTTTCTCCTTCACTCAAGAAACTTCTGCAGCAGACTAGAGAGTCCGATTCTGGATCTGGATCTATGAACCACTCGGAATTGGAGGTTCTTATCGCGTTGTGCAAGTGTACAGAGAACGTTAGGAACCAAGTTCAAGCAGAAATCCTACTTTCCAGATTTGAGATCTATTTGAAAGAGACAGGATTCCAGTGTTTTTCATCCAAAAAGACATACAAGTCGTATTTTCCAACACCATGGACCAAAATTGCGTACGAACTGATTGTGGGAGTTTCGAACCTGGGATTGGCATTTCCGGCTTTAAGACCACAGAGCGAGCAAATAATAGAGGATTTCATTGAAATGAGAAGTGATGTGAAGATCGCAGACTTGCCTGTGTTGTTTTCTCTTGTGGGACTTCTTCAAGGTCTTACCAAAAATATATCTTTAGTGACTCCAAAAATGTTGAGACAAGTTTTGACTATCTTCACTGACGAAATGTATTCTCAAGTGGAAACTGCCATTAGTTCAATTGAAGGAAGTTTGTATGTGGAAATGGTGAATAATTTCGAGGATTATGGTTACGAATTCTCCTCTCTGTTTTTCATGTTTCTGTTGCAAAAACTGGCTATTGAATTCCTAAAATCCATGCTGGATGTTAAAGATCAAGATACTTTGATCATCCATTTGATGATGACCTCGAAAGACACTAAATTCGAATTGTCGAGTGAACAAAAAGCGCTCGTGAAAGAATTGGCACTTTACGCAATTGCTAATAATAAGTACGTCAATAATGGGTCTGACAGATTGGTCACTTCAACGTTCGGCCGTAGAAATGCTGGATACTCTATCAAGGCGTCTACTTTGGAACTTCTTTGTCTGGGGTCAGAGCTATCTGTGGTTGATCTGGACTTTATGTCAGCTCTGGTAGATGATTATCTCGAACAGATCTACAAGATTGAGGGAACTACCTCCAGCGAGGTGGTTGAGATGATCAATTCTGAGCTTCTTCCCAGCATTTTTGCATCGGCAGCCTTGCTTTCTGAAAAGAAAAGTTTTATTGGGTTGCGTCTGAGCAGATGTTTTCCTCCAATTCTATCGCTTCCTGTGCTCAATCACGATTCGGTGAGAGATCTATCAAAATCATTGGCTCATAGTTTGAAGTTTTTGTCTGAGGATGATGTGGTCTCTTCAATTTATGGTCTTACCAACGTCCTGACAGACTTGGCAGATGCCAGACATGTTTCTAGAAAACAGAACGGAACTGTTAATGGAAGTCAATTGGTTGAGCTGAGACCTTCTTTCTCAATGACCTCTAGTACTGCAGAATTTTCGTCCTCTGTTACCACAGAAGATGGTCCTGTTTCTTTAGAGATTCTTCCACTCATTTACAGAAACGTTATTGCGGCTGTTTTGGACGTTGCTAAGGAGTTTAAGGATGACTCGATTAACGTTTTGGCTGTCACCATTCTATCTCAGAAATTAAGACGGTCTCCAACACAACTAAATTGTTTGATACTTCGTGGTTTAGTTGAATTCGTTGATATCATGGAAAAACGAGAATTTTTGATCCTAGTGAGACACTTTTTTGAAATTGCAGCCATTTCAACGAGAGATCACATCTCTTTCGACCGTGTGGGTTCTGTTTGGATTACATTCTCTGAAATCATGTCGCAAAGAACAAATACTGAGCTATACACTGTTTATTTGCATGAAATGTTGTCAGCTATCATATCCAAGGGAGATATCGATGACTTGGAACACCATAGATCAAACAACGAAGTTTCCGTTTCTGCAATGGAAATATCCCTTTACTTAAAACCATTGGCATATCTACTGCCAGATGTGGGTCAAGAACCATCAATTCCGACGAATAAAGAGACAATTAATCTTTTCAAAGATGCTTGGTTCAATCTATGTGTTCATGGTTATGCACACGGATCCGAATTATTGTCTAAAAATCGCGATAGTCTATTGAGAATTGCTCATAATTCTCCTGCCTTAGCTTCTGAATCGTCTTGGAACCGTACTGAGACCTCAATTGAAATGAATACTATTCTTAGAAGGGGGACTTCCAAGCATACAGAAAAGCTCCACAAAGATGTTCTGAGCTCAATCATTACTTCGAAATCAATTGACGCAAAAGTATTTGAGACTCAGATTGCCAGGCCAAAATTGATGTTCTTGGCTGCAAACTTATTGCTTGAAAGTCTTCGAACCGAATGTGGGGACTGCACAACCTCCTTAGAATACCTTTCAGATCCAACAGTTTCCATCTCTGGACTCCAAGACTTTACTGGTGCGATTGCTTTCTACGTGACTTCACAGTATCTGAGAAGAATTCAACGAGGCAACTCTCCTTCCTTCACGACAGCGAGAATCACTGAGCAACTGAAACGGATATTCATTTATTGTTGTCACAGGGAACACAGTCTGCAAAGTACTGCATTACAATGTGCTGATTTGTTAATTGTGCGTGCACCTTCACTCTTGTGCTATGAACACAGCTTGTTTTCCTTGCTAGATATTTTGAGCCTCTTGTACGACAGTGTGATCGACGCCGACACCAATGAGTACGAGCCGAATGTGGAATTTTTGGCGAAACTTTCTGGTGTGAGATTGCTTCTCTCAGATTCATACAAATGGCGTCATTCAACACTTGATCTAATGACTTCCTACGCAAGAAAATGGACATCAATGTGTTTGGTAAAGAGCCCTTTGGATACTAAAAGCTTGTTGCAGTCGTATATTAGCAAAGTGGATGTTGTTTCAAAAAAGATTCTCAATTTTGGTGTTACTTTTGCATTGGAAATGGCTGGAAAAGTGTTGCCTGGAGATCGTGAATTATCTATCCTTGATAGCTCTGCTGGAAGAAAAATCAACACTGCTTCTGTCTTCCTTTCTCAATTTCCATGGAAAGTTGAATCTGGTGCAGATGTTGTTTCCAAACTTGCAGAGTACCATGTCACTGATCTGACCTCTTTATATGTGGTTACACGTTCTAGGATCTCTAACCTTCGTTTGCAAGCTTCTAGAACCGAGCAGGTACCAGAACATACCTTTAAGTCCACTCTCCACACATGTGCCACCCTTATAATTCAATCTTTAAATCCTGTTGGAGACTTGATCAGAGATATAGTGGCAATTCCTTTCATGTACTTCACTTCTCAGAGCATTGAACTTGGTATTGGGTTTTGGCTTTCTATTATGAAGGAAAGACCCGATTTTTCCACATTGATCTTATCGGAGATCTTGAAAAACTTTGAACTATCCATTAGACTACAAACCGGTCTTTACAGCAAGAAGTTTGATATTCAGGACTCCAAGTACAATCAAATGGAATATCTTCCAACCAGCAAAGAGAAAATTGACTTTATAGGCAAAAGTGCATCGGATAACATTAAACCCCACCTGTTGCTGATTCGACTTTTTGCCTCTCATTTTGAGGCTACTAGGTATCAAAGTGACCATATTTTGAAAATGTTCACCAGGTCAATGTTGATAGCTTTATTGAGTCTCCCTTCCGCTAGTACTCATCCTTTTGCACGTCTTGCAAGGTTTGAGCTGATCAACTTCTCGTTGAATCTTCTCAAACTCCACAGGAGTTTGAGCACTAGGGATGTTCCTATTCTTACTTCTGCGGTGTTCGATGGTGCATTATCGTGGTTTACGTTGAGACACCGAGCACCATATGGGAATAACAAACTGAAAATTAAAAGTGATTTCAATTTATTGAATTTGGTTGCTAAATTGTTCAGTGATCTGCGGTTCCCTGAAAAATCTTTGACCGAACATAAGCGAGTCGTTTTGTTGTTGATGTTGGATCATGAAATAAGTTTTTTAGCCTCCTGGTTAAATCCTTTGAATCCGATTGAGACCATTGGCTCATACTGCTCTGTGAAACTTGATGAAAAAGTGCTAGCAGACGCTTATGCTATTGACGGAAGACTCGCATTGAATCTTGTAGAAAGATACAAAGCATTTTCGCTTGAAAAGCCATTAAGCTTACTGATCAATAGAAGCCCTTTCAGTGTCATTGAGGACTCTGCAGCTGTCAAGTATTTGACTAAACCGGATTCTTCCGATTTCCCATCAATATTGGTTCTTTGGGGCATTGCATCACCTTCAGATTCCATTAATCTATTTTTGCCTCCTTTCAATAAGAGTCCGATTATTCTTCAATACACAATGAGGTCGATTGAGAGTTTTGACGCCCACCTTACGTTTTTCTATGTTCCTCAAATTGTTCAAGCTTTGAGGTATGATTCGTCGCTGGGCTATGTGAGGAGATTCATTTTGGAGACCGCCAAGGTCTCTCAGCTCTTTGCTCATCAAATCATTTGGAACATGTCTGCTAACTCCTATAAAGACGAAGACTCAACTATTCCTGATGACATCAAGCCTGTTCTTGATGAGATTCGCACTTCAATGGTTGAAACATTTTCTGAAGAGGACAAGGAATATTATAAGAAGGAATTTAAGTTCTTCGATGAGGTGACTGGTATTTCAGGAAAACTAAAGCCTTTTATCAAGTCTAGCAAGCCGGAAAAGAAAGCCCAAATTGACAAACATATGGCTTTGATCAAAGTTGAAGAAGGAGTCTACTTGCCAAGTAATCCTGATGGTGTGGTGATAGACATCAACAGACTATCTGGAAAGCCATTACAATCGCACGCCAAAGCACCATTTATGGCTTCATTCAAAATCCAGAAGGAAATTGGAACTTTAAGTGGAGAAAAACAATATGTGATTGAAGATTTGAGTGCAATTTTCAAAGTTGGTGATGATTGTAGGCAGGACGTGCTTGCATTGCAACTGATTTCTGTGTTTAGAACAATTTGGATGGATGCCGGCTTAGATGTTTTTGTGTTTCCTTACAGAGTGACTGCTACCGCTCCAGGTTGTGGAATTATTGATGTGCTTCCAAACTCTATTTCAAGAGATATGTTAGGAAGAGAAGCTGTCAATGGACTCTATGAATACTTCATTGGCCAACATGGTCCAGAAACCTCCATTGAGTTTCAGAAGGCAAGAAATAATCTTGTGAAATCTTTGGCTGCATATTCTATTATCACATACCTTTTGGAGATTAAAGACAGACACAATGGAAATATCATGTATGATGATCAGGGTCATGTGCTTCATATTGATTTTGGATTCTGTTTTGACATTGTTCCCGGAGGAGTCAAATTTGAACAATCCCCATTCAAACTGACACGGGAAATGGTTAGAGTCATGGGAGGTTCTACTGACACTCAATCATACAAATGGTTTGAAGAATTGTGTGTGAAATGTTTCCTGGTCTGTCGGCCTTACATGGATTCGATTATCCACATGGTGATTCCAATGCTTGATAGTGGACTTCCATGTTTCAAGCCTGCTACCATTAAACACTTAACAAACAGGTTTGTCCCTAAGAAGAGTGACAAGGAGGCTGCCAAATACATTAGAGGTTTGATCAGAAAATCGTTTGAGAGTTTGGCTACCAAGGGTTATGATGAGTTCCAGAGGATAACTAATGGTATTCCATATTGATTGGATTGTTTAAAATTAGAGGTAGAAGATATAGAAGTACAAATTTCAAAAAAAAGCGGTTGGTCCAATCCGATTCTCGAAACAAGAATAAACTCGTTAATAAAAGCGTGGGAAATAAAGAGCCAGGAGGTGATGTACAAGGTGGTAAGTTAATCGCGGGAGTGGGTGAAACCAGTGGTGTAGTCGTCCACATTAAAGGAGAACTCTCCTTCCATATTATTTGAAAACTCGACTTGGCCATTATAATAGAAGGACTCTTTGAAAGTCCCCAAATTTAAAGCTTGGCTCGTGCTATCAGAAACTTGCATTTCTGTAGATAATGCTGGACTGGAATCTTCCAAGTATTGTTGGAATTCAGACCCAGAATCCACAGAAATAGAGTCTCTATGTTGTTGGTTCAAGTCATCAAGTAATTTTTCTTCCAAATCTTTGTCGACTTTTCTTGGTCTTCCTCTCTTTGCTGCCTCGTTAATTGCTGAGGATGCAGAGGTAAGTCCGGACTTGGTTTGCTTCTTCTTAAAAACTCCTTTTTCGTCAGGCAGTCCTCCCACGCAGATATTTCTAATTCTATGTCTTCTGAGAGCGTCTTGACGAGGGAATTTCTTACCACATGGACAAACATGCTTGTACTCTTGATGGCCCTTATAATGCCTTCGCAGATCATGGTTTCTGACAAAGGCTTTCTGACAAATATCGCAAGTGAACGGTCTATCTGAAAGATGTGTTTGGATGTGTGCTCTTATATTGGAGATTCTGGTGAACAGTTTTCCACAGTCATTGTATGTGCACTTGAACATTTCGTTTTCATCAGGGCCTACAAAATAAACGTCCAAAGCTCCTCTTTCTAGAGTCGTGGTAATGGTAGGTTTCTTCTTTTTGGTTGGCGACTTGCGTTGTTCTTTGATGATCTGTTCAGATAGGGCATTCTTTTTGGTGATTAGAGTTGGAGTCCAGCTGAGCTGTGATGGGGTTTTTTGTGGAGTAGGAGTCTGGAGTTCTAAAAAGGTGTTTTTCACTTTGAATGGAGTGGTGAATGGACTCTGCTCCGTGATGGTTTTGATTTCTTTTGGAGCTGTTGGGATTTCTTCGCCTGCCACAAACGGATTTTTTGTTGTCTGATAAACATTTTCATTGCCAGATGCTGATGAGACTCCCAAATTCAAAAGATTGTCAACACTTTGGTACTCTTCAGAGTTGGCCCGCTGTTCTTGTAAATTGAGCAGTTCGTAAGTTAAGTTATGCTTACTATTATCGTACTCGTTCATCTCGCTATGCATCGATCTCAAAGTCATCAATTCCTGTGCAGAGTAAGATGATGTTACAGGCATTGCTGGGGCTCTGTTATCGTTTGGAAATTTGTATCCATTGGAATGAGCTCCTGTCACAAAATACTCGGGCATAGTGTTGGATTTCTTGGTCTGATGGGCCAGCCGTTGATCAGCAATGTCAACTTCTGTATATGATGGAAGAGGGGGCGCAACAGGTCTGGAGTAGTCAAGATTGCTGAACTTTTCAACCGGTTGGTAAATTGGCTTCTTATTGCGGATGTCAATGTGGGAAGAAGGAAGTCCAGGAATAGCCAGTTGGGTGTCAGGTCCATTGCCTATGAATCCAAAAATACCCGAGCCACTTGTTTTGCGGGCATGTGTCTTTTCAAAACTGTGTTGCTGTTGCTGTTGTCTATCATATCCCTCGGAAATCCCAAGATCAAACAGTATCGAGTCGATGTCTTCTTGATCTTCTGGTGGATACGCAGCATTACGATGGCTGGATGAGCTGGTGGTGGCCGAGGCAATAGTGGCAGAAGGGTCGATAGTGGGGTCAAATCCAAAGTTGTCTTCGGGTAACGGAATTGTCTTGAAAGTGGAAGAGTATGCTGGCTCCGAGTCCAGAAACGGGTTGTTCATATGCCATGTCGTCATTGGAAAAGATGCTGAAGAAACAAAACACAACGAATTCGGCACTTTTCTGTATTCTTAGCTGGCTGTCAAAATACTGGAAAGCTGTTGCAATTCCACTTTTCCTTGCCTGATTAATTATCTACATAAGTTTGTAGGGATCTTGCTGGTTCTGATTAGAGGATAATTTCCTAATTGGGAAATTTGTAAATATCGAAAGAGAGAAAAAAATTTGTGATGCGGTGCCACGTTGTACCGCCACACCCGTTTCATCGGCGGCGCATGAGGTCTTCCCAAATCTCTCCACCATTGATGTTCAACACCAACGTTGATGTGACGAATTCCAACTCCTTCAATTCCTCAGCATCGAATCCTATTGGGGTATCACTCACGTAATTGAGAGTCCGAGATTGGCTGCCATACTTGGTAAGTAGCTCCTCTTTAGGAAGAAGTAGCACCTCGTTCAGATAATACAACTCATACATTCCAAATAAAGGCCTTTGAAGGTTTTTTCCTGGAAGAACACACATTCCCAAAGACACATGAGGAGTAGGGAGACGCTCGATTGGATTTTCTGGCTGTTCACCATTAATGAATCCCAAATCTGGCTGTGAAAAACGTATCTTACTACATCTTTCCTCAATGTGTTTGAGAGAATCCACCGACTCTTGGTCCAAAGGAAGTGTCAAAAACTGTCGAAGATAATCAATTCTCGAAAAGATTTCATATCTACCTGACACTTTCAGTCTCAACGGTTCAAACTTGTTGGTTTCTCGAATCTCTCTGCACAACTTCAAAAACTGGTCTCTGTAGTGGATCAGGCTTTTTTGGTTTTCGTAAGCGATGATTGGAGTGAGTGAGCTGTGGATGTGATATGTGGGGGTTTTGCTGTAGAGAAGATCGTTGTAGAAAAGTTGGGGCCAGGAGACATTGTTGGCTAGAATTCTAGGGTCTATCAATCTTCCTTCAATAACTTCTTCGCCGTAACCTCTAATCAGTGCGTCATACGGCAATTCAAATGGATATAAGGGTGTGCTCAGGCTTATTTTAAAAGGAACTGACACATCATTAAAGTATCCTTTTTGAAGATCGGCCAATCTGGCTCGAAGATGATTGTTCATATATACTAGTTTTTTGTGCATCAACTCTTTCTGTCGTACGCTGGGTTTCAAGCTCAGCATAACAGAGCAATAGTTCTGTGCATATCGAATGGGTTCTCTAGTTCCAAACAACATTTGATGAAATGTTCACAAAATAGCAGAATAACTAGTTCAACTTTCTATTAGGTGCATTTTTTCATACACGAATTTCTTGTCTACGGCTGTGCTGATGATATACTCATTTATAACAACTTATTTTGAATAAATATATGAATGGGAAGAATAAAAACACTAAAGGTCTGTAAACCAGCTCACATCAACAACATCTTTCTTGGGTCCTCAATCAACTCCTTCACAGTCTTCAAGAAAGTAACGGCTTCTCTTCCGTCCAACATTCTGTGGTCATAAGTGAGAGCCAAGTACATCATTGGTCTGATCTCGATCTTTCCGTTAACAGCAACAGGTCTTTCTTTGATACCATGGAGACCTAAAACGGCAGTTTGTGGCATGTTGATGATAGGAGTACCGTACAAAGATCCAAACACACCTCCGTTGGAAATAGTGAAGGTTCCTCCGGTCATGTCTTCAAGAGTCAACTTGTTGTCTCTGGCCTTCAAACCAAGCTTGGAAATCTCGTCTTCAATCTCCAACATAGAAAGCGACTCTGCATTTCTGACAATTGGAGTCACTAGACCCTTTGGAGTTGCAACGGCAATTGAAATGTCCACGTAGTCACGGAACACCATGGTGTCGTTGTTTTCAATGGCAGCATTGACGGCTGGAAGAGACTTCATGGCCAAAGTACTTGCTTTAGAGAAGGCACCCATGAAGCCGAACTTGATTCCAGATTTCTTCAAAATCTCATCCTTGTAGAGTTTTCTCATTTCCATAAGAGCAGACATATCAACCTCATTGAATGTGGTCAACGAGGCAGCAGTGTTTTGAGCCTCCTTCAATCTCTCAGCAATTCTCAATCTCATTCTGTTCATTTTCACTCTCTCTTCGGTTCTGGAGAATTTGCCAAATCCAGTTTCAGTCTTGGAAGGGTCGGAAGATTTGGATGGAGCAGGAGCAGCCTTCTTAGGCTCAGTCTTCTTAGGTTCCTCTTTCTTAGGAGCTTCCTTTTTAGGAGCTTCCTTCTTAGGCTCTTCCTTCTTAGGCTCTTCCTTCTTTGGTTCTTCTTCCTTTGGAGTCTCACTCTTGGCTGGAGCTTCACCAGGCTCGATCTTTAGCAATTCCTGACCAACAACGACAGTGTCATCGGGGTTAGCTAGCAACTCAGTGATTGTTCCGGCAATAGGAGCATTGACCTCCACATCAATCTTATCAGTCTCAATAGTGGCCACCAATTCGTCTCTGTCCACAAAATCTCCAACCTGTTTCGAAAACGAAGCAAGAGTACCTTCAGTGATAGACTCTGCCATTTCTGGAACATTCACAACTTGCGCATTTGTTCTGGCAAACAAACGATATTTGTCAAAGCCAGCCCTCTTTTGCAGTAACACGGCATTTCTGGAGCCCAAAGTCACCGGTCTGACGCTGGTTTGCAAGTTTCTAGTGTAAACTCTGGTCGATCCCACCACAACTTTGCTTAAGCATTTGGTTAAAGATCTAGCACTTGGAACACGCTTGGCACTCAAATTTCTCAACATTGCCTATATCAACTCAATTTCCCGTCCTAAACAATCGAACTCTGTAATCCGATCACCTATCTTTCTCTATAAAGCAGAAGAACACCAAATATATTTTGTGATTCTACATCAAAAACTCTCTGCCTTGTTTTTTTCCACAGTCTGCCAAAATTTTATGAAAACCCCGGGACCCCCATTGCCATCCGGATAAACATCGGAGATCCCCCTGGATGCTACAAGCTCTATGAAAGCTGGCAAAGTCTTGAAAAGACTTTGTGAGACTCTTAATGATCTCAAAGACTTTGTTCTTAGGACCCTCCTGGTGAATCATTCCTCGGCCCCTTATGACCTAAAAACTCGTTATCATTGGCTTCTCAAGAAAACTCCGAAGACGGCACCAGTATCGACGCGTCGGTCGACGACGTTGAAAGACCCACGAGTACCAACTGGGAACCCATCTGAACTGTATTTCTGTTTCTGCTCGGGATACAAACAGCTCTTTAGAGAGTATTTTGTATGTTTCAAAGAAGCTAATCAATGTGGCACAACTGAGTAATGCTTAACACTATTTGGCAATGTTTTTGGGCAAGATCATATAGAGGCCAAATCGACGCACAAAAGTCCGATATAGTGTAACGGCTATCACAGTCCGCTCTCACCGGGCAGACCCGGGTTCGACTCCCGGTATCGGAGTACTCTTTTTTTTTTGCTACTAAAGAGATACCGTTGTATTGGGGCAGTATGAGCAATTCATCTACTAGTAAGTACAGCAATGAAGTTTCAAAGTTTGTTATTTTGCATTTTTTGAAGTAAAGGAGTCATAATCAAAAGGGGTATAATCTAATCATACTATTGATCTAAAAATGTTGGAACTTAAATTAACCTGGTACTCACAATTATTCTATATTGACGGATTGCTCAAACAAACCGCACTAGGTCTGTTATACAAAGGCATTTAGTTAATAATTTTGAATTTTGAAGGATGCAAAGCTGTCAAAAGATTCAACTATAAACAGATTAGCATTTTTCTAAAAGTATCTCCACTTATATATTATACGCACTTTTTTCCTTGAAATTGGTTGTATAGTGTAGTGGTTATCACTTTCGGTTTTGATCCGAACAACCCCGGTTCGAATCCGGGTACGACCTATTTTTTGCATATTGATTATTTGGGCCATCTCTTTTGTTTTGCCTCCTACAAAAGCCCTCAAGCAAAATCGAAGAACATTCATCCAGCCACACAGCATGTGCCGGTTAGCTTGCTGCCCCAGAACTTTTGCAGGGGTTGTGCTTGGGTCTTCGAGAACCCCTTAAATTTTCGTCCCTCCAACGTGGTGAGAAATTATAAGACAATGTTTTTTTTTTGTTGATGCATTTTTGTTATTTTGTTCTTTGTTTTGTTTCTTTTGATTTCAGTCGATTAGAAATTGAGCAGCATAATCGTTTTGGTAACAGTTAACCAACTCAACAGAAGCAGGTGTTGATGGGAAAATTGGAAAATTTTAGACTTTGTTGTTCAACTGGCAACTGAAACTGAAGCGATATCAAAACTGTCTCCATAGGTTCATGATTTGAATATGAGCGAAACTACACGAGAACCTGAAATTGACTTGCACGAGCGAGTGCGAGACCCTGTAACCTTGACTGAGCCAGCACTTGATTTAAAACTAGAGTCTACCGAGGAAGGGGGACGACGCCCACAAGAAGATGCTCGAGGCCCAGCAAACAATAACCTTGCAGGACGAAAAGCTGCCAAATCGTTGAGATTATTTAGAGGTTCTGAATCCTCCGACTTGCCAAAGCACAAGCTAGTAGATTCTGCAGAATCGCCTGCTACTGAGCAAACTTTCAAACTTTCTGTGGAAAATCCTATTTCCACAGCGATACAGCCTTCGTCTTCCAAATCACAGTCTTTCAAACCGCGCCATAAGTCGGTAACAATAACAGCAGTGGATCTCGAGCGACATTCTTCAAAAAACTTTTCGTCGTCGCTTGTTCCCCTCGAAAAAGTGTCTTCAGCAACATACTTTCCTCATACTCCACTAATTTCTGGGACTAGAGCTAGTCCAGAACATCTCACAGCAGAAGCAGAATTTGATCATGATAATACTACAGGCGGAGTCCTCAGCGAAATTGAAGAATTGGGAGAAGTAATAGAACATGGTAACCGCAAAAACCAGCTTGCAAAAGCACTATTCCAGCCAGGTTTAAACCAGTCTGACCCTTCTCTATCAAAAGAAACAGAATCGATCGCAGAATCCATCTCCTCCATCAACTCCACAGATTCGACTGTGGATGAACTGGAAACAGAGCAAAACCAGCAAATTACAGAAGAGGAGAAATTTCCATTGGCCGTTGAGTTAAAGCCATTCAAAAATAAAGTGGGAGGTCACACGGCAATATTCAAGTTCAGTCACCGTGCTGTTTGCAAAGCTTTGGTTAACCGAGAAAACATGTGGTATGAAAATACCGAAACTTCCCATCCAGAACTACTAAAGTTTATGCCAAGGTATATAGGAGTCTTGAATGTTCGGTACAGTGACTTGGTTGAGGATAACGACGAGCTGTCTTCGAATCTAGGGGGTAATACCGCCAACAATACTCCCGAGATGTCGCACAACAACACACCAAGACAGCTATCATCTAGTATATCGAGGACTGAAGAACTGCCACCAGAAGTTGTCCTTGATGATAATAGACATATCTTTCCACAATCACTATGGAACCATTATTCCACGGGAAACCCGTACGCCGTGTCTCCAAAATCTCGCAATCGTGATGAGCTCTACAAATCATTTTCCTATAGTGATTCGGAAAGTCTTACAGCATCCCCAGAGCTTGCTGGTGAACATCGTGAACGATTTGCAGAGTCTTTGGGTGCAACCACCGTGAACACCAAGTTGCAAGAGCTTGTGTTGACCGAGGTTTTTGCTCCAATTAAGGAGTACGCGAGAACTGCCCAGCGTAAGGCAAGCCAAAGACTCCACCATAAAACAGGAAGCTACAGTGGGTCTCATCGAAGGCTGAGATTGCACAGACACTCCACCAGTGGTACCGGAAGTTCTTTCACGACTGGAAGCTCCTTAGGAAAAGGTTTGGGTTTGTCATATGAAGAGCGAGTTAGCCCGCATTTGCAATCTTCGCCTACTCTGAATCTCAGTTCGATCAAATCGATTTCTCAGCTGAACGGTCATCACTCGAGCTCGTTAACGGATTTAAAAAAATTGGCTCAAGTAGATGGTTGCGAATTCCCTGATAGAGAGACGCTAATTGCCAATATCAAAAACATACCTAAGAATTCAGGGAGTCATCAAAGTGATGGGGATGCGATTTTTGACATGGATAGAGAGACCACCTACGAGAATGCAATTGCTGACGAAGAAGATGAGGATATAGAAAGCATAAATTCTGAGTTTGCTCCGCATTTGGCCAGATCAGGTTCATGGCCCCTCCGGTTGCGGAAACATACAAGATTTGAGAGATTTATTCTTTTGGAAGATTTAACCAGTGGGATGAAGCATCCGTGCGTTTTAGATTTGAAAATGGGGACTCGTCAATATGGAGTGGAAGCCAACTTAAAGAAGCAAAAGTCGCAACGAAAAAAATGCTATGAGACCACCTCTAGACAATTGGGGACCCGAATGTGTGGGATGCAAGTTTGGGATTTGCGGACCAAGACATTCATCAACAGGGATAAATACTTTGGTAGAAAACTAAAGGTGGGAGCAGAATTTGTGAGGTCTTTAGCCAGGTTTCTTTACGATGGATTGTCCAAATTCTCGATAGTTAAGCATTTACCCAGCTTGATTGAGAGTCTGGGTGAGTTGGAACAGATATTTCGCCGACTTCCAGATTATAGATTATACGGGTCATCAATTTTGTTGATGTATGATTCAGATACCGATCACAAAAGCGAGGAGTCTACATTAATCTTGAGGCTTATTGATTTTGCTCAATGTGTGATACCTAGTGAGCCTTTACCTCGAAACACCACCTTTCCTCCTAGACATCCGACTCAACCCGATTATGGGTATATCCGAGGTCTTCGGTCTCTTGGATTCTACTTTAAGTTGATGTTTGAAGAGCTGACAGGCAGCGAATACCAGGCATATGACGATGCAATGAAGACCACGACGCGCCTCAAACAGACCACGTTGGCAGCCGGTTGTGATTGGCTGGACAATTTCGAAGACGTGGAATGTGAATGTCCATTTGATTTCAAGAGAATTCCGATATTTTCGGAAGACGAATCTAATGATGTATCCGAATGAATTTGTATCTTAATAATCCGTCCACGTTACTAATGTCAGAGCACTTGTAGGGTCAAAAAACCAATGGACAATGGTTACTCGACCGAACTTGAAATGCTCCTCTGTTGTTCTTCCAGACATTGTGAGACCGACAAGAAGGCTAGATCTTCGTGCCAGTCAATGTAAGCTGGGTAAGTTGTATAGGAAGAAGAGATATATAGGTCAAATATTGTTATTGGGCTACAAAATTTTTTTTCTGTCCAACCCTAGCCGTGCAGACCAGGCCTTGCACAGCCTTAATTAGGGAGGACTAACAAAATGAAGAGAATTGTAAAAGTTCAAACAGAAGAGCCACAAGTACTGGAGCCTTCGGTCTTGTGCTCGTTGTTAGAGGCGACAGATTCTGTAGCAGCGCTTCCCCTCTTTTCTTCCGTGACAGGAAGAATGGTCTCGGAAGATTTTGAATTCTTCTTTTTGAGTCTGTACAACAAGTAGCCAGCAAGACCAGCGAGAAGGAAAACACCAATAGTAACACCAGCGCCAATACCGCCAGCAGCAGCGTTGGTGAGTTTGTTGAGGTGGTAGTCTCCGTCAAGAATGGAGGACAAATCGTAGCCCTTGTCTTCAATCTCTTGAGCTTCAACGTAGCTTGAGAGATAAACGGCACATTGATCCTCGTAATAAGAGCAAGCTTCACACCAATCACCCATGGTGGTAATTGAAACCTGGGACATAAGTTCGGTGAACGTTGACCAATCAAGCAAGGTTGAGTCTTTACCGAAAAGTGGATAAGCAACAAGTTCGTCCGAATCGTCGGTTCCGTTCTTGAACGAAAATTGGACAAAATATTCAGACGAGTTCGAAGTGCTCTGGAGAAGATCCCAAACCAAGGTGGCCCCGTAATCTGGCATTCCAGTGAAATTGTCGGAGACTTCGTACAAGTCAACAAGAGCAAAAATCTGGTACATGGTGTTGTAAGAACCAGTGAAGTAGTTGATGTAAGGAGAGCCTTCTTCTTTGGTGGTGTTAAGGTAAGTGAGCACCGAGCCGAGCAAAGTTTGGCCTCCAATGGTGAAGTTGTTGAGCTTGTTGTCTGCGTCGTAAGAAATTCCCCATTGAGCAGCGTCGGCCAACACACGAACTCTGTAAAGCACCGAGGAATTCCATTCGGCAGCCAATTCCTCGTTATGAATGCTGTTCACATACATGTAGTCAAAAATGCTCATGGCATTTCCAAAGTTGAGTTCCCACTGCTCGAATTCTGAAGAAGGAAGCAGATCTCCCAAAGCTTGGTAGAAATCCAACGTCGACTCATTCATGCTCTTAAAATCATCAGTTAAATACCATTCGTCAATAGCAGCATCCGATGCAGGACACGGATCATCTCCTTTGATCCAAAAATAATCATCTGAAGTTGTTTGTTGAACATCCATAAAGACGTATTGATAGCCATCAAAAGGAGCAACCACAGTTGTACCGTTAGCAAGGTCCGAATCTTGTTCGGCTTCTAAAGTGGAATTGGTGTTGACTGCTGTTGATGGAGGATACAAACCTTGCAAAAAAGACAATTGAGAATATTCAATCACAGACGAAGCAGGACATTGTGCATAAGTTTGTCCATAAACATAATAACCTTCAGGGTCCAAGCCAGAAATTATATAATCGGAGTCCACAGTGGTGTTTTCTCCACTCAATCCAAAATACCTTTCTCTGTAAAAGTTTCCAGAAACAACCTGTCTCTTGGCACCCCAAGTAGTAAGATAATCAGCAGGTTTGGCAACTCTATCGTTGTGTCTTCCAAAAATAAAAGTTCCCACACAGTTATACTCGTCATCCAAGCTGGTGGCATCCACTGCAAAAGCAGTTGAAACAATTGTAGCCAATTGAATAATTGATAATTTCATTTTGCTACCACTTTTTCCTGAGTTTCGACGAAAGAACTACCCCAACAACCAACGGGAACACACCCTTTATATATGCCAATCGTCTATATTCTTATCTAAGGAAAATCCGACCATTCAGAAAATCCTATAAATATTTTTTACATGGGTCTGATAGCCAATTGTTCGAACAATAGTTGCAACCTAATTTATTGTACATGTGATTAAACAGTCATCAGGAAGGAGGAGGTGCAGGAAAGAAGAGAGGAGAAAAAAAGGATTAAAGACGATTTATAAATGGATCAATATGAATAACAAGTGGTAGATCTTGGCAAGTTGCATTCAGATTTGTGGTTTGTTCAATTACAAGTCAAAAGTATCCAACCAAAGTCCCCAAGTCCTGCTATATTGTATAGCACAGGTACTTTCAGGTAATTATTAACTTATTCGTCAGACGGAAATTAAATTGTGCTTCTTACTGGTGCAGGGATGGTATCCAAGAAGCCCGGATATAATGCTCACACGAGCAATAACAATAAAACCAAGTCTAAGAGAGGGATAGCACATGAGTATGGAAACTTGCAACGAAGGCAGCTGCAATTGGACAAAAAAACCATCATCAATTCCTCATTTGCCGACCTGTTCACCGGCACATTGTCGTAGATTGCTCAACTGGTTCACACAGGCACCGCTGTCTTTCTGGTTCTGGGACAGACATTTCTCGTAATCCTGGATTTTTCCCAGACAATTCTGCTGAATCTTCTGGAATGAAGGAACATCGTTTTTGATGCATTTCTGGAGCTCAATTTGATGTTGAACACAATCGGCCGGTTTGGCATTGGGAGTTTGGATGCAACGATGGTAGTTGATAAATGGCTCTGGACAGCTCTTGGCCACATCTTCTAGGATAATTTTGTCTAACACCCCAGACATTGTTGTATGTATTGATATGTTGATTCTATTGGCACGGTAAAAGAAAAAAACATTGTATATTAGATCCATTTTCTCGAACAACTTTTTTTTTTTTCATCTTGCACTGTTATGTCACATCGACTCGATTTCAATGAACTAATCGCCATAAACCCAGATCTAGCAAAGTTCTATGATTCCAATACAAAGAAATACGACTTCTCCTCCAACAGGTCACTGATCGAGTTATCGCAGACCATTCTTCTGGCAAAATTCAAAGTCAAACTGAAAATCTCCGAGTCAAGATTATGTCCAAGAGTGTTCAATCGTCTGGATTATGTAGAGTTCATTCTCCAATTGAATGCCTCAACACAGCTGCCCTGTGGTAAAGGGCTACCGAAAATGCTTGGCTTGGATATAGGAACCGGCCACACTGCCATCTACCCAATTTTGGCCTCGTGTCTCGACAGAACAATCAAATTTGTGGCCACAGATATTGACCTTGAATCGGTGGAACTGGCAAAAAACAACGTGGAGCAAAACTCATTGCAGAATAGAATTTCCATTTTTCACGTTGGACCAACCGAAAATTATTATCAACATCTGGTGGAATCTCTAGGAGACCATGTTGGCTTTGTTGTTTGTAATCCGCCATTCTATACGTCCTATGAGGAAATGCAGCAACGGACGGGAATAAAAACCCAACAACCAACTTCTGAGCTGGTTGCAAAGACAAACGAATTGGTCACAGATGGAGGAGAAGTGGCTTTCATTAGTCGGATGATTGTCGAGAGCTGCGAGTTAAAGACTGTTCGAATCCAATGGTATTCCAGCTTGGTAGGGAAATATGAGTCTCTTAAACCTCTTCTGTCATTGCTAAAATCACACGATATCAACAATTATGGAATCTACCAGTTCCAAAGCAGTACATCGTCAACAGGAACCACAAGATGGATTCTGTATTGGTCCTTCTTACCCCAGCGTCCTCCTGTGGCTCTGTTCAAAAGTTCAGGGCTTATCAATCCTAAATTGTGCTTCCAAATCAATTGTTCAGCTACGAAGCTGGTTGATAATCTCAAAGCCTTGTCATATGACTATTTCAAACAGAACAGCTCAACAATCACAGTTTCCTTTGGTGGAGACGTTTGGTCACGATCTTACAGACGTCATCGCAGAGTCAAGTTAGAAGACGAGTTTTGGGTGTGTCTGAATTTTGAGCAAGACCCCATGGTGGTGACATGGAAAAGTGGGTATTATTATCAAACTTTCCAGAGTTTTTGTAACTGGTGTAGAAAATCTGGATAGAACCATCATTTATAGTTTTTTCAAGTATCCTTGTTGAATCAAACGTTCCACGTCTGCCTGTCTGACAAAAAATTGAGAGTCTTTGGCCAAATTGAACACCCCGTATTCTGTTTGAATTTCCCCCGCGTCTTTCAACACCCGCACGTCAATAAACACGTCCACTGGCGGGTCTAGAGATCCTCCCAAGTCGATCTTTTCCAAAGGCCCTTTGAATTCACTAACCAGATCATTGTATTTTTTCAGATACTCCTGCTCATGATGCGATAAATTGTCCATTTGTTCCTTCTCGATTTCGTTGTTCGACCACACAAATTCGTCCAGCTTTTCAGATCTCACTCGTTCGTACGCCAATAGACATCTCTTGTTTCTTCTCATGCACAAATGCGCCACAAATAGCTGGCCCTGCTTCACTTTATCGTTTTCGTCTCCCAGATCCGCCTGCTGGGTCAGCAAATCCGCGTCTTTCTGAACGTCTCGTATTTCTCTCACCACAGATCTCACCAATGTGTCTTGGTACAAAGGCAGTTTATCAAGCGACTGGGTTCTTTTGGCCTCCAAGGCCAGTTTGTATGCCAAATCTCCGTACATCGGTCACTGCATGCACGTGTCAATGTGCAAAATCTACTTGTTTTGTTCGTTTAAACAAACAAGACCCGTTTGTTTCGATCCCACTATTTATTTATTTGTCTCGCACCTTTTTTTCGTGTCTCGCTACCACACTAAAAAGATTTAGACAAGAGAAAATGTCATTTTGACTTCTACATCTATAAAAGACGGCCCTTTGCACCAAAAGAAGGAGTTTACAGTCCTCCATTATGTCCTCGTACGGAAGGAAAAGAAAACTTCAACAACCCCATTTTACGAAACCATTGGATCTGCTTTCTCCTTCTAAACACCTGGTTGAAACCTCCGCTGATCTCGTTGAGAATGAACCCAAATTATCCCCGGCTCCAGAATTCTCCAAATCATCACCTTCTGTGAATCGAGTGCTATTTGCAGACCCAGATACACAAACAAAGACTCCTCCAGGAGCTGTCTCGAAATCGATCTTTGACTTTGTTGGTAGTCCTTCTCCTCCAAAATCACGCAGTCCTAGACAACCTCCTCGCAAGAAGAAGAGTCTTTCTGGATCTCCAATTGCATCTCCCAAAGTCACTCGTTCGCCCAAAAAAAAGTCTCCTAAAAAAGTGTACATTCCAAAACTAAAGACCTTGGACCAGGAAACAGACTTCTTTGTCGAACCTCCTGCAGACATGAAACCCCAATGGACACCTACAAGGCCACCACAAAGGCCAAACTCATTATCTTGCTCGCCACCAGGCTCGCCCACCCCTTGCAAAAAACAACCTAACGATCTACTCAACCTGTTTGATGATCTCAACGAAATCAGCCCTGGAAAAAGAACAACCTTGAATACCAGAAACTTGGAATTCCTCTCAACTACAGAACTCGGTTCTACAAAAAATCTACAATTGAAACTCTCAAGTTCTCTAGCAGAAATCGAATCAAAACTGTCTGAACAATCCACTCCACAAACATCTCCATCTTCATCAGCCTCCAAAAACAACACTTTCAGTTTAAATTCGAATAGGAAACACTATGGAATGATCAGAAGCTATCGAGATGGTCCAGAAGAAGACGAAGATAATATTAGCTCGAACGAAGAGGAAACAAATGATCCCTTGACCTCGAATCTTCGAAATACTATAGATCTCCAAGTTTCCGGAATGAACAGCAAATACGACGAAGAAATCGGCTTCATGGTCGAGGTTTTGACATCCACGGAAACATCAATCTCCAGCAAGCGAAACGCAATCCTAGAAATTGCAACCAAAATCACATCTGACCATAAACTTGGGCAGTATCTGGCTAAAGCTGGACTTCCTATCGAAGTTTTGATCTCGGTAGCCAAACAAGATTACGATTTCGTATTAGCTGCTGCATACTTATATTTGTGCAATAACATTTTCATCAAAGAAAATTCATTCATTGCCAAATTCACGTCAGACTTGATGACCCAGCCATCTTATCTGCAGACTCTTCGTATCATTATAGAAAAGTTTCTCCAAGAAACCGACCAACTCTCAGAATCCATCATTAAACATGCGTCCTTGAGCAAAATCGACCAGCTGGCTTTGGATGATTGGCTAACTCAACTAGAAAAACCGGTACAATCTTGCCAATTGGCACTCCAGTTTTTGAACTCAGTGGATCCGGTATTGTCCTTGGATCTTTGCACTATACAAACAATAGACCACATTTTGACATTAACAAATTATCATTATTCTACAAACGATGTCGACAATTTAAATCTTTGCATCCAGTCCTTATTACCATTATTTCAAAAAGAGTTATCAGAATGGTTGTCGAAGACAAAAAAACCATATTTGCTGGAAAACATTCAAAAGATAATCAAAAACTTCATCATCACTCACGACTTCCTACCATTGACGCTCTCATGTCTTGCTCTTGCAATAGTCATAACTTCTGCCCATTCATTGATGTACAAAACTCTGGAAGACCCCGAACTAATAATTCCACTTCTCAAGCTTGTCAGAAGATCTTGTATCATTATTGGGCCAAACATCGGCACAGAACAAGAACAAAAACTCAGTTTGTTCTCTCTTGGTTATTTGACCAATCTCGTTGGATTCCAGGAATGCATACAGTTTCTTCAATCAAGTCCAAAAGTCCTTACACAATTGAAAGATATGCTGGCTGAAATGAACATCGAAGATGATTTACTGAACATCAACCGAATACATTCGATTGGATATTTTTGTCTTTTTCTCGGAAATCTATTACCATATGTCGTTCTATTTGATCGTGAAAAGATTATTAAAGGTCTGCAACCATTTCAAAGTTCCATTGCCAACACAGAAGAGTTTGAATCCATCAAAAAACAAATTGATCGGGTCCAGAAGATTATCAACCAATGTTGAACTCATCGCTTTGTGCTGCCAATGTCTGTCTGGCCATTCTAAGCATTTTACTTTTAGCATCCTCCTTCTTTTTCTTGTCTCCAGAATGTGAATTTCCAGTCGCAACTTTCTTGGGTGTTTCTCTCAATCCAAAAGATTTTGCAAGATGCCCAAGATGAATTTTCTTCACGTTGAACACATCTCTTTCTGAAGACAAATGAGTTGCATAGGCACGAATATGACTGATGAACCCATTGCTGGCAATTTCTTTTGCTCTTGGTTCATCCAAAAGCCATCTCTCAATATCCAAATGGAAAGTCGTAGCCTGGGTGTCCCAACTTCCTCCCTTTTCACCAGGCTTTTCAAAAGCTTCTTGGAGCACAGATTGGTACTTTTTGAAATGGAGTCCTGTTGGATGCAAAGGCTCCATTTTCTCCAGATACTTCTCTTCGTCTCCTGGTAAAAGGAACAGCATCGACAATCCCTGCGACCCTGCTCTTGCGGTTCTTCCAACACGATGAAGATGGTCCTCGATGGCGAAAGGAGGATCAAACTCCACAACGTTGTTGATCTGTGGAAGATCAAGACCTCTGGATGCCACATCAGTACAGAGGAGAATGGAATTGGTAGACGAATTTTCAGAGAAATGCCTCAAAGTCGAGGTCCGCACTTGCTGTGAAAGCGAACCATGCAACTTGTAAATGGTGGCATTTGAGCCGATAGATGGAGCCGTTAGAGCAGTGATATTTGAATCAGTCAAGTTTGTTTCTTCGTCCTTGTCCTTCTCAGCGTCCTGTTTCTTCTTAGATGTCGAAATCTTGTGGCCTGCTCGGGTCAGAGCTATGAAATGGAAATCAACAGAATCGGAACACGAAAAAAACACGATAGTTTTCGATTTAACTTCAGATTTATTCAATGTCTTCAGCACACCGGCAAGAGTGACCAGACGCAACTTGGGTGGAACAATCAAAGTTTGTTGGATCAATTGGTCGGGAACCTTGAGGTCCTCTTCAGTATCTGTGTTAGTGCTTTGGGTGGTGACCAACTCGGCTTCATCTAAAGAAATCTCACCCAACTTCTTCACGTTAGGTTTGATGGTTGCTGAACATAGAACATTGATTCTTCTTTTAGGAAGTGTCGGATAAAGTTTAGCTGTTGCAGAGATTTGCGAGCTCTGGGTGATTTGTGACAGAATTTTGGTGATACTTTCTTCAAAACCTAACTCCATTAATCGATCTCCTTCATCCAAAACCACGTATCTGATTTGAGATAGGTCTAGAGATTGTGTGTTTTCAATATGGTCCACCAATCTTCCCGGAGTGGCCACTAAAATGTTCACCCCTTTTCTAATTCGGGCCTTTTCCGATTTCTTTTTCTCACCTCCAATCACACAACCAGGAACAATACGATGACAACATCTCGCCAAAGTTTCTAAAACCGAGTGAATTTGAGTGGCGAGTTCTCTGGTTGGCACAAGAATGAGAGCAAACACTCCAGATGCACGGTCTAGTTGCGGTATTTCAGAAAGTTTTTGGAAGATTGGCAATGCAAAGGCTAATGTTTTACCGGATCCTGTTTGGGCCTGGACAAACAAATCGTTTTCTCTGGTCAATAGTCGGGGAATGACTGATCTTTGGATCTTCGTTGGCTGTTGATACCGCAGGTTTTGGGCCAGATGTGTTGCTACCACCTGATTGATTCCAAGCCCAGAAAACGACGTCGAGTCTGCCAGTGGAGCATTGGATGGAGCATGGGCCGAGGAATCTTCAGGCTCATCGTATGTTCTTTCTTGGATCTCTGGAGCAGCGGTGAAAAGAGACGAGACATAGGTGTTATTTTTACCCCCATTTTCTCCTCTGCTCTCTGCAAAACGTATTCTTTTGGACTCTCGAGGCTCGTCTGAGGCTGATTCCGCCTCACGTTTTTCAACAGATGGCTTGGATTCGGTAGATTCCCGTGGCCGTCTTCCCCCCAGCTTGATACTATTGACATCGGTCTTCTTTTTGATGTTTCTACCTCTTCCCTCGCTGATCAGCTGGGTCTTACGTCTGTCTTTCCACCTTCCACCGGTGACTTTTTGGGGTTTTTTCTTGACAGGTTCATCGGCAGTGCCGAAGTTTAGAATGAGTCCATCGTCAGCATCCATAATGATTTCAATGACAAAGCCCGTCTGGATTAAAGAGATAGATGAAAATCAATCCTGAAAGAATTTTTTTTTTTAAACTTTAAAAAAATTTCCTGGTTGAAAAAAAATATCATCAACGGATCTGAAAGACGTTTCTTATCAACATTTTCAATAGTTTGCAACACAATGAGCCTGTTTGTTGAAGAAGACAACGAAGAGAAATACAAAGAAGAAGTGTTGAAGATTGAAGAGGTCGAAAATGATCCGGTTGTCAGAGAAATTCCTATCCATATAAACCGAACAGATGCATTACGCCTGTACATGTTACAATATCCCACTAGAAACGCTAGCAGTGTGCTTGCAAAAAGAGAAAGTGAATCAATCAACGAGGTGAGAATGAAACAACAGGCTGGAGTAGTTGAAGTGGACATACCTACTGACGTGGACAGGTTTTTTGACGGGTCGAAGTCGTCGAAATGGGGCGGAACCAAACAGCAAACCTTGAAAGGATATCTCGTGGATGGACACGGCTATTATGTGGGGTTGGTGGAGAATGGCGAACTGCATCTCAATGCAGTTTCAAAGACAACCCAGCTTCGGCCTTCGTTCAAATATATTGACGAGTTGAAGACCCGCAAACAACAGAAGGAAAGAGAATTTAATAGACAACTTGACGAGACAGGACCAATGACCGAAGAAAAGAAGAAGGCACATGTTGTGCAGATGACCGCAAAATCCACCGCAGACACGACACTCAGATTGGGAGGAGCCCTGGTGAGCAAAAAAATGGAGGACGAAGAAGAATACGTCAACTACAATTACGTTAGAGTGAAAGGAGAAGAGTTACAGAAAATCAAACAAGAATTGATAGTGAAAGATCACGTGGAATTAGTTTCAACAAGTTCTAAAACCGAATACTTGGACTCGCTTCTAAATATCTAAGGTTTTCCCAATTCAACCACCTTCTCGGCAGCTTCGTCCAAGTTTTCAAATAGATACAGTTTTAATCCAGATTCGCTGATGAGCTTCTTAGCAATCTCCAAGTTTGTACCTTGTAGTCTGACCACAACAGGAATGTTCAACGAAAGAGCCTTGGTGGCAGAAATCAAACCTTGAGCAACGAAATCACATCTGACAATACCTCCAAAGATGTTGACGAAAATGGCATTGACCTTGTCTTCAGACAAAATCAATCTGAAAGCCTGTTCGATGGTTTCTGGAGTGGCAGCACCACCAACATCCAAGAAGTTGGCTGGCTTTCCACCGTAAAGTTGGACAACATCCATGGTGGCCATGGCCAAACCAGCACCGTTAACTAGACATCCGATGTTACCATCGAGCTTGATGAAGTTAAGACCGTATTTACCAGCAGTGACTTCATCAGGGTCTTCTTGGGTGATATCTCTCCAGGAGAACACTTCTTCTTGTCTGAAAGAAGCATTGTCATCGAAACCGAACTTGGCATCCATGCACATAACCTCATGGTCGACGGTTTCTGTAAGAGGGTTAATTTCGATCTGGGTGGCATCTCTTTCCTTGAAGATCTTGTAGAGCTTCTTGATGGTGTCTGCGGCTTTTGGAACGGCTTCAGGAGTGAACTTAAGACCAGAAGCAATTTCCAAGGCCAATTCGTCAGAAATACCCTCATCGTAGTTAACTGGGAACTTTCTGATGGCATCTGGGTTTTCCTTGGCAACACCCTCGATATCCATACCACCCTCAGACGAGGCCACCACCAAGGTGGATTGGTTCTTTCTGTCCATAATGATCGACAAGTAAGCTTCTTGTTTGGCGTACTTTCTCTCAACTATATAGACAGCAGTCACTTCCTTACCAGCAGCACCGGTCTGTTTGGTGATCAATTTATGGCCCAACATCTTGGAAGCCAAGTCCTTGGCCTCTTCAGCGCTCTCAATCAATCTCACACCAGACTTCAATCCGTTGTCGAAATGACCCTTACCTCTACCACCAGTAAGAGCCTGAGCCTTGATCACAAGCTCATTGGTTCCTAGAGACTTGGCAATCTCGTAAGCACCTTCGGCGGTGGTGGCAGCATCTCCCTTTGGAACGGAAATGTCGTATTTTCTCAACAAATCAGCAGATCTGTATTCATGAATGGAGAGGCATCTTCTTTGAGACTGTTCAACAGTTAGTAATTGTATCTAAGACCCGTGCTAACCGCGCCAGCTACTTACTGCCTTGACAAGGTTTCTTCTTAATGATCTAACAAACATCTTGGTAGCCTATCAATTGCTGAAAATAAACAATTTGGGGAAAAACAGGTGGTGACAAACAAGTCAAATTAAAAATCCTGGTGTGCTTCACTTTATGGACAACATCGTTCCTTAGCACAGCCCGGGGCAAATTTTTGGCAAGCCAGAAATGGGCCGCTTACGTCAGCGGCAGGGAAGAAAGAGGTCCGGGGCAGACAGAAGGAGGCCAGCCAGAACTGGGCAAACGAACCGGGAGACTACTGGGTGAGTAGACACGTAATACTACCACGAAAAGGGTGGAATGGACATGGATTAGGTAAGTTGGGTTTTAGGCGTGACGGTGGTGGTGTTATACGGTTTACTGGAGCTGGCCAGAGTCTCCGGTGAAGCGAGATTGTCACGGGTGCGAACGGCCAAAGAGAGCGAGACAGAAAGGGAGAACGGATGGAGATAGGCAGATAGGATAAGCAGAGGGATGACGGACAAGATGGGAATGAAATAGTAGAACAGAATCAACAAGAAGAATGGATGGAAGAACAATATTGATGAGAGAGAGAGTGAAGTGGTTGAGGAGAAGGGAAGAGAAGGGGAGTGGCTGATGTGGCTGATGACCCGGGGACCGGGTCTTTCTGTGGCTGATGATCGGATCCGTTATAAACAAAATATCTTGAATGGTTTATATATACGTTACCTTGGTTCAAGACATGGAACTCCCGTCGCTATTTTATCCCATCACATTCTTGGGACATGTTCATGTTCTGGGAATCTCGGCGTCCGTTGCGAACGAGCCTCGGATCATGTTGGTGATCACCGATCTTGAAGAATATTATGTTTATTTGTGCGAAGACCGACACCAACTACAAAGTCTGTTCACAATGAATAATGCAGTAATTCCAAACGAGCTAGATTTGGAACGATTTTTCCGCAGGCTCGATAATTTGGATAGTCCTGTTGAAACCAGAGAAGTGTTTGAAAGTGAAACTGGAACTCTCTGGATCAAAACCGAGGAATTGGAGTTCAAGTTTCCGATATTTCGACTTGAAAATCATCGGAAAGTGAACTTGTGTGTTCAATTCGCCAAAAATCTGGCCCGGTTCTCACATGTTCAATCGCTCCTGTTACAAGAGGTTTCCAAAGAACTGCACAAAAAGAACCAGATTATCTTGAAACTCGCAGCCTCTCTTGCACAAGATTATTCGGGAAACATCCTTGAAAAAGACGAACAAATATTCAAAAGTCCTGAGGTCCAACAAATCTTTTTAAGCACAGGAACTCTGGGGAAATCCTTGGACACAACATATGAAAACATTAGGGACACACTTGTTGCTCAAACATCCAGAACTTATACTCAACAAAACGCTCTTGAAACAATATGTAATCGCGACTTCAGAGAATGGTCTGGCCGGCCAAAACCTTCCGGCTCTAAACGTCGAAAAGTGGAGACATCCATGTCTCCTTCGCCATCACCAACAGTATCTGCGTTTGCATCGCAGTCAAACTTCAAAAAACGACCTCGCAAACCAACTGCACAGTTGCCTATCAAACAGGCACGTTACAATTAATTCGATCATTCTAAGAGCTTATCGCGACAGTCCAATGGTTAATGATCTCCTCCAATGCGTTCTGTTGAACAGCATCTCTTTTGGAGTACAAACCAGCCAGCACTGTTCGCCAGAACTCCACAAACTCCGGAAGAAAACTGTTATCAGGCATGGACGAGTATTTCACCAGCTTGTCTTTATCTTTTAACTCTTTCATTGGATCTAGCAAGGCATTTCGAGGAAAATAATTTGAAAATGCAGATACCCAATATTGTTTTAGTGTGTAGCAACAATCTCGTAATGACTTATCAGAGTTGGAATCGTATCCCAATAACGAATACTCATCGCCAAATTCTGATTTGAGTACGTGTTCAATAGCTTCCATCAAAAGAATCCGCACCTGGTCATAAATGGACATTTGTTGCTGTCCTTGATTGATTCTGGGAACTTCTTCTAAAACCGTTTCATCCATCATCTCCTGGTCTATCAAATTACCCTCTGTTTTCACGCTTTGACGACTTTCGTAAATGATCCGGTCTGCAATCAAGCTGGCTGTCATTTCTGGTCGATACGAGATCGTCAACACTGCATTGGCCAATGCCTTGACACAGAAATTCTTGTCGTTGGACATCAACACTACCATATCGTACTGAGTCTTGAAGTACAAACAACAATCCAAAATTGAATCGTCTTGTGTAGTTGTTCTATCCAATCTTTCTCGAAGCATTTGCACTCTAATAATGGGATCATTGTCATGCAGCCAACGATAACACCAATCAATGGCTCTTCGTGCTAGCTGTGCAATTTCTGTGCCTGTGTTCTTCAATCCGTCTAATTCCTTGATCACTTGTTGCGGAATAATGATTTTATAACAGTCTCCATAATTTGAATGCAAATTGCGTAGATCGGCCACAATATTAAGATGGCTCATGATAAAGTTTGTGTCCACCACCATAACAATTCTCGACCCTTGTACATGGGTCTGGTCGTGTTGAACGTTGTATGATGGAGGCTGGGTGTGTTCTTCTTCTCGCTGTCTAGAGATATAATTAGTCACGTTGACAATCTCCGGATCAGTCATCTCAAGATCTGACGGCAGATCATCCATTTGCGGAGCATTGGGTGACAAATGGAACATTGACAAACGCAACAAAGAGGGAAAAACAAGATGTTTATATACCTCTCTACAAGTTTATATTTATTTTTTCTCGGCACCCTTATTTCGGGAACAAACAAGGCCTCTGTTTTCAGGACACAAATACAAGTTTATAGAAAAACAAACACATTCCCCAACACTATAAATATCTCAAGAACCGCCTGTCTTTTACGCAGCAACCTGCTGTTTATACTTGGAAAAACTCAAAAATCTGTCGTCTTGAGCCTCCTCCCATTGCAAATCTGGCTGGAATTCCATGAACAAGGACTCTCTGTCTCCCGACATGTGGTTGGTGTAGGCAGCCTCTTCATGGCCAACAAACTGTTTTTTCTTTCCTTGGTTTTCGGCAGCATCAGCCAACAATTGCACCTCACAACTTCTCTCCATCAAACAGAACAAATAAGCAGCTTCATCAACAGTGTAACCAACAGTGATAAGTCCATGGTTCTGCAAAATGGCGCCTTTTCCGTCGCCAATAGCTTTGGCAATCTCGCGGCCTTCTTCAGCCTCGATGGCAACACCTCCAAAGTTGTTGTACACAGCATGGTCCTTGTAGAATGTACACACGTCCTGGTTCAACATCTCCAAAGGAGCTCCAAAACTGGAGTAAGCCTTTCCGTACTTGGAATGCATGTGGCAAGCAGCATTGACCTCGGGACGGGCCTTGTGTAAAGCAGAATGGATGGCAAATCCAGCAGCGTTAATGACAGCTTTGTTTCCACCAATGATATTTCCATCCTCGTCAACTTGGACCATATCAGAAGCCTTCAACAAACCAAAATGGATTCCCAATGGGTTGATCCAGAAAGTTTCTGGGTCAACAGGGTCTCTGATAGAAATGTGTCCAGCAGCTCCCTCTGTGAATCCTTTTCTGGCAAACACTCTGAAAGCTCCAGCCATGTGCTCAAGCATCCATTCTCTCTTCTTGTATGGATCGTCAAACTCTGGAATAGGAAATGGAACATCTCCTCCCAAACTGATGTTATGGGCACCTCTTTCAGCAAGAACGTATCCTCTCGAGGTGGTCGCCTGGACAGAGTCTGGAACAGTGATGGTCTCGGTAGCAGTGGGAGCCATGATAAATATAGTGGATATTTGCGAAACGAACCTTGAAACACTCGGACTTTTTGGCGAGACTAACTGGTTATATATATGTATCTAATTTGCAATAGACGCAATTTCCAGATCGGGAAAAAGACGAAACCTAGACTCGATAAGGAAAAAAATTTTATGGTAGGAGATGGAGAGCAAGAAAGCACGGGAGTTCGAGGAAGGCTGACATAAGCTCTTACGGCATGAAATATGAGTGGTTCGATTTACGAGATAAGACAGACAAATAAGATCATTGTAGTTGTAGTTCTGTAGTGACATACCATCTCTATTAAAAGTTATCCCATTCTTCCTGTTTGTTGCTCATGCTTGGCAATTTGGTCTTTTCCTTGGGTTTGGTCAGACCAAATGCAGGCTTGACCTGGTCTGGATTCTCGCTCACACCGTCAAACAGCTTGGAGTATTCGGACGAGTTGGCGGCACCACGACTTTCTAGCTGATGTTGCAAGGAAATACCGGTTTCCTGCACTTTTTGGCCAAATTGTTCCATTGCACGACGAGCTTGGATAGCGTAATCTTGATCAGCCAGTTGTTTCACACCTGGTTGGATCACTGTATCATTCACTTCCTTGACAGACTTGGCAACTGTTGATGAAAATAGGCCCCATCCCTTTGTAAAAGTGCCCATTGGGTCTTTTTGTAGAGCATCCAAAGTGAATCCAGACAGCGTACCTCCTCTTTGCTGGTTCTGTTGCGATGACGGAGCAGGAGTCGAGCCAAATCCTTGGTACTTGCCGCCCTGGGAAGGTGGCAAATCAGTAGGACGAGACTCATTAGCAGCACCAAGACGTGCAAAATATGCCTCATTCTGGTTTTTCACACCAGCCTCAGGAGTGCCCCGTCTCACAGCAGAGGGCTGTTGTGCAGGCTGCTGCTTGGAAAACAGAACATCACCAGAGTGATCTGGCTCCACAAACTCAGTGCCTTCAATCAAACACGTCAACTTGCTCTTGTAATCCTCTGCAACATAATTGTCATACTTTTGTTGAGCAGGCAATGTCACATCCAAACCATGCTGGGTGAAATATTCCCCACAATTGGCATTGCCTCCCTTCTCCATCCGAGCCAGCTCCTCCGGCTTAAACTGATCCATCGTGATCGACCTCACAAACGAAATATGCACCCCAAGGCCTCTATGGATTCCTGCACATTCCAAACAGATGAATATGCCAAACTTTGGAGAGGCCCATTGTGGATTAGGAGCCTTACAATCAAAACACTTCTTGTTGTCGCCCTGCTTTTGCAATGCAAGCAGCTTACGACGATTGTCAGGGTCGACTGTCCATTCAGACATCTTGTACTAATTATTCACTACGTGCTGTCAGGACGTGTGCTGTTTTGTTGTCAAGTTGTTTTTGCTATTTCACACACTCACTGGACTTTTTTTCTCACTTTTGGCTTACCCGGCCAAAGAGGCTCAAAAATTGCATACACCGCTTACATCATCACACACATCATTACGTCAGCACGGCTTGGTTCAGAAAGCCCCAAATGTTTGATAGTATTACTGTACATGATCCGTCTATAAAAGCAAGCTGAGTCCCAAAACAAGCCACTTCCATGACATACTGGCAGAAACATCTGCTGCGCCATTACTGGAAGAAGAAGAACTAGTGGTGGCTTCCGTGACCGATGAAAGGGTCATCACGTGCTCGTCCTCGTCGTCCTCCTCGGTAGAGATCCATGTAGCAAGATCTTCAGTATCAATGGTCGAGTCGAAAGTGGTGTCGTTGGACAAGAACACTGTAGCCGTTCCATCAGAGCCAAAAACCACTCCTCCCATCATCACTGCATTAGGAGTACGTTCCAGATATCCTTCGTTGGCCAATCCGGTGCTTATGTCAGACGTACCTTGGTAGTCATGAATAGTCGAATAGAAGTGGTTTGCTTCGGTGGTGTTGAGCACCTCGAAAATATCGAACTCTCCTCCTCCAGATTCCCAGCACGAACAGTTCACATTGGTTGGATATTGTGCGGTTCTTGGGATATGTGCGTTCAACAGCCAAATAGCTGGCAGATTGTACGAGGTGGTGTCCTCACTCACGGTGTCTTCTGTAGGAGCCAAGAACTTGAAAAGGAACATCTTGGTGGTTCCGTAGTAGCCATGATATGCAGGAATGTCGTCTCTGTAAACTCCACAATCATTGTCCCATCCGGACGAATCGCAAGACACGTTCGACATGATGGTAAATTCTTGGTCCGATTCTAATGTGACGTTACTGAGCACTGTGGAAGAGTCTGCCTGCGAAACTCCGTCGCTATCGACGTAGTCAAGTGCTTTTCCAAGACACGTGATGTTGGTTCCCACGTTTCCTAAGAATGTAACGTTTTCTGCTGTCTGTGATTCCGAGTCGTAGTAAGCTTCTCTGGTCCAGGTTCCGCTGGTGTCTCCATCGGAATAACTGTCAGATATATAGTATGCAAACTTTTGAAGGTTGAGAGGTCCACGGATGTGGACAGAGAGCTCCTCATTCAACGGAGCATTGGTTCCACTAAAGGAGAACGGATCATCAGTGTTAAGTTCACAAGAACAATCGTCGTCGCTGCTGGAATCGATACTTTTCACGTTATAGTAGGTTCCTGAATATCCAACATTTTGGAATTGCAAAACTCCATACTCGGACGACCACACTTTGGAAGAGGAAGAGGAGGATGAAGAGGAAGAAGAAGACGAGGAGCCCTGAGAAGATTGGGAAGTAGAGTCGGAAGATGAGCCAGAAGAAGACTGCTGACTGTTGCTGTTGCTGTTGGACTGGGACTGATCTTGGCCGTTGTCGGCACTGACGAGAGCTGTGAGCGAGACAGCAAGAAGAGCGAGTGATAATCTCATTTTTCAGATACTCTTTAACAAGGTTTGAACTCGTTTTAGGTCTTGCCGGCAACGCGTAATCTATATATAGTCTCCTTTGATTTTTTCATTTCACGCATGCAAGATCTCGGCATTTGGGTCGCTCGCGGCTAAGGAAAATGATGCAAGGGACAATAAGTTTTTCGACGTGAGCAACAAACCACCGGAACTGCTTGCAACCTAAGCTTTTCAGCCTCCATCCAAACGTAGTATGCCAATAATATACCGTATTGTATGGTGGCTTTGACACCGCAGTCGACGCGCGTTGCGAGGCTGGTGTAAGCAAGTTCCTTAAGCCACAGCACCCGAAGGAGACTTCGCCGTGTGGTATCCAGCTTTCGAGCAAGCGCGTTGGGAGCCGATTAGAGCCCCTATCGAGACACCCAACCATCTGGCTTTGACTGATCTCGTGTGCCGGCCGGCTTCTCAATGTAATTTCATTTGCATCAGGGGGGAACTATTTACGTAAGCGATAGAATAATTTTTTTAGCACATTTCGGGGACCACATGAAAAAAACTGCTATTCCCCCACTGTTCGAGCGCACTGGTTTGACGTTGGGTGGGTGATGATATGAGACTATTTAAGGTGAAATTCAGACTCAAACCAAGTCCCAAAACCCAATCACAGGTCTGGAATGTGCATAACAAATTGATGGCAGCTAGATTGCCATCGAACACAGAAATAATGGATTTCCAGGTGCCCAAAAAGTGGTACTATGGTCGCTTTCAGTGGAAGGAAGAGCTCTCTATTATTGTGGCCTCGCAGGACAACTGCGAGGTCACTAGGGATACTTTTGCGGGCATTTCTGTTCCCAAGATGGCGGTGAGTTTGGACACGATTGAAGAAATAAGTGGGAATTCAGGTGGGGATTTGTAGGTCTAGTTATGTGGGTGGAGATGACCTTGGGACAGGGCGTGCATTTATTAAAACTTCGGGAGTCGCGATCTGTAAATAAACAAAAACCTTTACCTGGCTAACCAGTTAATCATCTTGTTCCTCGTTGGTTCTGTATGGAGGCGGATGAGATAAGAATATCGAAGATCGCCGACCAGTTGATATTGGAGATCGAGACCAATGTTGCGTATCTTTTTCTGGAACCCAAGACTGATGTCTATCTCAAAAGGCTGATTAAAAACGTTGAGCAATTCCAGCCCTGTCCGCAGCTGCTGGATCACAAGTTGAAGCAATTGATACAGCGATTGATTCATGAATATACGCAGTATGTATTGATGGCCAACGATGAAGACTTGGGAGCTAAAATAGGAACTGTATTCTACCAATTGGCCAAAACACGTGGAATCAAGATTGTTTCCAATTGTTTGACCTGCGATATTTATGTACTCACAATGGTGGTGACCCGTCTTGATCAAACGAAATGTTGGCAGGAGTGCTATTTTCTCTTAACCTGGCTTTCGATTCTGGTTTTGGCCCCATTTCCGCTACAAAAAATCACTTCTGGTTTGCCTGAACGGCTGTATGAAATCGCACTGACCCGCTTAGAATCCAGTGGCACGCAAAACGATGCTGCGGCCCTTTTATTGGCGCGATTTCTGTCTAGAAACGACTGCAAGGACCATCTTGAACACTTTTTCAACTCGAACTTTAATACTTTGGCCTGGGAATCCAAATCTTCTTTCAATCAAATCGGCTTGCTATCCACAACCAATCATCTGTTTAAAATTTCTACCCTGGCTTCGTTGCAACCTTATCTTTCCAGATTATTAACTTTGATTTCCAACGAGATAGACTCCACCATTGTGGGATCAACTACTTTGAAGCTATTTGTGAAAAACCTGGGCAAGCTCGGGCTATTTTATGTGAAACTGCACGATTACCCCGTTTTGGAGGAAATCATCAATTACCTGCTTGATTTGATTGGACATAAGGATACAAATATAAGATACTCAGTGGCTAAACAACTTGCAAAGCTGACGTCAAGATTGTGTTCTGATTTGAAAAACGACGTGATAAATGCTCTTTTTCGAGAGCTTGAAATACCTAATTTGGATCTGGGCACCTCAGAGCTTATTTCGTTATCAATCAATCCCCAATTAATTAGTATCGAAACATACCATGGAACTTTGCTTTGTTTAGGTGAGTTGACAAGACTGAAACAAATACGCTCTCACTACTTGCCTTCCTTAGTGTCCCTTTTAAACAAAACCCTTTTTGTCCAACAGCAGAAGCTCACACATTCAGTAGGATCCAATGTTAGAGATGCAACCTGTTTTATTGCCTGGAGTTTAGCCAAGAAGTACCGAACATCTGAACTCCAATTGCTTTTCTGGGCGTGTCTTTTTCGAAATCTGATGGTGTCTTGTTGTTTTGACCCGGATCTGATGATTAGACGTGCAAGTTCTGCATGTATTCAGGAACTTATAGGTCGGCATGGAGACTCAATTCTGAGAAGTATGTTTCCTCACGAGGATTTGAACTCGTACAAAGTCAGATTGATTGAACTCTTGGATTATACTACACTTGGACAACCATCTCGATCGTTCAATTTGAGCTTGACAATAATAAATGAGCTTGGTGGCCTAATGAGACAAGAGTTTGTCGATGTGTTGCTAAATGAAGGAGTTGTTCATGTGGATTACGAAATTCGAAAGTTATCTGCACAAACTTTGAAGAATTTGCTGGAAACAGATCCAGAAGTGGCTGATCAGGCTTTGAGTAATCTGATCACCAAAGCTGATTTAAATCCACCAGATGGATTACTGTATGCTATAGCAGAACTATTGAACATGTTCAAAAAACATGGAAATGTTGAGAAATTTCATCAATTGCTCGACCACTTTAGTTTTGATTATCATAAAGATCCCTTTTATAAGGGAGAAGAATACGTATACCTGCTTTCGTCGCTTTGCAAGCATGGCTTTGTACCCAACCATCATGAACTAGACAACGTATTCAATATCATCAGAACTAACAACGAGCATATTGAGTCTAAATTTATAGACTTGACCGTGAATCTTTCAACATTTCCCAAACAGTATCAAGAAAAGTGGATCAGATATATTAAAGGAAACAATCTTATAGCAGCCAAAGCAATTGGATATTCCACCATTCTTGAATCTGAGCTGCCTGAGATACTTTCTTTGACTGCCAATTCCAAAATGGATGCCAATCTTCGAAGCTGTCTGATTGGCTCTATTTCTTTGTATTTGCAAAAACATGATCTTTCAAAGAGTGTCCTCCTTGACATCATAGACAATTTAGATGATTATACTATCACTAATAGAGGGGACGTTGGTAGTTTTATAAGACAGGCGACCATCCAGTTGATATCTGAACATATTGATAAGTTTTCAAAAGATGAACTTGTCAGCCGACAAGTGGAGAAGAAACTTTTAAGATTAAGTGGAGAGACATTGGACAGAATACGAGTCAACTCATTAGACTTGTTATTAGATTTTAAGAAATGGAGACATGATCAAGAGGTGGTTTCGTCTAATCTGGTTGATTATTTCCAATTTCTGTTAAAAGTGTACAACGACAAAATTATGGATACGGAGTTATCTCAAGAGTTTTGGAAAGGTTTCTGTTTTTCTGGTGGATCATTGGCATCGGTGGACATGTGTATCAACAGCTCATTATATTGTTTTTTCCGGATGTGGGAGCAGATTGATGAAGAGAAGAAAATATCCATTTTGACAGATCTGTTGTCGATTTTGAAAGTTCAGGAATCTACTGCAAGCACCAGACTTGGAACAGCACGAACAATGAAGATCCAAGATTCATGTTTGAAATTCTGGTGCAGTATTTTGGAGTTGAACTTAAAGATCCCCGTTTCATTTCAATTGAGAGCCTTGTTTGTTCGAGTTTACAACTTGACACTCAAGAGTTCTCAATTGTCCCGACTTCTGACAGCTATTAGACTGTTCACGGTTTTATACATCCACGATTCAGCACTTCGTGTTGATTGCAAGAAACGGCTTGAATGGTTGAATTTGAAGCATCCAATGGCCAAGGTGAGAAGCTCGGCTAGCGAGGCACTTCAGGAGATTGGATTCGAAGATATGACACAGGTTACAGAGGAAAAGCATTGACTATTGGAATGTTCTATGGATTAATAATGTAAATGTAGTAAAGACTAACTAATAAATAAACCTTCCCCGAAAAATAACTGCATCTATTCCTGTAACACGTCCTTGAGGCTGACGTTTCCGCTTCCACGTTTGGCTGGGGACGGAAAGTTTTCTCCTGGTTTCCATCCGATCATGAACACAAACCGAAACGTGGCCGGGATGTTTCCTGTTTTTGGGTCACCATGCAACGCCTGGTAGATTGGTTGTAGAGCCAACAGAAGGTCCCTGGTGAGAGCTGGTGGTGTGCTTAGAATGGAATTTGATTCGCCCATAAGTTGCAAGTCTTTCATCAAAGCAACCACGTCTGGATATTCCACCACAATTTCTTCCACGTCCAAAGTGAGCATCTGAAAACCCGCCCGTTGCATTAACGAGCCCACGTCTGCAGACTCCACAAACGGAGACACTCGAGGAGAAAGACCTCCGTTTCTTTCAAGTTCTGCCAATTGCAACGAGGTGCGCAATTCAAATAGAGTGTCTCCACCAAACATGGAGCCAATAAAGCAGCCGTTTGGTTTAAGAGAACCATATAACTTACGGAAAACTTTAGGCAAATCGTTGATCCAATGCAATGATAAATTTGACACTATCACGTCAAACCTGTCTTTCTGGCTCAGTAAAGGCCCCGAATATGCTTCTTCATCAGCAACCACCCGCTCGATATTCAACTCTTTGTTGAACCGGGCGTCTGAATATCGATACAACATTGCAGAAGATGAGTCCACCATGTAGATTTTTTTCAACTTCGACTTGACCAACAACTTATCTTCCTTCCATCTCTCCTCGTCGTCCTGGTTAATCTCGCATAATTGTCGTTCCAAATTGCCCCCGTTGCATCCAAAATCCATCATTTCTGTGAAATCGGTCTTGAGAAAAGCCAGCCGTTCAATGGTGCGCCGTGCCACCTCGTCTCGAATGTATTCAACCATCGTGCTCTCTTCGTCCAGCCCGGCACGCTCTCGTTGTTTCAATTTCATGTCTCTGTTGAACACGTTCAACGAGTCTGGTCGACCGGCTGACACATGAAACCTTCGCAGTCTACCTCCACACGTCTGTCGGGTCAGTTTTTGAAGTCCCAATCTTGCTCTCATCCTCCTTTGTCTGCTCCGGGTCTTTTTCTTGTAAGTCTTGCTGGATGTGCTTGCAACTTTTTTTTCTCGGCTCCTGGAAAATGTGGGGAAGTTTTTTTTTCCAGCTAATGAGATTCCGCACAGATAAAATCAATCCTGTTTTTCTAAAGCCCTCTGCTTCTTTTGTCTTTAATCCATCTTTCCAACTAATGAGGTTCTCTTTGAGAACTCTGGGCAACGCATCTGCCATAGAAACACTCGAAAACCTAAAAAGACTTCCACCCACCTCCCTCCAACACCAAACACCTACCCTCTTAAAGACCCTTTTGAAGATCCCCCAACCCTCTGTTCATCTCATCAATGTGGCCCAAACTTTGTTCTTACGCGCAAACCAACCCTTATACAATGCAGAATTTGTCAATTACACTGCACATCGACGGCCCGACATGCTCTCAAAGGTGAAAATCAAAATGTTTCTCCATAATGATTGCTACGAACTCGCCCTATCAACGTTCTGGGACGCGTGGAACGGCAGAATCGAACGAACCATTGGAAACCTGGAAAATCTGCAGGCAATCCGTCTGCTTATTACTGCGACAGAACTCAATGACACTGAAAACATCATCAGACTGCTTAAACTTATCCGCCCCGAAATGTTGACCACCAATAATTACTCACAACTCTTCCAGACAGCTCTTAATTATCGGAATTATCCCGTTTTACAAATCGTGTATCCGAAAATTAGTCAGGTATCTGATCTCGGGCCATCAATGCTTATGCCTTTGTGTCGACTCTTTGCTAGCAACGGAAACTTCGATTTGGGTCTTGACGCAGCTCTGCAGATCGACGATCCCACCATGCGAAGCACAGCTTTAACTTGCGTGCTGGCCACGCTAGAGCCTGAAATCAAGTGGAAACTCATCGATGAACTCCAATTGCCGGTTTCGCACACAAATATATCTCCAAAAAACTTGTACGACTCCAGACTCGATAAGAATAATTACGCTTTTTTAGAGGAATTACTGAATAGCATGCTGATGTTCAAACATGAAGAAACAATTGATCTTTTTCTTTACTGTTTGCTGACCTCCATCCACTACTCAAGAGGCCACTTTGGCAGCATTGCTTTTGTGCTGAGATATCTTTCTAATTCCCGATCGCTTCATTTATTAAAACAACATCATTTCCACATTGTTCTGCAAAGCATCTCTAAATGGGGCTGCAAGCTTTCAAGCTTCAAGGTTTTGGATTTGATCCAAAGAACTGAAGTTGAACTAACTCAAAAGAATTTCTTCCTTCTGTTGAGATGCCAGGCCTATGGCACCGAACACGATACGCTATATCTCATGATTATCAAACTACTGGAGAGTCTAGGATCGATCAGTCTTTCCAATCAACAATTCATTGCACATATTGCAAAGAAAACCAGAGATCCTAAACTGTCGTACCCTCTACACGACGTTAAAGAGCTCAAGCGACATTTTCAGTACGACTTTTTGGTGAAAAACCTTGAGAACATGAAAAGTAGAACACAAAGGGTCCACCCGGTCATCCCGTTTTACACTGATTATTATTGGAAGTCTGACAAAATGAACGCAGACATGCTTCCTTAAAATGTATACAATTTGACTCAGAAAGACCGGAAAAGAACATAGATCAGAGTTGCAAAAGACAAGCCCACTAGGCCTAGAGTGGTGTTGCAGAGGAAAGCTTCCTTATAAAGAGCTGGCTGCAATGCCTTGTCCAATTGAATCTTGTGTTTCGCATTCAAGTAGAATTGAGTCTTTTTTGGCTCTATTCCAGGAGGCAAATGAGCAGGATCTGGGTTCAATTCTTCCAGGAATTGTTCCAGCTCTCCGCACTTAATTCCAATGGCAAGATAATTTGGATCGCTCACAGGACATTTGTGGTGAATGATTCTCAAATACCGACTAAACACTTTAAGAACGCCTTCATATGTTCTGGATTGCGAGATCAACGAAATGGTTTCACCCTTTCTGATCTTGACGTTCTTTTGGAAAACAAGTGGGTTTTGGAACACCAATGACAAAGTGGCAATGGCCATCACTTGAGGAATGGCACAGAAGTTGAATGTGGAACTATCATACACCATTGACAAGTAGACTAGTACATCCTTGACATGGTCAAGAACGTTCAGCACCAGATCACTGGTACAGTTAAGTGCCTGTTGCAGATACTCTGGCTTGGCAAAATTGGCCAGTTTATCCGTGTGTTTACCCCAAATTTCTTCAGGCCAAAACGAACGGCCATCATCCAGATCTTCTCTGTAATCTCTGATGATATTAGTTTTTTGCAGGAATAGACCCATCGATTCACTCAAATACATCTTGTCAATGAGACTTGGATGTCCAAAATCTGCAGCCACAGTCAATTTTGTCAGCCCTTCCCCAACCAAGCCAGCAACGTAGTGACAATACAAGTCATAATCCTTGATTGTCTTGACTCCGTTGAGGTTAAAATCCTCGTTGACCACGTAGTCTGCCATACCATTTCCCATCTTGTAAGTAATGTCCTTGATCACGTCCTGGTACTGTGGCTTTAACTTATGGTACTCGGTCAAAATGCTGTCAAAACGAACCAACACGACCCGATCCTTTTCGTTGGGACCATTATCGTTGAATGTCCAGTCTTTTAAAAGTAGCTTTGAGTCGAAGCTTCTGAGAAGAGGAATCTTGACTTTGGGTGACAACGTCATGTCATCCTCGACCGTATCTAGGGCTCTTAGCACAAGATAGAACACCATGATTGCGTTTCGCAGTTCTGGGTTCAACTCCATAATGACAGCGACAAACGATCTCGATGTCACGTACATCAAATCAATACATGTTTTCTCCGATTCGGTGTGCGTTGAAGGATCTATAGGATACGGAACCTTTCTGAAAAACTTGCTATAAGGATGTTAGTCTACCAATCTTTTCATTTAAACGAGCTATACGATTAGCCTCAACATAGCACTTACAGCTGGATCACAGCCTTCAATTCTGCAGGATGGAGCAAGAGATCAACTACTTTGCTCATGGTGGTGGTACTTGGTGTTGATATGATAGTGAATGAACAAGCGATCTTGGAACATCAAGCCTGCTTTTTCTGGGCTGGCCTATTTTTTTTCTTATATTTCTTCACCGAACTGCGAACGTCCTGATGTTTTAGAAAAACAACACTCGTCGACGCGTCGATCAGGCGTGCGGGTTCCACAACCCTGACACCACACCTTGCTAACCGAGACTTAAATTGTGTATATTCATTCTTTGCTTGTAACAGTCGGTGATTCCTTCTCTTGTTTCACATCTAACTATGGCAGAGGACGAAGAAGATGGCACAGCTTTTGAGATCCATCAGGGGATCATCTTTGCAATCCACTTGACCCCCACAATGATGGATAATATGAATACCATTTTGGAGAGCATCACAAAGGTGATTCGTGATTTGGTAAGGTCGTTGCCTAACACCGGTGTTGGCTGCTACTTCTTCAATTCTGGTAACCAGTCGGCAAGTGATAAGGGTATTAGGACAGTTTTCAGACTTGAGGACATTAATATCCAGCAATTGAAAACATTAAGTTCTTTAGCAATTGACGAGCTTACCGTGCTAAACGAACGACCAGAAGACAATTGTGGAGACCAATTGGTTAAGATGCTGGATAAATGTCGAGACGATTTCTTGAATTTGCCAGAGTTTGTCAAGCAGTACACAATTCGCCGTATTTTCCTGTTCACCGATTGCGATAAACCATTTAATGGCTCCACACAGATGAAAACAACGCTTTGGAACATCATCAAAGATCTCAACCTCACAAAAATCAATATAACACCGTTTCTAGTACCTAAAAAAGATGCTTCTTTCAACATGATGGAGTATCAAACTCTACTGGAGATTTATGACCAACCAGGAATAGACGACCAGTATAAACCGGTCCTTCAGCAAACTGACATGGCCAAGATCCAGGATAAAATTTTAAGAACTAAAGAAGTGAGCCGCTATGCTTTCCAGTGCGCGTTGGAATTGAATGGATTGAAGATGTCCGTCAAAGGAATAGCCTTTTTCAATGAATTGAAAGTTCGTTCACCTTACAAATTCTACGACGATAAAGGTACGTACAAATACGTCGAAACTAAAACCGTCAAGTTGGACGCCTTGACGGGAGAAAAACTTGAAGATAGCCAGACTATCAATGCGGTGACTTTAGGTGACCAATGTTTTGATCTTGATCGCCAGCTCTTGCAATATGCGTTTGATCAGGCTGGAAGACCTTTTTTGAAGATTCTTGGGTTCCGCAAATTAGAATATTTCAACCCACACTATACATTCAAGACCCCTTCATTGATGGTACCAGATGAGAAAGGGCCTTTTACTCATTCGCGTCGGACATTTGCTGCTTTATATCAATCGCTGACCCGATTGCGCAAAATGGCTGTCGTTTGGGGAATGGCTACAGCGCGGTCTTACCCTCAGTTATACTATTTGATCCCAACTGATGAATCTTTAGGGTTTAGGACCAACATGGCTAACTACCCGCAGGGACTGGCAATGGTGCCAATTCCATTTAAAGACCATATTAGGAGTTTGCCAGCTTATGTAACAGCCAGTGACCCTACTATGACTGTGGTTCCCAACTCTTTTGATGATCTTTTGCCTGATCTTGTCACTGGGCTTGATCGTTTCGAGAATCCTCAAGTGAATTGGTATTTTAAGGTTTTTGAGGACTATTTGTTGCAAAAAGAGGTGGAGGATGATGAGACTGTTCCTATGGAGATCACAAAGCAATACAAACTGAACGAGGAAGACCAATTGAAGAAAAAAGGCATGGAATTACGTGATCGCATCTTAAATTCAGAGCTCTTGTTGCAGACTGTCAAATCGATTAGAAATGATTTCAACAAGATCGCCAACTATGAAGAGATTGCCAAGAACGAGGAAGAGCCTGAGATGAAGAAGAAGATGCTCCTAACAGACGACATTGTGCTAAAGGCCTACAAGTTGAACAGTCTTCAGCAGTTCACAGTGGAGCAGCTTAGACTTTTTATCAATTCCAAGGCTAATATGATTGAGAAGGCGAAGACCAAACAGGCTATGATTGACAATATCTGCGAATATCTTAGCCGGAACTTTTATTAGGTAGAAATATATACGACATAATTTTTGTTGTGCGAGCGAAAACACTGAAAAAGTTAAAAATCCGATTGACAAGAAAACAAAAATACCAGAAGAGACAGTTTGAGCAGTACCATTTAATATTTGCGGATCTTGAAAGACAAGCTATTCTTCTGAATACTTGTAAAGCAGTATTTTTAAAATGGAGGACTGGACGCGAGCACAGGAGTTGTATTTGTTGAATTTGTTGTGTTATCATAAGCCGATTGGTGACGAGAAGAACAAGAACTATGTTAAGATCATTGAGCTTCTTGCCGAGAAGTTTCCTGGGTTCCACACTAATCAGGATTCAGTGATGGCCCATTTGAACAAGTATTATAATTTGAATGGTCTTGAACGACTGGACGATGATGAAGAGGAGAATACTGGAAGTGGTGATGAAAAATCGATGGCCTCGAGAACAAGAAGACGGGCAAGAGACCGGTCTGCGGACTCTGCTGGTAGTCCAAAGCCTCGAGATGTGGTTTCTGAGACGCCTGCTACGATTAGAACACGGAGACACAAGGAGAAAGATGAAGGGGAGATGGTCAATGAAGACAGTATAGACGATGAAAAGACCGCTGGAGAGCCGGAGACACCATCGACTGTGAAGACTAGAAGAACCCGCAAAGGTCGGTTTGAAGTCCAGCACGAGGACGAAAGTGAAGGAAAAGAGGGAATGAGGACTCGTCGTAAAAGTACTCAAGAACAGAAAGAGGTGCCAGATCCAGAGAAAGAGACTCCAATACCCAAGAAGGGACGCACTAAGTCGGTAGTGGTGGCCAAGAGCGAGGAGGTGGATACGCCAAGAACGAGGAGTATGCTTCGAAAGCATAAGTCCGAGTCTGAAGGAGAAGGTGAGGAGAATGATCTGAAGATGGAGGAGGACGATACAGACAAGGCAAAGGAGCAAAAAGAAGAGACGCAAGGAGAGTCTGAGGAGGAAGAACACGAAGGGGAGGAAGAAGATACACGGTTGCGGAGCGGAAGGCAGCTGAGAAGCAGACCAAAGGATGGATCTGCTGAGCCTGGAGAGGCTGAAGAGAAGAAAGGTGGCCTGGAAAACGAAAAAGCTGTTGATTCTTTGAGCGAGGACGACCTGGAGTCGAAGAAAGCTCGGACAAGTCGGCGCAAATCGGTGCGGATGGATGAGAAGCTAGAAGCTAAGAAAGTTGATTCTGAGGACGAGTCTAGACGCAAAACAAGAGCACGGAGTGCAACACGAAGCACCAGGAGGAATTTGAAGAAGGAGATAGAAAGAGAGGCTTTGAAGGGCGACAAGAATGATGAAGCAGAGCAAGAGGAGGAAGAAGCAGAAGAGGAAGAAGAGGTGGAAAAAGAAGAGGTGGAAAAAGAAGAGGAAGAAGAAGAGGAGGATGAGGATGAGGAAGGAGAGGAGGAAGAGGGGGAAGAAGAAGGAGGAGGAGGAGAAGAAGAAGAAGAAGAAGATAAGGAAGATGAGATTGAGATTGTGAAGGAAGATGCTGAAGGCAGCGAGAATGCTGGAGAAAGTGAAGATATTGAGGGTTCTGAACAGGAACATGAACAAGAGCACTCTGAGAATGAAGAGTCTGAGGAACCAGAAGCCAAGACAAAAGGGTCGAATAAAAGATCGATTTCATCTACACCTCTTTCTCGGAAGTTGAGAAAGACTCCGTTATCCAAGTCTGTTCCTCGGAATTTTAAGACCAAGGAGACTCCAATAAAGAACACTCCTATTTCCCGCTCTAAAGCCAAATCTGGAGCGGCTTCCAGCACTCCTTCGACTCCCTCGATTAGAAGATCTTCCAGGAAGAAATGAGCATTCATATATATCCATTTATGTTTGTACATCAGATCTATAATATTTGTCCCAAATAGGTAATGGAGGTAGAACATCCGTACACCGACCAATTTTTTCTTCGATAGTTTGCCCCTTGAAGAAAATTGTGAACGCAAACTGCTGGTTGATTGAATTTATAACCAACCAGCTTAGTCAATTGCAAAAACACTCAGCATGTCCGACTTGAAGATCCAAACTATTGCTCCAGGAGATGGAAAGACCTACCCACAACCAGGTGACTTGGTGACTGTTCACTACACAGGAACCTTGGAGAACGGTAAGAAGTTCGATTCGTCCAGAGACAGAAACAAGCCTTTCCAATTCAGAATTGGCCAAGGAATGGTGATTGCTGGTTGGGAACAAGGATTCTCCAAGCTTTCGCTTGGTGAGAAGGCCATTTTGACCATCCCAGGTCAATTGGCCTATGGCTCCAGAGGATTCCCAGGCTTGATTCCTCCTAATGCCACTTTGATCTTCGACGTGGAACTTTTGAAGATCAATTAAACAGCTCACAGGCTGATAGTTATTTGTTTTCAATCTATTCAAGCGTTTAGATAATATAATCCATCCTGTTTTGGCTGAATTGAGTCGCAAGTCACCAGACTGTTCAGATACACTTTGTAGTTGAGATCGTACACTTTGAAATCTGGTAATTTTATTAAACCTGTTTCTAAGTTGAGCATCACGCATTGAAACTTAATGTGCTGCTTCATGAACGGCAATATTGCAAAGTTTTGTTGTTCTTTGTAGTTCAAAGTCCGGAAGTTCTCGCTGGTAGACAGCGTTGCAGTGAATTGGAATATTCTCGATGTTGGATTTTCGATTATGTATTCAACCTCCACCATATCATCTGGTAGTTTGTTGGCTGTCACCAAGAGCCGTGGATCCATATGAGGTAAAGTTCCTTTCCAAAGTAGATTATCAAAATGGTTTTTGATTCCGGTTTCTGTGCCACACAGTTCGTAGTCAAAAGAGATCATGATCTCCACACTGATTGACCGCTTAGGTAAACCTTCAATACATTTGGAGATGAAATCAAAACTGTTGATATGTTTTTCTTTAGATTCGATCTTGAAGTTCGTTGTGTCTGTTTCGAGTAACTCGGTAAGACAACGGGCGGTTGTACTGATAACCCGTAAAACAATATTTGATATTTCAACGTCTTCGGCAGAAATGTTTTGTACCATTGCCTTTCCTAACCAAGCCCGATTGTGAACAGGAACAACAGGAAGTTCTCCATCTTCCCCGACGGATTTAAGATCAAATATTGAAGGCATTAAAGAGGTCAATTTTGGCAAAATAGTGAATCCCAACTTGAAGATCTCGACAACTGGAATCTTCATTGTCTTATGTTTCCGCACAACAGTATTTTCGTTGTTATCTATCAAATAGTTGATTTGTAATTCTGTTTTGAAAATTGAGGTCTCTGAACCCGATTCCTTCATCGGAGGAAGATATCCAAACATTATGAATTTGGCAGTTTGATTGGTATCTAGAACATTAGGAGCTCTATAAGTGTCTGAAAACTTGCTGTCTAGTTTTTCCCATTTGACTGTCAGAGGAATTGAGTTCATAGTAGCAGTGGCTATGAGTTGTAATCCAAACTTGTTTTCATCCAAATTATCAAACTCAATCGTAATAGGAACAATTTGACCACTGTAAGCAATACTAGAATGACTAACTTTCACCTCAACTTTTGGCGGTTTAGGAATGATTTCAAATTCACAAGGCGATCCTTGAACAATATCGTAATCGAACAACTTATTAAAGTTTGAAGTAGACAATCTGTACCATTTGAAGTTGGTACCAGAACCACTAGTAGGATTCAGTTTGTTCTCAAAACGTATGTTGTGAGATCTGGCAGATATTAGCACAGACTCAATCTTGAAAGTTCCTATATTATTTGGACACAACGTCAATTCAAACATCTTTGGCTCTTTAGACGTGAAATCCATATTTGCCTTGATAATCAACTCTTCAACATCTTTTTCTTCATCATACTTCACCAAACTGGACTCAGAAAGAGACAAATCGTTTTCAATAATAATTGTATGATATCCATTGCTGAATTGAATAGAGACGCGCTCAACAACAAGCTCATCCATTAGGCTGTTCACTGCGGGAGTCAAGAGCATTTGAAATTCCACAGTATCATGCAAAGAATACGATGCTTGTTTGAATAACACAGAGCTTTGAAAGATCTGATCTTTCAGAATAAAATCCTGTTGATCACCTGAAGATTCAATCGAATTCACATCAATCAATGTCTTAAACTGCTGAACGTCTTTTTCTCGCAAAGAACATAGCTGCAAATAGTATGTCTCGGCATCTTTAAAATTCTTTAAATAAATGGAACCTTGAAAGAGTCTGAATAGAATGATTGCCAAAATCTTGGACCAATTCTCATTCCTAAACACAGACAATGCCACCAAATAGTTGTTCACAGCCATTGAATAGTTGTTCAAGCTGAAATACTCTTCTGCCAATTGAAAGTAGACATAAGATTCAGACCTATTGAATTTCGTTTTTTTAGCTCTCGAGAACATTCTTAGACTACCAGATAACAACCTAATGCAAGCAGTATTGTAATCAAAGTTCAGCTCTTCGTCTTTTGTCAGAGACAAATACGGATCCTGAAAGGATTCCTGGTCAAAATCTATGGAAATGACTTTACGTCTTCTCATCAATGAACACGCCTGTAAATATAGATAACCGCCTTGAGGCATGGTCAATCCAGTCACTTCAGGCGACTGGCTTCCAAACCATTTAGATTGTGAAATTGGCTGCAACGAACGTTCTATTGGAATCAATTTTTCAGGAACCCGTTCAATCAATTGAGCAAGCCAGGTCAATTGTAATGATAGCCAAGATACCACTGGATACGTTTTCAACGATGATTTTGGCAATACAGACAGGACGTTTTGGATATGTATATCGAACTTTTTGTAGGCCATATTGGCATTTTCCAATATCAAATAGGCTCTAGTGATGTGTAACCCTGATAAATCGAGAAGTAGTCTGGTCTCCTGCCAATTCGTCATGTCGTTTTCGGGATCGAGACATCTGATTACATCAATGAGTTTTTCATATGAATACTCCATTAATTTTGTACTTTGTTCGGTGACACCTTTAAATTCACTAAAAATGGCATTTTTCAGTGCCTGTCTTGCAAGCCAATATTTTTCATTGTATTCAGGATCAGGACATTGTTTTCGTTTCAGTTTGCGTTCTAGATTTGTGTAATATTCTTGTGTCCATGGCTTGATGAGTACCATTATCGACGTGACAAAGGATTCCAGTTCTTTTTCTGTTCCCGCAGAAACAAAAAACAAGCCGGACTTAGCAGGCAGGTTGGTTAATTTCCTCAAATTAGTGACCCTTTCTTCCAGCTCGGGACTCATTGCGGTTGAGCATAAAATGATGCATACAAACTTTGTTCCCCGTTTCAACACTTTTTCCTTGATGCTGTTGATTTCTTCGGCCAATGTCTGGTCGGTCTCATTTTCCAACTCGTACACCGAGATAAACACGGCCGGCATGAGTTCTCGATATTTCTGGATCCATTCGGCAGGCAAGATCGTTCGGAAGTATTTAGACTCGCGGTTGAAAGGAGATAGCAGTGACGAAGACATATTGGAAGGGCTTGAATCATCAGAAACTGCTGGCGAAGAACTTGTGGATTGTTCTTCCCTTCCAGCACTAATTTTCTTCACCATATTTGGCATCCACCACTTAAAGTCCACAAACTTCATTCTAAAATTCAGTTGTCGTTTTTCGTTGTTTTTGTACCAATACCCGTTATCAGACGAGTATGTTCTTAACAACGAAGCCAGTTCTAAGCCTGGACTGGCCTGGACTGCGGCCACTTTTCTCTCCAAAACATCCACTTCTCCTTCTTGAATTGTCTTATGATAAACGCTTGTAGGTTCGTCAACTCCTGCAATCTGAATACACCGATCAGACATGTCTTGTTGTACATTGGTCGAAACTGGATCATCAGAGTTTTCAACATCCGATAAGCCCTGGACCACGACCAATGGTGCCAGAATTGATGTGATTTCGACCGGATATCGTTCCATGTAGGGTTTCCGGTGTATTATGTTTTAACAACCACCTTCTGTTGCTTCTATGATAGTTTCCTTTGGTTGTGTATGGCTGTTGAGTCTTAGGGCTTATATTTTTTTCGACCCTGTCATTTTTCTGTCGGCCACGTACGCCGCACTGCCCCCAAACGGGGACGAAATCTTATCTCGGAGTGGTGTCCGAGTGGAGGAATAAAGAACACCAGCAAAGAATTTTTGCAAGTTTCTTGTGGATTCCACCAACTAATCACCAAGATCATGATGCAAACAGTCGTTACAGAGGTACGTAATGTGACAATCAGACTAATAATATACCCAGAAGTTAACATATATTCAGAGGTTTACCAACTTCCAAGGAAGACTTGCCGAAGGTATCAGCTACAACCCAGACAACAACTCTGTGAGTTGGGTGGATATCATTGCTGGAACAGTTTCCCGGGTATTTTTGGATGACGAGTCCAAAATCGAAACCCATAAGGTGGGCGCATCTGTCGGAGTCATTGGATTGACTTGCGACCCCGATGTGTATATTTGTGGGGTTGAGGATGGAATTGGCCAATACAATATGAAAACTAAACAGTTCAAATACGTGACCAAGTATCCAGAATCGACCCATTTCAGCAGAGGAATCAAGATGAGGTCGAATGATGGATCTATAGACACCAATGGAGATCTATGGGTTGGAACTATGGCCAATTTCGACGAGGAAGTCAAACCTTTGGGTACCTTGTACAAATATTGTAGTAAGAACCCAACCGAGCCCCAGATTATCTTTGACAATTGTTCAATTCCCAACGGACTCAATTGGCATGATGATTACTTTTACTGGACAGATTCTTTACAAGGAATTTTCAGATTCAAGTATGATAAGACCACCAGACAGCCGGATGTTTCCACTCAGACTAAATTTGTCGACTCCTCTGAATTGTGCAAGGAAATTAAGAATTTGAAAAATGCTGAGCCTGACGGATCGTGTATGGATGCCGACGGAAATCTTTACATTGCAATGTGGGGATCTGGAAGCGTGATCAAAGTCAATTTGGATGGCGAAGTTGTTCACCAATGGACCTTCCCGGCCCAAAGAATTAGCTGTGTGACTATTGGTGGTCCTAATATGGATGAAATGTATGTTACTAGTGCTGACTTGAATCTGGACAATCCAGAAAAGTTGCAGTCAGATCCAAGCGATAAGGGTGGCAGACTTTACAGGTGCAAATTGGATGGAGTTAAAGGAGTCAAGAAGAATAAATGGGGAGGTAGCTTGATTGTATAGACTAATTATAATTTTTTGAATAGTGATGATCTGCGGTCTTACTGAGAGATATTGTTCAGTATAAAGTCGCAAAACTCGTCAAAAACAATGTTCTGTTCTAACCCATGTTTGCGGAGATTGGTAAGTTTTTTGCTGGCAATTTCTCGTCTGCCCTCCGAGTTGTATTCTTGTGTAATTGAAACCTCGGTGAGAATTTCATGAAGTAGTTTAACATTCAATTGAATTACCGGTTCCTGAAGAAAAGCCTGGAATTCGGGCATTTGTAGCAATCGCTGCAATGTTGGATCTTCTATTGACTGTTTGATTTGGCTTTTTTCTGGCTTGCACACCGGCTCAGATTGCAATGTCTGTTCATGGCTGTGTTGCTCCGACTTATAGCAGGGAAGTGAGCAACTAGATTGTTAGTACCTCTTTGAACGGAGCAAGAATAAGACTACTTACTATTTCAGACCACATTTAGGACATTTGTATTTGAAGGGAGCAGTCTTGCAAATTTGACATTCCATGACTATCTGATAGGAAAGAATATATGAACTAAGGGTTTGAAAAAAAATTCCTGGCTCAAAAAAATATATATCTACATCTGCTAGCCAGTAAATAACACCAATGGACGCATTGAATGGATACAATTCTTCATCTGATGACGAAGAACTGTCACCAGTGAGTGCAAAAAAGGAGAAAGCGACCAGTGTTTTCCAGCGTCATAAGGTCCAGAAACCAAGTCGAAAGGTCCAATTAGAGCCCAAAATCGACCTGGGTCGAGTGCTGGGACTCGTTGGAAATGGGTCTGTTCAGACCTCGAAAGTGTCTGAATCTACAAAATTACAGAATCTCAGACTCCGGTTACCGGCTCGACAAGAACCAAAGCCTCATGACACAGATGAAGTGGACCCCGTGCAAATACAAGGCCAGAAAATGTTGGATTTGGACATGGCCAAGTTCTATGCCGAGAACAATAAATTGATAGAGTCTGGTGAACTGGACCATAAAGAAGTCACCATTCAGAACTCAAAAGCACGATATTATCAAGAAAAGAACAATAACTTGTCGAATGTGATCCGGTTCACTGAACGCAATAGCGACAAGATCTCTCGGCAAATCGAATTGGAGAAGCACAAGATGGCTTCCAAAGGTAAACGGTTTACATAACGCAGTACGAATCAAAATGTAACGAATAACGGATTTTTGCTAATATATACAGGAAACAACACTTTGATCAGCTCCTACTTCTTCTTCGAAGCCTCGTATTCTTTCTTGAGCTCTGCCAAGTCTGCATCACTAACTGGAGGAATTGGAATGTCTTCAAAATCGTCCTGCATCAAGAACGTGTATGTGTACATGTAAACACTCATGGATATTCCTCCCAAAAGCGCAAACATCGCAGCGTTTTTCCAAAAGTATGGCTTTCTGGCCCGCAACATTGCCGGCGACATCTGGTATGTATATTTGTTGTAGTAGGAGTCGGTACGGTAACTGCAATGTTAGTATTTTCAGGCAGACTTATAAGTCAAAAATACACTTACCTCATTCTTGGGAGTACGGAACGCATGATGGAACGGTTAATTATTATGTGGTACTTCTTCTGTGCCAGGTCTTGTTAATAAAAGGATGTGAGTTGATTTTCCCTATTTGTGGGAGAATTTTCTTTTCCGTACATCTGTACACCAGGCAGATTTTTTTTGCACACTACTCAAATTTTTTTTGTGCAAGAAATAAAGGATTCATGCTTTGTTTCCTGTTAAATTGTAGTGGTTTCGAACAGTCATAGCTGATCAAGTTTGTATTTGGGCACATATTGTAATAGCTACGGTATTGTGAGAAACAAATTGGTAAAAAGTGGGACTTGATTTGATTCAAAATGGCCAAAAACAAGACAGTTAAAGATTTCCAGGAGATCGAGATTCCTGCTCCCGATGAAGAGGAAAAGTATTTAGAAAAGCTGGTGTTTGGAGATTCGGAGGGGTTCGACACGAACTTGAAACAAGTTGACAATTTGTTCAAGCAGGATGAAGATGGAGATGTTGTTGATGAAATTCTGTTTAGATACGACGATTCCAGCGACGAAGATGAACTTTTGGATAACCTGAGAAATGAGTCTTCTGACGAGGAGCAGAACGAAGAGGACTCCAGCGACGATGAAATGGAAGCCATGGCCGATGATGAGCTTTATTTTGTGGACGAATCGCAGGATGAGCAGATGGATACTGACACAGACACCGAGCAAGCTGCACAGAACGGGGAGTATTCAGAGTCAGAATACAGTGAAGAAGAACAGCATGCATGGTCAGACAGTGATGACGAACAAATTAGCATATCTCTTGTTTCATCAGATAAGCTCCGAAAGCTTCGAAAGACACAGATGGATGACAGGATTAGAGGAAAACAGTACATACGAAGACTCAGAGACCAATTTGAGCGGATATATCCTCGTCCTGCATGGGCCGACCAAGTTGACGGCGTCTCTGATAACAATTCCGATACAGAAGATGTGGACATGGATAATACTAAGGCTTCTTCCGACGTTCTGGTTTCTTCGAATCCACTATTGGACTTCCTCAAAACGAACCAAACCCATAATGTGACAAATAATGCATCTGGTTTGCTACCATTTGGCAAGATTGATATTTCCAGACTCACCGATGCAAACATCAAAAAACTAGCCAAGTCTGCAATCCAGACAATGAGTTTTCATCAAACACATCCTCTTTTGATGACAGGTGGATACGATAGAACGCTGCGCATATACCATATTGACGGCAAGGTCAACAATGTTGTGACTTCCTTGCATCTTAGAAACACTCCAATTCAGACCGCAGGATTCAATGGAAATGCAATTTTTGCAGGAGGTCGTCGGCGATACATGCACAAATGGGATGTGATGAATGGGTCAATTGAGAAGATCAGTAGAATGTACGGACATGAAGCCACACAGAGATCTTTTGAGAATTTCAAAATGAGCAAAAACGGCAAATATTTGGGTCTACTTGGTAACTCTGGTTGGATCAATATCATTTCTCCTAAAACTGGTATGTGGTTGAAAGGTTTCAAAGTGGAAGGAACTTTAATTGATTTTGATTTCTCACAATCGGAGAATCCTTCAGAAAAGACCATTTTAGCTGCCGTCAATACTGCAGGTGAAGTTTGGGAATTTGAAGTTGATAACGGCACCAGCATTTCCAAATGGGTTGATGAATCTGGAGTTGGTATCACCAGAATTAAGTTTGGAGGCTCCCAAAGCAGATGGTTGGCTATTGGTAACAATGTCGGTATAGTCAATATCTATGATTGCCTCAAAAACACTAGAAAACCTGTGGGAGTAATTGAAAACTTGGTCACCACCATTTCTTCTATTGACTTCACCAAAGACGGCCAGTTGATGTGCATTGCGTCACGTGATAAGAAAGACGCCCTCCGGTTGGTTCATCTGCCCACTTGTAAGGTGTTTTCAAACTGGCCAACCAGCGGAACTCCTCTTGGAAGAGTGACCAGTGTCTGTTTCAGTCCTAATAACGAGATGCTAGCCACCGGAAATGAAGCTGGAAGAGTCAGACTGTGGAGACTCAATCACTACTAAATGACAATCACAATGAAAAATTAGACGTTTATTTTAACTTACATAGCGAATAGTGATGCAGTGATAATAAAGGAGACCTCGTAGTAAAGAAACAGGGAAACCCAGATATAAAAATGAATAGGCATTGAAACGCAGAAAAATGTTCTTCTTTGATAGTTTAACAAACTTCTTTTGGCCCGATTCCAACGGACCCGTTAACCTTACGGCGACCCAGGATCTTGGAGTTTGTAAGTTTAAGATCGAAATTGTTGCTCAGAGAGCCATCAAATGCTGAGTGGTCTGAAGAGCACATATCAACAAACGGTTCTTGCACGTTTGTCTTCGAAGGAGCAGGTCTTTTCTCCATAGGGGTCTTGTCATAATCGGATATGTCGTCAATAGTGAAGTCATTCACCCTTTCTTCAAGATCTCCTTCGTCGTCCTCATCGTCGTCCTCATCGTCATCTTCTTCGTCAAATTCTGGATACTGGGTAGCTTTTGGAGTGCGAGGAAACTGCTTGGTAGCAAATTGGTGGTCCACATGGGTCGCACTTCTCAACTCATGCTCACTCAAGAAAAGCTCGTTGTCTGAGTTATGGTTGCTTGTAGTAGTACCAACCTTTGGATTTGCTTTAAACAAGTTCGATGTGATGGAAGAAGTTCTGGAATCTGTTTGAGATTGGAGAATCGAGGACGTCAAAGAACCACATCGGCTGGTTCTTCCAGCCTTGATCTGAAATGAAACAGACGACTTGCGTTTAGTTCCGGTTTGTAAATCCTCGATTTCGGATGTGACAATTGACGACGAACCGTCGTTGTGTATTGGAGCGGTCGCACTAGTTGCGCTAGTAACTGTCGAAGTGGCTGCAGACTGGTGTAATTGCGCATCTAATGGGAGATGGTGTTCCTCTAAATGGCTGTATTCTATTTTAGGACTGAAGGGTTTTCTAGATTTGTAAGAAGGCGAGCTCGACAATTTGGCGTACAATTTTGGAGTAAAATCTGTCTCTTCAAGATCAGAATCGTCATCATATTTGCTCTTGGCTGCTGTCACGTCTTGGTCGTCATCGGTGTCAGAGAGATCAGTAGACGAGAACGACTTGTTGCGTTTGTGTAAACCAATAACATCCATTGGCTCGTTCTCTGCCACAACCGAAAGGTGGCTGGTACGGGGTTGCATCGGAGGAGTACCTGCTCGCTGAACAACGTTGGCCGTATCAAACACCAACCTGATGGCTTCGGCACGGGGAGTCAATAATCCATCTGCTAAATTGTCGGCACTTACTGAGTTGTTATAATTCAATTTCGAGTACAATGCCTGATCAAAAGTGGTAGACGGAGCAACCATCGATGATACACTTCTACTGTCAGATTCGTCTTCGTAACCCTTAACAAGCCAAGGATCTTTGAGCAATTGGTCAATAGAAAATCTTGCTTCTGGGTCCACAGTGAGTAAATTGACGATCAAACGTTTGCAATCATCAGAAACCTCATCAAACCAAGGACTCAAAAACTTATAATCTCCGCGAGAAACCTTCATACTGATATCTTTGGAATCCTGAGTTGCCGAATAAAAAGGTGGAAATCCAACAACCAGGGTGTATAAAACGCATCCGATAGCCCACATGTCCACTTTTTTTGTATATCCCAAATTCAGGTGTTGCTCTGGACTGGTGTAACCAACCGTTCCACAAGGAGTTTTTGCCTGCATACTCTCAGTGTACAGAACGGTAGATAATCCGAAATCGGCAAGCTTGACAGTTCCAATACCAGCAGCACCAAAACTTGGGTCAAAATGACCCTCGTCAATCTTATTGTTATCGTCCGATTTTCTTCTTGCCTTGGCTTGATCTTCCGCACTTCGAGGAACAAAGTCAGTGGGAACAAACAATAAATTTTCGGGCTTGATATCTCGATGGACAATGCCGTTCGAATGAAGATATTTCACGGCCTGGGCCACCTGACGAATTATATGACGAGACAAATCCTCGCTAAAGTAGGTATATTTGATGATTTGGTTGAAAATTTCTCCTCCACTAACATACTCCAAGTATAGGAAACAATACTTGGAATTATGCGAATTTTGATGGCTGTACAACTTGGTGATGTTTTGATGATCCAATCTGGACATGATGGCTATTTCCTTCAGGACCGAATTAATCTGTTCAGGTTTCATATTTGTTTTATCAATGATCTTAATGGCAATGAGTTGATTGGTGTTAGAATCCACAGCTTTAAAAACTACCGAGAATGCTCCCTCTCCGATCTTCTCCAACAAAGTGTATCTGGTGGACAGTTCGGCGTAATATTTGGCAAATTCGGCCGGAATCTCAACCTCTACCGGGACAACTCTTGTTGGGTTCATATTTTCAACCACAGTTTGCTCGTGCGACTCCTTCTCCTTCTTGTTCTTCCGAATCATACTTTTGAGTAGGTCCAGCATTTTCAGCAATGGCTAGCCAGTACGCGACAACTGGACTGCAACTTTATATGCTATAGAATGATGCGACTTGCTCGACCACCTACGATTGTTCTGGCTCCAATGGCCAACGCTCGTCCTTGTATCTTTCTTTTCAGACACTATTTCAGGGCTTAGAAATGAAAACAAAAAAAAAAAATCAGATTTTATGTTACCTCATGAAATTATCGCATTTTTTCCCCCTCTGGAGATTTCGCGGGACTTTCCCCAGGGGAAGCGGACACACCGGGCACCCACCACGAATCATACACATACTTTTTACATACTTTTTACGCTAATTCATCCCACCGCCAATCACTTGCCATCCTATCCAATCATCTCCAGCACGTCGACCACATGACACCAGCCATTAACACTGCCAATTGCCCCGAAATCCCTGCCAAAATCAAGCCTCGTGTAAACATCGACTGCATCCTGCTGCGGAAATTGTAACGTTTTCGTAGCGGCTTGGTCGATTATTGTAAGATCGTCTCCCCCGCACACCACGCGGCCTTTCACCACCGAAAAATCAACTTTATACCTCCCGTCGTCCCCAGAAAGTACATAGTCGTAAACAATCTCGTTTTGCCGCCTTCCAAAGTCTATACATCCAATCCTGTTGATCCCATGAAGTTTCGCAAAACATTCCCCACCGGACTTTGAGCCGTGAGCACGTGATGTCGTGCATGTGACCTGGGTCACGCTCACCTGGTCAAAACTGTCGTAAACCACTTCCAAGTCCAAGCAAACCTTGTGCAAATGCCGTATATCAAACAGATTCACAAGACCGTCGTTTCCACCACTTACAATTTGATACTCAGACATTGCGTCCACACAAGAAACGTCATCTTTATGATGGCCGCTTAAGGTCCCAATTGGATGTCCACCTGCTCGTGTGTCGAAGAAATCTATTGAGGTATTGGAACAACTAGCAATAATCCCATTCGACATGTATTTGGCCTGGTTTGTGCCGTTCGAATACATTTTTTTCACCAGTTTGCGTTTCTCTACATCCCAAAGTTTAATATCATTTGAACAGCTCACAAACTGCCCCGCTTTGGTGTTGTCAAACTCCAAGCATGTAACCGGTCGTATTGTATCGTTTGGATACTCTGCATGAGGTCGAGTAGACTTGTTGAATTTAATTAGTTTAATGGTTGGTTCTTCTACCGACGCACTCAGAATATAGTTTTGGGACGGAGCAAGTGCCAATGCGGTGATTGCGTGCTCATGGGGCTTAAAAGAAACAACAACTTCATTTCTCTTCTTGGTTTGCTCATCCATTCCCAACTCAATAGTGGCAGAAACTCTTGAGTTGATGTTCCCGGTCGTTTGGTTGTTGTTTTGCGGCTGTGCTGCTTTTTCTACACGGTGAAAAATTTCATTGAAAAATTAATGGTCGTCAAGAAGACCAACACAGAACCACATCCATTTACAGCCAACATGTCTGCTGTTAAACAGGTGCCCAGATACTTTAAAGTGACGCAGCTGAAGTCGACTATTGCGCTTCCTAAAATCAAATATGAGACTTTGAAAGGACTTGGTCTTGGCAAGAGACACCAGACAGTGTACCATCGCATCTGTCCAGAGCAGGCTGGTATGATTGCTTTGGTGAAAGAGTTGGTGAAAGTGGAGCTTTCAGAGACAAAAATGAGTCCGCATGAGGTGAGACGGATGAGAAAATCGAACCCTGGTTTCACTATTGAAAAGAAACAATAAACAAGTGTACATAGTTAGGAGAGAAAATGGATATATATTTGTGCTAAGACATAAAAAGTGCAACAAGCTAACTGAATTTTGGCCTAAAACCCGACAGACTGATTGGAACTCCTAGGAACTCCTTTTCGTCCTCGGCCAGAGCTTTGGTCAGATCGTCGGCGTTGATGCTGATGTTTTCCTTATCCTGCTGAGTGTCCCAGATGTTGGTGGCCTTGGCTTGTAATTCCTGGATCAGATTCAGGTTCGAGCCTTTTGGTTCGGGTCTTAGGTCTGTGATCAACGATTGTGAGTAGATCTCGGTATCGCTCGACACCAACGAGTCGTCCACCATTCTCAGAATTCCTCTCTGAGAAATGGTCATTGAGTTATCAAGCCGGTCATATTTGCGTTTTTTCAGCGACATCAATCTATGTAACACTCTTGGAGATGGTGTGGTGGTATTGCTGGTGTTACTACTAGCTGTTGCCAATGCGAATCCAGCGGCAAAAACAGATGGACTCGATTCCAACTGGTCTAGAGGCCGTTTCGACCCAACAGGAGTTTCGGGAACATTGAATGGAACGACAGATTCATTTTCATACACAGATCCATCAGCGTTGCAGTTAATAACCACAGTTCCAAAAACAACTCCCTTATCGCGCTCGTCTTCGTACTTTGCAAATACCCGACGCATAGGGTCCTGCATTCTTGTAGAATCGCTTCTGGCTGGCTCTGATTCTGAATTATACTTCACCTCCAAGAACTTGTGGTATTTGCGAATTGGATTTTCCTCAAAATTGATGCTAGGGGTATAATCGATTCCATCCTTTGAGTCGAGGCCTGGCCTACTTATTTGTAAAAATGGGAACATTTGTTCATGACTGTTAAGATATATTCTTTGGAATCTGTAATCTGGAACGTCTGTAATTCTCAAAACGGCCTTAGTGCCTCCTTTTCTTGATTTTTTGCCTCCTTTAACCTCACCCATGATCTTTGATTTAGCAGAAAATGCTTACTTTGCTGGTTCTTTGGTTGAAGATTGATATACTTCTTCTTTGAAGAACAGGTTTCTGCCTATTTACATCTTTCCGAAACGGGAAACATTATAGGCAGTCCTGAAAAAAATAACTAAGTTGCGTCGATCGTCGTGGCTTAGTTACCCTGTCGTCTGGAGCCAAAAAAAAGTTTTCCATAAAAAAACCTCCAATTCACTTTTCGTCTTGTCTTCAGCACTTTAAGAAGCGTTGATCCAATACCCAACAGCCCATTTTCAAAATGCCCAAAAAGGCCACAAACATGTACTCCCTCGCGAGAGGGCGTGTGAGGGCCTCGTTCAATAAACACAACTTGTTTAACCTATACAAAAAACCCAGACCTTTTTTTCCGTCAAAGTCGTTGTTCCAGCAAAAGTGGTTAGCTAAACAGGAAACCAGAGCATACCACGGAGAATACCTCACGGAGAACAGATGGCAGCAATTTTTCCAGCCTAAGTTGGAAGGAGTCGCTCAATTGGACGCCTCGTTGCGAGGAGAGGCTAATTCGCCAACTCCAATGGTGATGCAGACGTACGCAGCCTTGGAGAAAAGATTGGACTTTGCAGTTTTTAGAGCCATGTTTGCTTCCTCAGTGAGACAAGCAAGAAAGTACATTATTACAAACCAAGTGAAAGTCAATGGGGTTCCGATTGTTCATCCTAGTTACACTTTGAAACCTGGTGATATTTTTTCTGTGAACCCGGAGAAGGTTCTTGAGGCTTTGGGACAAAAGAAACCTAGTTTGAAAGAAGCATACAAGATTGATAAAGATCAAGTCATCAAATGGCAGAACTTTGTCAAAAAGGCAAAAGAGAATCCCGTCAAAATGTGGTCAAAACAAGAGAACAAGTTTGAGACAAATGAAAAAAATTATGGCAACAAATTCAATCCAGAATCTCCAAAGTCTCGGAAGAGAACCAGTCTTTCCGAGAGACTGGATGACTTCCAAGAAGCCAAGTTGAATGAGATGAAACAAAATCAAAAATCTGTTTCAAGAAGCTCGATACTACAGGATATTGTTAGAATTGTCAAGAAGAATGAGACTGTGAATGAAGCGTCTTTCGAGCCACAATTTGGTTCTGAGTTAGCTCCAAAATGTATGCAGGTTTATGAATCCATTTCCAAAAACAAGGTTTTAATGGAAGGCCATGATGAAGAAGTCAAAACCGAGATATTAAAGATCATTCCTAAATATTCGGAGGGAAGAGCCCAGGGGGAGTTTTATGACGATACCAAGACCAAAAGATTGAGACAATTATTATCGGAGATCAACTCTTCGTATGTGGAGAAGATCAGAAAAGACTTCGCTTCGAGACCGGTTTCCGAAGACGAGATTGTCCAATTGTGGGCTTCCAAGCTGTGTGGTCACAAGAGGCTTCCTGCGTGGTCTGAAGTTGAAGAAAAGGGTTCATATTCTGTGAAATTGCCATGGCAAAGAGGCATGTACGGCCTTCAAGACCCTTCGAAACCGTATTTTTCCCCGTGGAGACCAAGACAGTTCCTTTCTCCGTTTGCCATTCTACCAAAACACATCGAGATCTCTTTTGAAACCTGCCATGCAGTGTACATGAGACATCCGGTTGCCAGACCGGGTGAGTCTGAGGTCATCTCTCCATTCAGTGAACAGGTCCACGAAAGAGCATACATGTACTACGTGAGAAAGGGTATGTGAGTTGTATAACAAGCTTGTAAATAACGATTGAAATGGCATTATTTGATAGTCAAGGCTGTGTATAATTATTTTTTTTTGGTGCTCTCAAACTGAAAAATTATTCTTTCTGGGCACACCACCATGAGCCTATTAAATACGCTCAAGGCTCGGTTTCCAGTAGCACAGGCTGTTCAAGAGCTGAACTGGATTAAGCAGGAGCTTCTGCCGTCTCAATGGCATGATGCGGTCCAACGACGCGCAAAATTGGTGCCTCTACAGTACATTTTGGGCACACAGCCGTTTGGAGAGCTTGAAATGAAATGTCGGCCTGGAGTGTTAATCCCTCGCAACGACACTGAGGAATGGTGTTTGGAACTTGGTCGTACGCTGGAAAAGTCAAATTTGCAGAACCTACATGTGTTGGATTATTGCACAGGCTCTGGTTGTGTTGCTCTGAGCATGGCTACATTGAACAATGTAGACTTTGTAAAAGGAGTGGATATTGATTCCAGAGCTCTAGAACTTGCCCAAGATAATTTGATTCATAACCACACTAAACTTAGAGCCAACGTGGAGTTTTGTTCTGGAAATCTGATGGCGAAAGAGAATAATGTCGACCATGACATGCAGTTTTCATTGCTAGTTTCAAATCCACCGTATATTCCTGAAGATCAATTCAATGTGGCGGGAGGTGTTGAAGAATCGGTTCTACGTCATGAGCCGCGATTGGCGTTGGTGGGTAATTTGGAGTTCTACCATGCTCTTGCACGACAGTTGCAACGGCCATGTTTTGAAGCTTTTGTATTTGAAATTGGTTACCACAGCCAAGCAACCGAAACTGCCCGATTTTTGCGCAATGGCTGGACCTGTGGATATAGAACCGATACTCGAAATAATTTTCGTAACGTGATAGGTTGGAGAACCAACAGGTTTGGATTTCTAGAAACTATGTGCGATGAAGTGTATAGATAGATACTAAGCAGATTGTAAAGAATTATGCTACAGCTTCCGTTTCGTTTCCTGCTTCCAAGTCGACTACATCAGTCTTTCTTCTCTTGACACGGCCACTGGCCACCGCACCCTCCAGGGGCAGCACGCGCACCCCGTGCAACACAAATCCTCCCCCGGCCCGCGAAGTCATTAGCGGGTGCAATTTACCAGGAACCGTCTGATACTTTCTCACCTTCACTTCGTAAATGTTAGATAGAATCACTCTTTTATCTTTCTGAAGCGTATGATCAAGCTCAATCAACATCTCTTTGAATTGATGATACACCACCAATGGTCTAGACCCACCAAGACGATCCAGAACTTTTGGTAGCAAAGTGCACGGGTTTAGTGTGCAAACACACACCAGACCATCGAAATTGCTTTCCAGCACTCGATTCACAGTTTGTTGCAACTTTTCAGCTTTGGCTAATCTCTTCAAATAGTGCTGTTTTCTAGTAGGGGTCATTTCGTCCACCTCTTCGTCGGGAAATTTGAATGTCTGTGCTGCCTGGCAATCGGGCTCAAAAAACTCTAAAAAGTTGATCGGACAAAGAACCTTGTTGAGCACCTCGTCAGAGTATCCGGCCTGTCTCAGCACCCACATGTTTGGCTGGTCATTCTCATGAAGTAAAGTAATAGTTCCTTGACCTTGCATTCGCTCCAACATCGAATGGACTATAAGTCCTCCGGTCTCGTCGATGATCAGGTAATTTCCACCAGGCATAACATTTGCATAACTCATCATCAAGCCCAGGGTTTCCTCACTCAAATCAAGAATCCGTTGAGGATCTTTTTCTTGATAGTAGAAATTCAATAGAGCAGAAGAACTCAAATAATCCACCTTGAATCTTCGTGCAAACTTCTTCTGTTTCCGGGTCAAATACTTTTCCTGTGAATAAACCGTCTTTTTATCAAAAGCCTCGTGACTTTGAATCATCTTCTCAATAATCAGTTTGGCAACGTCGTTCCCGGTCCCTTCTTTTTTCATTTTTTCGATCTCTGCAGTGCTGATTTTCTGGATCTGATGTCCCAGGTCCACCAGCTCTCTATTATCTGCAGAACTCTTGATCTCTGGAATTGGCGTTCCCTCAGTGCTATTATCATCAAGACCTGTGTTCATGTCCTTGATTCCAATGATTTTCTTATCTTCCACAATCTCAAAAGCCTGGCCATACGGATATCCAAACACCTCGTCTACCAAGAAATGGCCAAACTTGCCCAGATTGATGGTCCCTCCAGGCCGGAGCTGAACAATACGCATATTGCCCGAAGGCATCGTCAACAAACAGTAGTCGTTCTGGTCAATCTTTCGGGTCTGTTCCATGCTGATGCGATAGTTGTCAAGATATATAGAGACGATGTATTTGATTTTCCAGCTGAATAAATTTTTAAATAAAAAAACCTCCCGTTTGTGGAAATGGGACAAAAAAATTTCGAGTGAAAAATTTGTAAGTACAAAAATATTTTGTACCGGAAAGCTTCCTGGCTATTGATACGTAGTGATCAGTACAAACAAGAATGGGAAGAAGAGCCAGAAATAAGCAGGGAATGCCTCCTTCTTTGGAGGAATTCCAGGCCAAAAAGGGGAAGAAAGAAACCAAGAGACGGTCCGACAGAGAAGATAAGAAGGAGTCTAAAAAACAGAAGAAAGTGAAGACTGTGGAACCACAAGAAGAGGATCCAGAAGATCTCCCAGAAGTTGATTTAGAAGAACTTTCAAAAGCAAAGAAGTCTCTTTTTGATGATGAAGATGAAGATGAGGCAGATGAGGCAGATCTTGAGGAATTTGAACAGTTAAATGAAGATGAAAACGATGAGTTTGTGGACTCTGATGAAGAAGATAGAGAAAGACCAATGTTCTCTGACGACGATGAATACAGTGACGATGACATGGAGGCTTTGAATGCTGCCAATATGGAAGAATATTCGAAAAGATTGGATGAAGAAGCCGCACAAGAGCAATTGGACGCCGAAGAAGAGTTGTTGCAAGAGGGTATGGTTCAACCAAGAGCCAAGGTTCTTCCTACTGAAGATGAGGAAGAACAAATGGATCAAGGACCAGCCGACTTGACAATGGTTAGAACTAGAATGTTGGAAGTGGTGAAGGTATTGGAAGATTTCAAGACCTTGGCAGAGGAGGGAAGAGGAAGATCGGAGTATCTTGACAGATTAATGAAGGATATATGTCAATATTTTGGATACACTCCATTCTTGGCTGAGAAGTTGTTCAATTTGTTTTCACCCTCTGAAGCTATTGAATTTTTTGAGGCAAATGAGATTCATAGACCTGTCACTATCAGAACAAACACCTTGGTGACTCGTCGTAGAGAATTGGCTCAAACTCTTGTCAATAAAGGTGTGAATTTACAACCAATCGGTACATGGACTAAGGTTGGATTACAAATCTTCGATTCCCAGGTCCCTGTGGGAGCCACTCCTGAATACTTGGCAGGACATTATATTCTCCAGGCTGCCTCTTCGTTCTTGCCAGTGATGGCCATGGATCCACAAGAAAACGAAAGAATTCTTGATATGGCTGCAGCTCCTGGTGGTAAAACTACATACATATCGGCTTTGATGAAGAACACCGGGTGCGTCTTCGCTAATGACGCCAACAAGGCCAGGACCAAGTCTTTGATCGCCAACATTCATAGATTGGGATGCACAAACACTATTGTTTGTAATTACGATGCCAGAGAGTTTCCTAAAGTGATAGGCGGATTTGATAGAGTGCTACTGGACGCTCCATGTTCTGGTACCGGAGTCATTGCCAAGGATCAAAACGTGAAAATTAACAGAACCGAAAAGGATTTCATCCAAATTCCTCATCTACAAAAACAATTGTTGCTCTCCGCAATCGACTCCGTGGATGCACATTCCCCAACCGGTGGTGTCATTGTGTACTCCACCTGTTCTGTGGCTGTCGAAGAGAACGAGGCTGTTGTGGATTACGCTTTGCGTAAACGTCCAAATGTTAAACTGGTCGAAACCGACCTTGCCATTGGTAAACCAGGATTCACCTCCTATAGAGGTAAACATTTCAACTCGAAACTTTCACTCACTAGAAGATACTATCCACACACATATAACGTTGACGGGTTCTTTGTGGCCAAGTTCAAGAAGATCGCCGCTAGCCCTCATGATATTTCCGACGCAGGTGCCAAGGAGAAAGAATCTGCAGCCAGAGCAGAGGCTGATGAGGAAGGTATCATTCACGATGACTTCGCTCAATTCGACGACCAACTTGATAAAGAGATCATGAAAGAATCCATCAAACAAAGTCTCAAGAGAAAAGGTGTCAATCCAAACAACGTCGACTTAGATAAGAAGGTGGATCTTAAATGATTGTATAGTATCTTTATAATTTAACACATCCCATACCGTGCTCTTTAATATACTCGGGTCCCATCTCGTTGTACTCTTGTCTTGTAACATAACTTGACATTGCTTCATCTGTTCTAGACCATTTAGCCATACCTTTCCATGCATCCAATAACGGATCTTCAGCTCTTCTGACCCTAAGAGGAGCACCAACCGGTAATATGGATCTCAAATCACTATCTAATCTTTCTTCAAAGTTTTGGAATAAGGACTGTCCACCAGTTAAAAATATATCTTTCATCATTTCTTGCGAATCGTCACCGGAAAATCCTGGTTCCGATGGTAAACGTCTCAGTAACGTGTCCTCTGCAATCTCAACTAATCCTGCCTGATCCACTCCGGCAATTGAAGGTTGGAACAATATTTCTGGAACTCTGATTCTTTCAACATTGATATGGATTTGGTGTTGCTGGTGTTGATCTTCAGGATCAAAATCTCTTGGGCCCCTCAAGAATTTGTGTATCAAAGAATTTCTCCAATCAAACTGACTCTGTAGAGTGTCCTCCACTGTGAAATCAGGGTCAAACTCCAGCAACTCCTCTTCTAATTTGAAGATCTCCTGCTGTTCTTCCTCTTCGGCATCATCATCTTCGCCTTTAGCAATTTCCCTATAAACAGACCAATCATCATCATTGGCACCAAAAGTATCATTTGGATCATTGTCTATAGTCACATTGGATGCTTTCTTTCTGCGGCCAGCACCTCTTTCTTCATCAACCAACGATGCAATATTTTTCATTCTATTTTGTGCAGCCCTAGACTTTCTATCGGTGAGCTCTTCCTTCAACCGCTTCCTCTCTTTCACCCTTTGTATCAACTTGCCCAATCTCTCTCTTCTATGCGAAATCCAACCTGCAATATCAGACTGGCGCCATTTTTTGTCCTTCTCCGCGGCTTCTTCAGCTTCTTTCTTTGCGAGCTCTTTTTCTTGTTTGGCTCTTATTCTAGCATCATAATTGGCTTTCATAAGTCTTTGTTTCCGTTTTTCTTTGATTTGTTCCTCATCCAGTTGATCATCAGGAGTGTCTAGTAATGGGAATGAAGGAGCTTCCTCGCTAGTATTCTCCCCAATGTCTTCGTTTCTTGCTCTTTTCAAAGCTTTTTCCAAATTCGAAATGTACTTGTTCATGTCTGCTTCGTCCTCAAAACCCTCATTTCTGAAAACATCCACCACCTCTCTTTTGTTCATGTGTTTCATGCGCTCCTTCAAGTTAATGTAATAGTTGTAATCAGTTTCTTTCTGGATTAGTTTCTCGAGTCTGCGTTCTCTAGCTTGTTCATGGAGTTTTTTAATTTGTTCTCTTTTCCTTTCGGCTTCCACTTGCAGCTCTTCCTCGGTTTTCTGATGTTTGACCACTTCGGTAAATGAAGATTCCAAGACAATATCATTTTTCTCCAAGTTTTCAAGGTCCAAATACTCGGTCATTTCTTTGCTGAAATCTTTGGCAACATAACAGAAATCCTTCACCACTTTTTCCATTTGGAAAGAAGAGATCCTAGTTGGATAGTATGGATACTTAAGCCCGATGAAATGACTGAGATAATTTGTAGCCTGTCGACCACCCCAGTCAATTCTTTTGGCAATGGACAATACTGGTTGGTTTCTGACCACTGGAATGATATGTGTTGCATCGTTCCCGGTTCCAATGACTAAACCATTTGTTCCATTATTCTGATAATAACTAAAGAGACAGTCGGTCCCAAAAGTGAGTTTTGGCACGTTGTACGACTCGAACAAGAGTTCCATCATCCCCGAACGTTGCTGTAAAGGGGTGGCCAACACTTCGCTCATAACTATAGGGTTATCAACTCGTCCGTCGGTATTCACACCCAAATGCAAAAACCCATAGTCCAAGATTTTCTCGATCACTTCCCAATTGTTGATCATAGGTCCGTCGAAAGCAGATCTCACGTTGGATTTTGAGATCGAATCCAAATACATCTCGTTTCCCACTAAAGACAGCATCTGGTTCAATTTGCGGTCTCTGAATCTCGACATCATAGTTGGGAACACGTTGTTTGGACTGCTTTGCTTGGCCATCCCAATCCGGAACATCGATCGTCCCAAATCGATGGCAATAGGCACTCCTGGCTCGTATCCATCGTAGTATCTTTCCAACTCAGTAGGAGCCACCACGTCAGGCATTGGGTACACCTTCTGCGCAGGTATTGAACTTTCGTCCTTCTTTCTGTTCGATGCAGTCATATCGAACTATATAATCGTTGATTAAGGAGAATACGGGTCATGTGGTCCATTACAAGAAAAAAAAACTCTTTGTCTTCTTTTTCCGCAGCTTTCAGAAAAAAAGCACCCCAATAGGGAAACAAAGGAAAATAAATAACTTATTTGTCTTTTTTACCTCAACCAATATAAAAGGACACCAATTGGACACTTGCTAACTTTCAAAATTGTCTCATCATGTCTAATGAATCTTTTTCTATTCAGGGCTATAACTTGGTCACTCTGCTCAAAAGGTAAGTGGACAAATGAACACCGGTTCTCACCACGTCCCATACTAACAAACATGTTTTGAAGATTGGAAGCTGCTGCTTCAAGACTGGAGGATGTGACCATTTTCCAAGAAAATGCAACCAGAGGCGCCCAAACTAAGCAAGTGGAACAGTCTCAAGCTGCTCCTGCTCCTGCTCCCGCTTTGGAATCGGCCCCCGTGGCTGCCACTGCTGTCCCAGAGCCAATCGCAGAGGCCCCATCAATTGTGGCTTTTGACAGGTTCCTGACTGAATATGTGGATCCATTTGTTGAAATTGCGGCCAGCATTGATGATTTGGTGGCCCAGCAAGCTCAATTGTTTCAACGGGCTCTTTTGGAAGAAAGAAAGTTTCTTAAAGCTGCTTCCATGTCAAAAGCTGTCGATCCTTCTGATCCAGCATTTCAATCGGCATTGGCTCCAATAAGTGAAGTGATTGCTAAAGTTGTCGAGCTCAAAGATTCAAACAGAACTTCCAAGTTCTTCAACAACCTCAACACTGTTGCCGAAGGTATCCCTGCCCTGGGATGGATCTGTGTTCCAACACCGGTCTCTTTCATTCCTGATTTCAAAGACTCTGCCCAATTCTGGTCCAACAGAATCCTGAAAGAATTCAAAGATTCAGATCCAAACCAAGTCCAATGGGCTAGCTCGTTCATCAAGGTTTTTGATGGATTGAGAGATTACGTTAAAGAATTTCACACCACCGGTCCTACATGGAACCCAAAAGGAGGTTTTTTTGAAGAAAACCTGAAGACTGCAGATGGAGTTTCTGTTGCTTCTGCGGCTGCCCCTGCTGCTCCGGCACCTTCCGCTGGTGGACCTCCACCTCCTCCACCTCCTCCTCCACCTCCTGCTTCGGTCTTTGAATCTGCCGACACTCAGTCTACCGGTATGAATGCAGTGTTCTCTGAATTGAATAAGGGCGAAAACATCACTTCTGGTTTGAAGAAGGTCGATAAGTCTCAAATGACTCATAAAAACCCTGCATTAAGGGCCTCTTCCTCAGTCCCATCAAAGAAAAGTGTTCCTGTGCCACCAAAGAAACCAGCAAGTTTGAGCGAGAAACCAGCAACAAAAGAGAAGAAACCAGCAACAAGAGAACTCATTGATAACAAGTGGATGATTTCAAATTTCGAAAACACCTCGGATATTATCACTATCGAGGGTGAAATGCAACAGAGTGTTTTTATTTCGAATTGTGCCTCTGCCATTATTCAGATTAAGGGCAAGGTTAATGCAATTACTGTGAACCAGTGTTCGAAAGTCGGTCTTGTCGTCGAAAAGGCTATCTCTGGAGTAGATGTTATCAAGTCTGCAGGTTTTGAGATCCAGATCATCGATTCGGTGCCATTGATCTCGATTGACCAGTCTGACTCTGGTGCTGTCTATCTCTCCAACACTTCTTTAGATACCGAAATTTTCACCTCTTCAACCACAGCTTTGAATATCAATGTGCCAGACGGTGAAGACATGAAGGAGTTGGCTGTTCCTGAACAGTTCAAGCACTCTGTGCAAGGTGGCAAGCTGGTCAGCAATGTGGTTGAGCATGCCGGCTGAAACTACACGACGAAGAGCAAATAGAACTACAGGAAGTCATATTGGACTGTTAAGTGCATGCCTACAAAATTTCGAGTTTGTTTTTTTCTCTTCAAACACTATATACTTATTCAGGGACCTCCAGACCCACTCTTCTGGCGGTCTTACGGACCTTATCTGTTTGTTTCATGCTGATTCCTGGGTTGTATCTTTCTAGCAACTCGACGTATTCTCGTTGGCTTTCTATGAACGTAGTCATATTTTTCAGGTGTTCTTGCTGTGTTGCGGACAAAGCGTCGTTGTCCAGATGGCTAAGCAATGATGTTTCCAACTTTGGTTTAGTAATGCTTGTGTTCTGCTTGACTTCTTCCACTAGTTTTGCGTCTTCTTGAGGACTTAGCACTTTGCCAGCACGAACATATTGCATTCGTTTATATTGGACCAATGCGTCCTGTTTTTTTGCGATTTCCTTTGAATGGTGTTCGAACGACTTGCCGGCAACTGTTTCCAGCGCGCTGATGAGTTCTTTGAAGAGCGTCCGTCCAGACATGGTGTTTTTGAAAAAAGCTGTTAGAGACGGCGAACCAAGGCTGAAAAAAAATATATATATTTATTTCTGGCCTGGCCGAAATTTTTTATGTCAGAAGATGGTTCTTGTGTATGAACAGTAGGAGCAGTTAATTGATTATCATGTCGCTAGATAATGCTATTGACTTGAAAGACGTTCCGCCAGATTGGCTGGAACTTTCAAAGCAGTTGCAGACGGAGCCGGAGAGTTTGGAAAAATGGGAATCTCTGATTAGTTTGTCGTTGAGGCTGGCCAATGGAGCCGTGAAACAACGTCTTGTTGCTATTTCTTACGAGAATCTTCTAGTGAATTTTCCATATTGCGAGCAATATTGGTGCAAGTATGCTGATTGGGCGTTTTATAGCGGCGATACTGCACACGCTCGTGATATCTACGAACGGGCCGTCCACGCGGTGTCGAAATCTATAATCATTTGGACCAATTATTTGGACTTTATTGTGGAAACAGACCGTCAGGAATCAGCAGTTCTGGCGGTTTTTGAGGCTTGTCGATTGGAAATAGGATTCCATTTTTACGCGCATCTGGTTTACGATCGATATTTCAAGTATCTTAAAGCTTTGAACAAAAGTAAAGAATATCACTATTTGATGCGAAAAGTGATTGAAATTCCATTATATCACTATTCCAAGTATTTCAAGGAGTTTTTCCGTTTGGTGGAAACGGCAGACTTTGATACTATCAAATACCTGCTTTCCAAAGATGATTTGGAGTCGGCTTATAAAATGAAATGGTCAGATCTTATTCCTCGACCTCCTAATGACGATCGCAAGTTCAAAGAGTTGAAAAAAGATTTAAGAAAGCGGTACATGGATCTCTTCATCACCACGCAATTTCATGTGTATCAGCTTTGGAATTTTGAAAAAGACATCCATAGACCATATTTTTCCACTGAGGAGCTGCCTCGAGCAGAACTCATTAATTGGAACAAATATCTGGAATATGTCGAAACATGTTCGCTGAAATCTGCTCCTCGAGATTCCGACTCCATAGTGACCAAGATCAACAGAAACCTTGTCAGCACTGTTTACGAAAGATGTCTTATTGCAACAGCATACTATCCAACCTTCTGGCTCAAATATTCAAATTACTATTTGAATCTCAACCAGTACGAAGCTTCCAAAGCCATTCTTTTACGTGGATGCTTTCACTCGCCTACTTCAAATTTAAAACTGCGATTGCGTCTGGTTGATCTGGAGCTTCTTGGCAAAAACATCGCCTCGGCCAAGACTCTAATATTGGACTTGGTTCAATTATATCCCAACTCGCTAGAATGTTGGATCAAGCTGATTCAAGTTGAAAACATTTCAAAAACATCGAACGTCCGCAAGCTGATAGAACTGAAGTTGGATGAGATGGTTGGAACGGAATACGAGTCGCAGTTTGATTATCTGTTTGTGGAACTTCTCAGTTATTGCAATCTCGGTCCATTGGTCGAATTGTTTGAAAAATATGTTCACAAGACCAGCTTCCTTTATTGGAAATCTTACTTTGAACTGTATTATTTGTACCATCCGGACGAACAAAAACTGCTTGAAATCAAACAAAAGGCATTACAAAAGATCAACGACCAAGAAAGATCCAAACTACAGGTCTTGTTGGACTCTTGTGTCGAGAAAGAATATTTCTAGTCTTTCATGTATTATAAAACGTCACTGGACATCCCTTCCTCCCTTGTATAATTATACCATATAAATATTAATGATGCAGCCCAAAATCCAAACCAACACTCCAAAGTACCCAATAGGTCTATCCACCATCCAGCCTCGCCAAGGAATGACGATGATGTAGAACACAAGCACCAAAACTAGACTGAAACTGGAAATCAATAGATGTATGTCCACCTCGAATTTGATCGACTGGCCCATTTTCAAGTTCACAATTAGAGAATTCAGCCCAACTCCAAGAAGAATATAAAGCAATGGAGATCCAAAACAGGCATGCAAACCCGTCAACGCAAGTCCTAAGGAAGATAATGTGGTGTTGGTGATCAGATCTCCAATAGAATTTCCAATTGAAAGAACAGTCAAACCTAATAAAGACTCATTTATGTGATAAATAATTCCCAGATTTTTCAATATGTTGACAATCTCTGCTGCTGCCATGGTTATCAGATTCAAGACATTGACAAATCCAACCAGCGATGCAATTGGATTGAACATCTTTCTATAATATTTGTTTAAAGAGCATGCAACCAGAATGTTGATCAAGGCCAAGGAACTTGCTATTCCAATCCAAAAACCGTCTAATGTCCTTGCAACAACCAAAGGTGTGACAAACAATTGAATGGGAAATATCCGGATATTGATACTTTTCTCTTTCTCGTACCACAAAACATCATCAAGCGGATTTGCAAGAGATGGCGTTGGTATACAGAGATTGAAGACCAGCAAGAAGGGTAAAGTGATAATGTTGAATATGCTTTCAAGAGGCTTATTTCTTCTAATCAGGTTTCTGGGTAAGATTTTATTCCGTAGACCCACTTCCACCCGATATGTATCGGCTTCCAAGCTGGAAAGAATCGTTGATGATGATGACCGAGTGGAAGACACTGAAGATGTTCTGGATACCGAAGGAATTTGAAGCCCGTCGTTGGCGGTCGCTACTTGGCCAGTTGGGATCTCTGGATCATGGTCTTGTGGTGGACTGATGATGATTTCTGAAGGTATTGCAAGACTTCTATAAGATTCCATGTCTTCCGGAGTGCCTGTTGAGTATTTGCCTTTATAATAATTCTTTAGATGTTTGATATCCCAAGTTTTGAATGCCAATTTGAGCGAATCAGATAGACTCAATCTCATGCTTCTTCCCGACTCCAGATTCTCTATATTATGGTTGAATTGTGCATCTCCGGCACCCAGACACGTACTCTGTGTCTCTCGCGATAACGTTTCACTGGCTCCATCACTTGGACGCAATTTTGGCCGATGTTGATCAAATAACTTATCTGGCTTCAAGAAGTTCAGAACAATATAGATCACATAGAGACTGCACATAACCACCGACTCATAGATTTTAATCTCTCCATCGTAGAGAAACAACAAACATAGCACGATGAGTCCTAAAAATAGTGAAATGTCTTTGAGAAACGTCGAGTAGTCGACTCTGAACGGTCGCACAATGGCCATCGCGCCCAAAACTACAGTCAGGGCAAAGTTGGCAGCACCCAAAAGCTCTCCAATTGCCAGTGAGGTGGAATTCGAATTCATGGCCACCCAGGTTGAGAGGATGTCTGGAGACCCATTAGCAAAGGCCATGAGCGTTAGACCAGACAATTTCTGACCCAAGTTCAAAAAATCGGCCAAGTTTGTAAGATTTGGGGTCAAGAAGTTCGACGCCAAAAGCCCCAATGCAAAAAATAAAACCACGATCACCACAAGAAGACCTACCACCACCACCCATGACGGCACCTGTGCCAACCGCGAGGTACAATAATAGAACTCCAGGTACCGGAAATTGTTTCGATTGCAATTCTTTCGCACAAACTTGCAAGCCTGTTTAGAGTCAAATTCAAAGGGAATGCTACAAATATGTTCATCTTGTTTAGTTCTATTCATCAAATGAATCACCTGTTGTTGTTCCGGCTCCCGTTCCACAACTCCCAAGCCAACCTTGCACAAACACCCTAACGTCAACGCCAGACACCATACTTGTAAACCTCGCATCTTGGACAGTTAGGATAGTGCTGATTTGTGGAAATGTTCTTCTTAAAATTCGACACAAGATATTGCCATTTCTATTCTCTCTTGTCTGCTACAGTTGCTCTCAGTCTGGGGAAAAAATACATATAAATAGATATAGACATTTTTTTCTTCGATATCGCGGCTGTGCTATTTCTTATATACAGAAGTCTATGTAGATTGTGTCTGGGCAAGAATTCTAGGAACTCTTTCATGGCCTGTGAATGGGAGGCCAAGACCGCTGAGCAAAGTTCTGGCCTCGGGATCAAGCTGGGCACTGGTGTGCAGAGTCACGTCGAATCCAAAAGTGACAGGCCAAGAGTCCTGATTCAACTCAATTTCAGGGAAAAACTTCACCTGCTGAGCAGTGAGTCCAAACGAGATGTTTCCGTATCTGTCTCCGGCCCTGTTGGAAATACCATTAAATTCTCTTATCCGAGGAAGAACCAATTCTGTCAAAGTAGAAAGAAATTGTGTGGCATCTGCTCCCGACAAGGTAATTTTGGCACCCATCTTCATTCCAGGACGAATCTTCCATTCTGGCACATTGGTCTTCACATACAAAGGTTTTGGTTTACGGCCAGTGATCTGCTGGATTTGAAGAAGAGCAGCAACAGCCAGTGATTGGTTGCTCTTAGCTTCTCTCACCCAACAATTGATGGTCACCGACTCGAATGCAGGAACGTTTTTCCAGGTTTTCACTTGTATAGTTGGAGTAGGAACAGCCTGACCCACTGGTTTTCTCAGTGGTCTGTTGATATGGTATGGAGATGTCATATCCCATTGCCGTCTCTTGATACCCTGCAATGCTTCCTGGTCGTGCTGATAATTTATTAGCAAAAGATCAGGTTTCAACGTGTTGTGATAATGTTCATTGACTCTATCTTGAGCCATCAAGTAGGGTCTAAACTTTGGCGACCGGATATCATGTGCCGGTAACTTCAACTCGGGAAATCGAGGTGACAACATCTTCTTGATGATTCGCACCTTGTGGTGAACCGGTTTCACCATGGCACAGCCCACTTTCTTAGCCACCATTGTGGTGGAGAACTGTCTTATTTGCCCAAAATTCATCCTGTTTAGTGCCAACAGAGCTGATATATGGAAGGTTTTACTGGGCAGTTTGGTTAGCTTCAACTTCATCTGTCGATGAAAATTTTGAAAAATTGGAATGAACTGTTCGGGCTGTGCAGTGTAATTTTTGCTTGTGTATTACCCGGCCGATCCTTTCAAGAACTTTAGAAAAAGTTAGGACGGGTCTTTCAGATCTGCTAGTTTATATTTTTGAAAGAAGAATATAGAGAATTCGATAGGTTTTTGGGCAGATTGAAATGCGATTTACTCCTCATCGGGATGAAAGGTTTCAATACGAGATTGATGAGATTGAAGATGGCTACGATTCTTTGATAGAAGATTCTGATGACGAGTCGATTGAAGAACTTGCACAGGTACTGGAAGACGTCAGATTGAAGCAACGATTTGATGCGGTTCAATTGCTGTACAGTTACTCTGAAAAATGGTCTGAGGATGTATTGAAAGAGACAGAGGAGAAGGCAGATGATTTTGTTGTTGAAGAAGTTGAGAATGTACAAGAAAGAGACGAAGGAGATCGGTTTGCAGGTTTCCTCACAAGTCGACTGAAACGAAGCAAAGACCGGGTGCTTTCTATTATTCGTGAAGAGGAAGAGCGCAAACAACTTGAGGAGGAAGCTCGAAGAAGAAAGGAACAGGAAGAGAAAGAAAGACTACGAAAAGAAGAAGAGGAACGAAAGAGAAGAGAGGAAGCAAGGAAGAAAGCCGAAGAAGAGGCTAGGCGCAAAGCTGAAGAAGAGGCCAGAAGGAAGGCTGAAGAGGAAGCCCAACGCAAAGTCAAAGAAGAGGCTGAAAGAAAGGCCAAAGAGCAGGCAGAGAAGGAGGCTCTCGCCAAAGCATCCAAAGGAATGACGAACTTTTTGCAAGTGGAAACAGATTTCATGAAATATAAACAGGATATCAAGGATATCAAGAAAGATGTGGTGGAAGCTTTGAAATTGCCGCAAAATACAGAGCTGAAGAAGACGGTGGGAACTTACAAGCGAAAGATCAATCCGAAGTTTGGTCAATTGACAAACAGTTTGGTCCAATTGGACAGAATATGCAGACACATCTATGAACATCTTTTGGAGGCTAAGGCGAACGCTCTTGCATATAAATGGTTACTTAATTTCGTTGCCAAAGCCATAGTTTCGCAGGCAGAGACCGAGGTGACAGTGAAACCAGATTCGTCAGTTCCTTTAGCAAGATTGGCATTGAATCTCATGCTTCTATTTCCCGAGCTGGAATATTATCTGATTGCACGGTTTGTGAAGAAATGTCCTTTGGTTATAGGCTATACATGTTCGATAGATACCGAGGAGGGTCGATTACGTATGGGGTGGAAACGCAAGAACGGCGACAAGTGGGAGGAAGAAACTCAATACAATGAAAGATTATCAGGAATTGCCACTGTTTATGTGGTGATGAGTCGTTTGAGTATTGATTCGACGTATTTCAACTGCGATCCAAACACCACGACACATCCGTTGCCTATTTCTAAATCCTGGACTATGATGAGTCGGGCTCTCAACACGCCATTGGAGCTGGTTTCCAACGTCCATTATACTGTTGCAGGGCTGTGGTGGGATGCTTGTGCCAAGGAGATTGTTTCAGCCTACGGTAGGCAGGGTATGAAAATGCTGAATATTTGCTGGGACGATTGGACCGACGCTGTTTCTGAACGCAAATACAGTGGAGCCGCGCGGCTGAGACTTTTGGGGGAAGACTGGAAAACGTCTGGCGAGTTGAAATCGTTCAAGACGATGGTCCGAGAAGACGTTCCTGATGGAAGATTATAGACTCCAATACGATTATATTTTTCAAGAATAGATGCACATAACTTTATTTTTTTGCACAGCCTGGAGACGGCTAGGGAAGCTTAAAGAAGAGCTGATAAAGAAAGTTTTGGAAAATTAGAGAGAGGGGGGATAAAAAGCGGCGTAGACTCATAAAAAATAGTATAAAACAGGCACTGGTTTGTTTGTTTATTTGATAGCAATTGATATTTTCAAGATTTTGATTGATGGTTCGTCCGGTGATTGCCATTCCTTCAAAGCCAGTGGCACCGTTTCCGGTGTTGGTGAAGAACACTAAAGTGATTGCAGGATTTGGACGTGGGTCGTCGGAGATTGGAATTCCAACCGCCAATGTTCCTGTGGAGGGAGAAGTTGAGCTGGATGGATTGGAGACGGGTGTTTATTTTGGCTGGGTGAAATTACTGAAACCAGAGAATGAGCCTGTTCATGAGGTGAAGTCAAGACTTGACGGCAAATCCTCCATCAAATTCACGTACGGCGACCTGCTAGCCCAGAACGATTTTGATGTTCTTCCAATGGTTATGTCTTTAGGTTGGAATCCGTTCTTTAAGAACACAAAGAAGGCGTGTGAGTTGCACATCATGCACTCTTTCAAAAACAACTTCTACGGTTGCAAGCTTCATTTCAACATTTTGGGATACATTCGGCCAGAATTGGACTACGTGTCATTGGATGCGTTAATAGAAGACATAAAGCTGGACATCAGCACGGCCCAGCAATATCTTGCCACTCCAGAGTACAAACAGTATCAGTCGCAATTGATATAGGAGTCTATAGATCTAATTACATAAGCTTCAATTTTTCGTCGTCCTTATTTTGCACAGCCCGGCCCGACATCTGGCGAAGCGTGGTGATGGCCACCACGAGCATTTTGCCAAACCAATATGCGTTAAGCACGTCCAACACCAGATTCGAGCTCAAAATGATGGCTGCAGTCGACCACACAAACCTTGGGTCTGTGTATGCGGAGTAAAAATCGATGATCATTGCTGTTATCTGATACCAGCCCCAACAGATCCGCACAAAAAAGAAAATGCAGATCAGAATGATGTTATTGATCAGCTGCACAGTTTCGGGGATTGTGCCTGGAAACTTGAGTCCAACCCAACGGATGTTCAAAAACGGGGTCGACAGCTCAAAAAGGAGGAAGATCGCGCTGTAATAATGGATCATTTCGCTATGAATCGAGCTCAAAAATGCAGCACTGGCTGTAATTCCATGCAGTAAAAATCCAATTCCAAACAACCGCAAATAATAAATCGACATCAAAGTATCCCAAACAAAGTAACTGGCAGCTAAAGTGCTGTAAAACTCGGCGTATGGAGTCGTTGCAAACACGTGATCTACGTTCAAGTGTTTGTTGTTGAACAGAGGAATTCCCATCACCACTATGACGGTCGATTGGATGAACGAAACAACCCTCATGCTTAGATCGACGCGATCTTTCTCGGTCTTGAGTGTGTTATATATCCAACTGTTCCACAGCAAAATCCTGCTTGCCATGAACATCGTCTGGTAAAACACAACACCAAGAACCAAAACATCCAGAATCTCCGAAATCTTGGAATCTGCACCCAGATACCGTTCCTTGATCAATAACTTCAAAAACGGGAAATCAAACGATTCTAAAGGACTCCGGTACTCAAACCGGGTCCGCAACTTCTCAACAAACTCCATCAAAGCAGCCCAAAATTCCACCAATCCAAGCTCTGCTGCTTTCTTTTCATTCAGCATCAACATATTTCAAAAATCGCGACGATGCATGTGCACACGAACCAAAAAATCTTGGCTGTGCATACCGTCCCGAACTACTAGCACTTTTACGAATCACTTACAATCAATAACCAGTTGTATTTCAATAAACATTTCCTTCAAACATGGGTCACTACAGCTTTGTTGGACTTGCGTGCAATGGCTGCAACTTTGTCCCCTAGTGAAAGAGCCAATCCTTGACCCTTGGACCGGATTCTAACATGGCCAATGATAGGACCATTCGAACTCTTCTCAATACACAGATTGGCCAAAGCATCCTCACCAAACGAGGATCTCGAGTACAAATTGGCAGACAAAAATTGACATTCTTCTCCAATCACAGCTCCCGGTGTCAAGTTGTTCATGTTGGTGCCTTCCAACAACTCGTCCAAATAAGCCTTGAGAGTGGAGAGATTTGACTTGACACTGATCTTGTTCTCCCACTCAAACTCGTTCCACATCTTTCTGAATTGGGCCTCAGAGCACATCGCAGGCTTGATGTAATCCATAATATCAACATGCAAATCAGATAAAATCACAATCGTGCTTTCGTCAGCATGCTGTCCATCGTAAACAATATTACCAAAAATCACACCAGTATCGGCAGATGTGACTTTGATGGTGGTCTGTACACGATGGAATCCATGTGGTCCAATATTTTGCGTCGTTGGCTTGTCAACAACCTTCAAATCACCAAGCGTCGCAAATTCCACCGACAAGTTACGTAAAGTCTCTGTGGTCTGGTTCACCAACAAAACATCCAAGGTGACATCAAATTGATGAATCTTAACATAGGCCTCTGCATACACAGGGTCTGAGAATCCAGTCAATTGTTTAATTTTCTTCAACCTCGAGGAAAGATCCTCCTTCTGAAGAGTGGCTCCAGCAGCAAGTGTCATTTCCTCCTGATCAAGATCAACAGCCTTGTCCTTTGTCGATAGCTGTCTGAACACAATAGCATCGTCAACCTGTTCTGCGTTATGCTGAACGCTTGCCAGCTCTTTATCTTTCTGTTTCTTGGTTTCGGAGGCAAGCTGCTCTTTGAAGGCCTCCTTGGTATCTTCCAAAAATGCCTCGTCTATCAATGATTCATCCTTGCCGTCTTCAGACAAAAATCTGACGCAAGATAGGATTCTTTCTATAGAGTCCTCGTCAATCTTTTTCTTGGCAAACGTCGATTCTCCAACTCTCAAAATCGAAACCATGATCAGCATAGCCTCTGCTTTTAAAGCGTTCAACAGTTCGGACTTTGATGTGATCTTGCCCAACCTTAGCACCATCTTCACGAGCGTGGAAGCCAAGACCGAGCCCAAATAGAAATCACCTTCTAGAATCAATGCTCTCAATGGATGCTTGGATCCTACACTTGTAGATGTAGTCTGACTAATTGGGTCTGCTAGTGCTAACTCGGTGGCATAAGTACCATCAGCAAGAATTTTTGGGCCGGTATGGCCATTAGTTTTAGTCTCTGTAAATTCCGCATTATCTTCCTGATTTTCTCCGTGGTTTTTCTTCTCAGATGCTAAAATAGGCACTTCACCAATGCTTGATCTGATGGCCTTCCAGGCAATTTGAATGTCTTTCTCATCAAGAGAGTATTCACCGATAATCCACAATGAGCCTCTGAACACTTTACCACTTTTGACTCCCTTCAAAGCAAGGACCAGTCTCTCTAAAATGTTGCTTCTCAAATCTGGGAATTTTTCCATGACTCTCTTGACAAAAGTGATCACTTCAGAAGCAGCGGTAGTATTCAATTCACCAATGAATTCCAGCAGCAAATCGACAACGCTAGCAGCAACTTCGTGGAACTTGATAGCACAGGAGTGGATAGCAGAAATCAGCATCTGTCTATACTCGGTGGACTTTTCTTCATTCGAACTTGTTGTCTTTTGTAATTCTTTCTTCAACAATTTAACCACGTCTTCAACGTTTTTGCTGGACACCAATGACAAGGTGATATCAATTGCCTTTTGTCTAACGTCAAAAGAAGGAGCAGACAACACTCTAAGAATATCTAGACACATATCGTCAAGCATTCCTTCATTTTTCTTATGCAGCTCGCTCACGATCTCTAACGCAATCAACTTCACATTGTTATCAGGTTCTTTGATTGCTAGTTCAATAAACTTGGATGCTGCACTAGTTATCGCAATTTGAGAGCTGGATAACACACTCAAGGTGGTGGCTGCCTCGTATATGACTGCATTATTTGAAGAGTCCAGTAACTCTGAGATCAAGTGCAGGTATTGTGGTTTCAATTCAGGAGCTGTGACTGCATCTTTTCTGATGAACTCGATCACAGCCAATTGAATAAGAGGATCCACGGAAGACAAAAGCTGACTTTGAATAAATCTTAAAGCTGCTTCACGGTCCAACTGACCAAGACAAACAAAAGCATTTCTTTTGCAGGTGGAATCGCTCTCAACAGCCAAGAAGTCAGACAAGAGTTCTGGGGCATCAGGAATCAAATGTTCCGAAACTTTGTAGATGGAAAAAATGGCAAACACTGCATTCTTTCTAACGTACGCATGACGGTGTTCCAAACATTGTCTGCATGAAGGAACCAAAGGCTCCAACAATTCCGGTTCTTTCAATTTGGATAAGAATCTCAATGTACTACCTCTGATGTATTCGTTAGGATGTTGCAAATCGTGCTGAATGGCATTACAGACTAAAATCATTTCGTGTTTCAGTTTCCCATCATTGTCATACTTCGAACAGATTTCCCAGTAGAAATACAACAATTTCTTAAGATCTTTATTTCTGGATGGCATCACGTATCTGATGATGTGCATCAACAGGCCCGGCATTGGATCGCTGTTCAACATCACAATCAAAATTTGTTTCATCACCTCAATTTTCCTCTCATCATCTCCCTTCTCCAATTGGTTTTTAAAATCATTGATAGATGGTTTACTAGCTGTGTTTGGCTGTAAAATTCATCATGTTTGTTAGTCTCCTTTGTTTACGTCTCCCAATTCCATCTTCAATGTTCCCACTTACCTCATAAACCAGCGTATAGGCAACGTCAGCAGACATCTTGGACTAAATTTCGCTGCCGATCACGTATCAATTCGCAATTCTTGTACCAAAATCAATGGGCAAACAACAATTATTTATAGTTTTTGTCGAACACGTATAAGTTTTTTTTTGTCTACTCTTCGAGAAAGCGAAGCAAGAAAAGTCGATTTAAAGTACAAAATAAAATGCGTCGATCGACGCGCCCGTTATTATAGCCGATCAGTAATCTCCTATTCATCGGGATTAGCCACATACAGCTTGAACTTGCTTTGATTAGGAGTCAACTCTCTTGCAGAGCGTACACTTTCGTAGCGCCTTAGTCCATTTCCTTCAGTAATCGAATCTCTCCTGAGAGATTTCGCAGTCAGCTTCTTCAACTGGTCGGCCACCTCCAACACCTCCGCATCTGGATCAATCGGGATCTTGGTCTTGCCAATAGAATGGCTCAATTTGGAGTCGGGAAGCTCATCATCGTCAATTTCCGAAGCCAATAGTCCAGGATGTTGTACTCCATGCTTTAAAGCAGCTTGGTACGAAAATAACGTCGACTGTCTAGATGGATTTCTAGAATGTTTGCCATGACCCTTAGGCCTAATAGCAGTCGGAAGGAATTTCGGATTCTGCTCCACATACGTCGTCTTCGCAACGGTCCGGACCTGGTGAATATACGATGATGGACGATGTTTGGCCTCGTCAATAACCGAATTGGTGGCCGTTTGGCCATCCAATGCCTCCTCTGTTTCATTAGCTGTAGTTTGCGATTGTGTCGAGTCATAAGGTCCATTTTCTTTCTCGGCAATTAGAGCACTTTTGTTGGAACTATTAAAAAGTTCAGGTTGAGCAGTCGAAAGAGAAACTGCTCTGGCTCCCCTTCCGGTTGGTGGGAAGTCTGGTGGAGGCCGTCTCTTGGATTGCATATTACCCTGGACTCCAGCAAAAGGTATCACATTCGAATGCGAAAGAGGCACCACCATAGGAGCTTCTCGACGATCGTATGTAGGCACAGGCTTTGGGTTTCCATGCTTTTCTGCAAATAGCGGGGGAGTAATACTCTTTGAGCTTTCCCAAGAGGAATGTTCCAGGTCTTCTGTGGAAGGATTCACAATCACCATTTTGTGACTGGCCTGCTCATCTTGTAGATCAAAATGCGTATAGTAAGGAGATCTTGCGGTAAAGCTTATTTCTCCATCTCCATGATCATCGATGTCTTCTTCGTTTTCTTCTTCCTTCAACTCCCCTTTTCGATCTTCTTCTTTCCCTTGATCTTCTTCTTTTTCTTCTTCTTCTTCTTCTTCTTCTTCTTCTTCTTCTTCTTCTTCTTCTTCTTCTTCTTCTTCTTCTTCTTCTTCTTCTTCTTCTTCCTCTTCTTCAGGCTCTGACTCATGCTCTTCTTCGCTATTATCAATGACTGTGAATTTGGACAAAGCAACAGGTGATCTATCCATTTGGTTAATCATAAGACCAGCCGTTGCTATTTTTCGTGGCGGCGACATGGATTGGTCAAAACTCAATGGTGTAAATCCCTGTTCCTGGAACTGTTTTGAATCAATTGATCTATGACGGTATAAGGGGCTTGACATCTCACTTTGTATATTGGTGCTTCGCTGGTCGTCTGATATTCCCGTATTATGGCCTCCAGTGGAAGTACTTTCACTTGACCAAGGATCCATGTTTTTGACTTTCAAGGTGTTGTGTTCAGGCGAGTTGAATTCATCATCATTTGAAACATGATCTTGTGGTTCTGTAGGGTATAATTCGTTGTCGACACTATCTTCATAATCATGAAACTCGCTGGGGTTAGGAGTGCTCAATGCATTGACACTAGATACATTTTCATGAACGTCGTAAAATCTTTCATCTCCAGACCCATCTGAGGAATTGTCCTTGCTGATTATACGCAATGGAGGAGGAGCCTCCAAAGGCGTCATATCTTCCAAAGACGTGTTTCGTGATTGGGCATAGACACTTTCATGGTCAGTCTGTTCGTCGATTTGTTCGAAATCGGATTTTATAGGAGACGTATCTATCATTGGATCCTCATCCAAAGGCCTCCAGCCCACACTACTGGCAATACTCAGTCCTCTAGAACCTTCAAAATGGGTTTCCGATATATCAGACTGCACTTTTTGATGTTGAAGTTGAGTCAATTGCTGGATCTTATCATCGATCTCACGGACCACGCTTCCATTTGAGTTTGTAGGAGCTTCCGAATTCAAACTCCGTTTGCTCGGAGATTTTGGATCGAAATTCAATTCCAGATCTTCATCTGCTGCTGTTGATAACAAAGGCGGTGGTTTTCTGCGACCTAATCGTAAATCTATCGGAGGCCTTTCCAAAGGTCCTCTTGTTCGTTGTTCTTTGTAAGGGTTTCGGTAGTTGGCAACACTTCCATGAGAACTTGATAGTCCTGGATCCAATGAAGACGGTTCTTGAGGATAGTATGACGATGTTGTGCTCACTATTGTGTTAGACCTACTTGGATAACCATCGGCCGTTCCAGCTTTCTCTACTGGAGATTGCGGGCTTGTTTTCCCAGCTCCCTCTGGATGATCCCCTGGTAAATGGACAGTAATTCGTCTATTAGAGGAGGAAACAATAGTTTGTATCCCAGGCCTGTAAGGCTTGTCGGATAAGGAGCCTGTCCTCCCTTTTGATGGAAACATATCTGTCACCCAAGGTATATTATCGTTGTATATAAATTTGTGCTAGACATTCCTTTGTTGCTCTAGGAAATCCCCCAGGGGCACGTAAACGGAAATGGCTGTGTGGTGCAGAGATGTATATGTGGTCAAAATTTTTTTTTTTTTCAAATGAAAAATTTTTGAGCTACATTTAACTGAATAGTAAGGCTTATAAACAATCTGTATTCAGAGATCACAAAGCAAAATCAAGATGGCCAAGAAAGAAAAGGTGGAAAAGACCGAAAAGGTCGAGAAAACAGAGTCTGGAGAAGTGGACAACTACGAAAAAAGATTGCCAGCTTTGCTACCGTTTGCGAAACCTCTTGCTCCAAAGAAGCTCAATAAGAAGGTGCTCAAAACAGTCAAAAGAGCATCCAAGGCCAAGCATGTGAAAAGAGGTGTCAAAGAAGTTGTCAAGGCTCTCAGAAAGGGGGAGAAAGGATTGGTGGTGATTGCAGGAGATATTTCTCCACCAGACGTGATTTCGCATATTCCTTGCTTGTGTGAGGATAACTCTGTTCCATTTGTGTTTGTGCCATCCAAAGAAGATCTTGGATCTGCAGGTGCCACCAAGAGACCAACGTCTTGTGTGATGATAGTGCCTGGCGGTGGAAAGAACAAGAAGGAAGCAAAGTCAAGCGAAGAATACAAAGAATCTTTTGATGAGATTGTGAAGGAGATCCCAGGTCTATGAATGATATATACATTGTAAGTTTAATGTTCGCAATACAGTCCATGATATCGACACCGTGCTAAAGAAACGACCGATTAAAAGGTTAATGTCTAATTAAATGTTATTACAGGAATAAATTATAGTTTGGAGAGATAAAGAAGTGAGTTCTTACAAACTGGCTTCTTTTTTCAACTCCGATCTCACCCAGCCTTCTAGGCCTCCCTGGATGATGATTTCTTGTAGATTGGCTCCCAATTCTCCCACCTTCTGTTCCAACACCACATTACCATCAGTATCCTTCACAGTCACCAACGATTTAGGAACATTCCACTTCAAAAACCAACCAGTTCTTCTGGTCAATTCAGGCTCGCTGTTGGCATATTTTTCTCTAAGAAGGTTGATCAAGTCTGGAATTTCTAACGTCAACAATGCGTTGTTGATAGAGTTTCTAGAGAAAATGTTACCAAACGATCCAGCAACAACCAACTTGATATCTCTAGCCAAAATACAAGTTGCAGCTTGTTCTCTAGAGGAACCAGTACCAAAGTTGTATCCACTTATTATAATGTCACCAGCCTTAGTTTTCCGGCCAAACTCTTGATCATAGTTTTCCATACAGACTTCTGCCATCTTTTCTCTTGGAACATCGTCCTGATAAGTGTATTTTCCTGGATAAATACCATCGGTGTTGATATTGTCTGCGTCACAAAGAACCAACTCACCCTCAAGCTCCTCAGGAAAACCAGGAAGAACAGATCCTGCTGCTTCAACATTCTCTTCGCCAGAACTTGGTTTTTCGTTAATAACAACAGATTTGCTCACTTCTCTAGTTGGTGGACATGGAAGTCCCTGAGCTTCTTCTGGAGATGCAATCTTGCCGACCACAGCAGAAGCAGCAACCACTTCAGGAGATGCTAGAAACGCCAAAGCGTCTCTTGAACCCATTCTACCTTTGAAATTTCTGTTGGTAGCAGAGATTCCAACTTCACCTTCTTCTAAAAGACCGGTTCCCAAGCCAATGCATGGGCCGCAACCGGCAGGCAAGGGGATGCATCCAGCCTCTAACAAAGTATTCCAAGCACCTTCAGCTTCAGCGTCGGCTTGAACTTCGGAAGATGCAGCCGCAATGTAAAATTGCACTCCAGGAGCAACCTTATGTCCTTTGACGATGTCGGCAGCTGCTTTAATATCGCTGAGTCTTGAGTTGGTACAAGAAACCAAATAGGCCTTGTTAACCTTCAAGTTCTGAGCAGAAAGATCCGAAAGGGAAGTAGAAACCTTGACGGAGTTTGGACCGGAAATGTATGGAGATAGAGTAGACAAATCAATGGTCAATGTCTTTGCGTAGTAACAATCTTCGTCTGCTTTCATTTTGTTTTCGCTGAGCTCTTTCACCGTTTTTTGATTAATTCTTGGATGGTTTGGACCAAGTCTTAGCAATCTGTTGGTGTAAAAGTTGATGACAGTATCATCAATAGGAAACAAACCAGACAAGGCTCCCCATTCGGTGGTCATGTTGGCAATAGTCAATCTGTAATCGATCGGAAGATTGTGGATCTCGTCACCAACAAACTCAATCGCATGATTTAACACCTCATCGTTGTTGAAAAGACCACATAAAGACACAATCACATCTTTTCCAGTGACCCCCTTTGGCAACGAGCCCTTCAGCTCCACTTTTGCAACTGGAGGAATTTGCCACCAAGTTTGACCAGTGGCCCAGATCGAAGCAGCATCTGTCCGCACAATAGGAGTACCCAAAGCTCCAATACCTCCATAAGTGTTTGAGTGCGAATCCGAGGCCACAGTTAAATTTGAAGGAAAAGCATATCCTTCTTCGATCATGATCTGATGTCCAATACCTCTTCCAGCAGGATAAAAATCTATTCCTTGTTCTTTCGCAAAGTTCTCGATGTTGCTGTATTTAGCAAGATTCTTATCGGTTTTGTTCTGAACATCGTGATCAAGAGTGTTCACAATCTGCCTATTATTCTTGACTTTCTTGGCACCCAAACCTTTGAATTTCAATGCCACAGGCCACGAATTATCATGAGACATCACATGTGCTGGACGGATACTCACATAGTCTCCTGAGTACACATTCTTCCCTGTTGGGAGTCCCACTGCATACTTTTGTACAATTTTCTCCGTAAGATTTTGGCCCCTGAGAGCAGTTGCCGTCGACGAAAAACATCTGGTCGACGCTCTAAAAGCAACCCTTGTGCGAGACACAGAATCCATCGTCTATAGTCTATCTGAACCGATCGATCTAACTCTGTACGTTTATCTGATTGAGAGATTCCCCAGACTGAATGAATCATCTCACTCAAAAAAATTTTCCACTTTCTTATACACAACAATACATCCTTGCACTGTACTTCCCCTGTCCAGATCTGACCAATAGAAACCATCTAGAATGTAAAATCTAGAATGTCTCTCAAGATCCGTTAATACACTTTGCTCTGTACTTTTCGTTTGCTCTGTAGGCTTCAAAAACCCCTCAAGACGACTTTATGTATCTAGTTAAATGATCTAGTCTGAGGCGTCGGTTTGGGCCGATCGTCGCGCGTATTGAAAAACCGTCCTCGCTTTTTTGAAAAGACTTCTTGTGTTCCCCTTGTTTGTTTGAAGTGTATTGGTCAGTAATTTATGAGCAATTCCTGGAATCATGACTATCAAACCCTGGTTGACCACAAACTTGAGGTGTTCTACTCCATAGACCAGAACCCTATCTGCGTGTTTGAAAACCTCTTCACCAGCTTTGCAATCACCAAGTTCCTGGTGGACTATAGTCTGTTTACTCGAATACGAGTGATCGAATGTTCTTCTTTTGCATCATCATTGGTGCACAAGAACTTTTTGGATAACAGAAGTATTGTCTTTGATCACATTGACCAATTTTTGTTGAAACTTGAGAAACCCAATGATCAATACGACATCACCGTGTTAGCCACCAGTTTCCAGAATGCGGTGGTTTCTGAAATGGCTATAACAAAAATCAGGGACTCTTTAGGACCTGGAAAACTTCTCATTGTCAAAAACTATAACGTTGATTTAAATTGGATCAATGGAAGAGTTTTGAATTTTGGATTGTCCATTCTTAACAATCGTCTATTTGCTTCTAGATCTCCTACAGATTCTCTTGAAGAATGCATTAACTTGGTTGAGAAAACAGTTTCCGAATTTCCAGATTTGCAACAAAACATGCTGGTATTTGTATCGTCAAAAAAAATGGCAAAAGAACTCAGTCATCGTTTAGATAACTCATCTTTTTATCTTCAAAAATCTGTCATTTTGAACGACCTTGACTTGTTGAATTTGAAGCTGATCAACCAGCAGACATTGACGATAGTCTTAAATGATTTGAATATGGTGAACTCTTTGTTTTACTTGGCTCATCTACAGGAAATCAAATTCACTACCATTATCCAATGTACAAAATTTGAACAAGCTTCTCATCATTTAATGAATTACAATCAAATCCAGGAACAAGTGATTCCCAAGTATATGTTAGAATTTATGAAAGCTGGCAAAGTTTATTATTTGATGGCCGAGTCATTATTTGATCAACTTTCCAATTCAAAATACGACGATGACCCGCTTGGAGTGCTATTAGTTCTTTTCAAAAAATATCAACAAAATCAGTTGGACTTATACAAAGACCGTGTTTTTCTACAATTGAAAGATTTGGAGACATTGGAACCCTCGCTTGTTCAATTGGAGCTTATGGACCTTGTTACTTTCTTCAAGGGCTCACAATTTTATAAGCTCACAGCGCATGTGTTTTGGAAGCTTGATTTGACTTTGAAACTCAGTCTTCTGGACCGCAGATGGATCGGGTTATTGACCTCATTGGACTTCGCATTAAAAACCCATTCGTCAACCCCAATACCCTACTATATTGTTGGTCTCCTAAGCATGTTGTTATGTCTGGAAAAATCCCACTATTCGATCTGGTCATTACTTTATGATCTCAATACCAACTTCAAGTCTTTCAGAAGCATCGAAACTGATTTTCTCACATTGATTAACTTCTTCAATTGCTGTTTCGAATTTTGTTCTCAAAAGCTTTTTGTTGTTCATTTTAATACCAACAAAAAGTTGGACTTACAATTGAGTCAGTTGTTGAAGACACACAAGCTCCTATACAAAATACCTGACATCTTTAATTTTTTCGCATCGCAACTAAATCTTGATAATCCTGCTCCTGATCCAGAAACTGTGACCAATCTACTCCAAAGTCTTCGTGCAGGACTTGGACTAAACTCGGGAACAATATCAAAGATTCAAATTACCGACAGACAGCCTTTAATTAGGTTTGGTCTCGACACAGACAACATTAAAGATCCTCAGCAGATTCCCGATATGGTATTTGAAATTCCTCGAGAGCTGGCAGATTTCTATAAAACCGGCGATCTTATTCATTGGCATTCTTTAAATGTCAAAACCAATGAACCAGACAGTTTGTATCCGTTTCTAGGCCTGAAAGGCTTTAAAGAGGACGTTGTTAGACGGTACAAAGGTTACTTCTCGAAACTGGTTTAACAGTTCTTCCTGTGCGGCTCAATAAAATTTTTTTTTATTTTTTTTCAAATTAAATTTTTTTGCTATAGAAAAAGCTTTATAGAAGATAACTTTGGACGACAAAAACATCGTTTAAAGCCAACTAAACCAACTCAAAGATGGCAGCCGGACCTGAATTGTAAGTGATGGTGCTTTTATGATTTTGATTCACTTATACTAACATTTTTTCAGCAAGCCAGTGACAGTCGACAAACCGATTCCTGTGAATTACGATCTAGGTAATCTCGCTGTTTTCGATCCCAATCCACTAGATTCCACTAAAGTTACCAATGAATCAACAAAGAACGATTATTTGAAAAGCGTGACCAGAGATAATGTCCAACTGTTGGTGAATCAAATTCTTTCTCTACCTTTGAAGAAGACTACAGAAAATTCCAATGGACAAAACTCCGCCATGACTCTTGTCCAGCTTCCGGACCCATTGACGCCACTTCCAAGAGAGAAGTCTGTTCCTAAGGCTAAAGAGCCTACCAGATGGGAACAGTTCGCTGCTAAGAAAGGTATCAAGAAGAAGGGAAAAGATGGCAAGTTGGTGTATGATGAGGCTTCTGGCGAATGGGTCAACAAATGGGGATACAAAGGTAAGAACAAGCAAGTTGAGGATGATTGGCTTGTGGAAGTGGATGATAAGGTGCAGGGAACTGAAAACGAGCTTATTGATCCTAGAAAATTGAACCGGATGGAAAGAAAGAAATTAGTGAAGAAAAACCAGTTACAACAGAAGAGAAATCTCCGTGGCGAGGCAAAATGATGTTATGAAGAAGGTGATTCAGTTTGGTTGGAAAAAATTAGACCAGTACATAAATAAAACTAATATAGGATAGTACGATATATGTTATGTGCTCGTCTATCGACGCGTCGATGTGAGCTGATCTGGACTGAGGAGAAGACAAAATTTATGTAGACAATTTGAAATGAAAATGGCATATTTGACACTTTTAAAGCAAGAACATGTCGTATACCGAGGAAGATTATGTGCCGACTATCGATGCGATACTAAAAGTCTCGGACTTGTCCAAGATATCTGTGAAGAAGATCCGGAAAGCTTTGGAGGCACTGTTCACCGTTGATTTGAGTACCGATAAGCAGAAGGCCAATGATTTAATATTGTCGAGATATTACTTGTTGACAGAGTCTGGAGCTGAGACCAAGAAGGAGATGAATATTGAGGAGCAGATGGAGCAGCTGGTAAGACAGAATAGAGAAATGTCTGCAAAATTGAACCAGTTGTTGAGTGTTCCAAAGATAAAAGAAGGGAGTCGAAAAGGCGGTGCAATCAAGAGCAAGACCAAGCGACAAGGCACTAAGGAGAAGAGTTCTGGGCGGGCCAGTAACAGTGGATTTAACAAAATGTTATTGCCAAGTGCGCAGTTGGCAGTAGTTCTAGGTTCTGATGATCCCTTACCGAGAACACAAGTGGTGAAGAAGATTTGGGAGTATATCCGGGAGCATGATTTGCAGAATCCCGAGGATAGACGAGAGATTCTTTGTGACGAGAAGATGAAGCCATTGTTTGGAAACAAGGTGAACATGTTCAAGATGAACAAGTTACTAGTGAACCATTTGATGTCTCAAGATGAAACGATTGGAGGCGAGGATGTTGTGGTTGAGGGAGAAGCGGAACAGGAAGATGAATTAGACGAAAATGAAGAAGACCAGGATTGATAATGTATAAGTTAGAGATATCTACATAGCTACAGATTAAATTTATAAAATCGACAAGACAAGAAATGCTTCTTACCCTCTCTTGCCAGGTAGATCCCCAGATTAATAATTTTCCTGCGTGAAAAAGAAAAAAGAGTATTAATTAACAGTTTGTTAGTAAAAACAATAGACAGGGGTTTATTGAATAGCATGTACTGATCGTTTCAGGAAGATCCAAAGTACATCAAAAGCAACGTGTGGATTTGACATATTGATATCAGTGGATCTTGTACTATTAAAGTAGATATTTATTGCATGGACTGATTAGATATTATTGCACTGTATCACGATGGAGTATCAAAAGGATTCCTATTTTAACCAATATGTTATGGAATACTATTTGAAGGCACAACTTGTTTTTGATGAGCAGTTTCGAACGCGGAAGGTTGTTGACATAGAAGCGATTCCCAAACAACCCAAGATCTCGACCAAAAAATTACACCTGGATTTTGGTAATAGAGACGAAATTCTTAATAGACAGTTTATTGACGAGCTTAAGAACCTGCCGGCCTACAAAGAGTTTGACCTCGAGCCTTCCACGATACGCAATCTTTCAGAATTACACTCAAAACATGCCAAGGAACTGAAACGTTGGGACGTGGTGTCGATCTTGGATGCCTTTGACAAAATCATTGGCCAAGATTTGGCCTCCGATCCTAGATTATACTACGTGAATCGAATACAGTTGATTGACATTCTTTTGTTGTGCAAGGGAAGTGATGCCCAAAGAGCAAAGTTACTTAGTCGTCGAACTAAAATTCTCTCTGAAAAGTTCACCTGCGCTCCCAATATTAAAGATACGAAGTTAAGAGAAGCAATCCAAAAGGCATTTCAACTGAACACAACAGAACTCAACAGCAAGATAGAAGAGTTCAGATACACTATCAACAAAAATGATGCTGCGCAATATTTGGTCTCCAGCAAATGTCTTACCTCCAAATACAAACCCGACGATTTCGAGACTGAGAAGTCCTATTTCAAATGGAGCGAAAAAATATCTCTTCTCAATTCAGAGCTTGTCAAAAAATTCAAAGATCCCGAATCCAAACAGCCATCTTCTAAACTGGTTCCTACCGATCTCGAAAAGGTCCTTGTTTATCTTCGAGAGTTGGTTTTCCAATCGACCCCGACTTTTTTTGACAGCTTTGTCAAGTGTTTGAAGGTTTGGCAAGTGGATCCGTTTGACATGTACATGATAATGGTTCGAGACATTCCTCACAGGGCCTTGGATCTTGAACATGCCACCAAATGTTATGGGTTGGCCAAGCTGGCAATGATTGTTAGGCTAGATCTGAACGATTGGCCAATGCACAAGAAAGACCAATTGATGCAAATGAACAGACAGGTTTTCTTTGAATACAAGAGTTATTTGAGTGAATGTTTCTTGAACTTCTTTACCGACAAAAGGTCTTTCACATCTGCTCTGGAATTGTCGCAATGTATTTTGGTGGACGAGATTGAATCGTTGGTGCTTTCTGGGTTGAGAACTGCGCTATCAACAAGATTGAATAAACATTTCAAAGAATTGAAATTGTCACAAAACAAATCGAAAATTGAGTTCATTGCTAACCTGCTTGCATTTGTCAATAGAGATTTTGACGAAATAGAAGATTGGACACAAAAGAATAGTGATTTGGACCAATCTATAGAGTTCATGAAGATTGCTATCGAATATTTGACTAGACCTATTGAGGATTATTTGAAAGCATTTATTATGGGACTAAAACAGAATGGTAAAGATGGCTCGGCTTCGCAAGCGAACTCGAATTTGACAACTCTGTTGGAGCTTCTATCGAAATTGAGAAAGAGAACCAATATGAATGTTAGTTTTCAATCAATTCTCTTTCCAAATGTTTTACAATTGGTCAATAGCTGGAGTCTTGAGATCAAAGAACAATGTGAAAGAGCCATTGAAAAAGATGATTTGGAAAGGTTGCCGGGTTGCTCTTATAGTTCTAGTGTTCAGAACGTCTTGCAAATATGCAATGCCTATATTCGAATTCTTCAATCGTTTGAGTGGGAGAACGAGCATGAATCTGCACAGATGTTTGCTGCATTATATCGAAGCATTTCTGAAGCTTTGATCAAGTATTCGAATACAATGTTCATTAGAATTGAGAAAGACTTGAATTCGGGTCAGATACTTAACTTCAAAGGAGAATCTTGCACATGTTTAAACAACACCTTTAAAGTGTTGAACTACATGGATGAGTTTAAAAGCGAGGATTTGTTGAGATATTCGCAGGTGCTGAGCACCAAGCCTCAAAAAGAATATCAACCGCATAAAAAGGTGTTCTCGGTAAACATCAAGGGGGCAGAAAACGTTGAGGATAATAAGGGGGAACCTTTGAGTCTGTATGTGTTGATTTCAGGAGTCATCAGTGGACGGACTCGTTGCATTCATAAGGATTATAATCCCGAATGGGATGAAAAATTCCAAGCATTGACTGAAAAAGAAATTGGATACTTAAGATTTGATTTGATTGAAAAGAGTGGAATCTTGTACAAGTCCTTAACTTACAAGTTGAGGTTCAAAGACAATTTTGGAATACCTGTTGAGGAGAAGTTTAGTTTAAGTCCAAATTCTGGAAGCTTGAACGTTTCGATCCAGGTGATTGTGGAAAAGAATGATCCGTTGTTTTACGTGGACCAAGCAAAGTCTGAGATTTCCAAGGGCCGCGACAGATCTATCAAATTGTTTGTGGATAGATTCTCAGAAGAAACGAAGGATATCTTCACCAAAAGCTATCTTGATGAAAGCTTGAAGTCGACCGCAGCGATTCCTTTTAAACTGAACCATACCAACTTGAGAGACACTCGTGTTGATTCGTATATTGACCAAGTGCAAATGCATACATTTAATGAACTCTATGACAACATGGAAACGGAGTGTTTTGATGCAGTGGTGATACAATTATGGACAAAGATTTTGACCGAAGCAGAGAATCTATTATTACCGAGGATTTCTTTTCTGTTTTACAAAGTAGAGTCTCGACTTAACAAACGGACTTCGGCGATTAACGGGTTCATTCCATTGTCAAGATACAGGAGAACAACTGATGTGGAATTTACTAGGGTCATTGAGTGGTGTCTTAAGTTTAAGGACATGTTTTTTGTTCCTGGTAAGATTTTGCAGGAGCCAATTGAAGGTGTTTACGAGCAATTTGGTGCGATTTTCGATTACTTTCAGATGGACGTTGCACAAGTGAAACGGGAATATTACAAGACTTGGAGTGTTTTGAACAAATTAGTGGTGAAGAAGTATTGTGGGTCGATGAAAGATTTTACATCGGACGTTGACACAAGCCGATTACTTCAAAAGAAGGAGTTGTTATTGCGGATTTTGATTGCGAGAAACGAATTGCGGTTTGCCAAGTCTTGTATTGAGATAGAACAGAGATACGAGCGGACGATCAAGACAGAAATGGAGTGTCATTTCCTGTCTCATAATTCGCAATCGACTCCAATAGATCTTGTATAGAGAAACTAACAAGAATGAATAGATAGACACAGATGGAGACGCAAGTTTGTAGTTTGAGTGCACAGCCTTTTTTCTTGCTTAGGAAATAATTATTTGCTCAGATTTTGCGGAGGGTACTTACTGTACTTGATTGGGGAGAGCAGTTTTATAGTAATTGATCAGAGGAGTATTTGTGGGTTACAAGACAGACAGGCAATTTACGGCTACAGCAGGAAGAGAAATGGATTTGGAGCCATTTTTAGAAAAATTGGATGTGGAGGAGGACGAAGAACAAGAAGCAAACGAAAATACAAATCAACAGGAGAAACCACCCGTCATCAAGATGCGATATCGAAATGGGTCCTCTAGCTATGAAATGTATGACACCATCTTAATGGACAAGACAAGAAGTTACTCCTCTTCTGCTTCGTCTATTACTTCTTCAAGTCAAGCAAGAAGAAAGTTATCGGTGGATATACCTCGATTACCAGACGATGACAATTTCGAAGTGATCACCAACGTTTCTTCTTTACGTACATCAGCAATGGCAATCCCAAATCGACCAAAAGCATGGGATAACAGCAATTTATCCACCAGTGTTGCCTCCAACAAAAGTGGGACTTCTTCCAATGGGTCGTCTGCTCCTGTTCAGATCCGTAAGTCGATGCCTGCAGACCCTGAAACCACGAAAACGGATGCTGTCTCGCTCAATTTTGCATCTTCGAGCGAAACCCAACTTGCAGATCCGGACTCGTTGGGGACCATTGAAGATGATGGCAATGAGCAAGCCGAGTTGCCAAGCCTCCAGCCCTCGCTAAATGGAATGGAGCAGCAACAGACTCCAAACCAAACATTCATGTCGAGCATCAAAACCCTTGCCAATTTATCTGCCAAGCAATCTCGAGCTTCTGCAGACATCAGTTCGGATTCAATTGCTACTTTGTCTAGTCCAATCAGAAGTGTGAGCGAGAACCCCTCCGAAGGCCACATCCAGGAGGTGGTGAGTCCAAGTGGCACTACAGAAATGCTAAGCTACAGAAGATCTCGAAGAACAAAAAGCAGTAGCATCTCGTCTCTTCCAAAGACTCCGGTTGCAGATACCACCAGCGACAGTTTTGATAAATCGCCTACAGAGTTCTCCAGCAAATTTTACACCGATGAAAAATATCTGGATACACAGTATCGTTATGCCTCATTAACAAGAAATGTTGAATTCCACGAACTATTTAAAACCATTCCAGAAGACGACCGATTATTGGATGATTTCAGTTGTGCTTTAAGCAGAGAGATTCTTCTACAGGGTAGATTGTATGTTTCGGAACATTATCTATGTTTCAATTCCAACTTGTTGGGTTGGATTACCAGTCTTGTGATTTCTCATGATGATGTGGTTCATTTTGAAAGAAAAAGTACTGCTGGACTTTTTCCGAACGGAATTGTCATCGAGACCAAAGAGGGAAAACATTCGTTTGCCAGTTTCATCTCCAGAGATTCGACTTTGAATTTTTTGGAGACTATCTGGTCAAAATCGGTAGCCTTGAGTCAATCAAGAAACGAAAAGGCACGTGATCTGGATGTGATTGAATCCAATATATCTGGTTCTGGTGCAAGTTCGAATCAGCTATCAGAAGACGATATATTCACTATTGATGAACATGGTCCTGGTATGGAATCAGGACAAATTAGTCAGGTTTCCAAATCTTATAAAAATGAAGGGCCTGAAAGACATGCTCCAACCAGTCATGATTATGAGCCAGAAGCTCATGGTGAAAACATTACGTTAGACAAGGTGTTTAAATATCCTTTGGGTTTGGTCTACAACGTTTTATTTGGAGAGAATACCGAATTTCATCAGCACATTATGGAGCTCTGTGATGGATATAATTTCTCACAATATGACAAGTTTTCGCATGATAAGGAATCTGATAAGATGGCAAGACGTTTTGAGTATGAGAAGAAACTCAGTCATTCGTTTGGACCTAAGTCTGCCAAGGTCGAATGTGTCGAGTTCATAGATCATAAGGATCTCACCGAGTATGTGGAAATGACCTCTATTTCCCGGACTCCTGGAGTTCCAAATGGAACAACATTCTATGTGCTAACTAGATACATTTTGACGTGGGCAGAAAACAACCACACTCGCTTGTTGGTAAGTTTCAAGGTTGTTTGGACAGGCTCATGCTGGATCAAGGGGGTGATTGAAAAATCTACAAAGACAGGACAACAAGCTACAGCAGATACTATTGCCTCCGAGCTTGAGAAATTTACACCGGAACTGAAGAGCGACGTTGAGGAAGAGCCAATGGTGGCAGTTGCACCGAATATTTCAGTGGAAGAAAAAAGAGGTGGTGTTGCTCAAAAAGAAGCTGTGACTGTTCGGCAATCAAACCACTTTGAGCCAATGGTTAGTAGTTGGATTGGATTATTGGTGTTGGCAGTACTATTGGGACAGATATTTGTTCTGATGAAACTCAAACAGAGCAATGACAATCTGGTCATGCAAGCAAAAATCAATGAAGAAAAAATGGAAATGTATTACGAGTTATTGGACCAAATGATTAAAGCGCAGAGCGGAGATGGATATTGAAAATAAATTTTGTTTTAGGATAGACAAGGTGGGAAAGTTATGTACAAGTTATGCACCCGGGGCGAGTCTGATATTGTCTGCGTCGTCTGCGTCGGTGGTGGACCATTGTTCGTTTTCGATGATTTCGCAATTGTCGATAGTATGCACTTGGATTTTGTCGCAGGATGCGTTGAGTTCGAAGATGAAAACTCCACTCAAGACTCTTTCGATGTCTGAGTCCTGATCAATACGGGAGCTTTCCATTGGACTTTTCAAATGAATCAGGTTTTTAAAATCTAGGTTTTCGATATTATACGAGCCCAGTTTGGCGTTGGTGGTTTTGAGGCTGTTCAAATGTGGACATCCCTTCAAACAAGTGCGCCACTTGACAGTGATCTTGGTTGTGTATGGAGATATTCCACCATCTGGCAATGTGGTCTCGACAGGGGTATTATCTATGGACAAGTTGACAAGCTCATCATTTGAGAGCATATTCGACGCCTCAAGGACTTTCATGTTGGTGATATGAAACTTTAGATGAGGGTTCAAATAAAATGAAGTCAAGAATAACTGAATTGTTTTGAATGCCGTTAAATACATCATTGAACCTTTGATGAGTGGTAAATGAGGCCGTTGTTTTGGCAAAATTCGCAATATTACTTGCTTAGACAAAAATTCCTGCGGAATGCACTCAGAAAGCATGTTGGGCACGTTTATTTGCAACATTTGGATCATTGTTCCCAAATTTGCCTTTCTGTTGTAGTCTCGAGGATCGGATCCTTGTGGATCCTGGTATTGCAACCGGGAACTGGAAACTTTGATCGGGGTCAAGTTCTGAGGCTTGACATGGACCATGCCAGAACTTAGACCCCAACGTCTTTCTAGACGGACAAATGGTTGGAGTCGATTCATGACAGTGGATGTAGAGGGTTTATAATTGCATGGATAAAAGACAGATGAATGAATGGTACGATAATCAAAACCCATGAATGGCTAAATATTTATTGAATCTGCTGTGTAAAAGTCTTCTCTGGTTGTGGTGTACAGGTGTACAGGCCGAGTTGGTTTTATATTTTCGACTGCATGAGAACAGGGTGAGGAAAAAAGCTAGAATGTGTTGAGTTTCAAGGACAGATCAATGTCTATATAGCATGCCAAAAGTTGTGTTTGACTCTGGAGACCCGGAGCTGCCCGACCTGCCGGAAACTAATGACTGGTCGGACTATGAGGGCTACCTGACTGAAGGAAGTGTATCTGAGACACCGTCGGTGGAGAAGCAAAGCAAGTTACAGCTCAGCACGTCGACGGGGGTCCAGGCCGCACAAGATTTGACCAGAGAAGATGTGGCTGTTATGAGACATCGTGAGCCGATTTTGCAGCCCACCGAGATGCACGAAGGTGCTGCTAAAATTGATAATAATAAGGCACATATTATAATGGATTCAGGAAAGCCTGTTGATCGCGGTCGACGGGGAAAACATAGTCGAAAAGCACGAAAATACACGGGTTCTAAAAAAGAGCGGGCGGCGTGGGAGCCGGGAATTGATATTAGGACCACCAATGTGGTTCTCAACACCCCGGGATCCTGGGTTGTGATCACAGATTACTCCAAATCCAGATATAGGGTGTCCCATTTCGAGGTTTTTTCTGGTGCAGGGATGGATAGTGACGACGTGACACTGCCTCGAAAATTCTTTGGAGCTGACGACGGCAGTGACAATTTTGACGACAATTCGGACGAGGCATATGCTGAAAAAGTGAGCAAGTCGCACGAGGAATTTGAACGGGCTATTAGGACTAGACCAGGCTGGTCTCAGGTTCGATGGGTCAATGTGAATGGGCTTTCTTGGGAGGCTATTTCGACCATTGCTGAGTTTTATAAGCTACATCGACTTTCGGTGGAAGACATGATCGATGTGCCCCAACGAACTAAGGTGGACATCTATCCACACCATTTGTTTGTGGTTATGCCATTGTTGAAACTCGTGCTCACACATAGAGCCACTGCCAAGTCGAGTCATAGCACCGAGAGAGATTTTGTGCGGTCACGTGATGCATCGATTGACGGGAAGGAGGAGCCGGCTGAGATGTCGTTGGCCGAACAGATTAGAGAGGATTCGAAAATGAAACGTTTGACCGATATCAACTTCAAGTCTTTGAGTCGTAAGAAAGCCAAAAGCAGGAAGATTAGGAATCTGGAAGTGCATCGGCCATTGCATAAGAAAGGACTTGCGGTTGGGGTCGAGCAAATGTCTATTTATTTAACAGACAACAATACAGTCATTTCTTTCTTTGAGCATTCGGCAGAAGACATTTCAAGAGCCATTTTGTCAAGACTTTCACCCGAATATACTCTTCTTCGGGAATCGTGCGATGCTTCGATTTTGTTTCAATCGATTCTCGACGCGTCGGTCGACCTGCTTTATCCCGTGATCACTGCGTACGACAAACGACTCAATGAAATGGAACTTGACATTTTAACCAGTCCAAGCATCACACATACTCAAGAGCTACATTTGATGATAAACGAGCTGGCAATTATGAAATCACGAATCATGCCCATTTCCAGCATGGTCCACCAGATGAGAGAGACTACCAACTATAGGAAGTTTGTGAGCGAGACTGCAGTCCTATATATGAACGACATTTACGACCATTTGGTGTCCTTTTCCGACGAGATCGAGTCGATCTCCAGAACAATTGAGAATCTGATCAATCTAATCTTCAACACGCTTTCTGTGGAAACCAATAGCGCAATGAAACAATTATCTATCATCACTGTCATTTTTCTTCCGCTGAGTTTCTGGGCTGGTTATTTTGGAATGAACTTTGACAAATTTGGAAACCTGACCAATGATGTCTCATTTTATTGGTATGTCACCATTCCTTTCACTGCAGGTTTGATTTTACTTGTGATGTGGAAAGACATTTTGAAAAAAGTCAACTACTCCAGAAAATACATCACCAGAGTGGTTTCGGATTACAGATATGATCGAGATGAAAAGGCCAGACGCAAAATTATCCGACAAAGACATTCGAGACGAAACTCAACCCTGTCGCAGGCACAATCTGTTTAAATAGAGCAAATAGTTTATTAATGCTTGAAAGCTGTAACTAGAAACCAAAAAAATACTCCAAATATGCAAACGTCCGTAACATAACTTTCATGTGAAATCTGTCAATGCTGTTCCCCAGGAACAACAATTGACGAAGCTAGAAACCATGGCGGTTCTGCTTTTCGTGGCCTGGGCCCAAATCCTTGATTGGCTGCTTCTGGAAGTTCAAGAAGTAAGAAGGATCATCAAAATCATCGCTCCACGATGTAGAAGCTCCAACCCCATCAAATGAGCCTGCAGTATTGTACGAGAAAGTGAGAGATGGAGGTGCTTGGACGTCAAACAGTGAGTAAGAAGTTCCTAGCGAATCTGAAGCTCCACCATCTGGGTTGAAGTTCTCAGAAGCAACAAACCCAGAAGCCTGCTCTTGCTCATCCAAGGCTAGCTCTTCACTACCCCCATGAACGAAATCGGTTTCGTTATCAAACATGAAGAACTCGCCACCCAACATGTCATCTTCAATAGAGCTCTTGTAAGCAGTCTCGATGACGGTTGTTTCTGCATTAGCTCTGTTTTTGAGCTCGATCTTATACTCTTGATCCATCGTGAAACCCTTAAGCAAACCTTGCGAGTTCATAAGCTCCACTCCGCCATCCAAATCTCTCTGGATCATGAATTTCTCAACAATTGCCTGGAAAGAAACAGAATTGATATTTGGATAATAGTCGTAGAGAAACTCTTTAGATCTCAAGAAATTCAAGTAATTGATATCATTTGTATCAGCCTTACGGAAAGGACATTTTCCAAATAAGGTGAACAACAAAGTAATTCCCAAAGACCAAGAATCAGCAGCCTTAGCATCGTAAAAATCGTGCTTTTGACGTAGAGCTTCCGGAGCCATATATTTCTCAGTACCAACATTGAAATCCCTGCATTTGCTAGCGTTGGTCGATAAGCCCCAATCGCAAAGCTTGATGGAACCGTCTCTCATCAAGAGGACATTTTCCGGTTTGATGTCCCGATGGTACACTCCTTTAGAATGGGAATATTTTATCACTTCAGCTAATTGGTTAACTAAATTGAGAAAATATTGCGGGTTTGTCTGAAACTCAATGCCATGAGCAGATTGAGTGTGAATGGCATCATACAAGTCTCCATCACTAACATATTCCAAAACTAGAATGATGTACTTCTTTGTCTCGAAACTTTCAACCAATTGGCATACATTAGGATGGTAGCCAATTTTGCGCATGATAGAAATTTCATGTCTCGCCATGAATGAAACACCAGGAATGGTTTTCTTCAAGGCCTTAACAGCCACCTTAGTATTGTCCAGTAAATTCAACGCACAGGTGACCTGACCAAAAGAGCCATTTTGCAAGTTGGAAAGGAATTTATACTTGTTTCTGAGCAGCGAACCTCTTTCGTAGGCCAGATATTCGTCCATCGACGAACGAAGGTCGTTCGAAAGAAGGTTTATGTGGTCATTCAATTTCGGATTGACGACGGTTGTGGAAGTCATTTGACCTAATCTATAAGCTTGAAATGTCTATTTGTGGGGAAATGCAATGAAAGTTAGACAAGTCTCGTTGTTCCAACCCTTGAATAGTGAATACGGATACTCTCCAGTGCTTTGACTCCAAGACCGAAAATCCAGCACTCAGCCACTTGCGTAGACTCTTAATGTGTTGATAATTGTGCTATGTATGTTTCTAAATGTGATTACCAATCTTATGAATCAGTTTCAACGAAAGAAAAACCAAGGAAAGTGACAAGTAAATCCGATAAAGATAAGCCCCACTATATATATTCTCACGGAGGCGGGGGCTGCAGATATGTTGGCAAATCAACAAACCCGCGCCACAGCTGACAGATTTCGCTGGTAGCGTGACATTAATTTAGTGTGACTCACGGTCTTATCTGTGATTACGTAACGACTTTAAGACCGATGGTTGGCTGGAGCAAAAAGTTCGAGATTTTTCCGGCATTGTGTTGACGTGATAAGAAACGACGGTGGGAGGGTTGGAACACTGTTTTTGGATAAATAATGCTGTGTAGAGATGCGGGCACATGGAATGTGAAGGAGGGTTATGTTTGAGACAGCTCCATCAAGATGGGATAGTGAGTTGAGTCGATGTGAGAATGAAAGATGTAGATTCATTCAAATAATACGTCGAACTAGGTATATACAAAGAGATAAAAAAATTAACTTGTTTGAAAAAGGTATTTGATTGGATCCAATATAAATCATTAAATGGCTTGTTTAGAACGAGTCTCCTAGATATCCAACAATCGAAAGAAGCAATGCCACACTGGAGATAAGCCCCGAGTAACTATAACCAACCTTGATCTTCTGCAAGCTATTTATGGTTTCGTTTTTGACCAAAAGTTCTTTAAACTTTTCGTCCTGGTCTGCATCGACTTCCTTTATGCTTTCTTCTTCAACCTCCTCCTCTTCGCCTTCTTCTGCAGCGTTGGTGGTGCCAAGATCGTTGTAAATGGAGTTGTCTAGAGGCGATCTTAGGTCTTCAACAGCGGACTTCTTGACCTTCTTGATCACCTTCTTAACGTTTTTCGACGTCTGATCATAAAGGGTCTTTTCCGGCTCCTCAGCACCAACATCGCTCAAAAGTTTCATTTCTTGTGGTAGCACGCTATACAAATAGTATCCCAAAGTCAAGGGGGCGCCGAGGGCCGCGTAAATCAAATATGGGTGCTTGCCACTAGGAGCGGATCTTGTATATGCCATGAAAAACAACACAGATGCCGCAGAGCCAAACACCACCAAGACCGATCTGACACCGAGCAGAATGCTCTTGAATTTGGTGCCAAACTCTTGTTTGCTAAGCAGACTTAAATCCAAACTGCTGACCAATTCAGGAATGCATTTGTAGGAGGTAAAGCCAAAAATAGAGGTAGTGAGGCCAAGGGATCCAATTCCCACCAGCTTGACGATTTTCAAACACTTGCCCATGATATAGATACTGAAAAGTGATTGGGTATTTGGGAAGATGTTTCGTCTTTTTAAAAATTAATAAATCAATCGCAACACACCCGTGTGTAATTTTGACAGTCATACTTCTCTACACCACCAAGAGGAAGAAAAGTACTAGAAGTTGTTCAGAGCCAGCGAGTCAGTCCTGTGATCATGCCAATGAGGAGTGGACCAGATAAACAACAATCCGTAGCTTGCTGTTAAGGGCTTGCACTGTTTTATAAAATGGAAATTTCAAACTTTGACTTCAAGCTTTTTTTCAATCTTCAAATTTATAATGTTCAATTTGGTACGATAATAGAATTACTTTGGATAATCATAAAAACATTCCATAATACAACATTGAAAATATGTGCAAATGCATTATATTGTCAACCATCGACTCTCCATTTGTTCATCCAATCAATTCCAGCAAAATGTGCTACTTTTGCAATCACTCTTGTCTTCACGACAAACTATTTGTTGTGCGCGGATTTTTTACCTGGCTGGCCGCGAACCTATACAGATAACAACAATTTTTATTCGTTTAGTCAGCTTTATGTTCATCTACAGTGCGTGCGATTCATCTGTTGGCAATGACTATTGAGATTCCAACGTTTACTCTGGCCCGTACTGGGGACAAGATCCCTGCGATTGGTGAGTTTTTGGTCCAAAAACAAGCAAAATTGGGGCTTTTATACTGACATTTTGGTAGCGATGGGGAGTGGTACCAAGCACCAGCACAAAAAGAAAGGTGATCCCAAAATCAAAGACGCAGTGGATGAGGATCTAGTGGATGTGCTAGTTTGTGCGTTGACCGAAGGTCATTTCAATCACTTGGATACTGCCGAAGTGTACACCACAAGACCGGAAATAGGAGAGGCTATTGCAAGATCCGGTGTCGAAAGATCAAAGCTATGGGTCACTGACAAATTCAACCAAGGTTGGGGAGAAAAAAGTCCTCCAAATTCTCCTTCAGGACCATACGAGTCATTGACTAAAGGTTTGGAAATAATGAAGCTGGATTACGTAGACCTTTTTCTGATCCACGGACCGTTTTTCGAATTTTGCGATATCACTTTGGAAGAAGCATGGCTTCAGATGGAAAAGTTGGTGGAAGAAGGAAAGGCCCGGAACATTGGAGTTTCCAACTTCGATAAGCCAAATCTTGAGAGAATTTTCGCCATGTGCAAGATTAAACCCCAAGTGAACCAAATCGAGTACAATTGCTATTTACAAAACCAATCTCCAGGAATCGTTGATTTCTGTCGGAAAAACGGAATTTTGGTTGAAGGGTTTTCCCCTCTTACTCCAATTCTTCCACACAAAGTTCCAGATGGAGGACCTTTGGCTCCACTAGTGGCCGAGTTGTGTGAAAAATACAAGGTTAACAACACCCAATTGATTCTTAGGTGGGTGTATCAATCAGGAGTTTTGCCAATCACCACATCATCCAATAAATCCAGAATTAAAGAGGTGATGAAAGTGTTTGAATTCCAACTTGAACAGGAAGACTTTGACAAAATCCAGGAACTTGGAAAAAACTTACACTATAGAGGCTTCTTTGAGTGGTATTTTTCCCAGTACGACTGATGTTTCTTATCTAGAAAAATACATGCGAGTTCTAATCCGTAACTCCCTGTGAATAGTATGAGTAGCATGCCAATAGTCCCTCCGGCGTTGCGGCTGGAGCATAAACGGATGGGGTGTATTAAAAGCTGTTTAGACACCCCATGGAGGGTAAAAATTTTCCCCCCTTCAACCCGGTTTTCTCCTTCGTTCCGTTTCGACAAGAACCCCTACTCTTTTCACCAAGTTGTATCTTAATTTGAATTCTTTTCCAATTGAAAAAAGCCGAACCGGACTTGTAATTGTTCTACTCCGACATACTCCATGTAGCGAATATCGGCACTCCACAGTCTCGGTGGCATTTCCGTGTCGGCCACGGCTGGCTGCTCTACCACCAGCTCTTTCAATTTGCCTGGCTATTATTGGCTGGCGCCCCTCCCTGCAGCCGCGCCGCACCCCCTATACTCATTTCTGGTGCCTCATTCGTGCAAACTCCGGCCAAAAAAAAATTGTCAATAGGAAAAATCGGGAAAACTGAATCACGGATGCCCAAAACAGAAACGTTTCTATTGTCTTTGTTCAACCAATCCTCCAACGACTATAAAAAGGTGTCGCAAGAAGTTTTTTTGTAGACGTCGAAAAACCCTGTGTATGGTTTTTTCTCTTTTATTTCCTTTGTAATTCCCAATTAAAACAACCATGTTGGCCTCCAGAAGGATTGCTCGTGCGCACACAGTCGTCAAACCATGTTCTAGAGCCTTTTCGAGCACAAGAACTGTTGCAGCTTTGCAACATAAATCTTTGTTCCACAAACTTTTCAAGATTCCTCTAGATGTGGGAGCCATTGGTACCGTGCTTGCCACCACCTGGCTCGGTGCTTCTATCTATAGAGAAGCCAATCCTGGATCTCAGAAACCACAAACTGCTCTTACTGCTGCTGGAGCCAACAAAAAAAGCCTTGTTATTCTTGGGTCTGGATGGGGTGCAGCTTCTATGCTAAAGGACCTTGACACCTCTCTTTACAATGTGACTGTTGTTTCGCCTAGAAACTACTTTTTATTCACCCCATTGCTTCCTTCAGCACCAACAGGTACCATTGAAACAAGAAGTATTGTCGAGCCAATCAGATCGATTGCAAAAAGAACTCCTGGTGAGGTCAACTACATGGAGGCCGATGCTACCGACGTCGATCTTGCCAACAACACTCTTAAACTAAAATTCTCCACCACGGAAGCTTCCGGAGCACAAAAGCACGAGAATGAACAGGAAAATATCGAGAAAGAAATCAAATACGACCACTTGGTTGTGGCCGTTGGAGCACAACCAAGCACCTTCAACATTCCTGGTGTTGCTGAATACGCTTGCTTCTTGAAAGAGTTGCCAGACGCCATCCAGGTGAGAAAGAAGTTGCTCGACTGTGTTGAAAAGGCTTCTTTGTATCCTGAAGGATCTCCAGAAAGAAAGAGATTGCTCCACTTTGTCGTTGTTGGTGGAGGTCCAACCGGTGTGGAGTTCGCTGGTGAGCTCAAGGATTACGTGGATGAAGATTTGGCTAAATGGATGCCTTCCATTGCCAAGGAAGTCCAGGTCACCTTGATTGAAGCCTTGCCAAACGTCCTCAACTCGTTCTCCAAGAGCTTGTGGACTTACGCTCAAAAAACCTTCCAAGAAAACGACATTGACTTGGTTCTCAGCACCGCCGTCAACAATGTCACCCCAACCGTTATTACTGCCTCTACCAAGGCCAAGGATGGTTCTGTTGAAAAGAAAGAAATGCCATACGGAATGCTTGTGTGGGCTGGAGGTATCCGTCCAAGCAACTTCACCAACTTGCTTATGAAAAAGATTGAAGCTCAGAAGGAAGCTAGAAGAGGCCTTTTGGTTGACGAGTGCCTGAAGGTGCGTGGTACCGAAAACGTCTACGCCATGGGAGACTGTGCATTCACCGGACACCCACCTACCGGACAAGTTGCTCACCAAGAAGGACACTACTTGGCCAACCAATTCAAGAGCAAAGCTGCCATTGATGACCTCGAATCCGAGTTGGAGAGAGCCTCCAACAGCGACGAAAAGTCCAAGGTTCAAGCAAGACTAGTTGCCTCTAAAAAGGCACTTGCTCCATTCAAATACAACCACTTGGGTTCCCTTTCCTACGTGGGTGGTGAAAAGGCTGTTGCCGACCTTGTGTGGGGTAAGTTCTCCTCCACTTCTACCGGAGGTGCCTTCACCTACTTGATATGGAGATCTTGTTACATCGGTATGTGTATCTCTGCTAGAATGAGAGCATTGGTTGCTGCCGACTGGTTGAAGGTTTCTCTTTTCGGAAGAGACCTCACCAACGAATAGATAACCCGACAGTTAAACTGTATTCTAAACCACTCCCTAGAAACGTTTTTGTTATATAGCCTGTGATTATTCATCATATTCTGACTCTGAATCATAATAACCCCATTCGTAGTCCTCCACCATCGTTTCCAGCTCGTTCTTAAGCTCTTCGCGATCCTGATCCCTGATATACTTAGACACTTGTAATGACATTTTCTTGATCTGTCTGCGCGGGGCATCGGTGATATCAAAAGTGCAGCCTCTTGGTGGGGGTAATTTATTAAACTCTGTGGGGAAACTGTCCAACTTATTATTAAAGGGAACGCTTGTTAGATAAGACACCAATCCTTTTTGGGTGGTACCTTTGTCACGTAAAGCTTGGAAGTTGACACAATCTTTCTCCATAGTTTCGATTGGCTCTTCTCGAGAAACTAGTGTTCTGGAAAACACTCGGGAATCCAACGAAGAATGATCCGTTGTAGAAAGAACAGTGGATGGTTCGTCTTTTTTTTGCCAAAACTGCATGTCGGAAATTATATTCCTATTTGAGCCCATGGTCAAACCGTTTTCGAAATCGGTGAAACCAGTCTTATTTGCTTTTGCAATAAACAGAGAGTTGACAGAGTCAAACACAATCGATTGAAATGAAGACACTTGCCATAGATTATTCGGAACGCACCAATCTGGGAGATTTTCTGGGTTGGCACTGAGAGGAAAATATAACGAGGAATATTTGATCAACCCCACAATAGAACGGATTCTCGAGAGCTGTTGGGGTAACGATAACGTACTCACATCCTTATTCAAAGACCATGTAAATACTGAGCTCTTGGAAAGATAATCATCTTTCAAAACTTCTAACAATTCATACGAAAATCCTCCCCAGGCAGAGTCTATCTCTGTCACCAAGTTCAATCCGGCCAGAAGATCGCAATTTTCCAGACTTTTTCTAAAATTTTCATCAATGAAGTCTTGTGAACAGCTTTGGAACTCGTTTACTCCAACATCAAAGCCGTCAAACCGTCGTTCTGGGTGCTGTTTGAAATAACCGTAACCTCCCTTATAATCATACTGCCATTTAGGCAAACTCAACAGTGAGCGGGGCCTGTATAAAACTCTGGAAAAGTCTGTCCAATATCTAACGGAATTGATGTCCAATTTGTCCATAGTAGATTGTGCCGAATCAAGCAGTCTCTGATATTCGTTCTTGGCCACTTTTGGTTGCTTCATCACCTGGAAATTTGTTGGGTCCAGGTGTGCGTCTTCTTCGAAATACTCGTATTTAGATAAAGCTCCAAAACCATTTTCGTAGTCCCATAGAAGCGAGCGGGGGTAGAAAGAAAGCGATTTGGAATCCTGTGCAGTAGCTTCTAAATGGACATTTGGATCGATGGGGTTTTGCGACAAAGAAGGTGCTAAATACAAGTATGATTCTTGACAATTATTGAAATGAGTGACAATGTTGTTTGCGTGTGGCGAAAGTGATATGGTAAGGACCTCGTGCATTTTTGGATTGAGCAGAAGAGGATTAAAAACCAAAGAGCCAACCAGCTTTTCAAGTTTCAATACTTTCCACAGTAGTGGTTCGGTGTGCGGCTCAAAAAAATTTGGAAAATTTTTTTTGATCAAGTAGAAAAAAGGAGAAAGGAAGAGGACATTATAAAGAGATTTAAGAGAATTATAGACTATAAAAGATGGGTAATTCGCTGCAGGTAAGTGGAGCAGGATAAAATAGATTTTTTTGGATAAGCCGACTAACAGGATAGGATCGATTGAAAGCTCATTCGCATGCTTTTGATGGGCTGCTTTCGCTGATACCTGCTAAGTACTATTATGATGAAGACACAGCAAACCAATGGCAACAGAAGAAGACTAGCAAGAGCGAACAAAGAGAGAACAAGAGAATGAAGTTGGATCCAAGTACCAGCAAGGATGTGAGTGCCAAAGAGGAGATGGAGAATCGAGCCAAGGACGCTAAACCGGTGATAATACCCGGCAAGAAGAAAGAGGCGAAAGTGGAGGAGGAAGAGGAAGATATTGAGATTGGGTCTGAAGAGCTAGAGAATTCAGAAGATGAAGAGGAGCAAGGAGAAAAGAAGATGGAAGAAGATGAGGAGGAGGAACCGGAAGATCTGATGAAACAAGAATCTTTGATAGTATTTGATGACGATGGAGATGCTATTGAGGAGCCGAAAAAGAGTGACAAAGTTGATAAGAAGAAGCGAGAAATGACTCAGGAGCAAAAAAGTGAGAGACAGGAGAATCTTGCAAAGTTGCGTGCTAAGTTGGCCGAGAAGATTTCAGTGTTGAAAGAGAAGCGGAAAGCTCCAGGAACCAAGTTTTCGTCAGTGACTTCGAGAGAGCAGATTTTGGAAGAAAGAAGAAAGAAAGAGGAACAAAGACGTGCATTAAAGAGAAAGAGAGATGAGGAGGTGGTGGATAATGAAGATTCAAGTAGTGACGAGGAAGATACTGACAAAGAAGACACAGATAACGTGATATACAACAATATCGAATTCTCAAAAGGAGAAAGAATGACTTCCGATTTGAGTGGGGTCAGAAAAGTTGGAAAGACAAAGGGGCCATCGAATAACGACGTGAAGGCACATCTGAAGAAGATCGAGGCCGAAAAGGCTAGATTGGCATCGATGGACAAAGATGAGGCTCAGAAAATCGAGGAGAAAAACAAGTGGAATAAGGCTTTGGCCAGCGTTCAAGGAGTGAAGGTGAAAGATGACGTGAAGCTATTGAAGAAGACGTTGAAGAGAAAGGAGGCGCGCAAGAGAAAGAGCGGAAGAGAATGGGACGATAGGAAACAATTTGTTGCAGACCAGATCAAAGCCAAGCAGGACAGAAGAGAGGAGAACCTGCGTATCCGCAAAGAAAATAAAGGAAAAGCACGCAAACATCAGACCAAACAGCTCAAGAGCTTCAAAGGTGCTCGGCCGAAAAGGGCGGGGTTTGAAGGTAAGCTGAAGAGGAAATAACTGATTGTTGGTAGCAGCACATGTATGTAACATATAGGACAACCGTACACCGACATGCTAAACATGAAAAAATTATTAAGAAATCACGTACAGTTTGTTGAATGGAACACACGGCTGTGCAAAGGCTTGGTTCCAGAGGCTTTGAAAAAAGCCTGGGGAACTCTCCGAGGAAAAACGGTGTTTGTGATGATTTCGATGTGGGTCTATTCTACAGAGCCCTTATTGGTGGCTATTTTGCCAGGATAAGACGACTACTTAAAGAGCCCGGTATGTTTGTTCAGGACAGGAGACGCCACTTGGATTTGCACTGTTGACCCTGTATCTGTCATTTCCGGATCGGGCAATCCATAAACAAGAAAAGGCCAGAGTAGAAAAAGTTAGACCGTGAGAGGGAAAAGTATATGTTTTGTTTTGACCAGAACATCTTGAGACAGTCAATTTGGACAATAAATTGAGTGTTTGGGCCGAACGCAGTCGTGTGGAGCTTGATAATCAGAATAGCAGGTTTGTGAGCTTTGGCGCCGAATATCTTGCTTTTTACAGTACACAAGCAGTGCAAACACGAATAAGATACGATGTGGTAAGTTACAGAGTGCTGGCGCTGGATTTCAAACAGCTACTAACAGCAAAATAGTGGTATTTTTGGATACGCTAACTACAATGTTGGGAAATCAAGAGGCCAGATCATTGACACTCTTGTAGAAGGTCTTTCTAAATTGGAATACAGAGGTTACGATTCTGCAGGAATTGGTATTGATGGGGAGAAAGAATTTGATGAATCGGTTCCTGCCAGAGAAATTTCTATCTACAAGCAAGTTGGAAAAGTTGCCAACTTGAAGGACGAAATCAAGTCACATAATCCAAATACCTCCGAGTTGTTTGCCAATCATGTTGGGATTGCGCACACCAGATGGGCAACCCACGGTGGTGTTACACAATTGAACTGCCATCCTCAACCTTCAGACCCCAAAAATGAGTTCATCATTGTCCACAATGGTATCATTACCAATTACAGAGAGCTGAAAACTTTCTTGAAGGGTAAAGGTTATATCTTCAAATCGGACACGGACACGGAAGTCATTGCCAAACTCTTCAAATACTATTTCGATAAAGACAACGACCTTGAGTTCTACCAGTTAGCAAAAGAAGTGCTATATCAGTTGCAAGGTTCCTATGGTTTGTTGGTGAAATCGATTCATTATCCAAACGAATTGGTCGCCACAAGAAAAGGTTCTCCATTATTGATTGGTGTCAAATCCGAGCAGAAATTGAAAGTGGATTTTGTTGATGTTGAATTCATTGCTGATCCAACCACAAACAATCAGGGATCAAATGGACCCAGCTATTCCAACTCCTATTTGACTGTTCCAACTACCAACGAGATGGCCTTGAGAAAATCCGAGTCTAGAGCAATTCTGCCAGATTACAACAAACCAATTGAATTCTTTGTGTCCTCAGATGCTTCCTCCGTGATTGAGCACACAAAAAAAGTTCTCTTCTTGGAGGATGATGATATTGCACACATCGACAACGGGGAGTTGCATATTCATAGAGCTGCCAAATCTGCAGGAATGTCGACAACCAGGCCGGTTCATACTTTGGAAATGCAACTTGCTGAAATTATGAGAGGTGGTTACGATCATTTCATGTTGAAAGAAATCTTTGAGCAACCTGATTCCACATTCAACACTATGAGAGGTAGAATTGATTTCAAGAACAAGAGTATTACCCTTGGTGGTATCAAAGAGTTCTTGACCAGCATTAGACGTTCGAGAAGATTCCAAATGATAGCATGTGGTACATCGTACCACTCCTGTCTCGCAGTCAGATCTTTATTTGAAGAATTGACCGAGGTTCCAGTGTCTGTTGATTTAGCGTCCGATTTCTTGGATCGTTCGCCTCCAATTTTCAGAGATGATACATGTGTTTTCGTTTCACAATCTGGAGAAACTGCAGACTTGATGGTGGCATTGAAGAGGTGCAGAGCTGCAGGAGCATTGACTGTTGGTGTTGTTAATTCTGTTGGTTCTAGCATTTCTCGTGAGACTGACTGCGGTGTTCACATTAACGCTGGACCTGAGATTGGTGTTGCTTCCACCAAAGCATACACTTCGCAATACATCGCATTGGTGATGTTGGCGTTGCAAATCTCTAACCATGTTGTGACAAATACTGAGCGCCACCGGGAGATCATTAAAGGGCTCGAAGAGATTCCAACACAGATTGAAAAGATCCTCAAGCAGAGCGAAGCCATTAAAGAAATATCGGAAAAATATTTACACGGAAAGCAGTCCATTCTTGTAGTTGGAAGAGGTTACCAATACGCATCAGCCTTGGAAGGTGCTTTGAAAATTAAGGAGATTTCCTATATTCACTCTGAGGGAATCCAAGCTGGTGAGTTAAAGCATGGAGTGTTGGCATTAGTGGACGACCAGCTTCCAATTGTGGCATTTGCTACCCAAGATTCGTTTTCTCCAAAAGTGAATTCTGCCATTCAACAGATCACTGCGAGAGACGGTCGCCCAATCATTCTTTGCACGGAAGGTGATAAATTAATAGACCGCAGCAAAACCACAGCTATCATTGAGGTTCCACAATCTGTCGACTGTTTGCAAGGTGTGATAAATATTATTCCACTTCAGTTGATGAGCTACTATCTTTCTGTTGCGGCAGGTAACAATCCTGACCGTCCAAGAAACCTTGCCAAGTCTGTTACTGTTGAGTGAGCCAAAAGCTTTTGATCATCGTGTGTGCATTTTTCATACGTGCTAATGGATCTCTACGTAGCACCTTAGGGTCTTCGTTTCTCTCCCTTTTTAGTGTTACTGCTTTCTAAGCACTTTAACTCTTTTTTTTTTTCATCCGAATTAGTTCTGATATGCTTCGTCCTCTTGTGACCAATCTCTTTGTCAGTGGTCGCATTTAATACAATGTTCAAATACCCTGCTTTAACACTCCACTTGCAAATTTAAAGAAACGGATTTATACTACACAGCCTTGTGTGGGAATTCACTAAAAAAAATAAAATAGTGCAAGTTTAAGCAGAGAGCAATTTGATAGTATACTTTACATGTTCAATTGCACTCGATTCCATTTTCGAAGTGGATTTTACTTGAACAATTTGGTCAATAAGAGTGTATATTCTCGAACTTTGCAAATTCGATCGTCTAAGTGTAGTCTTCGAATCATGTCCACTGCCAATTATCCTGACACCACCATTCACAATGCCTTACCTCGGGAAGTGAGGCCTTCTCATTATCAAATTCATCTATTCAATATCGACGCTGATCGTAACACCTTCAATGGTACAGCTAAAATTACCATGAAGATTATGGAAGCAGGAGTGAACTCGATCTTATTGAATCAGAAATCCTTGAACTTCGAATCCGTTACAGCCAAGTTCAGTGTTGGAAAGACTGAATCGGAAACGAAGATAACAGAAACAATCAAAAATGATGCCGAGGAAACCGTGCTTTTCAAGATCGCTGAGAAATTGCCTGCAGGGCTCATGGAACTGACTGTCAACTATAACGGAATCATTCGAACCGATATGGCGGGATTCTACAACTCTAGTTATAAAGATTCCAATGGCAAATTGCAAACCTTACTTTGCACACAATTTGAATCCACCGATGCTAGATCAGCGTTTCCCTGTTATGATGAGCCTGATTGTAAGGCAACATTCACCTTAAGCTTCACTGTGGAGGATGATTTGGAAGTTCTATCCAACATGCCTGTTGCTTTCAGCAAAAGCTTAGAAGACGGTAAGAAAGGACCATTGACAGGAAGAGGCTTGAAAGTTGTTGGATTCGAAAAAACACCTTTGATGTCCACTTATCTTGTTGCTTGCTGTATCGGGAAATTTGCGTATATTGAAGGGTTCACTGATAAAGAGTACAATGGTCGCAAATTGCCAATAAGAATTTATACTGTCCCAGGAAAATCTGACAGTGGTATGTTCGCCTTCGATGTTGCAAAAAAAGCTGTCGACTATCTTTCCAAAGTGTTTGACATTGACTATCCTCTTCCTAAATTGGATTTGATAGCAGTCCCTGCCTTTGGTGCGAACGCAATGGAAAATTGGGGTTTAGTCGTTTTCAGAGAAACTGCACTTTTATATGACCCAGAGAAATCTGACATAGGATACAAGCAAAAGGTCTCGTACGTTGTTTCTCATGAGATTGCTCATTCCTGGTTTGGCAATTACTGCACCATGAATTGGTGGTCTGACTTATGGCTTAACGAGTCTTTTGCCACATATATTGGCTGGCTTTGTGTTGACGAATTGCATCCTGAATGGGATACATTTACAGATTTTGTTTCCACGTCTGTTCAAACTGCTCTTGATTTGGACTCTTTAAGGAGCTCACATCCTGTTGAGGTACAGGTTTTGAATGGAAGAGAAGTTGATCAAATATTTGACTATATTTCATATTTGAAGGGAGGCTCTGTTGTTAGAATGATTGCAGAATCGATTGGAGTGGAGCTATTTTTGAAAGGAGTCTCCAACTACTTGAAGGACCATAAGTTTGGAAATGCAAAATCAGATGATTTGTGGGATGCAGTCAGCGCTGTGTCGGGCCAAAATATCACCAAACCAGTGGAGCCCTGGATCAGGGCCGTTGGATTTCCGTATGTTCATGCTGTTCCTTCGGCAAATGGCAAAGATGTTTTGTTGACACAGAAAAGATTTTTGGCTTCAGGAGATACTCAAAAAGATGAGGATCAAACTATTTGGTGGATTCCAAACACTTCAATGAATTCAAGGACTAAAACCATCCCTATCAAGGAATTCTGCAAGTTGAACAAAGACACGGTTGGTTTTTACAGAGTCGTGTATGACCCTGCTCTGCTAGATCTGATCCTTTCCAACTTGAACTCACTTTCTGCTAAAGATAAGATTGGACTAATTGCAGACACTGCCGCCGGGGCCCAAGCAGGTTTGATTCCAACATCTTCTTTCTTGAAGCTTGTGGGTGAATTAAAAACTGAAACCCATTATGCTGTTTGGGTGGAGATTTCAAAAAGATTAGCAGGCCTAAAAAGACTGTTTTTTAACGATACCAAGATTCTAGCACAGCTCACTTTATTTTCTCAACAATTATTTGAACCTAGATTTGAGCAGCTAGCAAAAACGGCTCCTACTTCAGCATCCTTTCTAGAATCAAACTTAAGATCGCTCTTGTTCCTTCAAACTGGGTTGACTGGACTGAAATCGACAATCAGCTTGGCTGAAGCTTCTGTCAAAGAAACCAGCCTTGATCCATCTTTGAAATTAGGTATCCTGACAACTTTGCTTGCAAATGAGTCCACCTGCACTGAGGAGAACTTCAACATGGTGCTGGATCAGGTCTTGCATCCATCTTCTGTGGATGCCAGAGAAATCGCATTGAAATCGCTGGGATCTATTGCCAAACCTGAACAATTTTTAAACAAGATATTGTCTTTGTTTTTCACTGAGAATCTTCCCGAAATGGACTATTTGTTTTTGACCAACTCTCTCACTTCCAATTCGAAGACTCAGCTGGAGTTTTGGAACTTTTTCAAAAAAAACTTTGATAGATTCCATAAAGAGACTTCCACGTGGACTTTGGATAGGGTTTTGAGAGGATTCTTGCCTTTGATTGCAGATAGGGCCTTGTTCGAAGAAATTGAATCTTTCTTTGTAACAAAAGATACATCTGGCTTTGATAAGGGACTCAATCAATCGCTAGATGCTATCAGAACCAATTGCTTGTGGAAAGAGCGGGCTGCTTCTGATGTTGCCAACTGGTTGTCTGAAAATAAGTATTGAATCAATCGTAACTTGCAAGACTTTCAAACACAGAGCTCATGAGAGCTTGGTCCTGCTTTTCGTCAGCATCTGGTTCGTCGGACATGTCTTCTTGGGTGATTTTTGTAAGTGCTGTGTAATTACCAAAATCTGATGAATTGGAAATGGCAGCTCCACTTTCAGAGCTTGGCACTTCGCTGGTTTGTGCAGGGAGCAACAGAGGTGATGAAGGATACTGTAGATATTGAACGTTTGACTGATACAATTCCGACTCACTACTAGGAGCCAAGGGATTGCTACTTCGCAAAGAAGAAACAAAATTGATTGTTTCAAACTTTGAACTTTTGGCAATTGATTCCAAATGATCTGCTTGTTTTCCTGAATTTCCAGTTGTTTTCTTTCGAGACTTTTTTTTTGGTCTTTGGAAACGAGTCAGATCCAAGAAAACGACACCATCTTGGTCAGTAAAAAACAGGCTCGCAGTCTTTTTTGAGACCCCATTCTCCTTTATAAATCTATTAAAATCCATTAGTGTGTTGATCAAAACAGAAAGAGGGAGAATCTATGTTTTCTTGCCCTTCTTTTTTTTAATTTCCCTCCTATTTCTATTTTATGCTCGACCCATTGCAGCGACGATCGACCTAAAATTTGTGGCATCACGTCACGTGAAATCACAGCACTCGGGCATATTTTTCCCAATTTTTCATTCTATTGCCAATCAGTTTGATCAGGATGGCATTAAAAGATTAATTAATAAACACAAATGGCAATCTAAATAGACAGCTTATCTCTTTTCTGGATTTATCCAACCGGTCCAATATGAGACGCAGCTTCTTGAGGGCCAGCCAAAGCAGTATTCGAAGGTTTTGTGGAACTTCTATGGCATATAAACCAAGACCAACTGGTTTTAAAAACGCCTCGTTAAGTTCTTCACATGTGGGGAACACCAGACCATCCAACCCACAACTATCATTCCCATGTCTTGAGAAATTGGAGAAAAGATCACAATCGCTAGTGGACGATGGTCCTGAACCAGCCTATTCGAAAATTACAGAGGAAAATGTTGATATTTATCAGTCGACTGAACCTATCTTTTTAGACTACGGCGGATATCTACCTGGATTCCAAATCGCTTACGAAACTTGGGGAACTCTTAATTCCGACAGATCTAATGCTATTCTTCTTCAAACTGGCCTTTCGGCTTCATCGCATGCACATTCCACAGTGAAAAATCCAAAAAATGGATGGTGGGAGAACTTTATCGGTCCTGGCAAGTATCTTGACACAAACAAATTCTTTGTCATTTGCACAAACGTGATCGGTGGATGCTATGGATCAACTGGTCCTTCGTCCACAGACCCTTCAGATAACCAGGTGTATGCAACGAGATTTCCAATCCTCTCCATCAATGATATGGTGAGAGCACAGAATCGATTGGTCAAGGACCATCTCAAGATTGACAAGTTACATGCCTGTATGGGATCATCAATGGGTGGAATGCAATGTCTATCCTATGCACACGAGTTCACAGATCAAGTGAACAAAGTTATTAGCATTTCTGGGTGTGCAAGATCGCATCCGTATTCCATTGCCATGAGACATTGCCAAAGACAAGTTCTAATGACTGATCCAAATTGGAGCAAAGGTTTCTATTATGGAAGAGTACCACCACACACGGGGATGAAACTTGCAAGAGAAATCGCTACCATCACGTATAGGTCAGGTCCCGAATGGGAACAACGTTTCGGAGTCGAAAGAGCAGATCCTTCCAAACAGCCTGCTTTATGTCCTGATTTCTTGATTGAAACATACTTAGATCATGCTGGTGAAAAATGGTGTCTTGAGTACGATGCTAATTCTTTTCTGTACATTTCCAAGGCTATGGATCTTTTCGATATGAGTCAAAGCGCTCGTTTGAGGGCCGATAGAAGCAGACAACAGTCGGAAGCCAGATACACTGGCAATTTCTTGCTGGAGGATGAAATGGAGTACAAACCTTTGAATCAATGTAATTTTGATGAGCCAATCAAAGAAAATAAGAGAAGCAGAAGACTTACTAAGGATGAATCCGGCCAGGACCTGCTTAAAGGCCTATCTAAGTTTGCGCACAAAGACGTTCTAATTATCGGTGTGGAATCCGATATTCTATTCCCTGCATGGCAGCAAAAAGAACTTGCTGACCTTTTGAAACAGGGATCAATTCTAAAAGGAGGTAAGGGAGATAACATTACTCACGTCGAGTTGAGTAAAGACGATAGTTTCTATGGCCACGATACTTTCCTTTTGGCGCTAGATCATATTGGAGGACCTGTTGAAAGGTTTTTAAATTAACGAATATATTTGTCACGATTTAACCATCATTGTCTGTCACTTCCAGTAAAACCGAAGCATTTTTCAAACCACTTTCTTCAATGGTACTGTTCAGATTCTCAAACAAATTTTGCCTGGACATTGTAAGAACAAATGCTTTTTCGCCGATCGAGTCTTTGAATGCGAACTTGACATATTGATAAACCTTCAACACCGAATCCTGTAGTGCAAACTTTTTCACAACTCTTTTACCATCAATTCCAGATCTAATCTGTATTCTTGTAGTTTGCTTCGGATCAGTAGACTCGGGATCTGGAATATCCAATGCTTCTATCTGCTGTAATTGTTGTTCATAAGAAAGCTCTTCTTGTTCATCCACAGAAATTGGATTGTCTTGTGAAGTTCCTTTTCCATTTTCTTGTTCTTCATCTAAAATGACAACCTCATCTTGTTGTTTGGCAGCCGATGGATTAAGTGAATGTTGCATTGCCATTTTGATTTGTTCTTCTTCGCTGAGACGACCCACGTCCACTTTTTGAGAATGTTGAACGATTGGATTTCTGATACTTTTATCCAAAGAGAATCTGGTCATGAAATCCACCACTTGTTCGACCCATTTATGCACTTCAGGAACACCACTCCATATTTTCAATCGTTCTCCAGTCATCGGATCCAAAATGGCAATATGAGGGTACTCCGAAAATGGATAAATGTTCGAATAATACTCTCCATTTGGCGAGTCATGGTGATATTGAAGAAAAACGAAATTTTCACGAACAATATCCTTGACATCCGTAGACGACCAGAAATCACGGTTCAAACATTGGCAACGGAAATCAGTCATATCCTGGATATTGACCAGAATCCATTTGTTTTCTCTCCGAGCCATCAATTTTGCGCCCTCCAAATCGAGTTTTTGGACAATATCCCATGGAGGCCGGAAAATATTGGCCAGTCTTCTTTGTGTACTTGTTCTGAAATCTCTTCTTCTTCTTGCGCGACGACTATTGCTGGTTCGAATCACCTCACCATCTTCATCAAGCATCTGGAAGTCCTCATCATCATCATCGTAGTCATCGTCATTGTTGTCTTCTTCCTCCATTACAAAGCCATTGTCTTCTGCCAATTGATCCAACTGGTTAAAAATACCTACCTGTGTCCTTCCAAACATACCCTGTTCTGGATTCACTCTTGGCATGATATAATCCGGCAAGAGCTGATCATGAACAGGTTCAATAGGCCTTCTTATTTGGTCTTGAACGTCTTGATCTTGGTACATTTCCTTCTGTAATTCATCTGCAATCTCTGCATCTGTTTTCAGGCCAGCCTGCTCGCAACTGGTTTCAGTTGCAACACTCTCACTATGTCCTCCAGTACTGGCTGGTCCATGCTCAAAAAACAGACTCACTGCTGTCTCAAGATCTCCGCCACTCATTTCCAGAAAACTCTCTGCTGCCACACGATCCTGTGTGGACGTGATGTCCAGAAACAAAGGCACCAGCTCGTCCATCTTGCTGTGATTGACTATTATCTCTTTGCTCAACGAATAACAAAAGGGCAAATATAAACAGACAGGGCAAAAAAAATATATGTTACCAGGGGAAGGAGGAGAAACAAAGAGGTCACGTGACATAAAAACGGTGAAATGTATTTATCACACACTAATTATACATGATCTGAAGGCCTGGTGGGGGCCAATTCGTCTAGAAAGTACGCCAGTCCTGCCAGAGAGTTTTCTTTGGATACAAGACCGGGGCTTGATTCGTTGTGAGATGCATCTTTTTCTGCAGTTTCTTGTTTTAAAATAGTCTGGTCGTATTCATGTTGTAGTAGATCCAATTTTGTTTCGAGCTGATTCTGTATGCTTTCTCGATTCTCCACAACGGCAGCGTAATATTCGTCTTCCAATACTTTGCGGTTAATTTCTGTTTCACGCTCCAAATGTTCCAGCTGGTATTTTCCAGACAATCTAAGCTGCTCGATTGCCTGCAATTTGTTGGAATAAAGCTTTTCGAAAAAACTTCCAAACAACGACTCGTTGAAAAATGGAGGGTTTTTGAATGATGTGAGCGAAAGATCCCTGTTTTTGGATCGTTTGGGCAGTGACGACTGCTGCGTCTTTGCATTTACCTCTGCTTGAACCTGGCCAAACTTGGCTTTTGTAGTCTCCACTGCCTTATCGATTTGCGACACCAACTTGTCAATTTGTGTGATTCGTGCTGTAGCAAAACCTCTAGCTAAGCTCTCGTATTCCGATGCTATCATGTACTTAAATGCTTTAAGATCGTCCTGATTTTTAATGAACCCTAGATCAAGCGACGCCGGGTCTGCTGAATCCATGTTTTTCCGGACAACATTGCCAATCAAATGAACTGTATCTTCATCCACTTCATAATCGAAATCTTCATCAAAATCCTCCGCAAGTTCCGGAACCACATCCTTCTTTATTTTAGGCCCTTTAGACAAATCTGTGGCTTTGTTTTTAAGTGTTTCTCCAGACTCATTCAATGGCTTCGTCTCTCTCTTATTCTCATTATAATTGATCTTAGGTTTCTGTCGTTTTGATCTTCCACTTGTCAAAAGTGTTTCCTCACTAAGCTCTAGATCTGAATTATCACTGATGTAAAGTTCTGCAAGCAGCCGTTTTTTCTTGCGTTCCCGTTTCTGCTGCTTGACCAAGTCAGTGCTTTCCTTTCGAGGCTCTGCCACCTCTATTACGCTCTCGTCTGTTTTCTCCTGCTCGTTCAAAATGCCATGTTCCAGCCTTTCCAGAAACGCCCTTCGACGGTCCGCCTGGCCAATTACAAATCCAATATACCCCTCCATCTGGCAAAACACCGAGTCCAGAAACTCTTATCTTTCTAAAGTCTCCAGCTTATGTTTCGTGCTACCATTTTTCGCACATTTATTTTTTTTCGCTGGAAACACCTGGGCCAAAAACAACAAACGGCTTGTTTGCACTTGTTCTTCTTTACTAACTTACAATATTAATACAATGGCCATCAAATATCTGGTTCTACTCTCGAAACAAGGAAAGGTTCGACTTTCCAAATGGTATATAGCAGTCAGCCAGAAGGAAAAACAAAGAATCATTAGGGAACTCACAGCAATAATTCCACTGCGCAAACCCAAAATGTGCAATGTGATCGAGTATAAAGACTCGAAGCTCATCTACAGACGATACGCATCGCTATTTTTTATAGCTTCTGTGGAGAATGACGATAATGAACTTATCACCTTGGACCTCATACAAAGATACGTGGAGATCATGGATAAGGCGTACGGCAGTGTTTGTGAATTGGATATCATTTTCAATTTCCAAGTGGCATACCATGTAATTGATGAATTGATAATAGATGGAGTGATTCAGGAAAGCAGTTCTATGGAGGTGTTGAAGAGAGTCAATCAACAGGACCAGCTGGAAATGGGCGAGCAGGTGGAAGCGTAAGTGTTTGTTAACTCAATCCACAAATTATTTGTTACTAACCGTGAGTCTAGGGTCTATGCATAAGTTATTAAGAGCAAACACCAAACGCAATATATTGAATCCTTGTTGGAAAGGGTGGCATATACATCGTGTAGTAGTGTAGTATTAGTATAAATCTAATTGTTGTTCACATCACGTCGATCGACGCGTCACCAAATGGTTACGAAGCCCGCCTCACACTCGTGCTTTTTCTCCCGTTGACCAACGAAAATTGGCCAAATTTTTCGCTGCTAGTACCGTTAAGTGCTTGAAATAATAACACGAAGTTGGTTTAACAGACAAATCAATTGGGCTCATAGTACACTTTGTAGCGTGAGAAACATACAGATTCAACATGTTGGCATCCAGACTAGCACTTAAAGGTAAGAAAACCACAGAAAGCGCAACTTGAAGCAGCAACTAACAAGTCATCTAGCCTCTGCCAGACCTTTCACCTCGTTGGGTCTCAGATCTGCTCCATTGGGATTGAGATACATGTCCACTCCTGCTGACCCAAAGGCCAAGGCCAACTCATTGATTGATGCTCTTCCAGGCAACTCTTTCCTTTCCAAGACCGGTATTTTGGCCACCACTGCAGCAGCATCAATTTACGCCATTTCCTCTGAATTATACGTGGTTAACGACGAATCCATCTTGCTTGTGACTTTCCTTGGTTTCATTGCATTGATCTCTAAGGCCGTTGCTCCAATGTACGGAGAAATGGCTAAGAACAGAACCAACCAGGTTGTTGGAATTTTGAACGAGGCCAGAGCAGGCCATGTCAAGGCAGTCCAAGACAGAATTGACCAAGTTTCCAGCTTGAAGGATGTTGTTTCCACCACCAAGGCTCTTTTTGAGATGTCCAAGGAGACCGCCGCTTTGGAAGCTGAGGCTTTTGAGTTGAAGCAAAAGGTCCAGGTTGCTTCTGAGGCCAAGTCTGTTTTGGACTCATGGGTTAGATACGAGGCCCAGGTTAGACAGCTCGAACAAGAACAATTGTCTTCTACTGTCATCTCTAAGGTTCAATCCGAATTGCAAAACCCTAAGTTCCAAGACAAGTACTTGGCTCAAGCTGTTGACGAAGTCGAGAAGCTTTTTTCCAAGGAGAAATAAATAAACATTAGATACGATATATGTTTCAATTAAATTCAAACGAATTATGTTAGCGTGTAGGTTTGTCTTGGTTGACCATGAGAATTGATGGCACCAATAGATCGCGTTTTTGCTCTTTGGACTGGTAGCTAGTCGTTAGTCCAGGGACTTTCCAGAATCGTGGTTTTTCTGTGGCAGGAGCAGGTATTTGGAAATTGATATTACTTTTGATTGGAATCCTCAAATCTCTGCGCTTGACATGAGTCAGGCTTTCTGGTGTCATTCCAAATGGATTCAGTTCTTCGTCGTAGAACATCGATTTTCGGAACAATTTCTCTGGCTCCAAATTTGTGGTTTTAAGTTCCACAGGCTCTTTCCAAGCCTCTGTTTTATCCTTGTCTTGGCCATTCCAAAACCGCAAGTCGGATTTCATTTTTTCAAGAAACTTCTCATCACTGATAGACTTGGTTGTTCGAGAATCCAATTGTTTGATTCTTCTTTCCAGATTTTGTGGAGAACCATATTTTTGTTTGACAAGCTCAAATTTTTGATGATTCCGTTGCTTTTTTAGTTTCTGAGTTTGTTTCTGTTTCAGTCGCCTAGCTTCGCTCTGATTATACATGGTTCCAATGGCCTGAAACAAGGAGATTGGTACAAAATTGTCTTGCACACATGTACAAATTTAACCACTGTATAAATCGCACATCCGTGCACCGCTCTAGAGGAGATTGAAAAAAGCACTTCTCAATAAATAACCCAATCTTCTCTGGTTTGGTATCATCAGCTTTCCACCACACAATGACCACAAACAACCATTCCGACTTGAATTTCAATGAGGTGCCTATGGTTACGTTGGAGCAGCTGCGACCACGACTCACACAGCTCACTCACTCATTGCGTAAATTTGAAGACTCTCTGGTGGCCAGTCCTACACTTCCCAACTGGTCAAACGTGCAAAACCAATTTAATGTGATTCTTTCACAACTGAAATCATTCACCAAAACATTGGATCTGAACCAATCCGTGTTGAAACATACAAACGTGTATCCAAACACAGAATTCGACACAACCCAGTTTGAAGGGTTGTTAACTACAATGTTGAGAAAGAAACATCTTCCAGAAGTGGCCGAATGGATCGAAAAAAACAACGTCCAAGTGACAGAAGAAACACTGAACAAAGATGAACATGTTTCTGAGGAATGTTTTCAAGCCGTGGAAGAACTACTTAAGGGGTTTATTTTTGGAGGATATCTTACAAGGGAAGAAATCGAGGCTGGCGAGAAGTTCAATGTGGAAAATGCACAGGATTCCAGCCAAAGTTCAATCAGTGGGGCAGATATCTATAGGTTTATTAACCAGGGATTGGATTCTGGGGTGATTAAATGAAGTTAATTAGACCAATTGTTTGCGTTTAAAGGTTTTGTTGAAGTCTTTTTCCAATTGACTTTTCAAAACTTTAAATTTGGACCCGAAATTATGGCCTTTATGAATGAGATCGCTCTTGAGCAGTTTTTCGCAATACTGCTCGTTTCGACGAACATCGTCCTTGGGAAGTGGAAATTCGTTCCATTCAATGGCAAATGGCGTATTAAAACTGTTGAAATGACGTTTATTTTTCAACCGATCACTGTGAAAGTCTGTAGAAATTACATGGATATGCAAATTGGCCAATGAAGGATTCGAATGACAACATATCTTGACAAGATTGTTTCGGTCCACATCAGCCAGCAGCACATAATCATTTTCCAGCTGTTTCAAAACCAATTCTTGGGCCTTTTTTACATACTCTTGAAGCATGTTGCGGAAATCGTCGTCTTCGAATGCCTTTTGAGGCTTCTCCAATGTGTGTTTATGGTCTCGAGGAATGATCAGATAATGTACCACGGATTTTGGAAATAAATCTTTAATAATCAACACATTCGAATCGTGAAACACCACCACGTCTGGAAACGAGGTTGGGGATTTGAGATACTTGTCAAATTGGAACCGAAATGACATTGCGACACAAATAGGATGATGCTCTATAATTGTCATTGGAATTTTTCCGAGTCTCGAATTTTTTTAAGGTGCAAATCGATCTATAAATCGGTTGGTCATATAATTATATACAAGCAGCGCATGACGTTATATTTTTCAGAATCTTGATAGCAACTTGGTGAACAGCTCCCATGTCCCGAACATGATCATGCTGTTGGGAACTGTTCTCATAAGATGAGGAGTTAATCCTCCGTACATTGAAGCCAATCCTTCCTCCTTAATTACCAGCTTGAAGCATTGGATTAATCCTGTGTATTTAGGCTTTCCGTTCTGGGTCGGAGCCTGTCTCAATCTCGTTCTGACAACCTCGTGAGGATAAGTGATGAGGCTTGCAACGAATTTCGCAAACCCGGCAGATCCAGATCTCGCAAACCAGTCCATGATGTCACTGGTTTGTCCTCCCTGTGCTTTCACCTTCTCAGATCTCTTGCTAATCATCGACTTCATCTGTTCATACAACACCCATTGAAGCGTGGACTCCACCGATCCCAAATAAGACGCAGTCAAACCACGGTAAAGAGCCGTGATACCTTCATTTTTGATGATCTTCACCAGGCAGTCCAACGAGTTTCTGTACATCTTCGTGGTGGCTCTATCCAATTGTAATCTGGTCTTCACCAACCAGATAGGATTAGTGGCCGTGCTAGTAACAAAACCAGCAGATATGCCCGATAGCAAGTGAACTAACGAGCTTTCTTGACCCTGAAAAAATGGGCTTTCCTTGATAAGCTCTTTGGAATAGCCATATGTGAAAAAATTGATCGATCTTGCTGGAATCACTCCAACCAGATTCGGACCTAAACCTTTGAATAAAGCGCGTGGCCCTTCAACAACATACACGTTTTGTAAGATCAAACATGTTTCTTTAAAATGGGTAGCCACTCCAGTCACCACGTTCATGTTTTTCACCGTACTTTTGTAAGCATCTCTATACACACTGGATTGTAATCTTGTCTTCACCACATCGAATGGAGAAGTAAATATGGCTCCACACATTCCTCCCAAACCTCCGGCCACAAAATGGACCCATGGTTTTGCTTTATTGGACCCTGAAAGTGTATCTTCGGCCTCTCTTCTGGTTGAAGAAGTTTCATCACTAGTTAGATACGGTAAAGATTCTTGGATGTCATCTTCCAGCCGTTTAATATCTCGATTCACAGTCATTAGTTCAGATGATTGTCGTAAGAGAATGACTGCTCCTCAACAGTTTATGACTTATTAAACTAAGAATGATGCAAATTTGACTTATCAAATATTTCAGCTATCAAAATAAAAGTTAGCAAAATTTTTTTTTCTTTGTATGTACTCTACCTGCCTTCATTTAGACTCAAGACAGTTTTTGTTTAAAACTGCTTATCTCTGCACCAAAGCACAAATGTTACTCTCTACAACATCATTTGATCAGCTATAATTATGATTAATCCATATAGATAATTCTAAATGTAGGTTTCGTAAGCAACTGGAGCCAAGTTGGTTGGAACACCAGCAACAACCTTAGATGGTCTTGGACCAACTGGTTGTCTCTTGAGCAAGACTGGTTCACCAGAAACCTTAGCAGCAGCCTTCTTAGCAGCGTTCTCCTTAACTCTGTCCAAGAACTCTTGTCTACATTTGGAGTGCTTGACGTGCTCGATTCTCACATTGAGTCTCTTTTCAATATATCTGTTACCAACGATCTTGTTGATGATCACACCAACAGAGGTCTTGGTGACGTTGTAGATGATACCGGTCTTACCGTGGTAGTATTTGAATGGCATACCTTGTTGGATAGAACCGTTGACCTTGAGGTCAACAATATCGCCGACCTTGTAAGTCTTCAAGTAAACGGACATTGGCAATGCACCGTGTTTCTTGTAGTCACGACTGAACGCGTAACGAGTTCTCGATCTCAAACCATGACTAAATTTCGTTAGTATTCGTTGTAAAAGGAAAAAGAGAGTGTTAAGTTGCTTGGCAAGTGTTCATATCGAAGAAGTCAGTTGGAATATTTGAAAGGTGTGCTAACTTTGAAAACTCCATGTTACCCCCACACGTCGTTTACTAGCTGGTACTATTGTCGATTTGTTAAGTTTTCTGTCTTATTTCATATGCCATTCCAGCCACTTTCAAGACTGTTCTCTTATTCATCTTTCACTCTTTGGTCATGACTTCGATACTAGATTGATTGTCCTTTTTAACAACTTGAAATCACCTGTTCTCTCCATAAAGTGTAGAAATCCATACCTTTTACCCATCTTGAATTATGTGTTTTGATTCTGTTTTGATCAATAAAACAAGACTATCAAGTTAATAAGTTTGAAGTAGTTGTAAGTACTCAGCTAAAATTTTTCACTTTTTCCAGCTTCAATGGTTTTGGTGTAGAGATGCAAACTTGCAGGGTAACGACCTGGATAAGAGATTTCTTGTGGAGAATAAAAAAGTCACAGGGCTACGCGCCCATATAGCCATCACGTGATTTTAAGGAGATCAAAAAGATTGGGAAAGAAGGGACCTTGACTCAAGTCAACAGATACCGCCTCAGTATCAAACTCAATCTACTGAATAAGAGGTTTCATATGCGATAAACTTTCCTTTAAAAACATTCCTATGGTTAAATTAGCATTTATATAAGAATTAAAAAATTACTCGTCGTCCTCCTCTTCCTCGGCTGGCTCAGAGTTAGCAGAAGCTTGAGACTTTCTCTTGTTTCTACCTGGTCTTCCACCACCGTATGGAGAAGTTGGAGCAAAATCAATGTGCTTTTGGGAGTCCAATCTAACCATGAAAGATGGAATGCTGACAATTTGCTTACCAACAGCAATGTGTCTTTGGGTGATCAAGATTCTAGCATGGTGGATAGACTTGGCAAGACCGAGCTTGAAAACTTGGGTTTGCAATCTTCTCTCCAAGAAATCTTCAATCTTCAAGGACAAAACGTAATCCAACTTCATCTTGTCTTCTGGCAAGATACCAACTCTCACCAATCTTCTGATCAAAGCATTACCTTCGAAAAGTCTTTTTGGGTCCTTCTCGTCTCTGGTCAACAAGTCTCTGGCAGCTCTTCTGATCTTGGACAATTGGAAACCAATTCTGTAGATTTCGTGCTTGTTCTTCAAACCGTATTCACCGGCAAGCTTCAATTCAGCATCCAATCTAGCAGATTCATAAGGTCTCTTTGGGACCGAGTAGGTCTTGGAGTAAGTTCTTGGAGCTCCTACACCATGTTAGAATATGATTCATTGCAAAAAAAAGTGGCCTAACTACAGTACTACGAATGACTTCAACAGATACACTAACAAGGAGATTTAAGACAGAAAGCCCATCATCATATAACAGCAATCCAAATACTCCAACCTGGAGCTTTGATTGTTTGTTGTTAGAGTCAAGTTTGTTGCACTGAAGTGTCGGGGGTTCAGTGCAAAAGCTTTCTAATAAATCTCCCCATTCAAATAGTGTATTTGAAGGAGCACATCCATGTACTGAATGTGTGAGGACCCGAAACCTCGATCGTAGCATTCAAAATGAAACGATCATGAGTATTATTGGTACTTACTTGGCATTGTGAGTCTTTGATTGTACAAGAAGTTAAACTATAAGGTGTAAAAGAGTTTTCAGCATTGAATAATTTTTTAAAGGTGAAAAATTTCAAGCGTTGAGAAATCACAAAAGGCTTGAGGTGTGATTTAACCCTGGACCTGGGCGTCTGTCACGTGACATGATTCAGCTAGATCTGACCTAGATCTTATCACTATCATTAATCCTGCTACTACGATACTTAATTGTCCTTCTTCTTTTATTCCCAAGCGTAGAAACGTATACATGCTAAGATGAACTAAACAACAAGCGTAACTTTTCTTCAAATGCCCCACATCTATATTTTTTGCTTCTTGGCAGAAGGCTCGTCCTCTTCTTGAATGTTGGCATGGTATTGTTTGATGATCGAATCAACATCTTCGATGTTCAATGGTCTCACATCACCCATCTGTTTGATTTTGTTAGTGACCTCCTTGACCTGGTCGTCAGAGAGTTTCAAGTTCAATTGTTCGACTCTGGATTTGATGGCATTCCATCCAGTCAATCTGTTAGCGAAATGGATGTATCTTGATAATCCGAAATCTTCAGGATTCAAGATTTCGTAAGTAGATGGATTGGCCAAGATGGCTTTAGCATGGACACCTGCTTTGTGAGTAAAAGCACAGAATCCAGTGATTGGATTGTTGAATGGAACATTCACTTGCACAATGTCTGCCACCAAATTCTCAAGGTCTCTGATTTTATGAAGTCTGTATTTGGATTTAACGTAATCTGGGTCGGCCACAATCATTCTAGCCATGAATCCACCCAATGGAACAATACCATTTCTTTCTCCAATACCCAGCACACAAGTATCGATATATTTGGCACCTGCTTCCAAGGCAGTGTATGCATTTGCAATAGCACAGCCGGTATCGTTGTGGAAATGAGTCTCGATTTCACAGGAAACCACAGACTTGATGGTTCTAATCAATTCATAAACTTGTCTTGGGTTGGCACCTCCAACAGTGTCTGCAATACCAATTCTATTCACACCGATTTTGTCGACAACGCTGTAAATGTTGAGCAAATCCACAATGTCGGATCTGAACGAGTCCTCAGTACTGAATCTAACTTCAAGACCTTTGGATTTGACAAATTCAATCACTTCGATGGCAGCCTTGGTAATAAATGACATATCTTTACCGTGAGAATGTTGTCTTAGGAAACTCGAGGTTCCAATAAACACATTCACTCCGTCGACTCCAGTCTCCACAGCCACTTTGGCGTCGTGCATGTGGCATCTTATATGCGTGAGGATCTTAGATCTTTTTAGTCCAAGTTTACAAATGGCCTCCACCTCCTGTCTTGCCTGGTCGGATGCAACTGGCGAAGTCAATTCTATGTAATCCACTCCAAAGTCATCTAGGGCTTTGGCAATCTGAAGTTTCATGTCCAACGTGAAGAACGAGTTGGCAAACTGCTCTCCTTCTCTCAATGTCGAGTCTATAATCTCGAATTTCGACACATTTGACAAAAAGTCACTTGGATTAGGTCCGTATGGGTTTGTCTGCGTCATGGTCAATCAAATCTTGGTTCCTTGCTTTTTTTTGTTGTAAATTGCAAAACACCAAATTTCAGCTCGTGTACTTGTATTTATTTTCCACTGATAAAATGAATCACCCTCATTAGTCAGAGTCAGGCTTTGAAAAATTTTTCACCGATAAAAGGAGTTAGAATTGCCGGAAGCGGAATTTTTTTTTAGATGACCCGCTATTGCGCTCGCCCAACTACTGCAACCGCAATGAACCTTGTTGTGCGATCCGATGAGGAGCATTGTCAAGCGACAAGTCTGTTTTGTGTAAAAGTGCTTTCTCTCATTTTAAGCGAGTCTTGGTTGGCACTTGAGACCTAGTGTTGCTCGCGATCTGGCTTATCGGTCGGACCTAGGGATCGGCAGGGGACCCTTAGAAGAACGAAACGGCCACTACATTGCGCAAACTTTTAAATCTCTCATAAGTTAGTCGTTTGGTCTAGTGGTTACGACGTCCCCTTCACACGGGGAAGGTCGCGAGTTCGAACCTCGCAATGACTACTTATTTTTTTATTCCCCAGATTTTAACTACGCATTTGAGTAATACGATCTATCGAAGTAGCAGTCGATACAAGATCAACGATTGTACAATCTATAACCGAGTCTACGAGATTAGGTGGTGAAACCGGTACTTTTTTCTACAGCTTCGTTTCAAGCTGTATCAAGAGTATTTGGAATATGGTTGCAACCGTAAATTAAACTAGTTCTGTCCTAAAACCCCGTCCTGCTATTTGAAACTCAAAATTTGATGCCCAGCATCTTTGTGAGAGTCAGAACTGAATATCTTACCATAGAAATACCAACAATTTATCAAGCTTTGCAAGACCGTGTATTGACCTGTCGTGTATTGACCTGCTTCTACCTTGAGGAGCAACCAAAAACGGCACTTGAAGTAATCTCTAATCTCCGTTCAGAAAAAATGGATTTAGTGCCAAGTCCAAAAGCACAAGAATGCTTGGCATTAATTGTTTTCTTTTCGTTGACAACTTCATGATACATTCAAGAGGCCTTTAAAGTGTCTTCATCAACTGCTTCCTGCGTGATTTCTGCGTATGCCCTGACATTGGGTTCTTGTATCATCATCTTTGGTAAATTGGGCAATATTATAGGGTTGCACATTGTAAATCTTTATGGTTTAGCAGTGGTCTCCTTTTAGTCCTTGATTTGTGCTGTTATAGTCAACAACATTACTCCATTGATTTTGTTTAGGGCCATTCAAGGAATTGGAGGAGCAGCATTGGTCCCTACTGCCAGTGCTCTTATGGCGAACCATTTCCAAGGGCCTCACCTATCCAGAGCCATAAAGTTCTATTTGATTGCTTTCACCAGCTCCTGCAGTACTGGTACCATCTTGGGTGGTGCTTTCTCAATGACTCCTTTTGGTTACAGATCTTTCTTCTACTTCTCATTTGCTTTAAGCTTCAGCTCTTTGGTGGCTCTATTTTTTCTCTCAACATTGATAAACACCGGCGGGTTTGTTTGGGTTTCAAGAGTTAACCGTGATTCTACCAACTCATATTGGAAGTTTGAGTTCTTCAGTCTTTTGTTTATTGGTTATGCAATCAATATGTATTTCCAAGTTTTCTTCAATACTTTCATTCCTCAGACTCCAGTGCATTTGCAAGGAAATGTTTCAGGAATTTTGATGACATTTGCTCAGGTCGGATTGTCTTTGGGAGAAGCCGCTGCAGTGTCAATCATTGGACCATTAAATCTTCCTGGAACTTCCAAGTCTGCACTTGAAGATAAAGTAAAAAATACCTTGTATATGTGCATAGCCTGTTCTGCAGCAGTGGGTCTTGCCTTTGCAGTCAGCATGAGGCCAAAAAAGAGAGATCCTGTTCAAGTTGATAAAACTGCAAAGAACGACACAATTGATGTTGAGATGAGTGGTGATAATTGAGAATGTCACACTGATGAGATGTTATTCAGATGTTCTTTCCTCCAAGATTTTTGTAGTGTGCAGTATCAAATCTCGATAAGATAGTATAAATATTTCGATATTGAAAAACTTGAACTAATAACGGTAGAGGATAATTGTGAAACCGGAAAAAATCTCGTAATGGATGAGATCATCGACATCAAACAACTTGAAAAGGCACTCAGCTCGGGACATTCCAAACTTTCCACCCGTTGCTATCTTTGCAAAACTAAAAAAATCCCGTGTTCTTACGAGTTTCCTCGATGCTCGTACTGCCAAAAACAAGGAGTCGAATGTCATACATGGATGAAAGGTGTGGACAAACCGCTTCCTCGAAGTCTTGCTCTCTACATGGAGAATAGAGTTGCTCAGCTAGAGATTGAGTTGGATACCCTCAAGACACATGCGACAATTGACCAATCTGAGGAGCGAGCTTTAGGTCATATCAAAGTAGCAGCAGAGCCTTTTATGGACTCTGCTGGAGATAGACCATTGTATCTCTTTCTATTTTTTAGATCAACAAGTCTTCCACCGCCATTTGATACCATGCTGGAGAATTCTGAGCGAGGAAATATGAGAAGTCATTTAGAAAAACATCCTCCGGTGGATCTGTACAGTATTCCTAAAGACATTGTTGAAATTCTCATGACAAACTATACAGAGTATCATCTTCCACAGTACCCAATTATCTCGAGCCTTTGGCTGAAACAAGTGGAAAAAGTGGTTTTTGAACAGCCATCAAATGCATCTGCTCTTGACATTGCAACAATATCCATCACTATGGCCATTTCTGCTGCTACCTTGAGTCATAAAGGTGAAAAACACGCCTTGGCCTCTTCCAGTGTTCTATTTTCCAACTTTGTGTCGCATATTTCACGTGTTGATTGGCACGATAAATTACAGAATTTACAAGTGACTCTTCTTATAGCACATTATGCTTTTGCCAATCCATATGCTGCCAATATCTGGCACACACTTAGAGAGGCTCTTCGAATCTATTTGGAGTTGGGACTTCATAAAGAATATTTATCGGAATATACCGGAGAAATTGATCTGGACATGCGACGTAGACTGTCGATGGTTTGTTCGAGCATGTTGAGACATTTAAGTGCAGTGATGAAAATTTCGTTTCCTATTCCATACAATATGATTTCTGTTCATTATCCAACTGCTGTTGATGATGCATGGATCACAACACTAGGAGTGAAATCAGATGGACCAGAAACAAAAGCAGCGGCTCTACATTTCCATCAATTTAGATTATGTGAAAGTGAAGTTTACGAAGTTCTTTGGGGAAACAAAGATCCTCAAATGTCTCTTTATTCATGGACTGAATCCATGGAAAAAAGAGTGGATCAATGGTATATGAAAGCAGAGGAGTTTGCCAAAGTCAATCAACTGAGATTCAGACTAATCAGCAAGGTGTCTTTATGCAGTCGTTTACATAGAAGAACTCCAACTATTCCCCAGCCTACAAAAGCCTCGTTTGTGAAAATGGTCAACGCTTTAGTCATTTTGATCGATGAATATGTCCAGGATTCTCTCACAGGTCAAGTTCCGTATCTTTTGATGGGAGCTTACTATATTGAAGAGGCCATTGTCAACCTCTTGGACGTGATGTGGTTTGAAGCAAGCTGGATTCTTGAATACTTCAGCTTCCAGTTCCTTGATTCCAAGATCCAAGGCTGTGTGGATTTACTGAAAAAGTTTAACGAGAGATGGCCAGAGATCGAGAAATCACACATGATTTCCACTTTGGAGTCATTGCATGAGATTGTTTCCGCAAGGTTGTCTGACTTGGCTGCAAATCCAGGAATGGATCCTGAGATTTCGTCTCAGATCGAATATCTTTTGTTTCCGCAAAATCAGGAACTTCGTAAGAAGTCTGCAGGACTTTATCTAGATCAACCAGCTATGACCAGTAGATCATTTGAGGAATACGTGCTTGAGGAGAAATTTGTTTCTCCATCTAGACGGTCTGATTGGAAAGACAATTTCACAACCGAAAGTCTAGTGAATCTGCAAGATTATATAGGCAATTGGAACGGATCGGTTTAGTAGGCCAGATCTGTTTGCGAACTAGTTTGGTACGGTTTTCGCGAAGAAGTCCTACTGATAAAAAAAATGGCATATTGAATCATCTACAAATCCTCAAGCGTCGACCATTAGTAATCGAGAATAAATACAAAAAACCTATTGGCCCCCCCCCTATTGGTTTTTTGTAAGTTGCAAGAACAAACTATTTTGAGCCAACTAATTATGTCGATCGAACTATCATCAAGAGCCCAAGAGGCCGTTAGAGAATACACAGAACATGTTAAAGGAGGATTCAGTCCTCTTCCAATTCCTTTAGTTAAGGCACAAAATGCTACAATTTGGGACATGGATGGAAATGAATATATTGATTTCTTGTCTTTCTTTGCTGTGGTGAACATGGGTCATTCACATCCAAAAATTGTTGAAGCTGCTTGCAATGCCATCAAGGATTGTGCCCTTGTCAACACTGCTTTCGTCAATCCCAGTTATGGTCGTTTGGCATTGAAGATTGAAGAGGTTCTTGGATATAACAGAATTGTGTGTATGTTATCCGGAGCGGATGCCACCGATACTGCCACTAAAATCGCAAGAAAATGGGGATATGCCACCAAAGGCATTGATTCAAATGATGCCTTTGTTCTTACTGCTTCTGGATGTTATCATGGTCTCACGATCTCCACTCATTCTTTCGCATCAAAGAAGAATCATGTTTTTGGGCCATTCGTGCCAAATGTCGGGGCGATTTCTCCATCAGGAGTTTCTGTCATATATGGAGACATTAACAGTTTACAAGAAGCCTTGGAAAAAGACCATAAAACCATTGCTGCATTTATGATTGAGCCTATTCAGGGAGCCGGTGGAATTGTTGACCCTCCAGCAGGATATCTCAAACAGGCCTACGATCTTTGCAAAAAATACAATGTTCTTTTCATAGCGGACGAAGTCCAGACAGGTTTGGGCAGAACAGGCACAATTCTCAGAAGCTGGGCAGATGATGTCAAGCCAGATCTTGTTTGTTTGGGGAAAGCTCTTTCTGGAGGAGTTGGTGCTCTTTCGGCAGTTGTTGGAGACGCAAAAGTGATGGACCTTATCGAGTGGGGAGATATTGGGTCCACAATGGCAGGTACTCCTCCTACTACTGAAGCTGCCATTGCAGCATTGACTGTTCTTGTTGAGGAGAACATTTGCGAATTGGCTAGACAGAAAGGAGATTTATTGAGGGCTTTGATCGCCAAGGAAAATTTGGTCGAGGTGGTTGGTGTGAGTGGAGCAGGAATGTTGAATGCAGTGGTGTTGAATAAAGAACACTTAGATGAAAAATTCAACGGGCCACGACTTGCAGCTCTGTGTGTGAAAAACGGGTTACTTGTTGGCAGTGCTGCGGAGGGAACCAGGATTAGAGTGTGTCCTCCGCCAACAATAAGCGAGAAGGATCTTGAGAAAGGTGTGAAAATCCTCGCCAAATGTATTCGTGACTTGCGCTCTGTCCAAGGTCCGATCTTGGGAGTTGAGTAGCGGAGATGGCAAATCTGAGAGTCAGGTACAGAGCCACAGCGAGATAGTCTGCGTTTATGCATACCGATGCTATTGCACATTGGCTAACAATAGCAATTTTTTCTGGATGCGCGCATAGAAAAATTCCACGCGGCACTGCCAGGAAATGGAATTTTGCTCGCTACAACGTAGAAACCACACACTAAGCGGGCTATGGAATTGTGGAGTATAATACTTGAATAGACAAAATTAAGTATCATAATTATCGATCACAAATGACAATTGCTGATTAACGGCATAGATTTTGACTTTCCGAATAGGAAGACCGAATTTCGGAACTCAGTTTTTAGTCTTGTGAAACTCTCTCAGGCCGCCTGGGTGCTATTTCCTGTGGCAATTTTTGTTCCATGCAGTGAGCTAAACTGCTAAAAAAAAGAAAGAAAAAAAGACGAAAAATTTCTTGCTGCATTCCAATCACTAAGTACTCAGTGGAGACTATTATAATACTAAATAAAGAATCTCTGGTGAGAAAAGAAAAAAAAAAAATAGAACTAGCCATTGCAAGAGTCAGCAAACCTTTTTGTTTGGTATGCCCACGAACAAGAGATCGTTTGAACTGACTGTATTGGGCTGTTCTGGGGGGCCTATTGCAGGAAAGACTTGCTCTTTGCTGGTAAAGCCAGCCTCAATTCCCTACGATCGGCTACTTCTGGAGCAACTTGATTGTTTGATTGCTGTTGATGCAGGAACTGGGCTGGAAACCGTTGCTGAGATCGTTGCAGATTGCCGAAATAACACTTTTTTTGCCTCCTCTGCCCTCACAAGATTGTACCAGGACTCAGAAACTCTTGATTTTTACACCAACACCGATAATTTAGCGGCACGTCGACCGTTTGATTCCAGCTTTTTGGACCCGAACCGCCCACTTTCTAATTTGGATCTCGCTAAAAAGTTCATGGATCTTATTTCAGGCTATCTTATCACACATCCGCATCTGGATCACACCTCTGGATTGATATTGAACTCGCCTTCTTTCCAAAAACCAACCTCCATATATGGCACTTCCGATACAATTGCAGAATTACAAGACCATATTTTCAATGACACAGTCTGGCCAGATCTTTCGACCCGAGAAGCAGGTGGCCTCATACAATTCAATACGGTACCTTTAAACTCTGTCCCCACTCAATTGAACGATTACTTCCTCTTGGAAACTTTTGAAATTTCACACGGTGTGCAACAAAAACACAACCTCAGATATAAAAGCTCCGCTTTCCTACTAACAGAGACTGTCACTAATAACAAACTGCTTGTTTTTGGAGACGTCGAGAGCGATCTGTGTTCCAAGTCAACTTACAATCGACAAATCTGGAATCAGATATCCGAATACATTCTTGATGATACTCTGAATACCATTGTAATTGAATGCTCATCGGTGGATAAAAAACCAGATCAACCATTGTATGGCCATATGACGCCTACAAACCTGATGTCGGAGTTCTCACAATTACGAAAAGCATGCATAGACAAGCTCACAAAGACCACTAAGACCGCTGCCGATTACATTACGTTTGAGAATCAACCGCTTTCTAATCTCAACGTCATGGTCACTCATGTCAAAGAGACATGGGATTCTTCTGGAGACCCTCGGAGACAAATCCTGCAAGTGCTAAATAACATGAGTGACGAACTCAATTTTAAAATCAATTTCACTGTCTGCATGCCAGGAGTCAGCTATATCTTATAACAAGTTGTGTTTCATGCTTTCGCATCCAGCAATTGTATATACCATTAATGAATCTATGCTAAGAAATCATAACTGCGGTAGCCCGTAACCAGTGATGTGCTGTGCGAAATCCCACTTCATCTTTTCGCATTTTACATCCTTGTGGAACTCAATTTCTTGAGTGCTCTTCTTGATCACACACATCGAGTATTTGTCTAGAGATCTAGCATCTCTGTAAAAGAGCACCTTCATACAATCTTTCACCAATTGGACAGCTTCTTCCTCGCTCAATTTCTCCACATCAGCCTCGGTGTCGGCCTTCTTCCTGAGCAATGGGATAGCCAAATGTGCACCAAATCCAGTAGCCAAAGCAGGTGCACCATACGAAACACCAAGCAAGTCCACATATTTCATGAAGGTCTCTCCATTCTCGTCGAAACCGGCCACAATGCATGCGTTCCACAGCGGATCCATCTTCGACCTTCTATTGTACAACACTCTAGTCAAGTATTCGTGAACGTGATTGGCCTTCAAATTCTGTTTTTCCATGTCATAAGAATCTTCCACCGAGAGATCATCCAACATCCTCTCGATATGTTGCAAATCACTGATATCGCCAGAGATTCCAACAATGGTGTCGGAGCCCACTTTGATCAATCTTTCCACGTTGTCCAGTTTCATCAGCGATCCATAAGCTCCCATGTTGTCTGCAGCAATCACCACACCCCCGTTATAACGAACACCTATCACAGATGTACCTGTGATCATTGGCTGTTGTGTGTGCATTGTAGGAAAGTCAGAACTGGTCTTGACGTCCATTGGACGAGAATTGTGAGCTTGGGCGATTCTGGCATTGTAAGGCCCATACACTGTGTCAGAAGGTCTTCCCCAATGGAATGGATCGTGATTCATTTTAAAGAATTTCAATTGTTTTCCAAGGCAACTGCTATTCCCAACTATTTGCTTATCGATTCTTGGTGTTGTTTTTGAGTGGCAAACTTTTAATGGATAATCCTCCCAGACAAACTCACGCCTCCCACCAGACAAGAACGACGGGACGAGACCTCTTGCGTCGATCGGCGTTTTTCTTCTGTAACCAACTTTTTTATTCGGATTCGAGGTCGGTATAACTTGCAATATTTACCCATTCACTTGTCGTGGAAGGTAAGTTTGTGAGATTATTACAACCAGACATCCAATTCACTATGAGGGTCAGTGTTCCGAGTTTTGCCAAATACGTGCCATCTATCAAATTTGTGGGGGGTCCCCACAAATTTACAAGTAAGTAACTCTATTTGTTTCTTGGGTTTCCCAAAACCAAGCTGTCCAGAATACTAACAGTTCAGAACACTCTGTCCAGGCACATCCTTGTGCTCCAGATTCTTTGATGCCATCAAATACATCCAAGGCCTCTTCGGGAGCCAACGCTAGTGGCAGTAATGTCGGCCCGGTCCCATTTGAGTCCCGAAATTTCCTATCTCAAAGATTCAGATATACTCCTCTTGAGGATCTTGAAATTGATGGAGTGAATAGCGGTGGTGCAGACTATATAGAGAAATGACTGGAATACCTCAATGCTAATTGCAAGACGAACAAACAGCGATCGGTACAGTCCAGTTTCTATTGGATCAGTTTCAAAATGATTGGACAGATGAACTCATTTTGTGCAAATCATTAGCTTTATATTGGTCCAGATCACGCTTGTCTCTTCTTTATTTATTCATATTATACAACATGTGTCTCCATTCCTGCTTAGTTCCTGATTTACATATATAAATCTTACACCAGTACACCAGAGATTTACCAGTCTTTTTTTTTCGAGAAGAGAAAAAAACACCACCTCTCATATTTCTTTGATCGCAAGTAGAACCCAATAAAGATCCTGTTCAACACACATCCATCATGTCGCAATCACGATACGACTATGATGAGAATTCGGAGACTTGGCCTTATTTTGCCTTGACAGGCCTACTGGTTCCGTTGGTTCCAGCAACCTGGTCACTTGTTAGTGGGAAACTGAGCAATGTCGGGGAGTCCAAGGACGAATCCAAACATGCCGAGTGGTTCAAAGGTTACAATGACTCGGAAATGCGAAAGTTTGAGGCCGACAAGCGCAAAAGCGGGGTGTTCAGCAAAAAGAATATGTTCATCGGGTTGGGATGGGCATTGGTGGCCGCGTTGATTTACAAGATCGGCACGATCGAGATGACGGTCACTGAAACAAACTTTGATCCGTGGAAGATTTTGGGAATCGATGAATCTGCAACTGAAAAGTTGATCAAAGCAGCATACAGAAAACTTTCGTTGAAGTTCCATCCAGATAAGGTTGACACGTCTTCGATGAGTCAAAAGGAAATCGATGAGGTTGACTCTGCTTATGTGTTGATCAATAAGGCATATAAGGCGTTGACAGATGACACCGTCAAAGAGAATTTTTTGAAGTACGGTAATCCGGATGGTCCTGGTGATGTCAAACATGGAATTGCATTGCCAAAGTTTCTGATTGATGGTCCTACGTCACCATTGCTGGTGGTTACATACGTGTTATTGATCGCCATTATTTTGCCTGTTATGGTGGGATCATGGTGGAATGGCGTCAAATCATACACCAAGCAAGGTCTTCATGCTGATACTGCAGCCCATTTCCTCGATTTGTTGATCAACTATAACCCAGCTAAACTTTACGACCTCAAGACCGTTTTGCATTTCGTGAGCTCCGCTACCGAATTCAAGTTGATTGACAAGCGCTTGACACCTGAGAAAGTAGAGTTTTTGCTTGCTGCACACATGAACAGAACAAAATTAGATTTGAAAGAAGAACAATTGAAATTGGAAGTGGTGGCCATTGCCCCAAAACTTATTATTGGATTTATTGACATAGCTTCCAGCTTCAGAAACACTGAGCTTTGTACTAAGCTGGTGGAGGCACATAGATGTTTGATTCAGGCTCTTGACATCGAAGCTAACGCTAAGACTCACAAATACCAACAAATCTTACAACTTCCTGGAGTTTCTTTAGATAAATTGGACACAAAGCAACCGATTTATACTTTGGGAAAACTTTTGAAAAACCCATCAATTGAACCTTCAAAGTTCCTTAATTCAGACAATACTGAAGGTATTTTAAAAGCTGCTTCTGAGATCCCTTTGATTGAACCTTTGGAATGCAAGTTCAAGGTCACTGGAGAGACTTACGTTCCACCTAATTCTACCGTCCATATTAGTCTCAAGTTTTTGGTCAAGTCCGCTGCTCAAAAATCAAAACCAGAGTTGGGAGATCTTTCTAAACAAGTACTTGAAACTCAGTTGAAAGAAAAAGACACGATGGAGACTTTGAGAAATCCGATGAAAATTGTTGACGATCAGCCTGACATCAAGTTAGCTAGCATTCCTCCATATTTCCCTGATACAGGGTACTTGAAGGAAAATAATGGTTGGATTGCATTCTTGATTGTGCAGCGGGATAATAAGCTTGGAGAAAATCCACAATTTATCTCCAAATTGGACCTATCTAATTTAAAGTTGACCCAGGAACAATACATGAAGTCGGATGCTGTGGTATCCACTTTCAAGTTCCCTCTCACAGCACCAACTCCCAAGGAAGCTGGAAAGTTCCAGTTTAGATTAGTGTTGAGGCATCTTGTGTATTTCGGTTGCGATTTGGACATTCCATTGGTGATGGAAGTTGAGAATAAGCCAATGGAAGCTGTTGGTAAAGACTTATATGAAATTGAAGATCCTACCGAGGATTCGCTAGCCGGTGCCTTGGCCCAGCTCCGTGGAGAATCTGTTAGGAAAATTGAGGATGAATATTCGAGTTCTGATGAAGATGAAAGCGATGACGAGGATGAAGTTGAAGATTGGACAGATATAGACACAGACACCGAAGTAGAAGAAGATGCTGTTGATACTAAGAAGAATTGATGTGTATTGTATGTATTAAGATTTGCAATGATTTTTTAAAAACTTAATTAAAGCGAAGGTGTGCCATTTCTTGGTGTGTTATTACCACCTTTTCTTAGCACCCGATTAGCGTAATCGATCAATTGGCTGTTTCCGTCTTGAGTCACAAAGAATTTCTTTCTTAGCTTGTCTTTCCAAACAATAACCCCAATCTCCTCACCATAATTGAGCAGCTTTTCAAATTCCATATCTGTTGAAAAGTCTTTGTACAAGTAACCTTTGAAACTTTGGATTCTGTCCAATTCGAGCTGCCACAGTTTTATTTGGTCTACCACTGTAGGTGGAAGAATTTCCAAAGCAACCTGGTTTGCTGCATTCACATTTCCAACAGAACTTTCAAATTCTAATTTTTTGGTCATTCTTTCTTCTGCCTGTTTGATCATCCAAGAATGAGCATGAGTTTCCAGATAGTTAATGATTTGATCGGCAGTGATTCCATTCAATAATGCATTTCTCACAGATTCCCGTGTGATCGAGCCGGTCACCATGTTTGCAAATCTAGCCTTCAAATGAACAAACAGGTTCAAAATCGCAATCTGGAGAGGTGATGATGTATAACAATACACTTTGAAGTTTGTCTCCAGAACAATCGAATTCTGGTTGGTGTTTCTGTTCTCTTTGGCACTACTAATCTCCTGGTTGATTGAAGCAGAAGCAGTCTTGAAATTACAATGCTCAGAAGTCAAAGTGGTTGCCAATCTCGTTGGATAGAAATACCGTTTGTTGCTCTCGGAAGATGGATAATAAATGAGCCCGTAATCTATTAAATCCTCCAACATGATCAGCTGTGTATCACTTAGCGTACTAACAGGATATCCTTGGCCCAATTCCAAGGAACCAAGCATGAAAATGAAATTGAGAACGTCCACTGGATTCATCATTAATTTTTCAGACATTTTGAGATATTGTAATAACAAGGTCCATATTTGCGAGTTGATGTCCTGCAGTAAAAATTGAAATCCATTTTGAGTAATCAGAAGTTTCTGGAGGGTCTGTAAAGAGGATGTTGTAGTCTGCTTGTCGGGTTGAAAATCAAAATCCTCGCCCAGATCTTCTCTCTTCTTTCTATCAGAAGGCAGCTCCATGAGTCCACTGTATCGGAGTAAGGTGAGAACACCAATGCTAGGTAATTCTTTAATTTCCGAACCAACCATGAAATGCAAGATATTTTCCCATTTAGATAAACAGTAACGATCCAAAAACTCCACAGTGATTTTTTGGTCTTCATCGTCGTCAAACAGGCCGTTCAATTTGTTCTCCGGTTCCTCTGATTTCATTCGATCATCCTCAAGAGTCTCTGTCTGTTTATCTTCCTTGTTGATACTGCTACCAGTTAAGGCATTTCTGAAACTTTGACGAAACATTGGGTTTAGCTGTACCAGCACAACCTGTGTGGGCTGTCCTGTTTGTGGATGAACAATTTGTTTTTTAAGTTCTTTCAAAAGGTTCAGAGCTTTGAGTCTTTTTATGGAATCATTTTGGTAGATCTTACTTAAATTTCTTGATCCATTCGAAGAGTTCGTTTTAATCCATCGGCTCAAATCAGAATACAAGATGGAGTTGTCTTGGAACAACATGGTCATGATGTAGAATTTTGCCAAAGAGGGCAACAATCGAAATATTGCAAGACATGTTTCTGGAGACTTGTATAATTGTAGATGGACAGTTTCAGGCAGATTATCCAAATATTCGTTGATGGTAGACTTAAAAAGCTCTGAGTGGCCACTGGAAGCAGATGACTCTGCCATCGTCAGTTCAGTTCCAGTAAAAGGCTTGTGATTTGTCTGTGTCTTGTTTGGTCTCAAGAGCAAGAAAAAGTCAGATAATGCATATATTTTGTAGTCGTGCACAGAATCGGAAAGCACAAGGCTAAAAAAAATTTTTAAGAGGGATCAAGGAGTTGTTTTATTTGAACACAAAGGGTCTAGAGACACGCAATTCGACTGGACCGTGCCGAGATTCTTGTAGACTGCAGAATGGCCACCAAGAGGAAACATTCCGATGGCTCTGATGCTGCCGAGCCCATGGACATCCAGGACGATTTCGATGAACTTTTGCAACCAAACTACAAGGGAAAGGCCTTGACGGATCCAATCAACACTGCCGAAGATAAATGGAATTTATTGCCTGCATTCTTGAAAGTGAAGGGATTAGTCAAACAGCATTTGGACTCATTCAATTTTTTTGTTGACACAGATCTTAAAAAGATTATTCGTGCTAATGAAAAAGTGTTAAGTGATGTGGATCCGGAGTTCTACTTGAAATATCTCGACATCAGAGTCGGATACAAAAGCAGCTCTAACTCGAGCCAGATTGAAGTATTGTTACCTCCTCATGAATGTCGTCTTAGAGATTTAACCTATAGTGCTCCGATTTATGTGGATGTGGAGTACACTAGAGGCCGCAAAATCATCATCCATCGGGACTTGGAAATTGGAAGAATGCCAATCATGTTGCGATCCAACAAATGTATATTAAATGGCCGAAACGATTCGGAAATGGCATATTTGAATGAATGTCCTTTGGATCCTGGTGGATATTTCATTGTCAATGGAACAGAAAAGGTCATTCTTGTCCAAGAACAATTGAGCAAAAATAGAATTATTGTCGAAGCAGACGAGAAAAAGAATATAGTTCAGGCCTCAGTGACATCCTCCACACACGAAAGAAAATCTAAGACCTACGTCGTGACCAAAAACGATAAAATCTACCTCAAACACAACTCTATCAGTGAGGAGATTCCTATTGTGATAGTACTGAAAGCTGCAGGAATAGTCTCCGACCTCGAAATCTTGCAAGTAGTTTGTGGTAACGATTCTGTGTATCAGGATTTGTTTGCCGTGAACTTTGAAGAAGCTGCCAAGTTGGGTGTTTATTCACAAAAAGAAGCATTGGAATATATTGGTAAGAAAGTCAAAACCATCAGAAGATTAAACGCTCCAAAATTGACCATTCTGCAAGAGGGTATAGAAGCCATTGCCACTACAGTGATTGCCCATATTACGGTGGAAAATCTAGATTACAGAGAAAAAGCACTCTATATTGCAATCATGACAAGAAGAGTTATCATGGCTATGCATAATCCAAAACTTGTTGACGATAGAGATTATGTGGGAAATAAACGTCTTGAGCTTGCTGGTCAATTGATGTCTCTTTTATTTGAAGATCTTTTCAAAAAGTTCAACAACGATTTCAAAGCTAATTTGGATAAAATTTTGAAGAAACCAAGCAGAGTGTCTGAGTTCGATGCTTTGCTGCATATCAACATTCATTCAAATAATATCACCACTGGACTCAATAGAGCAATCTCGACCGGCAATTGGTCTTTAAAGAGATTCAAGATGGAGCGTGCGGGTGTGACTCACGTTTTAAGCAGACTCTCGTATATATCAGCTTTAGGTATGATGACTAGAATTTCTTCTCAGTTCGAGAAATCGAGAAAAGTTTCTGGTCCTAGAGCTTTGCAACCTTCACAATTTGGTATGCTCTGTACATCAGATACTCCAGAAGGTGAAGCATGTGGTCTGGTGAAGAATTTGGCTTTAATGACCCACATCACAACCGATGACGAAGAAGAACCAATTAAGAAACTTTGTTACATTTTGGGAGCAGAAGATATATCAATTGCAGATAGTACTACTTTGCACACAAGTGGAACTTTTGGTGTTTATTTGAATGGTACATTGATTGGAACAACAAGATATCCAAGCACTTTTGTTTCAAAATTCAGGCATTTGAGACGGTCCGGAAAGGTGTCATCTTTTGTTTCTATTTTCACCAACATCCATCATTCTGCTGTTCATATTGCTGCAGACGGAGGTCGTATTTGTCGTCCACTAATAATTGTGGAAAATGGAAAATCCAAAGTTAAAGCATCGCATTTACGGAATTTGAAGAATGGAGATTGGTCTTTTGATGATTTCTTGAAAAATGGCTTGGTTGAGTATCTTGACGTTAACGAAGAGAATGATTCTTACATTGCATTGTATGAGGATAACATGACGAAATCAATGACCCATTTAGAGATCGAGCCATTCACTGTTCTCGGTGCCGTTGCAGGTCTTATTCCATATCCGCATCATAACCAATCTCCTAGAAACACTTATCAATGTGCTATGGGTAAGCAAGCTATTGGTGCCATTGCATATAACCAATTCAGAAGGATTGACACTCTGTTATACTTGATGTGTTATCCTCAACAGCCATTGGTCAAAACTAAAACTATTGAGCTAATTGATTACGACAAACTTCCTGCAGGTCAAAACGCTACAGTCGCTGTCATGTCGTATTCTGGTTACGATATTGAAGATGCTTTGGTTTTGAATAAGGCCTCCATTGACAGGGGTTTTGGAAGGTGTCAAGTGTTGAGAAAAACCACTGCAGTGCTTAAAAGATATCCAAATCATTCAAAAGATATTCTTGCTGGTATGAGAGTGAATGAGCAAGGAAATCCTGTGTTCCAGCATAGAGCTTTAGGGCCGGATGGATTAGCAGAAGTGGGGGTGGAAATTGAAAGTGGCCAAACATTCATCAATAAGTGTGTTCCAACTAATGCTACCGAGAGCGTGGTTGGTGGTCAGCCAACTATTAATAATCAACAACAACACAGAGAGACTCCTGTGAATTATAGAGCACCTGTTCCAAGTTATGTTGACCAAGTGATGATGTCTGTTAGCGATAATGATCAGGCGTTGATTAAAGTTCTTTTGAGACAAACTAGAACACCAGAGCTTGGAGATAAGTTTTCGTCCAGACACGGCCAGAAAGGTGTGTGTGGTATCATTGTGCAACAGGAGGATATGCCTTTCAACGATGAAGGTATATGTCCTGATATTATCATGAATCCGCATGGATTCCCATCCCGTATGACTGTGGGAAAGATGCTGGAACTTGTTTCTGGAAAGGCTGGTGTTTTGGAAGGTTCTTTACAATATGGTACTTGTTTCGGAGGTTCAAAATTGGAGGACATGTCTAAAATCTTGGTTGATAAGGGATTCAATTACAGTGGTAAGGATATGTTGTACAGTGGAATTACTGGTGAGGCGTTGCAAGCATATATTTTCTTTGGGCCTATCTATTATCAAAAATTGAAGCACATGGTGGTGGATAAGATGCATGCGAGAGCAAGAGGTCCACGCGCGGTTCTAACCAGACAACCCACTGAGGGTAGATCGAGAGATGGTGGTCTTAGATTGGGAGAGATGGAGAGAGATTGTGTGATTGCATATGGTGCTTCACAGCTGCTTCTTGAGAGATTAATGTTGAGCTCAGATGCTTTTGATGTTGATGTTTGTGGCTCTTGTGGATTGATGGGCTATAATAGTTGGTGCACCTCGTGCAAGACCAGTGAAGGCGTTGTCAAGATGACGATTCCTTATGCTGCCAAACTACTTTTCCAAGAACTGATCTCGATGAACATTGCACCAAGATTGAAATTGGCGGACGTTTTCTAGATTTGTATTTCATTATGTCATGAGAATAGACCGATAAAACGATAGGATTATGTTTCTACTCACTGATGTGGCCGACGTGGGCTTTCAATGTCAAGCTGATCTGTCTTATCGGAATCTGAAGCGGCCTCTGTGAGCTTAGAAAGTAATGTATTCGAGCTGGTGAGATGATTTGTTGGAGATGAAAAACTTCGGATGGCAGCAGGTGATGTTGGCTTGAGCATATCGGCTTTTGTCAGAGTTGATGGTGAATCTTCAGAAAGACAGTTGGGCGATAAGTTTGGGATAGGAGAGGAAGTTAATGACACATCTCTCTGGTCGTTGAAAGGTGTGAAGACGGTCTTGGATTTTCCAGCAGTGGAAGGCGCATTTGAAGTTGTTCTAGTAGATCGTGGAGTCGAGATAGCAGAAGCGGTTCGTTTTTTAGGGACAATTAGTTTGGTATCGAGAGTTGGCAAACTTGCAGGTTCGTGTTGTTTTTCTGGAGCCGGAAATGCTTTGCCGTAAAGAGTTTCCTGTTCCATCAGGTCTGAGGATTCATATCCATCGCTGTATTCAGCTGACATTGAGCCTAAAGATTGGGATATAGATAATGTTGGAAGGAAGGAATTAGGATATATTTGCAAATGATGAAATTGAACCTGCACGCGTCGCGTCGATAGACGAATAGTGGATTTACCAATCTGGGATTTTTTTTTCTAAATTTTTTTTTTTTTTTTGAAAGAAAATTTTTAGAACTAACTATATACATTGTACTCAACTTACAGGTCTTGTATTACAATCCATCATGGGAAAGGCCAAGAAATCGACTAAGAAGTTCCAGGCTAAAAACCTGAAAAGTACTATAGAACAGAGAAAAAAGGTGCAAAAGTACAACAAGCTCCACAAAAAATCAAAGAATTCAAACCCACGTACTGATCCAGATGACGATAAAACTAACAAGGAAATTTTCCAGGACATGGATGTGGAGGAATTTTTAGAATCTGGATTTGAGGTTCCAAAGAAAAAGGAATTCAAAAAAATTGACGATGATGAAGACCAAGATGAAGACCAAAGTTCGGAGGAAAGTGATGCAGAATTGCATGAACAAGATTTAAAGGATTTGGAAAAAGACGATCCAGAATTCTATAAATACTTGCAGAACAATGACAAAGATTTACTTGATTTCAAACCTGTGAATCCAATGGATGTTATGAGTGAATCTGAAGAAGAAGAAGATGGTCAGGATCAGGCTCAAGAGCATATTGAAGGTCAAGCAGACGAAGATGATGATGCTACCGAGGTCACAATGGAATTGGTGAAGTCTTGGGAGGCCAACTTGAAATCGTCTACTACTACCATTAAGACTTTAAAAACCGTGGTTATCGCGTTCAAATCTGCAGTGAACATGGATTCTGGTGAACGGTACAGATACTCAGTCACAGATGAGAAGGTTTTCCATTATTTAATGATTCTTGCTTTAAAACAATTACCTTTATCCATTCAAAAACTAACTCCATACAAGAAATCATACAACTCTACAAGATCAATTCCTTCAAATAACAAAAAAGTTTCTCAGATCACCACGATTTTGAAGTCTCATGCAGGTTCTTTGATCATTCTCCTCAACGATATCACCAATACTGAAACGGCTACTTTGGTGTTGCAATCTGTCCAAGAATTGCTACCTTACTATATTTCCTTGAGAAAACTTCTCAAAGAGATTATCAGCTCGGTGGTGACTGTGTGGAGCAGCACTAAAGATGTTGAAACTCAAATTTCTGCTTTTGCTTTTTTGAATAACTCAAGTAGGGAGTATCCAAAAGCGGTGTTAGAAATGGTGCTGAAAAGCACTTACTCTAGTTTCATCAAACGTTGCAGACAAACAAGCATTCACACTATGCCAATGATCAATTTCCAGAAGAATTCTGCAGTGGAATTGTTTGGTGTGGATGAGAATTTGGGCTACCAGATTGGTTTTGAATTCATTAGACAGTTGGCCATTCATTTGAGAAGCAGTGTGAATAATGCAACAAAAGATAGTTATAAGAGCATTTATAACTGGCAGTACTGTCACTCGTTGGATTTCTGGTCCCGTATGATTTCGGTGCATTGCAATCCAGAAAAGGAAGCTTTAAGAAAGAAAGAAAGTCCTCTCAGACAATTAATATATCCGCTAGTTCAGGTCACTTTGGGAGCTATCAAGCTGCTTCCGACAGCCCAATTCTTCCCATTGAGATTCTATCTTATTAGATCATTGATCAGACTGTCTCAGAACACTGGTGTGTATATTCCATTGTTCCCATTGCTCACTGAAATTTTGGGCTCTTCTGCCATCAACAAAATGCCTAAATCTTCCTCTTTACAAGCTGTTGATTTCGACCATGTGATCAAGGTCAACCAGGCATATCTTGGCACAAGGATTTATCAAGAAGGATTGATTGAACAGTGTTTGGAGTTAATCTCAGAGTTTTTTGTTCTTTATTGCAAAAGCATTGCATTTCCTGAATTGATCACTCCAGCAGTCATCTATCTCAGAAGATACATGAAGAAGTCTAAAAATGCCAAGTTTTCCAAGCAATTGAGCAATCTTGTGGACAAAATGAACTCGAATGCAAAATTCATCGAGACAAAGAGGTCTTCGGTGGAATTTGGACCAAATAATAAAGCAGAAGTTAACAAATTTTTGCAGGAAGTGAATTGGGATAAGACTCCGTTGGGATCGTATGTGGCAGTTCAAAGAGAGGTCAGAGAGGCTCGTGCTCGTGTTTTGAGAGAATCCTTGGAATCCGATAATGGGGATGATCAGGAAGACGATGACGAGATTGCAGTTGATTCTGACGCACAGGATGACGACGAGGACAACAACAACGAAGAGTAGTGGTTGTATAATAGAAGCGTATATATAATTATTTTCACGGCTGTGCATTTTTTTGCCTGGGGTCGAAAAAGGTAAATTTACAGATAAAATGAAATTAAGCAGGTGTTAAAGGCGAACGTGTTGGAGTTGAAGATGAAAATTGCTCTTATCAGTCTTTTTGCTCTTGGAGTTGGGGCAAATCAAGCTGTTCTAGATACACGATTATCCAGTAATGGCCCAAGTTGTCCTATAGACAGTCCACTTTCGTGCACCAACTCCTCAGAGGTTGCCGACAGCTGCTGCTTTGAGTACCCAGGAGGAGTCTTATTGCAGACGCAATTTTGGGATTATTATCCTCCTGTTGGTCCAGATGATATGTTTACTTTACACGGTCTTTGGCCAGATCTTTGTAATGGCCAATACGAACAATTTTGTGACAGCTCGATGTACATTGATAGTGCTGAGGCGATTTTGAAGCAGTTTGGACAGACAGAATTATTGGATAAGATGAATAGAGTTTGGAAGAATTTCAACGGAAAAGATGATGAATTATGGGTCCATGAGTTTAACAAACATGCTACATGTATGAGCACTCTCAAATCTTCGTGTTATACTAGATATGAAGAACATCATAACGTTGTTGATTTTTACAACCGTACCGTTGAGTTGTTTGAGACCCTGCCAACATATCAATGGCTGGCTGGAAATGGAATAGTGCCTTCACAGGAACAAACATATACCAAACAACAGATTTCAGATACCTTACAAGCCCATTTTGGTCAACCGGTGTATTTCAAGTGCAACAGATACAATGCTCTTCAAGAGGTTTGGTATTTTCATCATTTGAAAGGATCGGTCTTGAATGGAGATTTTGTTCCAATTCCAGCCATGTTAAATTCCCAATGTCCTGAAACAGGAATCAAGTTTCTGCCCAAGGATTTCAAGCCGTCTCCAACAGATCCCGGTAATCCAGGCCCTACTCCTACGGGACGCACCATGACTGGCTATTTAAAACTCCAAGGAGAAAATGGTTGTCTTATTAGCAATGGAAAATGGTATGTTTCTGGAACATGTGCAAAATACACTCTTTCCAAAGCTCCATTTGGAGGCTACAATTTGAAATCTTCCAAAGGTTATTGTGGCATTGACCAGCAAGGGTATCTGTCATGCACCAGAGACACCAAAGCCATGCAATTTGCATACGATAAGTCTTCTGGTCTTTTAACTTACGGTGGAGTCAATAGATGGTCAGCCGAGGAAAGACCTTCAGGATGGAAACAGGTTCCAATCAAACCCGATTACGATGGACCACTGCAATTCAAGCTGCACTTTCAACCAACCAATTAGACCTTTATAAAAAGCTATTACTCGCTGCTGATGTCAATGCTGAGCTAATACATCCCCTAAAAAAACTATCAACGGCCTTCTCTCACTAAATTCAAGATTCATTATAGGATACAGTAGCAGTTCTTCTCTTTATTTTCCCAGACTTCGAAAATGTCTGAACTCACAAACCTCTCTCCTGAACCTGCATCTCCAGATGAGATACCTCTTGGTGTGCCGGCAACTCCATCCTCAAGAAGAATATCTCTCCGGTTTGTTAGATTTTTTGGGGCTGTGCAGCAATATTCAACACTACCAATGGCAGTGTTTGCAGTGGTGCATCTATCAGGAGTGGTTGTTGCACCAGCAATAGCTGGAATCGAAGTAGCTGAACAAATGATATCGCTTGGTAGAGAATTGTACCAAGTTGCAGCTATTGAAAGTCTTCTTTTCGCCTCTCTCGCTCTCCATGTGGCAAGCGGAATATGTCTACGAATAGCCCGTAAATGGGACAACTATGTCAAGTATGGCAGAACCAAACAAAGAACAGGCAAAAGTCCTGTTCCTGGTGCTCCAGAAAAAGATGAGATCATGGACAAAAACAAAGGTCTTGGGGGGATTTCTTCACTGTTTGGATTTGGATCCAGGCAATCACTCAGCTATAGATTTCTTGGATTATCGCCCCTCAGTTTCTCTGGATATCTTTTAATACCACTACTGGGAGGACACATTTTTGAAGAAAGACTGGCTCCTTTGTTTGTGGACGGAGATTCTTCGTTTATTGATCTATCGTACGTTTCACATGCCATATCTCTCCATCCAATAAAGACCTCGGTAGGATTGGTGCTTCTGACTATAATTGCATCCTACCACATGCTTGGCGGTTGTCTTAGGTATTTGAAGCTTTTCAGTTTAAAGGCTCGTAAGGGAGCATACACAGCAATTGGAATGATTTCTCTATTGGCAAGTTTTAGTGTTTATTCCATCTCTAAGATGGATTCTGTCGTGGGCAGCACTGCCCGGAGGTTTACGAAATATCTTAGCATGACGACATCTCCTTAATAATTCACACTATATATACAAGCAAATAGAAGGGAAACTCATCCGGAACATGATTCGCAATTCTCTGGTTCTCCCAGTTTGCATGAAAGAACCTTGTCATCATAGATATCGAATGAATGGCCGTTTTCAGCTTTTCTCTTCTTGAATGGTTCGGTAGGCTCAGAAACACTTCTCTTGAAATTATTGGGGTTCAACGTGAACTTGATGGCAGCAGCAGCTGCTTGGGTTCTTAAATAATAAATACCTGTCTTGAGACCTTTTTTCCAGGCATAAAAATGCATGCTGGTCAGTTTCGACATTGTAGGGTTTCTCAAAAATAGATTCAAGCTCTGTGATTGATCCACGTATGGAGAACGATCTGCAGCCATATCAATCAAGGTTCTTTGTTGCATCTCCCACACAGTTTTATATAATTCTCTAATTTCCAATGGAATCCTTTCGATTGTTTGAATAGAGCCGTCATTGCGCATGATCTCATTTTTCATATCATTGTCCCACAGGCCCAAAGAAACCAAATCATTTATCAAATACTTGTTCACCACTTGGTATTCACCAGCCAAAACACGTCTGCTATACATGTTGGATGTGATTGGCTCAAAACACTCGTTGAATCCAAAAATTTGTGAAGTAGAAGCAGTAGGCATCAAGGCAACAAGCAATGAGTTTCTAACTCCATATTGCTTGATCTCATTCTTCAGGCTTGTCCAATCCCAAAGATCTGAAGGTTGAATTTTCCACATGTCAAACTGATAGATCCCTTGCGAGATTGGAGAGCCTTCATATGAAGAATACTTGCCATTCACTTTAGCAAGTTCCATTGAAGCCTCCAAAGCAGCATGATAAATGGTCTCAAAGATCTGAATGTTCAATTTTCGAGATTGTGGGGAGCCAAATGGATAACGAAGCTTGAAAAAGGTGTCTGCCAGACCTTGAACACCAACAGCAACAGGACGATGTTTCATATTGCTGATCTCCGCCTCTTTGATGGGATACTGACCAATATCAATCACCTTGTCCAGGTTACGTGCCAAAACCTTGCAGATATCATGAAGTTGCTGGAAGTCAAAATAAGGTTTGTCATTATCAACTTTCACACAACTTGGTAAAGCAACCGATCCGAGATTGCAAACGGCAGTCTCATCTTTCGAAGAATATTCCACGATCTCACAGCACAAATTGGATGATTTGATAGTTCCCAAATTTTGCTGGTTTGATTTCCGATTACATGCATCTTTGTACAACATGAATGGATTGCCTGTCTCAGTCTGTGCAACCAATATTGCGTGCCAAAGCTTCTGAGCTTTGACCTTTCTAACAAATCGCTCTTCAGCCTCGTATTTGGAGTACAATTTGACAAACTGGCTACCATAGCAGTCACTCAAGCCTGGACACTCATCCTCAGAAAACAAACACCAATCCTGGTCTTTTTCAACTTTCTCCATAAATAGATCCGGAATCCAAAGGCCATAGAACAAATCTCTTGCTCTACTTTCCTCTTTCCCATGATTTTTCCTCAGATCCAAAAACTCGAATATATCGGCATGCCAAGGCTCTAAGTACATGCAGAAAGCGCCGGGTCTTTTATTTCCCCCTTGATCCACATACTTTGCCGTGCTATTGAACACTTGTACCATGGGAACTAAACCATTTGAAGTTCCATTGGTACCAGAAATGTATGTTCCAGAGGCCCTGATGTTAGAAATATGGACCCCGATACCTCCAGCACCTTTTGATATTAAAGCCGATTTATGGACGGTCTTGAAAATATCATCTATGGAATCCCCTTCCATGGCCAGTAGAAAACATGAAGAAAGACTAGGACTCTCAGTCCCAGCATTAAACAACGTAGGAGATGCATGAATGAAATATTTCAAGGACATCAATTCATAAGTTTCTAAAGCTTTCTCCAGATCATCTTTATGGATGCCCAATGAAACTCGCATGAATAAGTACTGCGGAGTCTCACAAGAGCTTCCATTCTTCTTCAATAAATAAGAACGTTCCATGGTCTTGAACCCAAAGAAATCCAACTGCATATCTCGGTTAGAATCAACTGCTTTGTCGATCACGTCTCTATTTTTCATCACTGTGTCATATAAATCTTTGGCCACTAGGGCTTTGAACCGTCTATTCCGACTGGGTATATGATTCCTCATTATCTCTATATTGTCAGAAAATTTTCGTGGGAGACGTTTTTGTAGATAACGACAACTGACTCTTGCTGCTAACACCGAGTGATCATGGTGTCTGGTAGTTAACGAGGCGATTGTCTCGGAAGTCAAGTCTATCAACTGTTGAACAGTCAGTGAAGGGGGGAGGCCACTCACCACCTTGTCCACAATGGAATTTATGTCCAGAAAGTCGGTATTGAGCTCATCTGTCAAACCTTCCAAGTAGTGTACTAGTTGGTCTCTATTGAATAAAGTTTCTCTATTGCTCTCCGGATCTTGGATCACCGTTTTGATGTCCGCCGTCATCTTATCAAGTCAAAATCCAGTTTTGCGTTTCTTCGTCGACGATTTACCAAGTTTTTTGAAAGGGTATCATTCCCGACATGTCAAAAGGCGAGAAACCCAACGGAACTTAGAACTTTTTCTCTTCCTGGATGCACCTAATTATATTTCCAAATTAAGAAATCCAGATAATTACATCCTTGCACTGGGTTTATCAATCATGTCTTCGCAATGCAATAAGTCAGAATCCATTTTGCATTGGTAAGAAGGTAACGACAAGCTGCTGTCCATTCTTCATTTGAACTTCGCGCAGAAGGGCGAATGTGGTATCCGGCAACTTTGTCCTTTGCCATCTTGTAGGGCAAATCGTTAGAATCGTCTAATTGTTTCAACTTTTGGCCAATTTGATTGACTATATCTACCAAAGCCACCATTCCAGCATCCAGTTTGTTATGTGTGAAGATGCGACCAATTGAAAACTCTCCAGAACTAAACAAATCTAAAGTTTGTTTGCTTACACCGCTAGAGTCTCTCTCAAATTTTTCTATTCTCGAAGTAGATCCCATAGGAATTATTCGATATCTGTCCAGTTGGAAATTAAGTAATTTAACCACAGTGGCCAAGAGTAATGCCAGTTGTCCTAATGCGGCATTTATTTCATGCCATGAAACTTTGACGTCGTCCAAGTTGCCCAAACGAAGTCCATTGATGGTTCCAAATTGATCGTCGTGAGATATTAAAAACACATCAGTAAACACATTCGTCTTCCTAAGTGAGTCTAGTTGGTTCAAATTATATTCATACAATGACTTCACTCGTTCTCTCTCGTTGACAAACTCGAATAGTTCAAGATCGTGCTGATTTTTCTTTTTACAGAGTTCCTTTTCTTGCAAATTCAATTCGTCTAGCTGTTTCTCGATGTCAACTAGTTCGGTAGTTAGGTCTTCCTGTTCCTGCTCTGCTCTTCGCAGCTCTTCCAAAAGCTGCATTTCCTCCTCTTTCAAGTTTTGTAATTCGTTCATAGCTTCTTGTGCCTTGCTTCTATTTGGAGCATTCTGTGCGGTGAGTTTTTTGAGGAATTGAACATAAGTATCTTTTTCCTTTGTAAGCTGTTCAAACCGATGTTTCAATTCTCCAATCAATGTATGGGCACAATCACTGCAGACTGGATAATCTATTTCATATTTGCATGACAGAATGTTGAAAATATTATCCAAAGAATTGACTCGGTCACTAACGGAAACCCGTTCCAATGCTGTGTCTGGTTTCTTATCGTCTAAAATCACAAACGATCCATCATCAAGATGATTGCCTTCCATTTTTTTCGCACTAACTAGAGGTTTCCCACCACTACTTTGTATGGCCTCTTCAAAGACTTTGAGTCTTTCTTCAGGAATAATCGGATATTCATCTGTAAATTCTTCTTGTTTGTTGGTTTTTGCCTCCTCCGTCGGTCTTTGACCATAATTTAATGTCAGTAAATGTTTTTGTGCATTGCTCAAGCCCTCCAACGACTCGTCTATTACAAGAGGTAGCTTGCATCGCTGGCATGTGTATCCCGACATGATTGTTTATCAACACGTAAAACAGGACTGATAACAAGGATTGTGTATTTTACAACAATTAAACGCATAATTTTTTGACACAGCCAGAAATAAAGGAATTAAAGAGATCTTTATGTTGAAAGCCAGAGAAAAATATTAACTATGTACCTGATTTTTCTATCTCTCTTCTAGAGCGAAAACCACATCCTTGTGCTTTTTAGGATCGTAAGGATCAATCAAAAACTTGGAAAACAATTTCAAATTCTCCACACCTCTAATTTCGTTACCAAGCAAAGGCATCTTCACCAAATGATAATCCTCGTAAAGCTCATCCATTTGATCAAGATACTTTCTTTGCATCTTCCATCTCGATTGGCATCTCTTACATTCGTCATCCTCAGCAAAAAGAAGCTGGTTGACCACAATCGAATTCACATCCATGTTGTACTTCATCAAATCCTGTATCAATCTTTCAGTCTCGTACAATGAAAGGAATTCGGATATGCAAACACAAACAAAAGTGGTGAGCTCTGGATCCTGGAATTGCTTATTAACTTCAGTAACTTGCTCCTTGATTTCTGCAAGTTTGTTGAACATCTCCGTCTTTTGATCACCACCCATCATATTCAGCAAAGGACCGAGTCTTCCACTGATCTCGTTGAACTTGCCCAAAAGCTTTTCCAAGGTTGATGGAAGTTGCAAAAATCTAAGTGTGTGTCCAGTTGGGGCTGTGTCAAACACAATCGTGTCGTATTTAATGACCGTGGAATCCTCGTTCTTTTGGTTCTTGATATGTTTTAAAACTTCCATGAACGAAAAAGCTTCATCAATCCCGGGAATAGATCCAGTCACCTCAGACATCATTCCATTCAATGGATCACTCTGATCCATTCCCGATCCGTTGTTAGCAATGAATTCTTCCAATGAAGAAGAAGGATCAATCTCCATACATGACAAATTCTTAATTCCCTCCACGTTTCTAGCATCTTTACCAAACTTCTGGTCAAAAGCATCAGAAAGATTGTGTGCTGGATCTGTAGAAATAAGCAAGTAATTCTTGGATGGGTTGTGAAGGGCTAGTTGGATGGCAATAGACGAAGACGAGGTGGTTTTACCAACACCTCCTTTTCCCCCCACGAAAATCCATTTGAGACTCTCGTGCGCCACAATTTCTCTCAAGCTAGGTTCAACTTCAAAGTCGGCCATTATGATGATATGCTAAGAGTTCAAAAGCCTATGTTTATTCCTTTGACGGGTACTATTAATGTTTGTCTTGCACGTTGTGGTTTTTTTCTTGGAACATTCTTTTTCTTCCATCGCAGAGCGCGTCGATGGACGCGTCGATTATTATATATGTACATACTATGGCATTCATCGGCGACGAGCAAAGAACTGGGCATTGAGTCTTGTTGAAGACTCCACGTCTATACAGCTGGTGAGCAATCGTTTCTGGATCCATCCAGACAATTTGGCTTGAATATGAGGTCTAGAATACCGAGAATCCAAAAGATAGATAACGGCATAATCGTTGATGTTTCTAATAGCACGACCAACACTCTGGTTAACAGCCTTCATACAGATGTTTTCATAGAAATCTTTAGCATTCTCCGATGCTTGTTTTTGAGATCCTCCACTTTCAATGGTTGTAGATTCTATGTATTTTCTTTTGGCAATAAGATCTCCACTGAAAAGATTCGGGAAAGGCAATCCCACCATGATCACAGCTCGTGCAAGATCATTTGAGAAATTGATCCCTTCCGACATCTTTCCACCAACCACTGCAAACAGAACTGAGCCCGCGTCTGTATTTGCAACTGCCGAATATTCCTGCAACATATTCTCAATGCTTGAATCTTTAGGCTCTGTGAAGAGTTTCTTGGTTGAATTGATTCTGCTAAAGATATTGTTTGTTTTCCATCGATCTAAAGTTTGGTCCAGATACTTATAACTTGGGAAGAAGATCACTGCACCATGAGGAACACTCGACAAAATTGATAAAATGGCTTCTCCCAGTTGGTCAATCATTTGATTATCGTTTCTTCTATCAAATGAGAACTCGAAATTGGTGCTTTTGTACGAGGCAATTGGATACACATTCAAGTTTTCCGGAGGAATGATATGATCACAATTGAAGCGTTTAATTTTCGAGTTGTCAATGTATGGCACTAGAAAGTTGGTAAAGTCTGTCACAGGTTCCATAGTTCCTCCTGCCAAAATGACACATTTGCATTCCTCTACAACGTCTCGAAAAGCCTCGCTTGGATCCAACAACAGGTATTTCATCATCACTCCGCCGTTAGAATCCTTGTCAAAAAACAACTTTCCACTTCGAGAAGGATTTGAAAGACATTCTAGGAAAGAACGGATTTTGAAAAGCATTGGAGTAGCTGCTTTATGGTTTTCATCTGTTTTTTCCATGTAGCTCTCTAATTTAAACGCAATTTTGGATTTGGTCAAATACTTTTCCAATGAATGAAAATTCAACAGATCTCCAGTGCTGTTATCAAAAATATCCGCCATGTTGATTTCAGATCCCGGAATAATCTTGCCAGATTGACTGCGGTTCAAAAGAAATTTGGCTATCAAAGTCACCATCTTGGATAGCTTTGCCAAATTGATTCGATTCCCAGCATTCATCCGTGCTGAAAATTTGCTAACATACATTTTCAATGCCTTCCTTACTTTGAGCAATTCCGAAAGTGAAATTGAGGCAGAATTCAACGATGAAATAGTGTCTAGCAGATTATGAGCCTCATCAATCACCACTACCGAATCTTTCAAACTCAATCCTAAAACTTCACGAGTGGTTTTCTGTAGCAGCAATTGATATGGCAATGAAATAATCTCTGCTATATCTACACTGCTTCTGGAACTGTAGTACGGACAGATCTTATGATGCTGTCCTATCAAGTTCAAGTCCTCGATATCGCGCACTTGGGAGAACGAAAGATCTCTAAAATTGTTCACAAGGGCATCCGAATGCGGATCGTTAGATTTGGGCATATATGGACATCCTTTGTGGCCCTCCTGCTTGCCTTTTTGCAAGTCTAAACAGGCATCGTTGATTTGTTGGACATCTTTCAAAATGTTGACCTTTTCGTTGACACAAAGTTGTTTTCTAGAACCCAGAGGAAGATATTTAATGCGCTCTTTCACTCCCTCCAAGGAAGATGGAAATTCGGTCAACCGAAGTTGATCACTGAATTGACTCAATTGAGAATGTGTTCTTGAAGAAAAATAAATCTTACTTGGACACTCATTGATTTTGCTAGCCTTGTCCTTTGTTTCCGATCTTCCTTCGACTTGTGCCAATAAAGATTTAACTTCATCATTCATCTTGGAATTTCGATCTTTGATCGAACTATGCTCACCATCACTATGGTAATCTTCCGGTGCATAATCTTCAAAGTCGTCCTCCTCTTTCTTAGTCTGCGACTTTCGTTTCTTTCTTTTGGTCAAGTCCTCAAGTTCTCCAGTGACTACTTCACCCTCTTGATCAATCAACTCATCTAAATGTTTCTCATATTCCTTTGCATCTGCAATCAATCGGCCAATGATTTTATCTTTATATGCCTGTCTGACCCATTCTGGCTCGTCCTCATCATCGCTTTCTGCAGCAATCATTGCATTTTTCTCCTGCTTCTGTTTTCTCAACCATGTCATAGTCGAGCAAATAATTGATAATGTCTTACCAGTACCTGTTGGACTTTCGAATATGCCCAACTTATAATCGTTTGAGATCGTATCATAGATCGCATCCATCAGGTTGAGTTGCACATCATATGGAGTGAATGGATGGCTGAAAGTCTGTCCTTTGGACCGATTCCGTCGCATTTCATTGATAACCACCTCCACCATGTTCCAAGACCAGCGACTTTCCGATTTCAAGTGTTTTACTATCAAACTTCCTTAGATCTTTATGTCTTGTCTCGACCTCATACAATTTTTTTATTACGCGTCTACACAGCCCTAAAAATATTCCTCGCGTGGCTCATTCATCAATGCTCATGTTCGACTCGATCTCGCCAGCAGAATCGGTGTCTGATTTGGTGTCGGCAGTCTCTTGTAGGTCTTCTTGTAGGTCTTCTTTAAGGTTGCTAATGCTCTTTGTTCTCTTGGCCAATCTGTCGTCATCAGTATGGACTCCAGATCGCTTTGGAGAAGCCTCCTCAAAACCCTGCTGGCTCTCCTTCGCCACAACCTCGGGACCCGGTTTATCAGGCCTATCTATCCAATCAATCTTGATCATTTGAATAGATCCTGAGTCCTCATGCTCGTCCACAGAAGTCGTGCTTGTGGTGGTATTGAAAGACCCATAGGACTTTAAATGCTGATTGATTTCATCCACCGAGCTCTGGACATATACACTTCTTTCTAGAGCTCGAAGGTACTTCAACGCATGGTTCTCATTCACTTTATTAGGAGTCTCATCTTTTGTTGGCTGGTAATAGTTGTTGACTGAATCCACCACTGATTCCTGATTGGTGATCGTGTTCTTAATGGATGTCTTATACTCCTGTAATGTTTGCTCTGGCTCAGTTTCTATGTTGTTTATTTGTAGACCTGGACTTTTAAGAGTCAACGTGTTGGTCAAATGGTAAATTGTGAAGGGGGGGGAATCCCGAAAATCTGTTGACAATTTCTCAGCCAGTCTTTTCGCAAACGATTCAAGAGACTCTTCAAAAGCTCCGAATGGAATTCCACGTATGTACTTCAAATCGGCCTTATAAACTGTCTGGATTACTGTCAAAATCACCTCTTCAATTTGGATGACTGCTTCGTTCCATGGGGAAGAATGATTCTCCTTGATATAATCTTTATCCTCAAGGATCTGTGATATGGTCTGTTTTAGTGGCTCTTTGGATGTTAGTTAATCCTTTCCATGGCGTTTATTCATGCTACTTACGGGGTACCAGCTCCAAAACGTCGATTTGCTCCATTATTAGCGACTGATCAACACTTAATCTTGTTTTCTCCGGCACATTACTATTGACAAAATGTAAATAAGAAAAAAAATTAAGTGCCTAGAAATAATACTTATAGGGGGAGGCTCGCCACAAAAAGAAGAGATAACGAAACCAAATTTTATTCCTCTTCTTTTTCCAATTCCATGCTTACATCCAGGTGTTTGAGAAGTTCTTCCGGAGTTTATTTGAAAAGAATCAACCATTTCAGAATGTCCAGTCAATTTAAAGTCCAGAAGAATGATGACGAATGGAGGGCTGTGCTAAGTCCGGCTCAGTTTGCTGTTTTGAGACAGAAAGGCACCGAAAGACCATACACTGGAGAATACACAGAATTTAAAGGAACAGGAGTGTACAATTGTGCAGGTTGCGATGCTCCATTATACAAGTCGACCACAAAATTCGAAAGTCATTGCGGTTGGCCAGCATTCTACGAGGCACTTCCAGGAGCAGTGGTGACCAATGAAGATACTTCACATGGAATGACCCGTATCGAGATGGTTTGTAGTTCCTGTGGAGGACATCTTGGTCATATTTTCAAGGGAGAAGGCTACGATACACCTACAGATGAAAGACATTGTGTTAACTCTGTCAGTTTGAAATTCAAATCGAATTAAATGGAGACTTTTTGAAATTTAAAAATTGAAAAATATACCGGTCCATATTGTGCTTATAATTTCGAATCACTAACAATTAGTATCTTGTAAACCAGCAAAATCATAAACTCACTTACTAGTTCAAAGCATCGTAAGATTGGATCTGGATTCTGTATCCGTCTGGATCAGTAAGAATCGCAATGTTCTTCACCTCTGGATCCTTGTTGTATTCCACAAGCCAGTCAACAGAAGATCCAATTTCCGAAACCAACTTTTCTGGATTTTTGCACGAAATAGCAATATGGTCGAATCCAACAGCTTCATCGGTGTTCTTATCAAAAACATGGTAGCCACTAAAGGAAGAATCACTTTCAGTTCCATAATTGTGAGTCAATTCCACAATCGATTGCCTGGCAGCCTGGCCAACAGGTTGTTCTTTTCCTTCAACATATGCAGGATCATGTTCGTAGCCCAAAAAGTAGAGGTCGAACTCGGCAGCTGCAAAGTTCCTGGTGGAAAACAGCTTCATTCCTAATTTCTTCTGGTAAAATTCCAACGATTTCTTTGGATCCTTGACTCTGATCATCGAATGGTTCATTCTGTAAGAAGCCACATCAACACTACCTTCTTTCTTACCGATTTCGTTTTCAATCAACTCAATCCAGTATCCGTCAGGATCAAGAACAAACGCAATGTTTTTCTGTCTTCCATCCTCAAGTCTTTTCTTGAAAGTCACATTCTTGGAAAGAAAATCCTTTTGTGCCTCGGAAATATTATCAACAGAAACACACAAATGGCCAAAACCTTTATATGGTTCGGAATTACCATCAAACACTTTAGCTTTTGAGTTTTTCAATTGTCTCAATTCCACAACCCCATCTCTTTGTGCAACTGGTTTTCCAGCATATGGTTGGCCCTCAGCATTGAATGCAACAAATACTGACTTGTATTTTGAAGTCTCCACCTGTTTAATCTTACTCATTGAGAAAGTCACAACGTACCAGTCGACCGACCGGTCCAAATCAGACACATGTAGACAAGTATGGTTGGTCACAAACGACGAATCAACGGTCACCATTATATGTGTTAAGCAATGTTGCAATTGAGTTATTAAACAGTTTAAATGTTTGAATGAGTCTCCCAAACCTTCTAGCAATGTCTTCGTAATCTTGTTCCCCGTTTTTTTCGCCTATCGCTGCCACATTTGCGCCGTCGCAAAACAAGTAGAAAAGCATGCGTCGATCGTCCGTGTTTATCGAACCATAATCTAAAATATCTTTTGTTCAAGTTTTGGCTCCAGTACACACGGTTCAAACTTATGCTCGACACCCCGATGTCTCTACTTCTTTTTTCCATAGCGGTGGTGACAATTGTCATCTTTCTGTTTCCCCAGATCCGAGCCAATTTCACTGACATTGGCCTGGCTGCCCTTGAGAATCAATCGTCTGTCAGCTCCACAAGAAAGGAGACGGAGTCTGCAATTTATCGGTCGGTCGATGTTCCTCACGGATTGCCTTTGAATACTGGTCTTAGAATCCAAAGTGGGTACACTCTTCGAGATGGTAGTTTAAAAGATGTCTGGTTCACGGCACTCAAAAGAAATATATTATTTACCGTCGGAGATCAAAAACTCTCAGTTAAACAGATCAACTACTTAATTTCAGAGCTGGACAAGCAATTGACCCGGCTAAACTCAACAGAAAAAATTGGGTTGTGTTCTGATATGCTGAGCATGGAATGTCTGCTCACCATCTTCACTTGTTTTTTCGTCTCCGATAAAACTCTAGTGAGCTTCAACTCGACCGAACAATGCGACCTCGATTTCATTGTGGTAGACCAAAAGTATTTGGACAAAGCTCTTTCGGGGAAGTTTAAAACCATTGTGGTTATTGGAGACTTGGTCAGCCATGAAGATTTAAGGGTTGTCAATTTTAACTCGCTGGTGTCATTAAAAGATCCCGTAAACTCAAGCGAAACTTTCAATTATAACCCATTGAAAGATAGCACCACTTTCAATAACCAACCATACACGGAACTAATTGATGGAGTCGAATATCGGTACTACCAAAGAAGTTTTGTCTCAACTATTGCTTCGCAATTGATGTCTTTGACGTCACTATTCTCCTGGTCCGAGGAAGATAGACTTGTGGTTGCACTCACATCCTCGGATCCTATTTCCAAAAATAACATGTTGATCAAAGTTCTTTGTGGACTTATGTCTGTTAATTCCATTCTCATTATAGATGAAGCGGGTCTTAATATTGAAAAAATAGTTTCTGCAAACCCAACTATCTTGTCAGTGAACGAATCAACTTTGGGTAAGCTGGTCCTGACCAAAACAAGCATTTTCCGAAACCTTCTAGTGGGAAGATCTGAATATTTGAACTCTATTGGGATATTTAACAGTCTGGGTAGTCTCTTTCCACTACAGCTGAAATTAGTTTATTCTCTAAGATCATCGAACCCAATCGACTCAATACAATATAACAAGCTGAAAACAATCTTGCATTCAAGAATAGTCCGGGAAAAATACATTGTTGGCTCATTAGGGCCAATTTTAAAGACCAATTTATACGAATTTCGAATTATCAACAACCATTCGGCCAAATTTCAAGTACTAGACTTGGGGGTTTCCTCCAACTCTTTGGAACTCAAACTAAAGAAAAAAAGTGATGATGATACACTTGGACATCTGCATGCCAGAGGTTTCAATTTGGCAAAATTTGACCAAATGGAAGTTGACGAAGAGATGTGGGTCAATACTAGTATTTTTGGAAAATTTGGTAATGATGGATGTTTCTATGAATGTATTAGAAAAACATAATACTTTTAGGTGAAATTCCTTGGAATAGAGTCTTCCCAAACTTTGTCATAGATAAGTTCAGAATTTTCCCAAGCTTTTATTTTGCTAGTCAAATGATAATTGGTTTTATCGGCAGTCATATAAGACTTGGTTTCCAATTTGATATCCCAATCGTCTTCTTTCCGTCCCATAACGTATGTCCAACTGCATTCATTATAGGCAGACAACGGGTCAGCATCTTTAATTTTCCATATATTAGTGTTGCAACTGCCATGATAAATTCCAGACAACTCTGAAAAGTCTGGAATTCTCACACATCCCGAGTCTTGTATATCCGTCAATGTCCATTCGTCAGTTAAATAATCGTAAGTCACCGTTTTTTCTCTTCCATATGGCTCTAAAGTTTCGGTCCTGATTGGCTCAAGGATTGTGGGAGAACCAAATTCAGGAGCAGGAACAACTTTTTCATTATCGACCACTGGAAGAATTAGTTCACCCTTATACAAAGTGAGGGTAGGAATTTCCGGCATTGGCCAGTTTTGGGGCCAATCACAAGTGGACAGAGCAATTCGAAGTTTATGGCCTTTCTCCAACCGGATTCCTAGCACGTCCAGCTTGATAGTGATCTCATATTTGTGTCCTTCCTCCAAATACTCAGGGAATTCATCAGAATCTCTATGGGTCAAATTCAACTGACCCCAAGAAAGAAGAACGTTTTGTTGATTATCCGGATAAATGTCAACCAGTCTGGCAGACAAGTTTGCTAATTTCTTATCAGATGAAACGGTAAGCTTGATCACTGGCTCGCCAAGCAAATCAACAGTACTGCTGAACTCCTCGGAGTCAAAGCATAGACACTTGGAGTCCTCGTATCTTTGATCAGCAGGGAAATCGCCCGGAAATCCAAACGGACAGTAATTACCTCTGAACAGACCATGAGATAGAATTCCGCTAAACTCGAAATTTAAGTCTTCCAGAACAGGCTGCGACACCAATTCTTTGCTTTCACTGAGATACAAGGATAAGCTCTTGTCCATGCTCACGTCGTCATAAGAAACCCATTTTCCATCCCTATATGAATAAGAATCTTGGATTGAGCTCGGTTCTTGCACATAGGCTGTAAGTCTGGGTAGCTGGAAGTCAGACTTAGTCCCTGGGTCAAGCCATTTTTGGAACCAAGCCAATGATAGCTGTTGATAACCGATTTTAGGAGCAGGGTCTGCGACTTCTGGATACTCATGAACCCATGGACCAACAATTGCACATGATTCACTATGAGGAAGCTTTTTAACCATCCTGAAAACAGGATTGGTATATCCGTCTTTCCAGCCACCCACTAAAAGCACGGGGATGTCGACGTCATTGTAATTCTCACAAATTGATCCATGTTTCCAATACGAATCTCTGGTCTGATGGCTAACCCAATGTTTGACCATCGGCTCGACCTGCAGTCTTTCAAGCCAGTTTTGTTTCCACTTTTTGCCGACAACTTTGGGATCTTGTGGCCGTGGAGCGTACGCAGTCATGGTTGAACCCCACCATAGCATATCTGATGCGAGCATACATCCTCCACGGTAATGGACGTCATCAGCATACCGATCATCGGTCGACATGAGAGAGATGATGGTTTTCAAAGCAGGGTGTTTTCTTGCTGCCACTTGGAGACCATTGAATCCACCCCAAGATTTTCCAAACATACCAATTGAGCCATTTGCCCATTTTTGAGAAACAATGAAATCAAAGGCATCTAATGCGTCGTTTTGTTCCTGCAAAAGATACTCGTCAAGAAGAACTCCGTCCGAGCTTGCTGATCCTCTCATGTCGATCCGCATCGACGCCAATCCATTGCCAGCATAGAAAGGGTGTCTAATGGAATCTCTCTGGATAGTTACGTCTGTTCGGTAAGGAATATATTCAACCAGAGTCCCCACCTTGATTTCTCCCTCCCAGGCAGCTCGGGGAATCCATAGATGTGCGCGCAGCACCATGCCATCTCTGGTTGGGATTTCTAGATCCTGGATTTTGATAACTTCATGTTGAAGGGTGTCTGCAGATAATATCTTGGTGATTGAAGCTGGATTGGAGTTTCTGACGTTGAAGGCCATTTTGCGTGTTTTCTTATATGGTTTAAAAAAGTTTATAGTGCTACATAGTGGACTCCTCGATCCTTATCTTTTCTACTTTATCGGAAGGTGCTGCACGGATGTTAGTCGTTCAGCCTCGAATTATTACCGTTTTGGAATTGGCAGATCAGTGGATCTGAAAAAAAAAAAATAAAGGGCGATACACACGAGGAGAGAATGGCAGAATAATCTATAGGAATTATTCGTTTGTTTGGATTTAAAAGGGGTTTACATTGCCGTTTAGTGTAGGTTTTTTTGTCTCTTCAGAGGGTCTCGAGCTCATTCAATACCGTTATAAGTGCTTTAAAGACTATTTTTAGGAATATTCTAGCCGAGACGCGACCAAACATCCGGTGATTGACCAATGAATCAGAGCCAACCTGCAGAGACTGGTGGGGTCAATGGATTGAACGATGGGCTGCAAATGATCGAAATTCCAGACCTGAGCGGGCTCCTTCTGGGTGGAGAAAATCATGAAGAAAAAAGCAGCCCAAGAGTTGCGGGGCATGAGCAGGAGAATGAACTGAGACCAATCGAGAGCGAAAACGAAAGGATGAATAGACAGGATCTTGCAACATCAAAGTTCGAGAAATACTATCTCGAAGATGATGGATACGGAGAACAACCCTTGGCATTTCGTTTGGGTAATCCTCCTTCACAAGAAATGACTGATAGAGATCAAATCGATATTGAGCCAGCAGCGATAATTGAACAAAGAAAAGCATATGCAAAACAAAAAACAACATATCCAAATTACACCTTGAATATCATGGTGAGGCAGTTCACAAAACTAGCCGAACGCAAACTTAATCTTTGTCTCAATAGCATGTCGTTAGACCAGGAGCCTAACATCATTGATATTTTATCGGAGGGTATAGATCCAACATTTGACCGTGTCATCACATCGCTAGGGTATATTGCCCGTAGAAAACCTAAATCAGTGACTGATGCAGTTATGCACTGGCGAAGGGGTAAGACTGAACTTAGGGAAATGGCCCGAGCAATGCTTGAAAAAGATATCATTCAATACAAAAATTTGAAGAATTCTAGTCCGTCTCAAGCTCATAAGAAATCCAGTTCAAGATCATCAAGAATGACACAGGACTCGCCCTCTTTGGGAAATAATGAGTCTGCTTTGATTCAGATGGAGCAAAAAGTTCAAAAATCAGAGGTCACATTTACTCAAGCAGATCGTCAGTTTACCATAAGTACTTATATTCTTTGGAGAGTACTCATAGAAGTGGTGCGACAAACACCGACTCAAATTCTGCTAGAAGAGACTGGGCTGGAAGAGATCATGTACAATTATTTGAAGAATATTGATCCATTTTTGGTCAGCCAAAGTATCATCCATTCTTCGAACTGGAATCTCCTTGCGGAATTGATAGGACAAATGTCTGAAAAATCGTTTCTTTCTGTCAGTGACAGATTCATTGCAGATCTTGAGAAATTTCCGAAGGGCTACACAGATGGAACAAAGGTGAGTGAATCCAGTCTAAACCTATTGATTCATGGGATGAGATATCTCCAGTTCTCAAATGCCTCTCTAGAAAGATTTGAAGAGGGCGCCGACTTTATGAAGAGTCTGGCGAAATTCTTTTACAAATGTGAAAATGAAAATATCTTGAACTCATATTGTGATGTGATCAACCAGCTTTTACTTTCATTGGCAGAATCTTTAACAGCAGAAGTTAACCATCCAACCTGGGTTGATGCAATCACGGCTATTCTCTCCAAGAGTATATCAATTACAACGAAATCTCCGAAATACTGGAAAAGTGCAGCTACTTTGGTTTCGACTGCCGTCTCTGTGGCTCCAAAAGTACTTTTTGAACAAAGATGGTTAAAAATTGTGGATATCAATATAAGAAGACTCAAACCAAAGCTTCCAACCGATGAAAAGATAGTCATCAATACCTGTCTGGCGAGACTAATATGGTCTTATCTTTACAGGTATTCTGATACACTTAATGCGAAAACAAGAAATCTAGAATCTATTGCCAATTTGTTATTCCAAAACCAACAAAACAAGAAGCAACAATGGATCACGCACGATACTCTTTTGATTCAAACAACAGTTCAGACATTGAGGTCAATGGCTTACTCGCAGATGAATTTCACTTTGGAGAATATCATCTTGCCGATTTTGAAAACATCTTTCAATGGCTCATCATTGGAGGGCCTCTCTCATGAGAAAGTTATTTTGTGCATTAGAACATACTCATGTATATTATCCGATTATAAGGCCAAGGAAAGACCACCATTTCCTACCGACTACGTTATCCATTCCTCACTGGATCCCATGGAATTTAGCAACAACGACAACAAAGACATCTTTGATAACAATTCTTCCAATGCAGTTGTTCATGAAGAAGTGTCTACGATATTCATCAATTTGTTATTCTTATTGGATAATCAGGTTGGCTGCAGAACTCTAGAAGGAAATTTTGCCAGTTCTAGTTCCGGTGTAATTTCGGCATCCAGTTCGAATTCCTCCACTCCCACTTTGCCTTTAAAATTCTCACAATTTTATTTCCATCAAGATGGTAACCACTCCAAGAACTTGGAATTATTCTCTACTGTCATTTCGGTAATTTCTTGGTGTTTGAGCTACAATTCGCTGCAATACAGAAGAGTGATTGAGCTTTTGGTGAGGAACAGCATACACGAAGACGAAAATGTTTCGGCATTCTCCATCGATGTTCTTAAAGTTTTGATGACAAAGAAAAACCCCAATGTTATATTGACTGTGTTTGCAAGAACCGCATTTTATTTGGATGAAAAAGCAGCAAGCTTATTGAATCAGCAATACCTTTCTTCAACAGAATATGTCAAGCTGCTCGAAGTGTATGTTGATCTACTCCAGTGCTGGCTCGAATCCTTGACAGATAACAATAAGGTCTCTGCTGAAACTCCTAATGAAATGTACAATGTTAACCATGGGTTCGTTCAAGAGGAAATCCAAGAAGCGAAAACTATCGAAGACCTAGAGCTAAAAAGCATTGTCACTATTATCGATGAAGTGGAGGGAAATGGGCTATTTTTTTTGTTCAGTCATGATTTCAGAGTCAGATTCCTAGGCTCACAAATATTGAGAATTATAGCTCAGTTTGACGAAGTGATATACGATTTGACTAGTGATGAAAACTTCTCCAAGGAAGGTGAAGAAGATTACAAGAAGCTACATAATCGTATGCCGTCCAAATTTGCAGCTGACTTTGGCACAAGAATTATTCATGTGTTGGAATCTCTAGATTTCTTTGAGTTTGTTAATCCGAAAAAAGCTATCTTGAGTGAGGCGGAATCCAAAAGACTAGGTCGTTTACAACATAAGCAAAGAAAAGATACTATCATTAGACTTGCTGAAAGTAACCATGGAGTGGATGCAGCCTTGTGGTTTAAGATATTTGAAGAAGTCTTGGATTCTCTGGTAAGAAGATGTCCAATTCAAATTGCTATAGCAAGGTCGCACAGCTGTATTAGATTGGTTCAGTTGTATGATCAGCTTGTCACAATAAGTTTGGATACCTCTATGAAAAATGTCAATTCTCTTATTTGGGATTATATGCTATTTTTGAAAATCGCGTGTTCTTCCTTGACCTCAACAAGTGAACAAAGATTGCATATTCCGACGGTTTCCATTGCAGCATCTACTTCCGGTTCCCTATATTCCCCGTTATCAAAAACTCACATGCGAAAGAAGTCTCAGCAATTATTTACGGTGCAACATCAAAAAATCACAAGTGCTAAGTCGATTTTTAAAATGACTGTGCCACTCTTGACAACTGCAAACACAAAGCTTAAAGACACTTTAGTTGAGGGATTGAGCTGTTTAAATGTGAACATTTTCAAAAGCTTCCTGCAAAGTATCGACCCTATTTTGGAAAAATGGGAAAACGATCGTAATCATCTGAAGGCAAGTGAACCAGATCTTCGATTGAGAGTTGAAATTATAGGCATTTTGAACAAGGTGATAGCCAAATTTTCTAAAATGGGAGCATCTTTTGTTGATGAAATGGTTTTGAAAAAGTTGCAGTTCATTCTTGAAAATAACCAAGATTTATTGTCAAAGTCAATCTCACAAACAAATTTCGAACTGCAAAGACTAAGGAAGTATTTTTGTGGCTTGTTGGAAACCTTTCATTCAGAATGTTTGAAAATTAAACAAGTGGAGAAATGGATACCATTTTCTTTTCGAAAGAGGTCTTTTGAGTTCATGGAGGAATGGTGCGGTTACGGAAAAAGTATTCCTCTTTTTAACGAACGCTACGGTGCTATGATGAAAGATATTTCCTCCAGACCTAACTCTGTGTCGCTACAAGCTTCTTTAGAATTGCAGAAAAGACAACTGCAATATAGTGCAATCAGCTGTATGGCCAATATATGTTCGAGTCCAATTGCTAGAGGCACTGAATCATTTGATATTCCTCAGGTTCTTGACTGGATTGATGCACTATTTATCACATACAATGATAAAATTATTTCAATGGCCAGGAAAGCTCTTTTGGAGATTTTGACTGTTAGTACTGATTCCGAAGAGATTGTCGATGAGGTGATAAAGAAATGCTATACGCACGATCCTGCGCTGGATAACTACTTTATCACTTTGAGTGAGGCATTTGTAAAAGATGCAAATTTCAAATATTCTGTTTGCCGACCATTGGCTTTGGGACTGTTTTCGTCGGGTTCTGATAATATTAGTGTCAGAACTGCTGCTGCCAATTTGTTGGAACATACTGAGATGAGATTTTACAACACTAACAAGAGCTTGGGATTTATTGATGGTATGTGTTGCAGATCCCGGGTCATTTACAAGCGGACCCTATTCCAGTTGTCCACTCACTTTGCCACTGTTCACCCTGAGGAAAAGTTCAAAATGATTTCTGAGCTAACAATGCTGTTTCATGCTGTTGGAGCTAGCCCTAGAAGAGACATATTGGCAGTTCTTCTACCTTGGGTACAGACTGTGGAGTTGACATTGACTCCTGAGGATCCAAATAGACATAATTCTTTGATGGTGCTCAGCAATTTCTTTGAGATCACGGTAAAATTTGCACATAAGATGCAAAATGAAGTGGAGGCATTGTGGGTGGCATTAGGGAGCGGTTCCAGCTCTTCTAATGTGAAAGAAATTTACCAGTTCATTGTTGAGCACTCTTTGGAGTTGAAGAATCTAGTTTTCTGGGAATGTTCAAGACAGGTGATATCATCTTTATCCACTATTCCGGGAGGAGTCAGCTTGGTCGATATCTTGATTTCCAATTTGGAGCCAAAATCGATGATTCCAGTAGACAAATTGAGTTTGGAGGAGACAACAACTTTTGAAGAAACTGAAAAAATAGATGAAGATCTACCATATTTTGCTCAACTATCTAAGATTGTTCAAAGTAATGGACTGATAACTACTCCATCCTTCTCGCTTTGTGAACTGTCGGTTATCTTTTTGTCTGATCTACTTTTGACTCCCAGTGATACAATAAGGGCGAATGTGCCTCTGCTTTTGCATCTCTCGTTTGTGCTTCTTGACCATCAATTGACTATTGTGCAAGATCAAGCGTGTGCAATGTTAATTCACTTATTGCACCAGTATGGTGATGCTGAAGATGAAAATTGTAAAAAAATTGCAGACTCGTTAAGATCTTACGATCGCCAAAAAACGCTTTGGGTGCATGGTGATTTAACAGGAGATAAAAATAGCGGTCGGATACCTGAAAACATGGACTTCCTTGTCCGAAGCGTTCTAAATGTTTTCAAAGAGACATCTCCGGGCATTCAAGAAGATTGGAGCAGGACGTCGTTAAGCTGGGCGACTTCATGTAAGGTTATGCATATTGCTGCAAGATCTTTCCAGATCTTCCGCTGCTTAATTTCATTTTTGGATTTGAGCATGTTGAGAGACATGCTTTTATGTCTTGCAAACACTATCTCGGATGAAAATTCTGGTATTCAATCCTTTTCCATGCAAATTGTGATGACTTTGAATGCAATCACCGCTGAATTATACAGTGAGCAATTGATTGACTTTCCACAGCTATTTTGGTCCGTTGTCGCTTGTTTGAATACCATTCATGAGCATGAATTTATTGAAGTTCTTTCGATTTTGTCAAAATTCATTTCGAAGATTGATTTAGATTCTGATGAAACCGTTGAGTGTCTTATAGCCACCTTCCCCCCTGATTGGGAAGGCAGATTTGATGGACTCCAATCATTGGTTACCATTGGTCTACGGTCTTCTAATGCTTATGAGCCAACTATTAAACTACTTGACAGATTAAACTTGCTCAAAGATAGTGAAATTATTGGTTCAGGAAGCTACCGTGTTCTGATGGCTTTACTTGCAAATATGCCTAGATTTTTACATGCTCAGACTACAAGGAGATTTAGTGAGGATGTCATCAATGCAGCAAATGGAGTTTGTACAATGGCTGATCGGTCGAACATGCCAGCCTTGTCCAGAATTATTACTTCATTGATCAAAAAGAAGTTTAGGAACAAAGAGGATTTCCTGAGCCAGATAGTGAGTGTCATTGAAGGACAATTCTTCCCTGAGTTTTCCGCACAAACTTTAGTTTTTTCTTTGGGATTATTATTCAACAACATTGCTTGGGTGAAGCTAGAAATTCTAGATTTTTTGAAACATTTATTCAAAACTGTGGATCTTAGAAGCAGTGAATTTACCGGACTAGGAGCTGATTTGGTTTCGCCTTTATTGAGACTTCTGATGACAGATTACGTTGATCTTGCATTGGAGGTTCTGGATGAAGCTAATTCAATATCTGCATCTCCATTCGACAAGCACTACCTGATGATGAGCTCTGGTGATGCTAGTATACGGAAAGAATATGAAAAAATTGCTACATTATTTGGTATTCCCGACGAGAGCGGCTGGTCGGTTCCAATGCCAGCCGTGTGCACTGCCAGGACAAGAAATAATATTCATTCTGTGTTTTCCACCTGCGTGGTCAGTTCAAGCAAAGAAGGGGAAGAAGCTAGTGAGCAGATTGTTGAGCCCAAATTCAACAGAGACGAATATGTTCAGTACAGTCCTGTTTGGCCAGACCAGAGAGAACAGTATAATAAACAGCGCCTACAACATCCAGTCATCAGAGGTGAGCAAAGTGGACCTCAAGATAATGAATCTGTTGGAGATCAGAACTCTTTGAGCCATATGCTGGCTACATTAGAAAACTTGGATTCATTTTTCACCAAAGAGACTATGGATCTCACAGAAACTTATGGTCATCAATATAACAATTCTGTGGATACGAGATCGACTGTTGCAACATCTGCCACTGAAGCAAACAATTGGAATTGGAATTTTGATTCGCCACAAATGGAGCAAAATATGCAATTCCCATCGACGACCTCGTTTAAGACTCTTATTGGCGATCCAGTTAATAGTCCTGTGAATCCATCAACTTTGAGTTTCAGAAACTCTACCAGGTTGGGTCGGAGGAAATCATCATTTAATAATATGTCCGTTCCAATGCAGATGTCCAACAAATCCACAACCGACCATTCGAGTCAATTCAAGGATCTGTCTCCTCTTGGCTCTCCATTAGTGAGCGGCCAGTCTTCCAATTCTGAGGAGCCAGAAGGTCTATTCAGATTTGAGATTCTAAGACCTTCCAGCAAAGTCAAGAAGAGACCAAGCAAACTTAATTCTCCATTGGTGGCACCTAGCGAGCCATCCGTGTCGTTGACCAAGCCATCTCCAAGGACCCCAAGAACTCCAAGAACTCCAAGAAGTACTCGGACTCCTCGGAGTCCGTATACAAAAAATACCACCCGTTTCAGCAGAAACTACTCTTCGTCCTACAGGAAGTCTGCCAGGATGTATGAGAGTCCTCCTCGTGAGGAGGTGGAAAATTCCCAAGAAGACAATTCACTTTAAATGTACATACTGCATACAAACCTTTGATGATAATGTATTAAAATACCAAAAAACCAAGGCGGTGTAATTTTGGGAGGAAATAATAAAACCTATCAGCCCCACTTTTTCTGAAAAGGCTCCGTTGATTATTGACAGAGTCGTTAATGGAACTACCAAAATTATGTTTGCAATGACTCGTTTGACGTATGGAAGTCGTCTTGTGAAAAACAATATTCCATCACGGTTTTTGGCAAGTAGGACATTCACCACAAAATCTGTGGTTTTTGCTACAAAGGAGGCACGCACAAAAACCGTCGAAGACATGCCTAATCCTAGAGACTTGCCTAGACCTGAGACAACAGAGCTGCATAGACCGGTCTATAATCCTAAGGAGAAGTATAAGGAGCAATCTGAAGAACTTCACAAGTTTGGAAGATATATCATTGGGTGTTTGCCAAAATTTGTGCAACAGTTTTCCGTTTGGAAGGACGAATTGACTGTTTATGTTGCACCATCTGCATTGATTCCGGTGGCAACCTTTTTAAGAGATCATAGCTCATCACAATTCAAAGCTTGTATGGACATCACTGCTGCAGATTATCCTTCTAGAACCAATCGGTTTGATGTTGTGTACGATCTCTTGTCAGTGAGATTTAACTCACGTATCAGGATCAAGACCTATGCTTCCGAAATGACTCCAGTTCCCAGTTTATGCCCATTATATGAAGGAGCTAATTGGCTAGAAAGAGAAACATACGATCTTTTTGGTGTGTTTTTTGAAAATCATCCGGATTTGAGGAGAATTATGACTGATTACGGGTTCGACGGCCATCCATTAAGAAAGGATTTCCCAACTACAGGCTACACAGAAGTCAGATACGATGCAGAGAAGAGAAGAGTCATTTATGAGCCTCTTGAGCTGACCCAGGCATGGAGAAACTTCACTGTTGGTTCTTCCGTCTGGGAACAAGTTGGAGACGGAGTGGACGAAACTCCAAACGACTTCAGACTTCCAGAACCAGAGTTTGATAAGGAAGAAGAACCTAAGAAATAGCTCATTTACTTGAATTCCTTATTTATTGACTTATTTATTTATTTATTATTTATTTATTTATCCTACCTCAATGCCTCAATCTCCTTTTTAAGCACACTCAATTCATTCCGTTTTTGATTCAAAAACGATTCCAACTGGCTAACTTGGCCCTCCACTGCTTGAATGTTACCAGCAATACCCGTCAAATCTTGTTGTTTGTTCAAATCAGCAACCTGGCTCTGTTTGTACTTCAAAAGATTTTCCAGTTCGTACTTAGTCATGCTGAGTTTATCGTCCTGTCCTTTGGTGTCCTTTTCTTTTTCAGCTTTCTTGATCAAGTCTTCCAGATCTTGAAGTTCTCTTCTCAACTTGACTTCTTCCCAATCGGTTCCCTCAGTGACGCTAAAGTCTGTTCCATTCTTCACTAGGTTAGATGAATTTGTTCCTAATTTGTGCAGATAGTTTTCTGCAAAAGACTGCTTGGTATTTCCCGATGGTCTTGAAGAAAATGATTCTTTTGCCTCGGCCTGGTATGTATCGATGTTATATTCAGGCATGTCCTTGGAAAAAGTGGCTCTAAGCGATGGTGGCACAGATTTCGGGACTCTTTTACCATTGGACCTCTGGTTCAGAATGTGTAGAAAGACAAGACATTGGTCCTTGTCAATAGTCTCTGATTGTTTTGGGTTCACCAAATTCCATGCAAACGAGATATCTGTTTGTGGAACGTTATTGAGCGTCTTGTAAAGCTCTGACAGAGAAGCGAAAGTGATTCGTCCAAACCGATCTGCAGACGAGGAGTAAACGGCTTCGTACGTGGACTTATCTGTTGGCGAAATATACCAATCAAAATCAGAACTTAATGACATTTCATCGTCGGTATCGTTATCAAACCCGGTGCTGTTGCTTAAGACAGCCTTATCAGCCTGGACAAGATGCTGCTTGGAGCCTGGGATCAGCCATTCCGGTAGACTGGATGGCAATTGAGACGTGTTCTGGTTCACGAGATCAAAAATTAGTCGCATGGCAATGCAGAACTCTTCGAAATCCAGCTCTCCATCCACATCAATGTCAGATAAGTCCCACACTTTGGCCAACTGTGCTTGGTCCAAACGGGAGTTTTTAAACACCACAGAAACTTTCTCACCGGTCAATTTGTTGTCCACCGGTTTGAGACCGCTAAAGATCTGCCAGTACTTCTTAATTTCCCATTCTTCGAGTTTCGGCATGATGAATTTGTCTTGCCTTCTTATTTGGTGTTTTGAGTAACAGCTAAACAGCTATTTTGTTCATCTGAATAGTTGAATGTTCTTAGGTAGGGTAACATACCACATTAATTTTTGACGTGAGTGTACACTACTATGTGAGCAATTTGGATTGAAAGCAGGTAATTGACTGAAGTTTCGTACAAACAGGTCAGTATACATTTCAAATTAATCAATCCAGTAGTCTGGCTTTTCATTTTGTGCTATTTGCGGTTATTTATGGTTTTGTTCCTTACCACTCAATAAACCTTTATAATCTCAAATATATTAAAGTTTATTGAATATTAATTTAATTTGTGATAGACTAAATTCAATTGATATAATGTTATTTCCACCTACAAGTCCCATCATACAGAATGGTTAGACACGGTTTGTTTGTTATCTAATCTCTTGCTGTTTGATTGCTTAGTTAATCCTTCAAAAAAGGTAGTGCTCCACACACATTGATATATGGAGAACTAGCTGAGTTTGATTTATTTGATGTATCATTGTGTTGTCTTGCAATTGTTGGACACAATAAACATGGTGCGATACATCTTGACAGACAAGATTTCTGGACTAGTCGAAAAGAATGATGCTTTGGCTTCTGTGCGAGCCGAGATTTTTGCTCGTGGCTGGATCTCCCAAAAAGATCTAATTACATTGATCAAGCTCGAGAACAGTGACAAGAGCATTGGTCTTTTAAAAGGACTACGCATTTATAATGAGCCGACGAAAAGTATACCAAAATCACCCGAATTTATCAAACAAATGGAATTGCTGCGTTTAAAGCAGCAAGAACTAGAGTATCAGACTTTGATTGGTTCTTCAAAAGATAAGATCCGGCTGGCAGACGACGACTACAATCCCACACCAGCTCAGCAGGCCAAGGAAGTAAAGCACCAATTGACCACTATATTTAATATCTTTATTAGTGTTGTGTCGGTTGGATATGCTGTTTGGTATGGATCAGGTTCTGTTTCGTTGTTCAATGATGCCTATAGAGTGCTACTATGTCTATTTGCGTCGATCTTGGTGTTGGTGGCAGAAGTGGTGGTGTTTAATGGGTATTTGAGGCGAGTGGACGAGGCAAAGACAAGGGAAAAGAAAAAGAAGGAGGTCAAGAAAGTGGTGGAGACGATTACGTTAGGGAAAAAGAACCGGTAATTAGCCTGATTTGATTTTTTTTTTTGACAAGGCTTTCTTGTGCAGGTTTGTGTTTGATATTTTTTTTTCACAGCGAGAAAAAAAAAGCTCTTGCAAATATATATCATGTTTGTCTTTACCACATTCTTGGCGTCTCATGTTCAAGCAAAATCTCTTGAAAACCTCGCAAAGATTTGGAGCTTTTCGAAGGATACCAAGTTTTCAAAGGATATATCCACGTACTGTGTCTTTAAGACACCAATTTGTGAAACTTTCCTTTCCAAGATACAAATCTACAAGCCGTTCGTATGATCCACCAGAAGAAGTCAAGACCCAGGACAAACCTTACATTCATTCTAAGACTTGTTCATCTTGTGGAGTTGAACTACAATCTGAACATTCTTCGAAAGATGGATTTTTCCAGTATCCCCGCACATCAGAAGACAAACAACTAGATAATGAGTTCACCCTGCAACGGGAAGAAATCCTTCTGGAACAGTTCAGAGGATTTCTTGGAGATGCTCCAACTCTTGGAGAGGTCTCAAAGCAAAAACGAAAGCCCCCAAAACGGCTCAAATGCCAAAGGTGTTTAAATGCTTTGCATCACAGCGAATTCAAAAATGACGAACATGACTTTGTCACAGTCGAGGAAGTCATGTCAAAAATTCCTCCTGATGCAAATATTGTTCACGTGGTATCAGCATTGGATTTCCCATTGTCATCCAGTCGTAAAGTCTTTGCGGGCAGGGATCTTCGCAAGATTTGGTTCATTGTTAACAAGATTGATCTATTCTACAGCTCCAAGAAAGTTTTGGAGAATTCAAAGTCCAAATATTTTGCTGACTCACTTCATCAACTTTTAGGTGTTGATCCTGCAAGAGTCAAGCTTGTGTCTGGGAAATATGGTTGGCAAACTGACAGTTTGGCAAACTGGCTACCAAAAGGAAGAATATATTTCGTTGGCCAAGTCAATACTGGAAAGAGCTTGTTGATCAGACACCTGGTGTCTAAAAATGCGTTATTGGCAGATGGTCCAGGAGTGTCGTCGTTTCCATGTTTTACAAGGGAACACAGTGAATACAGAGTCAATCACTCTATTTTCGTTGACACACCAGGTTTCTCGGCTCCTGGAAAAGGTATCTACAGGTATCTTTTACCTTCTCGTCTCCGGGAATTTTCGACAATTAAGAATGCACCCTCTGAAAAACCTAAGGAACATAGAACCTCGAGACTCAAAGGTACAGGTATCAAAATATTCAACGGGACTAACTATCTGAGTGTGGGTGGACTTTTTTACTTACGGCCACCAAAGAATTGTATCCTCCAAATTTTCCCTGGTATGGCAGGAACAATTTTTAGATCATCAAATCTTGAGAAAGCTAAGATTACCAGTCAGAGAACCGACAAGGCTGTGGCCCCCAGGTATTTGGTGAATCCTACTGTAACTACCAACTTGGTGAGATACGTGATCCCCCCATTATATGGTAGTTTTGACATTGTGTTTAGAGACATTGGTTTCCTGACAGTGACTCCGACCAGCACTCGTGCACTTGAAATGCTTTTCCAGGTGTACGTTCCGGAAGGTGTCGATGTGATTGTTAGAGAAAGCATTTTCAACTATGTTTACAAAAAGGGAGCAACTCTGAATAAGGATGGACGACCTTTAACGTTTACAGAGCAACATACTGTGAAATATAGGCCTGTTCCAACATTCAAGCCAATCTTCAGCAAATTGATCGACATACCCATGAATTACACAAACGCGGAGATTCTTTCTATGTTATCCCCTCGGTATGTTTCCCCAACCAAGGACTCAGAATTCAGATCACAAGAGTCGTATCCCAACGAACTCTGGACTCCTCCATCGTTGGACTGATCCGCATAAAATCTTGTATATAGGTGAATACTAATAATTACCCGGCTTATAAAACCTGAATTTTTCTCAACTAGCAAAAAAAAAGTTCCAAGTATAAACAAAACAAGTGAATAAAACACTACTCTTCACCAGAGAATCAAAGGAGATTTACCAACAATGGTTCAAAAAGAGCTACTGGTAAAGGGTTCCAAATTAGGAACAAACGATAATGAATCTTTGGCCTCATTGAAGGAGCTTCTCGAGGCATCTAGAAATCTGCCAAGACGGCTGACCGACGTTGGAACGATACATCTTGGACTCAACGAGATCAAACGCAAAGCTTTCGAACTTAGAAAGTTCAACAAAACAGATAATGACGTCAATCCATATACTAAAGCACATTATCTTTTAGTGGGAAGCGGAATTACAATCGAGGAGATACAGAATGAATTAGACTCGATCGACTTTCATCAACTGGACTCGGGTGTTTTGACAAACAACAACGGTTCAAATGCAGGATTTTTTGGTGATATAGATGGTTATGTCAATAGTCATAAAGATGAAAACATTTTGTCTGCCATTGAGCAATCGATCTCGACTGCAGCACGCGACTTTGACAACTATGTCAACCAAAATATAAACATCGATTGGAATCAACGCAAGAAGATTCTTCATGAATCTTTGTCTTCACTGTTGAAAAGAGGCAAATCTTCTTCCGAACTTTCGTCTTCACCAGAGAAGAAAGCCAAGCTGACTGAATCAAGTGTGGATAGACAACTTATATGGGGAAACACTAAACATAACAACATCCTATCTTCCAAGTGCAATTTCAAAGACGTCAAAGTTTCATCGGATTCTAAAGCTATACCAAATCCAAATGTGTCTTATAGTTTGCGGCAGAAGTTTGAACTATATGCCCAAGTGATCTACGAACTGAATGATGCAAGACAAGCCGGAAAAGCATATCCTTTGGCCACAGTTTTTGCTGATCTTTCAAAGCATGAAGTGAACTCTAAATCCAAGCAACTGCATGAAGCATGGCTCATTTTAAGAGATTTTTGCGAGACTGAGGACACAACTTTTTCACATTTGGTTGAAAGACGATTCGCCAAAGGTCATTGTTCGGATTCCCTTACAGACTTCGAGTCTATTGCATTACGGAAAAGAATTGTGAAGAGAAGCAGAGCTTACTTGGAAACCCAATTTTTGGATTACATAAACGAGCTTTACTTGAAATCTGATGCTGCAACTCAAGACAAGCTCGTTCCTAATATTAAGAAAGTGCAAAATTTCATTGATTTGACTTTGAGAACAAAAGGCGGCGATTGGAAAGTGAAGAACTTAACATTTGTTAATGGTACCCCTGTGTGGGCCATTCTGTTCTATCTTTTAAGAGCTGGGTGTTTTGAAGAAGCGGTGGAACTGCTCACCAATTATTCTGATTCTTTCCAAAAATTAGAAAGGTCATTCCCAACTTACCTAAAAAGCTATTGCCAAAGCACCGAAAAGAAACTTCCTAGAGAATTCCAAGGTAAACTTGTTAACGAATTCAACCAGTACTTTAAACATATCAACAGAGACACTGATCCGTTCAGATATGCCGTTTATAAGCTCATTGGCAAATGCGACTTATCAAAAAAGACCATACCATCGATAACACTTAGCATTGAGGACTGGCTTTGGCTTCATCTTTCTTTGATCCAAGAAGATGAGATTGAAGATGATGAGCCGATTCACGAGGTATACACTTTGAGCGAGCTGCAGAAATCTGTTTTACAGTTTGGACCTGACTCATTCAATGGTTCTACCAGCAATCCAATGTATCTGCAGGGCTTGATATTGACTGGGCTCTACGAGACTGCAGTCAAATACTTATTTGAAGTTAGCGAGATCGATTCTGTCCATTTAGCAATCACCTTGGCATACTATGGTCTTCTCAGAGTGCCAAATGACACTGCAGACGAGGAGGATAATGTTCTTTTGAAAATAGATGCTGATGGTTTTAGTTCCATCTCGTATGCAAGGCTATTGGGTTATTACACCAGTAGTTTCAAGATTTCTGATCCTAGAGTGGCTGCTGAATATTTGTTATGCATTTGTATCTGCGATGGCTTAAAGAGCCCATTGAGAGAGGCACAGATAGCCGTTGGACATGATGCAATCAGAGAATTGGTCTTGGAGACAAGGGAATTTGTGATGTTACTTGGAAGGATTGATAAAGATGGCACTAGAATTCCTGGAATTATTGAGCAGCGGAAAAAGCTGTTATTCTTGGAAAACAAAGAAAGCTTTTTGCAAAAGATAGCAGAGCAGGCCGCTGTGAAGGCAGACGAAGAAGGACGTCCATTTGATTGTATTCTGCTTTATCAGCTTAGCGAGGAATATGATACAGTGATCAATTTAGTGAACAGGGTTCTTGCTGACTTCCTGATTTCTGTTGATCTCAAGACTCCAATTGATGATATATTGAATCAAGAGCTTATTCATGGGGAGACAAATATTGTCAAGCTTGCCCAGAGACTGATGAAGATTTACAATAGCTCACCACAAATTCTGTCGAAAGTGTCATTGAAACAGAGGGAAACTTGCTCGACTTTGTTAGAGCTTGTGGGAATTAGAAAGGAATTCACATCAGTGCGCCCTGATTACGCTTCTATCCTTACGAATATTGAGAAACTGAATATCATTCCATGTTCTTCCAACATGGAATTGGAGAAGATCAGAAACAAATCTTTAGAACTTAAAAGCTTGAACGAGACGATTGCCAAAAACGTTCCAAATTTATTGGTCATTGAAATGAGTTGTATCGCCCAATTATTCTACGAACTGAGCCAGGATTACGATTCGAATGCTATGAAAGTTCCTGAGTTGAGTAATCCAAACTCAACCAAAGAGGATAAGCTTGTTGCACTTCGACAGATGTCAAGAAATTGTATGATTTATGCTGGAATGGTGCAATACAAGATGCCAAGAGAAATCTATACCACACTTATCAACTTAGAGGTGAATATGTGATTTGAACGAAAGTATGCATTAGATTTAAATAAAAAAGTACATTATAATCTCAGTGTTGATGGTCGTGTTCACAGTTTCCGTTGTGTTTCTTTCGTTTGTATCTGGGCTGTCGTTCGTATGCGTTTGGTTCTGAATTTTCATCTTTGCCTTTTGCAGGCCCTTCATCTTCTGAGCTTGATGAAGAGGAAGAGGATGATGATGATAGCGAATTGTCGGACTCTTCAACCTCGTACTGTTCCTCATCATGTGGATGGAAGATACAACATACTCGCTTTTGTTAGTATAACTTGTAATAGGAAAAATACAATTTCTGGCATGAAACACTTACTCTTAGATTTCTTCTTATTCATGAACTCATTGTCAATAACTCCCTCGTCCCAAGTCACACGATTTCTCTGCTTTTTTTTAAGCTTTCTATCATCAGTAGGTACAAGCCGTAGTGTTGCTGGTGCCTGTGTAGTTTCTATAGTGGCTGAAGATTGCGAAGGTTGTGGACCATTAGCTGGTTGCTGGTCAGGCATCTTGCTTATGATTGGTCAATAACTGATTAGTTGCTTCTATCTTTGTCTTATACTCTATTACTATGTCTTTCTGATGCTGTAATTCGCAATATGTACTGTATATATTTTATATTTTGCTAGAACATCAAGGCAAGAGCCATCCGTGCACCCAAGTGTCACGTGACACAAGACGTACCAAAATACTCTATAACATTATAACCTATGACTTTAGATAAAAACAAATACACTAAAACACTCAAACATTTTTCCCGCCCAACATTACTACCAAGCCATATAAGCGTCTGCATACGAATCAGACACTGATGATTGGATAAAAAGACCGGGTACTATTTGCAGCCGGTTGATGCTGTTCTAAATCTTTCGACAAGCAATCCAAATAGTCATTGATACTCATTATAATTTCCCAGTGTCTGCGTAGCTCAGCTTGTTGCATCTCAATCTCGAGGTCGTCGTCATAATCTGAATCCGATTGATATTCATGCAAAACAAAGTCCTCATCATGGTCCTCAATAGACTCCTGCTCGGATAAATCGAGCGCTGCCAATCTGTTGACCAACTCTGCCTCAGATGATTTCTGGAAGAGGTTAGAATTCAAATTCTTTGCATAGTTGCCAGGATCGGTCAAGCTGGACGGAGCCAGTTGCGGAGCACCAGTGGCAGACTGAAGCGATGGATACAAAGATGTAGCATGGTTATGAGAACCACTTGATTGTGCGGGAGTAAGCCTGCCCAGCTGTTGAGCAGCACCCAAATTCATGGTTTGTGAAACTTGGTTGAAATACGATGAAGCCTCCATTAGTTCATGCTGACTACTGAATCCACCAAACTTGGCCGGATTCTGTATAGGTGGTAAGGAATAGTCGTTGGGAGGGCGGGTAGGACCAGCTAAGGAGCTACTGAAAACGTTTAGTTTGTTTGCCAAATCCCCGTTATAACGGGGTTGCACTTTGGACCTCTTGAGGTCTTCAAAAAACAAAGGCAAATTCGAAGACCCGCTTTTGAAATCCATCTTCCTCTTTCTATCGTCAGAAAGTTGTGAAGGAGGTGGAGGAGGTAAAGTGAATGGTGGAGGAAGGTCAAAAGAAGGAGAGGAGTCTGTGGATACGGTGGATTTGAAAGGGATAGGTAATGAGACAAAATCCAGAGATGAAAAACTATGATCTGAAGAACGTGAGGCTGGCTGCAGTTGCTGTTCACGTAGCTGTTTTTCCCGTTTGGCGATATTTTTTTTGGAATCTTCAGCATGAGTTTTAATGTGTTTCTTCAAATCCTGCGGTCTCTTGAATCTTTTTGGACAAAGTTCACAACCGTAAGGTTTTAATGGAATATGAACTCTCAAATGCGATGTGATATGATCTCTCTTGACAGTTGCCACCTTACAGTTATCCCACTGACAAGTTAGAGTAAGGTTTTTGTTACATTTTCGGCCAACATGGAAATCACAAAGATGCTCGTATAATGTCTTCGCATCTGTACAAATCATGGAACATCCCAACCACTTACACTGTAGTCCAGCATCCATGTCGTATCTTTGATTGTAAACTGGCTTTTGCTGCATTAATGGCTGCACCGAGATGGATGGTAGTTGCGGAGGAGCAGGAGGTCTTAGAGTTGGATAAAGGTATCTAGATTGGGCATCCGTTGAGCCAAACGCTGAATCTAAAGAAGCAATGGTCGGCAATACGGTGGTGGAGGAATTATTGCTGTTTGCGTTAGAATTTGAGACCTGTTTGATAGATGGAGAGTGGGACGATTGCACAAGCGGAGGAGAGTCTAACTCGGATGAGACTTCTGTGTAAGGAGATGAGAGTGAACCGATAGGTGAGCCTGTAGATTCGGTTGCAGTGGATGCAGATTTTAAGCCATTACCGTTGGTTATCCGTGTTCCGGAGTTTGTGGACGAATCTGCGTTCAGGTAAGCAACGGGATGGAGATTGAACGGTTTTGCTAAACCTTTGCCATGGTCGTGCCTTTCCATTTGGCGTGTTTCACAAATGAGCTGGCGGATACGAGTTGACAGGTATTGTTCTTTTAAGGTTTTCCCAGGACACAAAGCCAACGGGAAGCGGCAGCTCTTTTAATCTGTTTTTACTTTTTCTCCAAGTTTGTAAGATGTCTTGGCATTAGTAATTTGCTCGTGTGGCTGACGCAGACAAGTCCGTTACAATATTGGGGAATTTCTACGCAACACAAGACCCTGGAAAAGGCAAAAACAAGTACGAGGACACCAGGAATGGTGTGGGCTTCAACAACTGATGTGAAATGGAGGGACTAAAAGAATCATAAAGTATAGTGCTTGTTGATGCCATACATAGATGCTGCGCCTCAATTATAAGCCATGGGGCTGGTGAAGCGAAACGGAAAAATCCGCTCGATGTGAGGAGTTGAAAAGTGGCGTATTAAGGAAAAGATGGAGCGAGACAAGCAGATCAAATCTGGTCAGGTGTCGGTGTCTGGGTTGGAAACACGCAGAACCTTGCGGCTGTAATCGACTTGATCGCTTAGGCTTCGAGTTGAAACGTTCAGATGGTCGTAAAGACCGTTGTGCGGATCCAGCCGTTGATCTACCATGACCATGGTGTTTGGCACGGCTGGAGAATTGTTCAATGTAGAGAGTCCTGTCACTGAGTTGGACTTGCGATGTAAGGAGAACATCGAAGCTCGTTTAGAATTGGAGTTGGATCCCTGGGAAGGGGGAGGAATAGGTGGAAGAGAGGAAGAAGTGTCAGTATGTGGCGGTGTAGTTTTGGATAGGGTGCCAATAATAATTGGTTTTTCTGAATTCAACGATTCAATGTCCGACTCAATGGTAATTGTTCCAAGCTGCTGCCCATTTCTCTTTTGGTAGAGTCTGCGAAGTAACCAGCCTAGAACAAGAAACAATCCTAGGGCCACCACTCCAACGGCTGTGAATACACCAGCCACTTTTCCTTTTTCATGGAAAAAAGAGCTGGACGAGCTGGATGAGCCGGAGGTAGAATTGGAGCTGGCTGTTTGTGATCCCACCAGGTAGTCGACAGTAGAAGAGGCACTGGAGGAGCTGGCAGCGACGTAAGTGACGGTTGTTTTCACCATGGTGGTGATATAAGCTGTCTGGGCCTCGCCAGTCTCAGTGGTAACCGACACTATCACCGATGCATATTGGGAGGTGGATAGGGATGATGTAGTGGAGGTAGCAGAGGAGGAGGAAGAGGAGGAAGAGGAGGAAGAGGAGGAAGAGGAGGAAGAGGTGGAAGAGGTGGAAGAGGTGGAAGTAGAAGAGGAGGAAGAGGTGGAAGTGGAAGACGAAGATGATGTGCTGGTGGTGGAAGACGAAGATAATGTGGAAAAAGATGTGGAAGAACTGGAAGTAGACTCGACCGAGCTCGATGAAGAAGTCTCCGAGGAAGTTTCTGATGTCGTAGGAGCATGTGAAGTGGCGGACGACTCGGTGTATTCAGTAGACTCGGCCTGATGGGTTGTGGAAGACTCTGTTGAGTGGGAAGAGGTGCTGGAAGAGGAAGTTGAGGTTGATGAAGAAGAATCCTCAGAAGAAGAAACTTCTCCAGATTCTAAAATATATCCATACAAACCGGAACTGGCATCCCCACACTTGTCGGAGGGATATCCAGGACAACTTTCGTTGCAGTTGTCGACAGATGTGGTATCAGAAGGTGCTGTGTTGGAGCACCAGCAAGTATAATCTTGGACTATAGCGTAAACATAGCCCTCGCAGTGATCTGTACAGTATCCATTTGACATGTACAAGTAGCTGATGGAGTCAGAGCCTGTATTTTCGCTAGAACATAGTGACTGTTGGGCTTCAACTAAACGCAACAGCGTAAATAAGAACAGGAGCATCATAGTTTAGGTCGAGGGATCTAAATGATCCAAATGATCGTTGGTTATTATCGACCTTGATGATGCTTATTTGGCTGTTGTTCAACCGATCATGTTTTTCGGCTTGCTGAAAACTAGTGTCTTAGTTCTATTTATTGTCAAATTTCTGCTCTGCTCAGAAAAGCTGAAGTGCATGCATGATCGACAGTATTTCCAAATCGGGACATGTCGAGCCTGAAATTTGGCAGCATTACAGATTCTTAACAACTGACATTTCTACATATTTTGCTGTTTCAAGTCTGTGGATTGACACCGGTGGTAAACTCCAGATGTTGAGCAAAAACCGCAAACCCCGGTGGTCTAATAACCAAGGCTTATAAGGTGATCACCACCCCCCTGTGAAGTCCTCTATGGTGATTTTTTCACAGAAAAGTTCTATGCATGCATCGAAGAGAGCCGCATCACATAAACCAAATTGGTTGACCGAAAGTAGCAGCAAGCCACGGATAAATAAACACAAATGCCACTACTGAAACGAGAAGAGAAATACGACTGAACGAGCGAAGCAGGAAGCAAATTAGGGAAGTTGGCCTTTTGCCGGCCAAAATTGCCGGCCCCTCAACCACACCATATTCTATTTTTACATTGCACGATGCACGTTGCCGGTGAAAAATTTCAACAAGCAGATATTTGATAATACATCTAATACATATATATGAACGAACAAGAAAAAAACCTTGGTTCACCAACAAACAATTGGAGACTCATTTCAAAGCTTTCTTCAACTTGGAAAAAAACCCACTCTTCTTCTTGTCCTTCGAAACAGCCTCGGTCTTTGCAGGAGTCTTGGTGGCCGGCTGGGCAGTCTCAACTGTGTCTGGAACCTCAGCGCCGTTTTCGTCCTTCTTGACCTTTGTGACCACCTTCTTAACGTATTTGGTCTTCTTACTGGAAGTCTCGGAAACATTGCTCGTGGCAGCAGTTGGAACAGGCTCCTGGGCAGTAGAAGGCTCAGTAGTGGTAGCCTCTGCGGTGGAAGATGCAGGTTCATTTAGAGTTTTTGGATCCACATCTCTCACCTGTGTAAAAGCCTCAATCTCATGGGGATTCGAAGGAACCACAACACCTGGTTCACCCATAGTAACCTGCTGGCCTTCACTCGATGGCATCACCGTAGCAGAAGCAGACTTTTCGTTCAAACTGGTAGGGTCCACGTCGCTGGTGTGATTGAAAACTTCAATTTTCTCAGCATCTTTAGGAATAACAACTCCTGGTGCTGCAGTAGTGGCAGCAGCAGCACTTGTGGTGACTGGAACTGCAAGTCCACCTGCCTCTGGAATCTTGGCGTGCGACTCGCTCTTTGCTGAAATAAAGTCCGAGGCATACAGAACGTTGTTGGCGTTGCCAGACTCGTCGGTCTCCACTTTATAATTTTTGGTGGTTTGCCATTGACCGTCAACCACAAACTTGAAAAAAACCTTCTCCATGTCGGTTGGTAATGGCACTGTTAAGGAGAACGAGCCATCTGTTTGCTTAACCAAAGGCAGCGATTGTGACCAATCGTCAAAGTTACCAGTAACGATAACAGTCTCAGGACCGGAGGGCCTATAAATGTTAGCTAAATAATCTCATTTGCGCATAAACCGTTCACATACCATTTAAATTCAAAACTAGACATCTTCTGTTGCAATAGAAATCTTTCAAACCTTGATAATCGAAACCTTTTTGCCTTCTTGTTGTCTTGTGCTGCTCATTATTTTTACTTTGCTAATAATTTCCCTAAATTTTTTTAGCATGATAAGCAGATGCCAAAATTACCAAAGAAGATCAACGTTGGAGAAGTATTTCTAACCAAAGTCCATCCAATTGCAGTTGTTTCCAAGTAGACAATTCCAAGTTAGCTTATTGTCCCCGGTTTACAACCCAATTGCGTTTTGTTGGGCCCTCAAGCCATCTACAAACCCGGCAACTCGAGTCTACACCGCCACAAAACACCGCCACTACAGATAAAACGTCTTCACATTAAAATACAACCTTGCCTGCCTTTATGGAGTTCTGGACCATCCTCATCAGATTCATAAATCTCGTCAGTCTTTTCGATCTCGTCTACCATGGCATTGAAAACATCCTCAACCTTATCATTCATCTTGGCAGAACATTCATAGTAGGGCACATCACCAAAGCTCAAGGCTAGTTGTTTCAGCTCTTCAGTAGACACTTGCCTTTGTAATTGCAAATCACTCTTATTTCCCACAATCACTATTGGAGGCCCATCTTCTAATGATCGGATCCCCAACCCATCTAAAATTTTGTCTCGCACCACCTCCAGCATCTCAAATGATTGTCTAGAATTTATCGAATACACCAACATGTACCCATGAACACCAATTAAGAGCTTATTTTGTATCACCGAAAACTCGTCCTGGCCTGCAGTATCTAAAATCTCTAACGAATATTCGATCCCTTTGTAGCTCACCTGTTTCTTGAGTTGGTTTTCTATCGTTGGGTAATAATGGCCAATAAACTGTTCATCTACAAACTGAGTGGAAAGGGAAGACTTTCCAACAGCACGTGCTCCCACCAGTGCAATTCTCCGTTGCTTGCTCATTCTATACGGTGTTTGTCGGTAGTAAAAGAGAACTAGCAATTTTTTTATCGTCTTTTTTTTATGATGTATTTTATTATTTTTTTTTGCTTGCTCGAGATCATAAATATATTTACACACCCAGACTGACTGTCTTCGTGTATCAGACAATTTTTTGCAAAAAACCGAACTGGTCTGACACTTCATTCAGCCACATCATGTCCTTGCCCATTTTAAGCACTCCAATGCAGAAACAACAATAAAAATTGTCACTGGCAACGTGAGAACCACATAGCCATAGAAAAGCACCCCAGCCATTTCTTTTTGATAAATCTCGTTTAATTGACAAATCTGCGATAGCTGGATTGCTGGCGGAGATGTGATAAGAAGAAACGAGGTCACCAGGAAGATTGGGTCGTCAAGGATACTCAAGCCAATGTATTTAGCCGAAATAGTAATGATTGGTAACAGCACTAATGAAGGAAGCACCATTCTTGAAATCAACGATCCAAAGATCATCTTACTGTAATTTGGAGACGCTGGAGGAATTTCCGAAGATGGTGCAAGATTTGCACCCAATACCACTAAAATAAGCGGAATCGACACGGAGCCCAGCTGTTTGATCGAAGCTGCCAAGGTGTTCTGAATGAACCCGTTTCTCTCGTAAAACTCATACCTGATTTGCGGAACCGATGCCACAACAACCGATATCAGCATTGCCCACAGTGGTGGGTTCATTGAAGAAATAAAGTACTTGCCAAATCTCAGAATTTTGTTTTTAGGCTGCTGTTGCGTCGAATTAATTTCATTTTGAGTCTCTTCATCCACTCCAGCACATTTGGATACCGTTTCGTGAGACGAAATTGAGGAGCCCTCACTCCACCTACCCTCAATATTGTTGTCAGTGGGCACAGGTAGGCGGTTATCTAAAAGTCTTTGTTCTTCACCAAGATCGTCAGCAACCGAGCCGTAACTGGATGGTCTTGCTTCTGGCTCAATGGCTTGTCCTTCAAGATCATTTTGTGCGGCAACCTCACCATATACCACCTCATGACTTTGTTTTTTCAACAAGCTGTTGTAGCCCCAAGACCATCTCAACATCTGTCCCAGTTGTTGGAAGATAAGCAAATAGATCAGTCCTCTAGAAGCAATCTGATCAGGATTATCATCTTCAACATCCTCCCATTCTAAGCCAGGCAAAGTATATGCCAATGCCAGCGTTAATGAGACAGGAAGAGAGTTGGAGTTGCCGAAGACAGACATGGCCGTGACAAAATTGGATTCAACCTCAGACAATCGTAACAAGCCGGAGATCCAAACCGAGGCCAAATACGAAACTCCGGTGGTTATAGCATATAGGATTGGAATGATAATCACTTCCAACAGTTTCTTGAGAGATAGAGAGGATGCGAGCTTAGTGAAGATCAACGCCGGGGTGAACAAATCCACATTCAACCGAGAAATCACCTTTGTTGCTTCGTTATTCAATAATCCGGTTTTGGCAGCCCAAAATCCAGCCAAACAAATAAGAACCACTTCAATGACGGCCTGGAAAGTGAGGAAAGTGATTTGCTGATACGACAACCCGTCGCCCGCCGAGAGCTTGAGGAATGATTCGGCCAACATTAAACGCGGCCTATCTGTTTCAGTCACTGTGAGATTCAAACTAATACTAGCAAATAAATCAGCAATAGCCACTAATCCAAAAATACTGGAACGTTCTGCTAGCTGGCAATTATCTCCAATCCAAAAGTGGCGGTTTTGGTGTAATTATAGTTGTTTATCTCCCTGCAGTGTAATCCTCTTTTTGTAGTTTGTTAGCTTAGCCGCACTTTTTTTTGTTTGCCTTTTTTGAGGATCAACCGAGAGAATTGTCTGCCAATTTTATACGGCACGTGAGTCAGCTTGAAACTGGCAGATGCACAGTGTGAATCTCGAGAGAGGGGATGGGTAGAGGCTCAAAATGTGTGATTGCTGACCAGACCAGTAGGAAAACAATAGGATCAACTGTATGTGAAAGCAAAAAGGGTGCTGAGGCAGACAGCAAATAATAAGAGCTTACGTGTGGCTGGTGAACATTAAGCCGAGTCTCGAGATAAGTAAGATGGAGGAAGAATAGCAAGAAACAAATCGGGTTGAGGTATACAAAACATCAAAGAAATAAACAGAAAGACATTATAACAACAAGTCGCTGATGCTCATCTTCCGTTTAATGTCAGTCTCCGAAGATGACGAGGCTGGCTCTGCCAGCTTGTTAGGATATCTGTACCCCTGTGGCTGAGCCGCATGTGGCTTGTAAGAGGAAGTCTCAAGAGCTCTAGGAGGGAACTGATATTGGTATTGTGTCTGGATGTAATTACCCTGAGACATGTTGGACACGGAGGTGAGCGGGCTGATAGGAAGAGAAGAAAAGGAAGAGGAAGCGGAAGAGGCTGACGAAGAGGAAGCGGATGAAATGGAACGAGACACGGGAGCGTAGGACATGTTGTTATCGAGATTCTGTGCAGCTTTCAAAACAGAAAGGAGACCATCAACCTTGACAGGCTGTGGGGTTGGTTCCACAGCGTAGAGTCGATTAGAGTTAAAAGAAATTGCAGAAGCCGAGGAATTTGGAGCATTCGAGGCAGAAAACACATCACCCGCTTTCGAGCCTGGGAAGCGCGTAATGATGGTTGGCGACAATGGAGGTAGAAGCTTGTGATAATCACTATCCTGAGACTTGGAGCGTTTCTTGGTCACAGACGCAGCGGATGGACCAGCAAGATTGGATTGCGAAAAAACGAGCTTTTTCTTTCTAAAGTTGCGTTTTTTCTTGAGATCATCGTCATTGACCTTTAGACGTAGCATTCCAAAACCCTTTTCGTATGGCTTGAGACATTCTTCAACAAACTCCTCGCCAAAAACAGGAACTAAGGCGTACCGGATTTTGTAGCAAAACCTACTGGCCAACTTTCTTGCAATATCGTAAGGGATCCACGTCCCTTGAATCTTTAAAAATCCACCTCTCACCCTTTTCAAATCTGGTTCCAATTCTGGTGAGGATTCAATCAGTTTCACGATATCTGCTTTCGAATTACCAATAGCCTTCCAAAGGCCGGTCAAATGGACCAGTCCTGAGTAATAATCCCAAATAATCCAGCTATCGTTGATCTTGTATTCGTATACGGTGAGATAGTTGCGAGGATCGATGGACGTTGAATACTTGCGTTTGGTGATACTTGAAACATTGGGCATGAGCTCGACCTGATCCTTAGGCACAGTAGACGTGGTGAGTTCTGTTATTGGCTTTATCGGAAAGTTCACGTGATTGGCAGAGTCTACTTGTAACATGTTGATAGTACAATAATAGGGCCAAGATGTTGCGGTTCTCTGCTGCTTCGAAAACTATTAAATTCAATATATCAATCTCCTTCTCGGGCGTTTCGATAAATTCAAGTTGCTTAATTTGTCGCAATTTGTTGCCGTTATCTCGAGGAGATAAGTATCTGCACGCACAAGAAAATGTCAGATAACAAGATAATTAGGAGATACTACTCGTCTGACGTTGCAAGGTTTCTCGGAGATTTGTGTTTCAGGTTTTCGATTTGGATCGAACTCGACGTATATTGTGTTACATTCAATATATAATGTATTTATCGTTCTGTGTCATTTGTATTTCCTCCGGTCTCCCCTTTCTGTGATTTCTCTGTCCCCTCCCACCGCCTCCTTATCTCTTATCTTTCTCGGCCAAAAGTACCTGCCATTTGTACTTCGGGTCATCATCACCGAGAAAAGTTTCCCATTCACGTATTCGCGCGCCGAGCACGCAGAAAAGCGGGACCGTGCCGAGATTTTTTTTTTTGATGGGGCGGTAAAAAGAGGGACAGGGATCACGCTTTCTCCTTTTCTCCTCGTTAGTGTATTTTAAATGCTTAATCTATACATCATTATTCTTCCGTGACATTGTTCGAAGACCTCCAAAAAAACTAGAAACACTGTTCAGTGTGTTGTTAATATAGCGCTCACCCTTCGTCTCTGCTAGCTTCTCTTCTTGATTCTCGTCATTATGATCTTCCTTCTCGTTCTCCTTAGCATCGCGCTCAACTTCAGATTGGGAACTTCTCTGAGGAATCACCGGAACCGTTAGTCTATTGAAAAAATTTCTAAACGAATTGCTTGAGACCAAAGAGCTACCCACATGTTTGGGCTCAAAGAAGTTAAACAGCTCGTCGTCTGTGCTTCGTTCAAAGATGGCATATGCGTTTACAGTTCTGAACATCTCAATAAACTTGACACCAAATTGGTCCACATGATTGGGAAACGAGTTCAATTGTTGCACATTTTGCAGCTTTGAGTTAGTGAGGAAGTTGTCATATTTGATTGAAGAAAGCATTCCAATCAAATAATCTTCAAAACTATAGCGAATGAAATCGTCTCCACCTTTGTACACTTGTGAATCCATCGACAGGTTATAATTTAAAGTTGTTGACTCTGGTGCTTCTTCAACATCTGTGCTGGTCGTCACTTCATCCACAATCAGATCCATATATTTTCTGTCCGAATTCGTCAATGCTAGCTTATCTTTCAATGATGTGTTTAAGATTTCGACAGATGCAGATTCATCAAGATTAATGACAATATCAGCCAAGCGGTCCTTCTGGTCTAAAATGATTCCGTTTGAACATCCAACAAAATACCATTTGGTGTTGGGATTAGTCAAATAACTCAGTTGCTGCAGTGTCAAGTAAGGCTGGAAAAAACCTCCAGCACCAAAAATCTGTAGAGGCAATCCCATGAACTTGAGCATCGAGTTCCGGTCACTGGACTTCAATGATGTCGGCTTCACTATTGTTTCCAAAGATGTGCCCAAAATAGGAGACCCACTGTCGGCCAAAGAAAGGACTAGGTTTGGTATCAAAGACAGCAAAGAATATTGAAAATTAGACAGCTTATTGAGGTCCTTGGAGTATATAATAATTCTTTGTTCCAGCAACAATGCCTTGAACACCACCAACAAATCCCGTTTCAAAGTCATGACCAATTGCTTCAAATTTAACCCAGTATAAAAATCGCTTTCTTTAATAATTTTCAGATTGCTCGTGCTCGTTGGAATGTCGTACAGGTCATCGTCTTCCACTTTAAAGCCGTTTGAGTTATAAACAATTGATATGTTATCGCACAATGCCTTGATAACAGATCTATCTTGGAAATCATGCTGATTGAAATAGCTTGTTGTGACTATGCTCAATTTTTCTTTCAGTTGAATCGTGATGGGATATCGTGTGATCATAATTATGGATTTCTGGATTATCGAACGCTTGAAATCTTGGCCATCTTTAAGAAACTCACTATTCAATTGACGCACACATGCACATCCAAAAAGAGTCCGTAGCTTTGGGTTATGGATATACTCTATTTTTTGATCCGGCAAAGGAGGGCAACTCTGATTCTCTTCGTCGAAAATCAAAGTGAAATTCGTGAATGTCTCATCGAACATGTGTGCCCCATCAGGAAGACCCTGAAATGGCAAGTGTGGCCAAATTTCTGAATACTTCTTCACTTGTTCTTCTTCATTTGCCTCTGTTGTGTTGTCATCTATCCAATATTCTATCTCAGGTCCTCTAATATGATGGAAGTCCACAATGCAGAAGCCAAAAACAAAAGACGGCAGCTTTTCTGACACCTTCAAGGTTGGATCAAGCCAAGGATTGTCTCCTGTGTCGATCTGCGACATTGACGTGAACAATTAATCAAAGATTGAACCTGATACAAATATATCTACAAAAATCTGGTTGTCAATATTTTTTTCTGTTCAAGAAAAAACAAAAAAAATGTTACTCCCTAGCAAAGATTCCAGATTTTGAAATGCACATGAATATTACTGAAATCCAAATTAGAAAAAGAACTATACCAGAAAGATGCTTGCAAGATAGCTGGATATGATTTTTTGGACTACAACTTAGCTAAAATTTTGGTTGCAGTCGAAACATTCACATCACCACCACCCTCAACAGCTGCAAATTCAACAATGCCACTTCTGTTGACAATCAAGGCCAATCTACCCGAACGGACACCAAGACCAAGCTCACTAAGATCTATAGTAGAACCAAGTTTTTTGGTGAGCTCTAATTGAGGATCGCTGACAAAAATGATCTTGTTAGAGGTGGCCCCCAGCTTTTCTTTCCATGCCTTGAGCACAAAGGGATCGTTTTGGGTCACCACAAGGATAAAATCAACACCTTTGGATGCAAAACTTTGCACTTTTTGAACGTATTCTGGCAAATGTTGGTTGGTGCATGGAGGGGTGAAAGCACCTGGAACACTCACAACCACATACTTCTTTGATCTGGAGATACTTTTCAGGTCAAATGGTTTTGGTTCACCTTCTGGCGAAGAATAATATAGATTGTTGACGTTAGTTGGGAACTTATCACCTCTTTTTATGGCCATGTTGTAATAAGTCAAAGTACAAAGAACAAGACAGTTCGCTTCACCCAATCTGGCCGCGCTTCTTCTTTATATACTAAGACAGGGCAATTTGTCTGTCGTAGGTTATTCTGACTTAGCCGCAAGATGTTACGAAATTTTGGGCTATTTCAAGGAGATCAAACAACAGGAAAGTAGCAAAAATGGAGAAGACCTTAACATTATGACGTGTCTAAGATCCCCACGGTCCAGCCCAAAGGAAACCACAGAGGTTTGAATATTTGTGACCGTATACCCGATAACTCATGGCATTTTTCGGGCAGACTCGTTAGACTACTGTTGATTGATAGCCTATCAAACCTTTTGCGGGGAAAAATAAAATCTTTTGTCGATCCAAAAAATTACGTCGACAAGTTTGTCGACCGTCGATATGATTAGCTTTGAAGCCGCAATGCGGCTCTTGCAGCTGCATTAGGTACCATGATGGTTATCATCTAATGTTTTGAAAGTCCAAGAGTAGTGGTTAAGCAATTGAAAAATGTACCTTACTGGTTCTGTGGGTGTATATAACAGGGGGAAGATACTTCGGTGTGATAAGGGTTCTGGAAATGAAAGACATAACTATAAGATGAGTGAAATTGGGACCCATCGCCCGAAAAGGGTCGACTTTGACATAGTTGAGCCGTTCAAAATAGGATCGATGAGACCAAAGCGTACTGAGAAACCAGGGGAGAGAGGACTTGTGCTTACTGGTTTATCTTTGACTTCCAGTTTCTCTAACTCTAGTCCAACGTTTGAAAAGAATAGATTTGCATTGGCGAACGAGATCAAGATTGACGAAAACTTGGTGGTTCATAATGCTTTGAGAATCTTTTTACAAAACGATGGAGTAGCTAAAAAGAGATTGAGTTTTCGGTTATTTTTCGATTTGGTTTATTGTTTGAACTCAAAGACCTCATTCAACAAGAACAAAAACTCCTTGAAAAAAATCCTGAAATTCAAGCACTTCCGAGTGATCAAGGAGACCGCAGAAAGCCGGTCTGAAAATTGCGAAACTTGCGAGTATCTACAGATGAGCGATGATCTGAGTGAAAAGGTTTGCATGCATATCGATCTTCCGGAAAAAGAATCTGATTTGGTTGTCAGGAGGAACTCTGCATTTGATATGATTTTGAAGCTTTTCAATGATGATCGGTTTTCTTCTGTTGTGACTATTGAGAAGGCCAAGCTCAAGGAAATAAACAAATTTGTTCAAAACTTGAAGAGCAACAGCAAGCCCGACGTGATGAGAATTGAAGCCTTGCTGATCAATGAACAGAAGTATATTAACTTGAAAGAAGAGAATTATATGGGTGTCCGGGTGCACAATTGGGGAAAAGTGCTCACAACAAACCAGATGATTTACTATTTCAAGAAGAACTTTTTGTTCGATTCGAATTACAACGAGCTGTACTTCAAAATCAAGGAGATTCTAAGACTCAAAAACAACGTGCTTATTCGGGTGCTGGACACCAAAACCGGCGAGTTCGGATACATGTTGAATGGTCATTATAATGTTTTCTATAGCTGATACATACGAGCACTACCATTTTCAAATCATTTTATAGCTATCGTTCATGTAACTAACAATTGGTCTTTCGCCAACAATTTCAACCACCTTATCAAACCAGCCCAAAAGAACACCACCTGACTTCTGGCCTTCTTTAAGACTCATGAGCGAATAGATAAATTTCACCAGTGTATCTATTTGGTCCGCGTCGAGGCTTTTCACCAGATTAGGAATTTCCGACTGCTTGACTGAAACCAACACATTGAGAACTGTGAGCAAATAGCTGCTCTTGGTAGAGAGATCAGAGCCGTATGGAGGGTCTTGCACACACAATTTGATGGCCTCTAATGAGTCTCCCTTAGACATATTCGTTCTAATCTTCGTCATCATCGGCTCAAGTTCCTGCAATGTGTATGCCGGTAGGTCAAGATCATCCGGAACAAACTGTGTCTCCGGATCATACTGATCAATGTCAATTCTCCTCCAATCTTCCATTTGTGGCCAGTAAATAAATTGTCTTGTCAATTGAACAGATATTTTTATTAAGCAGAGGAGCTTGTTCAACTTTTGCCAACCTGTGATAAAAACAAGAGGTAGTGCATCCACCAAAAAGTACAAAATAAAAAAGTCCTTATATATATTTATATATATATATACAATCATAAGGTTTTGTATACCGAGGTGTGTTTTTCAACAGTGTCTTCATGTCTTTGGAGGACTATCTTGCACGGAAGTATTCCAGCAATTTGTCTGAAAGGACTGATAATTCTTCAAAAAAACTGGATAGACAGCCATCGTCAATAGTGGTGGAAAATGAAGAGACACCTTATAGAGACGAAGATGAAGAACAACTTGTTTCCGATGACGAAGAAGGTCCCGTGGTGATTAAAAAGAAGTCACATTCGAAAGGATGGAAGAATGTGGAGACAAATGAAGTTGTGGATGTGCGACCCGAACTGATGCAGGACGGCTCGTTTGCGGGGCTGCAGACGAAAGAGCAGATCCAAGAATCGATGCGGTCGAAGCAAGAACATTTTCAGCGACAATTGAAAGAGGCCAATCAAACATTCAAGCCTGAAACTACAGAGACCATCTACAGAGATGCGTCTGGGAATAGAATTGACGCTCCAGAAGCTCCGTCTCTTCAAAAAAAGGCCGAGGAGATGCGTAAGAAGCTCGAGATGAAGAAGCTCAATAAAAGTGAACATAATGTAATAAAGGAGCAGCAAGAACGAGAGAGATTAAGTCAGTTGAAGACAGAAAAGTTAAATGTTTATGAGAATGATGAAAATTTAAACTCAAAATTACAAAATACCATCAAGGAGGACGACCCGGCCTTACTATTCGATCCAAAACTCCAGAAACGCAAACGCAATGAAAATCGACAAAATGTCAGCTTGACAGGGAGAAAACTTTACGCAGGAACTGGATACCCAGATAATCGATTTGGAATTCGTCCTGGATGGAGATGGGATGGAGTGGACAGAACCAATGGGTTTGAGAAACGATGGTTTGACAGACAACAGCAAATGAAACAACAAGAAGTGCTAAAATACACATTGGAGGAAGATATATAGAGACATAATATAATGAAAAGTCGTAACTATTTACCTGCAACATCTTTGCCAGAGCTTTGTTGTTTTGCAGAAGTCTTTGGTTTGTTATAAGCTTTAGACTTGCTCTTCTTGTCCGTGTTTTTACCTGAAGATGAGGGTTTCTGCTGGGTCTTGGCAGCTTTCTGGACAGCAGAATTACCATTTAACATACCAATCAATTCTTGAGATCCATTGGAATTCAAAGGCGTTGGAGCATACATTGGCATCATCGGAGGTGGGAATGGTGCCGAATATGGGGCCTGCATTTGAGGAGTTGGTTGCATGACATTGCCCAAAACAGAGTTGAAAATGTTTTTGGCAACTCTATCCTGACGTCCAGCTGACCCAGGAGCTGGTGCAGGGTTAACTTCACCTTTCGGGATGTTTTCAGCCTCATCCTTCTTCTTAATCACATTCAACAGCTCCTTTTGGTTCTTCATTGCAGCATCCTTCTCCTGCTTCTTCTTCAACAAAATCTTTTTTTTAGCCTCGGAGAAATCACCTTTGCTTGTCTTTGAAGATGCCTTAGAATGGAAAATAAATTGCTTGTCACTCAAGTTAAGCAAAACAGAGGAATCCAGAGTCAGACCTCTCTGAGTCTTCAGTCTGCCTCCAAAAGTGTTACCCGTCAACAATGGCTGGTCAAATAGCACTTGAACTTCAACTTTAGACTCCAAAGAACGGATTCCCACAACGGTTCCTTTTGAGAATAAAGGAACATTCCCAGAGTCAAGCACATAAACGACCCTGTCACCCAAAGAGAAATGTTGCTTTTTAAGCAGTTGAAATGATTCTGAAGGAACTAGCACAGCATTACGTGGAATACCCTTGATTCCCTTAGTGTCCATTTCTTGAGGTTGCAATGAATACTGGACAATCCTGTCCTCAACTTCTGAAATTCCAATCTTTGTTAAGGCCTCAGAATCCAAGCTAACTGTAATGAAAGACGATTTCTTTTCCTTCAAATACGATAAAACAGCATCGACTTTCTTTTTCAAAGCTTCGGGGTCTGCAGTCTTGAAAATCTCCTTAGCACTCGGGATGGAAGACGACCTATACTCAATCAAAGATTTGAATAGCTGTGGGAACCTAGTCATGTAGTCTTGTAACAAGCTGAGGGCTAAATCACTGTATTCCCAAAATCTATCATTTCTTCTAGTGTATCCCAACACCTTCATCTTCCTACCTTCAAACTTCAATGGTAAACCAATGTCTAATCTTTTTCCACCTGGTCCTTCAATGGCATAAGAAGAAGTAATCTTTGACAAGAATAGAGCGTTCAATTTCAACATCCGCGCCACAACGTTAGATGGGTGATATCTAATGGCCTCCCTTTCATACTTAGCTCTCATTAAGCCAAAGTTTGGCTCTGACTTGGTCGAGATTTTGGAAACTTTCAAGGTCAACTTATTGTTTTCATGGCTGATGACTTTGGCAGGTGTACCATAGGCAAATGCACCTAAGAATACAACGTCTGAATTGACTGGAAATTCCTCTTCCAATGGAACTGGTGGTCTGGATTCGAATCTGGCATCCTTATTGATGATTTCATCAATAACAAGCTGAATAGGATAGACTTCAACTTCATTGGCAAAAGTTTTAACAAATGCTCCACGTTCATTACGGATCAAACCAGTGACAGCCTTCACATAAACGAGGCCTTCAATAGGATTAGCACGCTTTTTGGATTTACGGCTCTTGGTGGCAAATTCTAGCTTGGCATCTTCATCGTCGTCAGGTTCATCTGCTGCATCCACAGATTCAAAACGGACTCCCCTATTGGTTTGCAACTTGGAATACAAGTAATTGCGGGTTTTGTCAAACTCATCCCGCTCAAATGGTTCCAAAGGTGAAGACACCACCTTATAGACGGAGCCCATTTTAATTCTCTCGTACTTCATCAAATTGTCAGTGACATGAACCACCTTTGCTTCCCTCAAGAATGGCCATTTCGTGTACACAATTTGGCCAACATGCTCTTTGGCAAATTGCTCAATAGTCAAGCCGCTGTGTAGATTTTCAAGGGTTAACATTAAAGTCATTGCTTTGGAAGGCTGTTGGAAAACCAACACATTGGCATATTCAAGATTGTACTTGCATGGAATTGTTTTGAGCGAAGGGAAACCAGCGAGAGCTTCTCTTCCCGATTTAGCACCTTTGCATAGACCAAAATTGAAAGCAAGTCCTTCAGTTGAAGGCAATATGTATTTGGTTTCGGTACAATGCGAATCAAAGTCGTTGAATGATAAAGGCAATGGCGATTTGATTAGGTGCTTGATTTGTGGGTTGAAATGGAACTGTAAATCTGTACCAAAACTGTTCCTTATCTTCTCTTCTGGGCTCAATTTTGCATCAAGTGGTTTCATGGCTTCGATAAGCCTATTTTGGTCAACAAAAGAGAGAAGAACCACCGCTTCCCAAGGAGCCTTCTTACCATTCATGTCAATTTCACAATCATCCGGATAGAAATCAATGATTGGCGAGTTCGGATCGGTCATCAATGGTCTATAAACAGTAGGAATCAATTCTTTAGATCTTGCTGGCAAGACAGACATCAATTGTTGGAACGGTCTGAAAGGTTGCCCTTTTTCAAATTTAATTTTCACGTTCAAACCTTTGCTGACATCGGAGATACGAGGTGAGTAATGGTATCTATAATACCAAGGCCAAGAGCAAATTCCGGTATAATAATAGTGAAGAACCCATTGTAATCCTTCAATATAGTTTTCAGCCATTTCGGTGATCTTGTCCGTATCTTCCAAAGTAAACCCAACCTTCTTCTTATAATATTGATTTTTCCATTTCACAAATCTCATATCATAAAGATCCTTTTGAGAGTCGAGAGTTTCTTCGTCTTCAATAACAATTGCAGACTGGTACTTCTTGATGACTTTTCTCACTTCGCTCACTCTAAGATTGAACTCCTCAAGAGTCTCGTCTGGGTTGATACCATCAACATCTAGTCTTGCGGAGTAAGAATCTTTGGACTTGCTGTGGATCAAAACAACTCCCAGCTCAAAGAGGAATTTGGCAATAAATTCTCTGTTCAATTCGCTCTCAAAAAACTCTCTAGGCAAAGGAAGCTCTGGAATTTTGGAATCAGGATTCAAAATCTCTTTGAAAGACGAGTGATCTGTATAAAGATCATAAATCCACTCTCTCACCATGCCAACAAGCTTCTTCTGCTGTTTAACAAGCAGCTCTTTGCCTTGTCTCAATCTCTTTTTGACACCTTGCCTTGAGATGTTATCCAACTGTTTGTTGAACCATTCGACGTCAACTTCTCCTTTTTCAAAGTTTTCCAATTCAAAGACAGCCAAATAATCCAACCACTTGCCAAGTCTTCTAAAATCGATGGTTCCGTGCTCATTAATGTAGCCATCCGAATCTCTCATAGCCTCCTTGAACGTTTCTATCAACAAGGGGAAAGCACCTTTGTTCAAATGAAGATCGGGAAGATTAGGCAAGAAATCATTACCTATCACATACATGATCAGAATGAAATCATCGATGATTCTTTCGAAATCATATTCGAACGAAATTTGATCCTGCAATTCTTGAAATTCCAGCTCGAGATACTCTCTCACCAGCGAGATGTGCAAAAGGAAAAACGTTTGCTTGGTGAGATCATCAGAATGTGAATTTGCTTTAGGTCCAAATGTAACCTCTTCTCTTAAAAGGGCAAAGTGAGGCTCATGTGCGACCAATCCCAACATGATCAAGTCTGCATCCAGACCATACACACAGTGTCTTGTGTTTGCGTTATAATCAGGCTGTGCCTTTTGTGCTCTAATGAAGTCCATGATTTTGTGCTCACCTTCACCAGGCACTTCGTGACCCGACAAAATGATACGCATGTTTTGCCATCTGGAGTCGTTGGACACTTTTTGGTTGATGTAAAATTTTAAGTTTTCAGTCAGCTTGGCCATAAATTCGGTACCTGGGGTAATGGCGTTCGAATCAAAAGGGGGATCTTTAGGAATCTCCTTTCCTTCTTTGATGGCCTTTTCCAAATTTTGTTCAGCCTCCACAGCACTTCTGAAACGTCTCGCTCTTTGCTGGTTCATCTTTGCCCGTGGGGCAACACCATCAATTGCCATATAAAACACTTGTTGCGGCTTGATCACATTAAAAAGATGGTCAATGTATGCAAAAATGGCTCCAAACATTTGATCGTCGGTCATTCTCATTAAAGAACTGTCATTAGTATGTGTGCATGTGTGTAAAATAGAGTTCATATCCAAGTAAAGATTATCAAACTCTGGAATTGGAGTGGAACCATCAATCTCGTTGGATATCAACGGCCATCTCTCGGAGATGAATCTGAAAAATTTGGGGATACCTAGACATCTATGTTAATATCATTGCTTCCCTACATTGTTCCCATCTGAACTAATTCGACTTACCCATTTTTCCAATTCAAATAACACCTTCTCAGTCTCTTCACTACTGCAAAAGTCTTCCTAACTTTAGCAACTGAATCTTATAGAGAGTAGTGGCTTCGTTTGTATCTATAACAAGACAAAAGACCTCTTTGTATTTTCATCGACAATTCCTCGTACTTTTTTTTGGCCCCGACTGGGTGCTGGCCCACCACCGCAATTACCCGGCCAAATTATTTGTGGTGAGAAAAAAATGATTTTGTGTAGAACCAATGTTTACTGTTTTCATACTATTAAGAACACGATTGGAGGTTCTAAAGGCCACAAAGCGCAGTGGATATCCAATAATAGATATGTTTGGTGGCAATAGCGGAGGAAGTGGATTTTCATTTGGATCCACGGCAGCCCAAAAACCCTCATTTGGACTTGGTTCCACTACCCAAAACGGGTCCACAGGATCTACTGGGTTTGGATTTGGAACCTCAAATACAAATACAACCAACAACGCAACATCTGGAGGACTGTTTGGTGGCTCAAATAGCAATAATACCACTCAAGGTGCAAACACCGGTGGATTATTTGGCAGCCAATCGGGAGCCTCTAAACCCACTCTTTCGTTTGGTTCGAACACAGCTGCACCAACTACCACCACAGCCTCTTCAGGCTTCAGTTTTGGAGGACCTTCATCATCTAACAATGCCACTCAGGCAGGTGCAGGGGGTGGATTGTTTGGCTCGCAGCAGAATAACCAATTTACAACATCAAATCCATCTACAAACACGCAAGGCTTCTCTTTTGGTGCTAACAATTCAACCACTAACAATAATACATCGTCCGGATTGTTTGGCAATAAACCAGCTGGAACAGGCTTGTTTGGAGGAAACACCACCAATTCATCATCTACAGGAGGGCTTTTTTCTAGCAATAACAATACCACGAGTACTCCCTCATTTGGTTTTGGAAACAATAATCAAACGAACACAGCTTCAACTGGATTGTTTGGAAACAACAATCAATCAAGTTCGATCTCCACTGGACTGCTTGGAAGCGGCAATACTGGAAACAGTTTATTCAATAACAATGCGAATGGAATTGCAAATAATACTACTTTTGGACAACAACAACAGCAACAGCAACAGCAAATGCCTCCTTTGAATGCAATGACTAAAGTGAGCGATTTGCCAGAGATCTACCAAAAGGAGCTTGAACAATTGGACCAATATATTCAAACTCAAGTGGCCATTGCTGAGCAACTGGAAAATGATGAAGAGGAACATAAAGAGCTGGTGGTTAGCATTCCGAGAGACATTAGCTTCTTAGAGAAAAGATATTTTTCCACAAACCAAGCTTTGAACAGTGATCTCAAGTTTGTGGAAGGATTCAAGACTAAGACGTTGGAAAACTTCAACGATTGGGTGGAGAAATTAATTAAGGTTTACTTACAATTGACCAATCCCATGCTTTTGAATGTCAACTCTGGTTCGTCGTCTGACAACAACCAACATTCCAATGGCTCGTTGACTAAAGTTGTTGGTGTCAACGGGATCAGGATGGCAGGTTTATCGCAAGGACAACAGTCTTCTAAATCCCAGCAACAAATAGAAAAAGACTCACATTTAAACGTCCCACAAATTCTAAACAGCTTCTACGTGTCCAAGATTGAAGAATTTCAGCAAAATATTGAACGCTACCAGATGGTTCTCCAGGAAGTTGAAAACTCGATAAACGATTTAGATAAAGTTTCGCTGAGCGGAGGTGTGTCAATGACCGGCAACTATGGACTGGAAATGATTGTCAGCACATTGCAGGAAGAGTTCAAGCTGTACGTGGAATTGGCAAACGAGTTTGCCGAGATTCATCACCAGGTGAAACGCTTGGATGACGGATCAATTTGACTAGAGAGTATGTACATTATGATATCGAATGGAACTTTATTATGATAATCGACTAATATACAAGTTGGATACCTATCCTTTATTATTCTCTTTTATCTTCGTCCGCTTTCTATTCCTCACCTTCTCTCCCTCCTTTCTATTCTTATTGTCCTTTTTGTCCTTTTTGCTCTTTTTGCTCTTTCTATCCTTCTTGAGCTTCTTTCCTTTTTTCTTTTCAATTTTATCACTTTTCGTGCTCTTCCTCTTTTTCTTCTTTTTCTCCTCATCGTCTGAAAAAACATCAAATAGCATCAACTGCTCCTCTTTCTTTTCAGCAACCACCATGTCAGCCCCAATCACTTTCTTCTGCACAACAGTCTCTCCAATACTTCCTGCAAGTCCCTCACCTTTCACAAAAGCTTTATATAGTGGCGACTGCATTTTGGCAAAGTCTTTCAAAGCCTGTGCATCCTGTAAAAAACTAACGGTTCCATTGCTTGCTTTCACATCCAAAGCTTTCAGTTGACCATCGAACATTTTCTCCCACCATGCTTCAGCCTGGTTGCTTCCATGTCCTATCCCAAAAGTATCTTTCTTATTTTTCACCAAAATCGGCTTTTTGAGACCACCTTTCTGTAAAGCCTCACCCTCAACCCAACCATAGTTCTGTAAGTACTGTCGGGCATCCATGGATTTATTGGATTAGCTGTCAGGCTTATTTTCAATAGATCCCCTCGGGTATTACAGATTTATTGTTACGTTAATTTTTTTTCTCCTAAAATTTTCTTTTCCAGATCAGATTACATCATCACAGATATTTTCATTCAAAGGTTTTTTCAAAATCAATCTTCCATGTACTGATCCTCGTCGAAAGCAACATTTCCTGCCTCAGGATATCCAAAATCTAATATCTCGATGCAAGTTCTCTCGTTTTTCTGCACAGCAGCAATACATCTTCTGTAATCCGACTTCACCTGCCAAACTCCCCCATTAACATCATCTAACAAGTCTCTAATGAATCTGGCCGACTGAGTGTCCCACATTTTCAACATCCCATTTGATCCAGAGATTATTAGGCTGTCATTATGCTGAATACATGTGATAGGCCCAGTGTGGCCTCTGAGAACATGTTTCATATCTCCGGTGTTTGGGTCCCACATTCTAACAGTAGCATCTGCAGCGGCAGACACCAGAGCAGTGTCTGATAATGTTATCAAACCTACCAAATTATGGTGTCCTTCCAAGATAGAAACAGTCTCTCCAGTGTTCAAATCCCAGATTCGTACGGTGTTATCAGCTGAACCCGAAATACATCTGTGCTTTTTGACGTCCAGAACACAACTGTAAATTTTGTCTGTGTGACCCGATAAGAGCCATTTGCATTCACCTGTTCTCAAGTCCCAAACTCTGGCATTAGTATCATAGCTGCTGCTGATCAAAATATTGGCATAACCAGTGACTGCACGAATTGCACCATTGTGACCTCTCAGAACCTTGACGAGATATTTGTTCGAAGACTCGTCAAGATCTATAGCTTCATCAGGTAATTCTTCATCTTCACCGGTGATTGGTAATTTCCAAACGTAAAGAGTAGAGTCTCTTGAGCCAGTCACCACTAGTGGAGATTTTGGGAACATGATTGGTAAACCTTCGTCATTAACACCTATTTGCTTTGGCTCCAAAATCTCCAAGCATCTGACGGTGGAGGTGTGCCCCCTAAAAATGTGCGTGCATTTTCCTTGCTTCATATTCCATATCCTGACAGATCTATCGGTCGATCCAGAAACTAAAATGTTGCCCAAGTATTTCATGGCCCAGACACCACCGTTATGACCTGACAACACTGATCTTAATCTACCGGAATGGGTATCGTATATTGTGATACTGTGATCATCGGAACCAGCAACAATTTTATCATCATCAAACTGCAAGCAGGTAATCACATTAGGGCCCTGCCCTGGTAGTGTGATTCTGCGTGGTTGGAAGCTTGGATCTTTCCATCTTTTGGAAATTGCAAGTCTTCTTCTATACATCAATTTGGTCACCTGTGAACTGTTCAAAGTTGGCTTAAGAGAAGAGATCCAAGCAAATTCTTTGTCGAACTCGTTTTTGTTCGTGATAAATTTATCTTTGAAAAGCAAATCTTTCCAGAAATCGTAACTTTCCATTGAAATCTTCAGCCAATTTTTTGAAATCTCCGATGTCTTCAAAAGGGATTCGTAATCCAAATAGCTGAATATTTTCATTGTGATTTCTGACGGAAGTAAAGAAACCAAATCTTTTCTGAGCGATCGTTTAATTGTTTCTTGAAGAGAGGATAGAGTGGACCTTTCTGCTTTTTGTAGCAACGACCACAACAGGTAGTTGACCTCAGAAGAGCCCGCCGGAAGCATTGTCATCAGCTCGCCAATATGTTTTGCCACTTCAGACTTAGCCTTCATTTTTTGCAAGGTAACTTGTGTATCAGAGTCTGATGTTTTTTCTCCTTCGGCCTCGGGATAATTAGAATCTACTTCGAAATCGTCAGCGTCCCGTAAATTTCCTACTTGTCTAGGAGATGCGCTGGGGGACGGCAAGGGCAGTTGTTGCAAATCGTCGGCAAAATTGCAAGATGTGTTGATATTGTAGTTTGAAGGAGTCGGCAGCTTGACAAGTTCACTGCTTCCCGAAGACGACGAAGACGAAGATGCCGTTGGAGAAGTTAGTGAAGCTACCGTCGCAGAATTGGTCTCCACTAGACGCTTTTTGCTTGGCGGACTGGTACCGGTCTTGTTGGCCACGATTTTCCCATCCGCGGTGAGATCAGTCATTTCCGAGTCGGATGTTTCACTAACCAGCCCTCCAGTATTGAGCCTCTTCCTGGACTTATTTGTTTCTCTGGAACCTAGCGAGTCTCTTCCGGAGACTTCAAAAGAGTCTCTGGAAATAGTGTGTTGGCTATTAGGTGGTGGTTCATCAATATGGGGCTTGCTTATTTGTGGCAATATTGAGTCGAGTTCCACGCCTGCAAGGGGATATATGCTGGAATCCTCGACTTGGTGCTCCTTGTTTGGTTCGGGGGATGCTGGCTTTTCAAATCTCATTTTATGCAATCTTGATGTCGACCTAAAGTGATTTTGTGGTCTATTTTAATGTGTTCGAAGGGCACCGGCAACTCAATAAACAAACCTGTTTACAATTTGGCCACTGGCTAAATACCTGAAATAAAGAGCTTGTTCTTGCGAAAAATGCCTGTTAGACTTTTGAAGCTGTGTTTTTCACCTGAGCTTGTTTTCAGCCTCTATTGACGGCCTTTATATATTTATGTATGTCCGGTTTCTATCCCTTCCTGTTCGAAACAAACATAATAAATCTTTTTTTTTGCGTGGGTACTAACTAAGTAGCCCCTTCTGAAATATTCGCCCTTTCTGCCATTTCTTCGATAGCAACAAACTTCTGCCGCGGTAGGCGAAAGCCGCAGGTCGCGAAGTCCCCTCGAGGTCTGGGCGGTCGGTCTTTTTAGGGGCCTAGATATTTTTTTCTCTCCTTATTATGTAGTATTTATTTTATGGGAACCACGAGCTCTTTACTTACGTTTCTGTTTCTTCATTTTTTGCTGGATTCTGTCAAATTCATTATCATCCAAATCATATTCAGAATGCTTGGCAGCCTTTTTAGAGTTCGTGCTATATTTTTCAATCAATTTGTCAAACGTGTTGGTTGATTTCCGAGACTGGATCAATTCACGCAGCGAATTTTCAGAACCATTCAACTTTATCTTATTTTTCCGATTAATCTCCTCCAAGGCCTTTTCAGCCTCCTTTGATTCATTCTTCAACAGACGTAACATCCGTTTGACCTGAGAATTTCTGGTCTTGACATATTGCTGCCACAGTTTATAATCTTTCAAAACATTGTCCTTGACCATTCCTTCTACAATCTCAAACACCCTTTTTTCCTCCGACTTTGTGAACTCCAAATGGGGAATTGCTTCGAAAAGCCTAATGAAATCTCCTTTGTAGAAAATCATACATTCCAGAATATCTTCATATTCCTCATCGGAACCTTGGTATTTCTTTTTGTCCTGTTCTATGAGATCAGCAGTGATCTTAATATCGCTGTCTCTCATCTCCTGGAAAAACTCCGACCAATCGAAACTCTCATCATCGCCACCCAATTGATCGTCCAAGTTTCCAGTTTTGTCGTACCGCTGTCTCTTTATGGGATCCCCTAAAATCGAGTAGCTGAACTGTATCTTTTCGAATTTAACCTTATATTTAGACTTGTCAGACTCTGAAAGCTTATCAGGGTGATACTTCAAACACAATTTGTAGTATGCTTTTTTAATCATTGGAGGAGCATCCTCTTTTTCAACACCCAATACCTCATATGGATCAATATCAGGAAAAGGTACACCCATGATTTTCGTCTCAAAACAAGATGTCCAAAATACGTTTATTATATTATTATCATCACTATTACTTATGTCTCAGATCTTTTTGTAGTTAGAAAAAAACAAAAACTTGCTTTCGCGTCCTGGTGCACAGCCTGAAAAATACAGGAACCGGACGAGTCAGCTTGTCTTGACATTCAAAGGTTCTGGAAATTCCTATTCTCCTCTTTCAATATATTCTTATGATCTGCAGGATTTGCCGCGGACTCGTAAAGTGTAATAATCGGGTCTTTGCTCAGTGGTTTGAATTCGCCTCTGAGTTCAATGGAGTAAATTTTCAAGTTTTCGTCGTCGTCGTCACTCCAGTTGTTTTGGAAGAAGATTGTCAAGGAATTGACTCCAGAAAACAGATGTCTTGGCAAGAAATGCTCGACAAAAGTGTCATCTGAGACCAGTTCTTCAGGAATTAATCCGGACTCAAAATCGATTCCAATTTGGGGATGCTCGATTTGGTAATTGGCCTTCATGGATTCGATTGTTTCGAAGTCCAAATTGTCATGGTTTTTGTAGAATTTGATAGTTCGTGGGCAATGATCATCGTTTTTAGCAGTTCGAAGAATGATCGAGTATAGCTTGACCGATCCCTCAAAAGGAATTCTTAGAATGAACTGGTTATCAGCATCGGATCTGAATTCAGGTTGCAATTGATATTTGGTGGATCTTGTTTTAAATAGCTTGGCTAGCTCGTCAGCTGGATTGGTCAAGTTCAAAGCTATCAAACTAGTAGTGACGACCCTCGAGTTTATTGATTGCGATTCGTTTGTAGGAATTGGAGGGGCTCCATGCTGATGGGTGTGAGGATGATCATGGTCATCTCTGTGAGCTTCATGGTGACAATGTGACATCTCGAGCTTGATGTGAGGTGATACTCACCAAAATAGATGAAGTGAAGAAAAGCGTGGGCTTATAAAAGGAGATAAATTGAATGTGCACAGCCGGCAAAGAAAACTAGACAGAAACCGACGCGACGCATCTAATTTTTTCAGGGTCATGATGTCTATCTGTCTGTGTACCAAAGAACACAGGTGGCACAAGAAGGAGGGAACCAAGTAATCCTACGATAGGCAAGGATCGAAGAACAAGTTGCATGCTGAGAGTAGAAATATAGCTGATGGCAGAACTAGACGAGAATTCAGTGATAAAGAGACGCAAACTGAACCCCGACAGTGGAGCTCAACCAGATGCGATCTCGATGTTACACGAGAGAGTGTCAAGAAACAGCATCCAGCTTCTTACAGCCGAAACAACTGTGATGGAGGTGAAGAAAAATGAAAACATTAGGAAAAAACTCGACAAGGTACTCAAATTGATGTCCAAGAACAAAGAAGAGCTGGAGATTCTTTTCACAGCTGAGAACGAAGGAATTCAGAAGTTGCTGACTATTGTGGAGATTCTGAAACAGAAGGTGACGGGAAATCCGAAACCTAGTGGGAAGCTTCGAAACAACAAACAGGCTCGAATCCAGGACCAAGAAAAAGTGTCAATCAACAACTCAGAATCCACAGAAAGTTTACATTATAGCTATAGACAGTTCAATCTGCTGAACCACAAGATCAAGAAAAAACAGGAATCCAACCAAGATACAAGCAAGCCGATGGATAAAAACTCAAGAGTATTTAATAAGGATCAACTGCAACTTTTGGAAGTGAAAAACACCATTGAAATCCCAATTTTCTACATCTACTTCTGCTTTTACAAATCGTCCGAGGTTCCAGAGGATCTGATGCGCACAACGGACAAATTGGTTGTGAAAGGATGGACATTCCAAGATGAATGATGAATAATACGCGTTCCAAAACAAAAGGAACAAGACTCACTAATAGTTTTTTTCATTGATAAGTTTGCACAAAGTCTAGTAAATGTAGAATAAATATGATCTTTTCTTTATAAAAACACATCATGGAACACTGTGCTGCTTACTCTTCCTCCTTGGTCTCGAATTTTCCCAACTTTTCAACAGACAAGTTACCTGGGAAAGTACCGTTACCTCTTTGTTCATCCCACTCTTCAACCCATGAGGTAGGGCATAGAGATTGGAAGGTGGATAAGAACACCTTGCATGGAGCAAATTCTTCACCTTTCAAAGCGACACATTTGTGGTAGTCCAAGTATGATTGATAACAGTGCTTGGTTTGGTTTTGTTGTGGGAATCTGGCATCGAAACCTGGGGTTTGCAACTTGTATGGGGAATCGCTCATTTTGGTGTCTCTAGTCTATCTATAGGTGTATCAGCCAGCCGGTTTGATGAAGCAACTTTTTTTCCAGGTGAGATGATTTTTTTTACCTCACGCATTCCTGGTGGACCCATACTCTGCTGGCTAGACTGAATTGTAGGGGCCTGCCGTGCGCAGGGAAATTTTTCCACGGGTTTAGTATTTTAAGATATCTCATTGGCCGAATTGTGTAAATTACATAAGCACCAGAAAAAGACACACCGGAATATGAGGTCGTGTGTTGACCACAAGAGAAGTAACCAGCCAGATAACTCAGAATGCTGACTTCTCAGCTCAATCGTGCCTTTGCTGCCTTTTGTTTGGGGCCCAGCCTACTAGGGAGGGTTGTTCAATTGACATGAATAGCATTTTAAAAACAAGACGGTTCAAATAGTCACGGAATCTCTATGTATTTCAGCTATTATTCTTATTGGACTGATTATGTCAGCTGGATAGCACAAATGATATGAAAAAACAAAAAAAATTTATGACATGGAGATTGTGGTGGGTGAGAGTAGTGGCTAAACGATGTCGAGAGGACGTAAGTTACAGGACAATTTGGGTCAATTTCGTTGATCAAATACTAATGTACAATCAAGTGAGTGCATTTGCAGCGCTGAGTGGTGTCGATGAAAACCTTCAAGATGACGACTCGGACGACGAAGTGATCGGGTATGAACAAGAGGAGATCGAGGAAAAACAGGAGACTGTTGTTCTAGAGTCTCTAGGTTCCGTGCCATTGACCTATGGAGAACCTCTTTCCACCAACGTGTCAGTTTCCACTCCTCTTATTACTGGCTCGAAATTCATTCCAACGGCTGAAAATGTCATATATGGTACGGACTATGTTATCATTGGTCTAAAGGTGAACGAATATGTGATGGTTAAAGGCCAGTATAGATTGAGAGTACAACGAGGAGCAATTCAAATTGATTCGATAACTTATCATTCGTCTGCCGAACCTATTGAAGTCAACGGTCTGTCAGTCACGAACATACCCTTGATCTGTTCAACACAAGTTACTGACCAAAGTCTTGCTGATGACACTATTACCGAGGAAAATGAATTGCTGTTTACTTCAGACTACAAGTCTGTGATTTTTCTTGAGAATTGGTTCAATGGTTTGGAAAAGATTGGACTTTTATATCCACAGTTGAAGAATATACATCCGAATAGAGAAGATGCTGATGAGTTTGTGGCCTCCGAGTTTGAAAAATCGTTTTATGAATACTCGTTCAAGGTTCTAGAAAGTGGAAGTCCAAATATTGGCACTTACATAATGAAAAGCTGGAAAGCTCAACTGGATATGTTGGTTCAAGAGCAACAGGAGAAGCCAGACCAACCTTTGAGAGTTTTAGTGATAGGATCAAAAAATACCGGGAAATCGACATTTTTAAGGCTATTGATGAACAAATTGGTGCTCTTGGAGAATTGTGCTGCTATTGATGTCATGGATATTGATCCTGGCCAACCTGAATATTCCCTTCCTGATTGCATTTCCTTGACGAGCCATCACAACCCCGTGTACGGATTCAATCTTCCATTCATGTACTCCAACAAACAAAACGTCAAGAAGAACTGCTATATCGGGTTCAACACACCGCAACGAGAACCCATTAACTACATGAATAAGATAAGAGACCTGGCTAATTTGGTTGATGATTCCAAACCTCTTTTGATCAATTCTCCTGGATGGATTAAAGGATTTGGGATCGAAATTCTCAAGACTCTAAGTTCACTAGTTAGGCCAACTCATTTGGTCTATTTAACGCATGGGTCCTTAGACGACGAGAACGAGCTCTTGAGTGGTCTACATTTCAATCAAATGATTAAAGTCCAAGCATACTCACAGAGAAGCGCAGATTATGTGAGATATTCGCCGTCTCAAATCCGCAATCTTAGACTTCTCTCCTATCTCCATTACAATTGTTCAGAAGACGCATTTGATTTCGAGCCATTGTTGACCAAATCGCCATACAAACTCTCTTACACTGACGCATCCGATATTCTCCAATTAATGAATTATCCAGGTATTGCAGGAATTGCTGTTCTAGACTCTAACAACTTGAACCATGAAGATCTTGTTGGGTGTGTAGAATGTCAAGTCGTGGGACTTGTGGCTATAAATTTAGAGGAATTCCAGGTTTTGTTTACAGACTTGTTGGAACATGGGAAGTTGAGTCAGTATGATAATTTACCCAATTTGATTCTTGACTCGGATCAATTGAGTTCAACAGCATGCGAGTTTCTAGGGCTTGGCCTGATTCACTCGGTCGACATTCAACAGAAAATTATAAATCTCTACACCTCGGTTGATGTTTCCAATTTAAAGTCGGCCTTCAGTTCCAACGAAAACAAGCTTGTCTTAATTAAGGGTCGGTCTGAAGTTCCTATGGAAGAATTGGTTCCAAGACGATTACTGGCTACTTTTTCCAACAACAAGTTGCCGTACGTCACATTCAACAGCAATATGGCAAAGGGATCTAAAGCTGTGAATGTGCGAAGAAACATCGAAAGAAGAAATCTCCGCAGATAGATACGTAGGTGATGTTTTACTAGATAAGGAAAAATGCATATAGTTTCCTATTCCGTGAAACGGTTCGGTCATTATTCATGGCTGTGTAAATATTGAAAAGTTTATCGAGTGCAAAATTCCTAAAAAAACCACCGGAGAATATAAATAAGAGAGTTTTTGCAAAGTTGCAACGGAACAACTTAGATTGTGAAAGGTTTTTCCGTAAACAACCATGCCCCCCCACCAAGCAGAATTCACTCCCGAACTACCTACACGGATTTCGTCGATCTTGCAGGGTGGTTACAACCATCCATTGCTACGTACTTGGCAACAGGAAAGACAGCTGCATAAGAACATGTTCATCTTCCCTCTATTTATCTCTGATAACCCGGATGAAGAAGAACTCATCCCATCACTTCCAAAAATTAAAAGATTTGGTGTGAACAAGTTGGTTCCTTACGTTGAATCACTGATCAAGAAAGGTCTAAGAGCAGTCATTTTGTTTGGAGTGCCTCTAAAAGACGGTGTCAAAGACCCAGAGGGCACTGCTGCAGACGATCCAGAAGGTCCTGTTATCCAGGGTATCAAACTTTTGAAAGAAGCTTTTCCGGATCTATACATCATGTGCGATGTTTGTCTTTGTGAATATACATCACATGGCCACTGCGGATTGTTGTATGAAGACGGGACCATCAATAACGCTTTGTCAGTGAGAAGAATCGCTGCTGTGGCTCTTAACTATGCAAAGGCAGGAGCAAACTCTGTGGCTCCGTCAGACATGAACGATGGGAGAGTCCGTGCCATCAAACAGGCCTTGATCGACGCCGGTCTGGCTCACAAGACTTTCGTGATGTCTTATGCAGCCAAATTTAGTGGTAATTTGTACGGTCCATTCAGAGATGCAGCATGCTCATCTCCGGGACAAGGAGATAGAAAATGTTACCAGTTGCCTCCTGGGGGAAAAGGGCTGGCTAGAAGAGCTTTGGTGAGAGATATGGAAGAGGGTACCGATGGTATTATTGTGAAGCCTTCGTCATTTTATTTAGATATTGTGAGAGATGCCGTGGAATTGTGTCAAGATTATCCAATTTGTTGCTACCATGTGAGTGGCGAATATGCCATGTTGCATGCGGCTGCCGAAAAAGGAGTTGTGGATTTGAAAACCATTGCCTTTGAAGCTCACTATGGATTTTTGAGAGCTGGTGCCAGGTTGATCATTTCCTATTTCACCCCTGATTTCCTTGAATGGCTAGACGAGTCTGATCCAAGTCAAACTCAACGTTAGTTTCTTGCATATAGTTTTACGTCAACATGGGTTCATGATGTAATTTAGATTCTGCCTTTGCTGGCTGGGGTTCTGTTTCCACTGGTTTTGTTGGAACTTCTGGCATGGTGGGAACGTTTGGCACAGAATCTGGCAATTTGAATTCTGCAGAACTCTCACCAAGCTGCTCTCTTTCCAAAGCCACCAGTTCCTCATCAACTTCATCTTCCAAGCTTTTTGACATGAGTTCTCCTAATCTCTCACTTAATTCCTCCTGATACCGTATGCCTTCCTCTGAATCATCTAAAATCTTATCAACTTTTTCAATATTCATTTCATTGTTGAGTTGTTTTAGCACTTCATTTCCCTGCTCCAATCCAAACAAAAAATCTTTTTCAATTAATTTGAACTCTATGGTATTGATAAGCGTTTCTAAGGTATCTGCTTGTTTTTCCACTGTGGATAGTAAACTCTCTTGATATTTTTTTTTCTTCAATGCCAGTAATGCTCTTCGTTTGTTGTGTTCTTTTACGCTTTGCTTTGCTATCTGTGTCTCTTTATCAATCACCGTTTGGATTTTGATGGATGATTTGTGCAGCTTGTCCCGTTGCAACTTCAGTTGCAAGATCGCCTTGTCCTGTGGTGTGATGCTGGGTGGTTTTGTTGATGAGGCCGTGTTTCCCATTTTGATCAGGCGTTCAAAATACTATAAGTGGTTTCTGGTTGGCTTAGGTGGATTGCTGAAGGAAGCTTTTTATACCGGCTGAGGTTTTTTTTTGATTCTTGTTTGTTTCCTATTCCAGCCTCGCAGGAAAAAAAATTATGGGAAATAAAGTTTTCACACTAATTCCTTTGTCTTTGACATCACCAAGCTTCTTCGAATATAAATAGGAGCCCACTTCTCCTTTGTGCCTCAGCTTTCAATTATGGGAAAAGGCAGAGCCGGTAGCAGGAAAAGTAGCACCGGAAGTCTCCAGCAGGAGATGGATGAGAAAGTGTACAATCATATAATGAACCTCTTGGAGGAGCTAACGGAGGAGATGCGACAAAACGGAAGTAAGAACGGCCCTTTGAGTGTGGCCTTAGCAAAAGATCTAACAGGCACTCAGATATTTGAGTACGTGAAGCTGAAGGATAGAACATTCAGTAGAACCAAGGATGACCATTTGAAGTACTCGATTGACAGGGTCTGGAAAACAGCCCTAGATGATGAACAAGAGGAAATGAAAAATTTGGGCATTGATCCAGAGATGCTGAACCAGACAGAACTAGAGAAGGATGTGCCTGCTGAACAAGATTTAATGGAGGTAAAAGACACTAATCAGGCTAATCGAAGTGTGGTGAGTCTTTGGAAAACTGGCGAAGAAGAGACCAAGTCAAAAAAACGAACCAAAGAAGGTACAAAGGCTATCAAGAGAGCCAAGGTTAATAAAGATAGGACTCCACCAACTTCAACATTAAGTCAGTTAGGTGGATTGGATGAAGTAATAGGCCAACTCATGGAGATAGTGGGCATGCCTATTCTACATCCAGAGATATATGTGGCCACTGGAATCGAGCCACCCAGAGGAGTTCTTTTACATGGTCCTCCAGGATGTGGGAAAACTACTATTGCCAATGCTTTGGCTGGAGAGCTGAAAGTCCCATTTATACCTATAAGTGCCCCGTCGGTGGTGAGTGGAATGTCTGGTGAAAGTGAAAAGAAAGTGCGTGAGATCTTTGACGAAGCCAAACAGTTAGCTCCATGTTTGGTTTTCTTTGATGAAATTGACGCAATTACTCCAAAAAGGGACGGGGGTGCTCAGAGAGAAATGGAGAGAAGAATAGTGGCTCAGCTTTTAACGTCTATGGATGAGCTTTCATTAGATAAGACAGGGGGGAAACCGGTGATTGTGATTGGAGCCACCAATAGACCCGATTCTTTAGACACTGCCTTGAGGAGAGCTGGTAGATTTGATCGAGAAATCTGCATAAATGTTCCAAACGAGCTTTCTAGGTTCCACATTCTGACTTCCATGACTCAGAATTTAAAGATAAGCGGAGAACTGGGATTGATGACTATTGCCAAAATGACCCCTGGTTATGTGGGTGCCGATTTGAAGGCTTTGGTTACTGCTGCAGGTATTTCTGCCATCAAAAGAATATTTAGTTCTATGAGCGAGGAAGAAGAACAAAGGTTACTTCTTGAGGGTGTAAAGTTGCAGCAGGATGAGGAAAAGGCCAAGTTTGAGAGTGATGACGGGATGGAGGTTGATGAGAAGCCACAATTGCAAGAGGAAGCCCCTGCAGAAACTATCATGGCAATGAGCAATGCAAATCCCGATTTCTACAAGTTGTCAGTGATTCAAAAATTTCTTTTGAAGCACCCAACTGCATTGACACCCGAGCAACTCGAACCATTGTGCATAAAGCATGAAGACTTTGTTGCTGCACTTCCACAGATCCAACCGTCAGCTAAAAGAGAAGGGTTTGCCACTATTCCCGATGTGAGTTGGTCGAATGTGGGTGCTCTCTCAAAAGTCAGAGTTGAATTGCACATGGCGATCGTTCAACCAATCAAAAGACCAGAAATTTATGAAAAAGTGGGTATTACAGCTCCTGCAGGTGTGTTGATGTGGGGCCCCCCTGGTTGTGGTAAGACTCTCCTTGCTAAGGCAGTTGCCAATGAATCAAAAGCGAACTTTATTTCCGTCAAAGGTCCCGAATTGTTGAACAAATATGTGGGTGAATCTGAAAGAGCCGTGCGTCAAGTTTTTACAAGAGCAAGAGCGTCAGTTCCATGTATTATATTCTTTGATGAATTGGACGCGCTAGTTCCAAAGAGAGAAAGTTCGTTGAGTGAGTCAAGCTCCAGAGTCGTTAACACCTTGTTGACTGAATTGGATGGTCTTAACGATAGAAAAGGAATCTTTGTGATTGGAGCCACTAACCGACCAGATATGATAGATCCTGCTATGCTGAGACCTGGAAGATTGGACAAAACGTTGTATATAGAACTTCCGACAGCGGCAGAACGACTTGAGATTCTCAAGACTTTAATAAAGTCAAATGGCACTCCGTTAGACCAGAATGTCGATTTGGCTGCGGTGGCGCATGATGAAAGATGCCGCAATTTCTCAGGGGCAGATTTGTCTTCTTTAGTGAGGGAAGCTGGTGTTATTTCATTGAAGAAGAAGTTTTTCAAGGGAATCAGTCTGGGAGACGAGACAATTGAGGAAGCACAAACCACGGGAGATATTGCTGTTTATGCTGAAGATTTTGAGATGGCTCTTGACAGCGTGAAACCATCGGTCAGTGACAAGGATAGAATGAAATATGAGAGGTTGAACCAGCGTATGGGGTGGAGCAAGGCCGATGTTCGCGGTCCTATTGATAATACAGACAATTAGATGGAAAATTTTCTATAGACTTTTTAATGTATGTGCTATTTAGTTGCTTTTGGTCAGTCCTTATTTTTTAAAGACTGGGCCTGGAACTTCGGTATAGTTTCTCTCGTACAAGTCATCTCTGGATTGAATTCCCTTGTACTTCAACGAGGTCGTGTCAACGAAATTTTCGTTGAGCTCCTTCACAGAAGTAACACCCAATAATCTCATATCTCTCATCATTTCGGCTTTCAAGATCTGGATGGCCTTTTGAACACCCTGCTCACCATAAGATCCTAAAGCGTATAAGAATGGCCTTCCAAGACCAACACCACTCGCTCCCAAACAGAGGGCTTTGATGATGTCGGAACCTCTTCTGATTCCACCATCAATGAAAATTTCAAAGTTCTTGTCAAGGTTCTTTTCTCTTAGCAATTGTTTCGATTGTGCAAGAATTTCAATTGTAGGCATAGCAAAGTCCAATTGTCTTCCACCGTGGTTGGAAATCAAAGCCCCGGCAAATCCAAGTTCGGCAGCTTTCAAAACGTCTTCTTTTCTCATAACACCTTTGAGCACAATTGGCAATTTGGTCATCTTTTTGATTTCAATGAAGTCATCCCAAGTGATATCCATGTACTCAGTCCCACGAGTAGCGTATGTGTTCAACACATCGTTGGCTTCTGGGTCAAGACTTGTTCTAATCTTGGCGTCCTTTTCACGGTTCCCTAACGCGTTAAGATCCACGTTGATGAAAACAGCCTTAATGTTGGGCATCTCTTCTTCGACGTTTTTGAAGAATTCTGGGGCCTTGCTGAATTGTTCTCTGGTATAAAAATGTAGTTGGAGAAAGTTTTGTTGACCGGGCATGATACCCGCACAATATTCTGGAATTGGGAAGGAACATTGGAAAGGTATCAAGTGAATCACCCCTTCTTTTCCGGCACCATTACGTAAACCTCTTTCGGCAATTGGGTGAGCAGATGGAGAACCGGCAAAAGCAGTGATATAGAATGGAGCGGCCACTTTGGTTCCCAGAATTTCTGCCTCGGTGGAACAATCACTGACATCAGTAAGAACTCTTGGTCTGAAGAAAATGCGACCATAAGAGTATCTGTTTTCTCTCAGAGAAATCTCGTCATCGGCTCCAGTGGAGTAGTAACCCCAAGTACCTAGAGGGAGCACCTTTTTGGCCACGGTTTCGAAATCGGACAAAGAGAAAATGTTGTTGATGGAAGGTTTGTTTTTAATAGCAAGTTGTCTTTCACGTTCTCTTTTTTCCTCCTCGTCTTCTTCTTCATCTTCCTCGTCATCTTCCTCATCGTCAAGAATCATAATTCTTTGCTTCTTTTTTTTTCTAGAATCGTTCAAAACAGGCTCATCAAAAAGCTTGACACCGGCCAGAACACCGGCTCCAACTATAAGACCTGCCCAGATGAAAATCGACTCGTTGACTTTGGAAGCAGCGCTGATCTTTGACACTTGACGGGTTTGAACGACCTGTCGAAGCTTTAGTCCATGTCTTGTAGACACATGCGCAAGTCTTAAATTTCTTATCGAGCTCTTGAACATTCGAATTGGGCAAAAGTTAATCTCTCGATTTGTAGACTGTCTGTTCGATAACTCATGTCGGCCAGATCGCAGCATTTTATATTTTCGCCCGGTTATCTTATCGAGGAAAACAGTTTTTGCCTAATTTGGAAGTCGCGCACTGCTGCCGCCAGACGATGAAGCTATTAGCGACGGCTTGATTTTTGGTAACTTATACAGAGCGATCCGAAGTCGGAGCACCAATCTGCTATGGAGTGCAAAGTGATCGAAACTACAGAGTTAGGAATCTTGACGGGGCTGGTGGTGGAACCATGGCAAAAAAAGTGTCATAATTGATGGAGACTCACAGTAGAACCAGAAGTATCAGGATGTTGGTCCAGAAAGTGACAATCAGGACCCAGAACAGAATTCGTACTGTATATATCACACGAACAATGTAGGGGTCAATCATCTAGAAAAAGCGCCTATGTCAAATCCTTGGTCTCAAAAACAGTACGAAAAAGAAGGGTTTAATTAAAGAAAATTGCAAGTAATTTTTTAAAAAATATGGGGGTTTAAAAGGGCTGGGATATTTTGGCCAAGAGAGAAGAAAAAGAACCCCAAACAGCTTTTAAACACAGTTTATATTCTGGAACAACATTAAGTAGACTAATGCCTTACAGTGAACTTGAATTGTTGAGAATCATCAAGGAAGCTTATTGCTTTGGTTCCACCAGCCAGGCTCGAACCCCGGATTTTTTCCGCAGTAAGAGGCAGTTAGCGCGTTTTGGTTGAAAACGCGAAAGGATAAAATGCTAAGTAAACAGAGAATGTTTCTTGTCCAAACAAGCAAGAAGTGGACTCAACACAAACTGGCGGGTCAGAACACACTTGGAACAATGGATGGCCCAGTCAGCAACCCCAAAGATGCCATAGAAAATCTGAAGTCGGCCGACTTCATTGACTCGATTGATCAGTCTGATCACGTCTCTTCAGACCAAACATCGGACCATACTTCACATCACACCTCGTCAAGATCGTCGCCCTCTTCAATCAGTGCGCATAAGACCGGAATGAATGAGATTGAGGAGATGGACAACGATCTGATAGCATTTCTGGCAACATTGGATACAACTGAACAGTCAATAAGGAACGGTCATCAGCTGTCGACAGAGGAACTGATGAACCTTCTGCAATCTGCAAGACACACCGTGCTTAGACTCAATCTCAACAAGAATTTGGTGAAATGTCAATTGAAAAGTAACCAGGAAGAATATTCGATCGAACGACAATTGTCTCTCAAGAACGTCTCTAGCATTGAAAAGACGTTACACGTGTTACAGAACGAGAACCAAATGATAAACGTGAAGAACCTCAAGCTGATCAAGAACCTGAAAACGTTAAAAAATGAGAAACTGAAAGCATTGAAAGCTGAAAATGCCATTCTCAGGAAGCAGTTATCCGACAATCCTGTTCGCAACGCCAACATGCTCGATACTCTTGGTCGATTGGCTTCGCATGTGCTTCAAGACGAGGAGTTTAGTCAGGATTGAGCAGCATAGCTAGCTAGACAATGGTCCATATATATATACATGTGCGCGGGCCGATCCGGTGCACGGATGTGCAGACTGAAAGACGAGGAAAATAAAGATACATATAAAAGAAGTGTGAGCAAAAAAAATCGTAGAAAGCCAGACAGAAGTGGTACGAGATCAAGAAACATAAATAGACTCATTTAATTTAGCAAGATATCATGGACAACATAGTGTTGATAGCGATCTTGGTGATTGTTATCACTGCAGCTGTGAAAAATTTCTTTTTTTCTGGAGTCAAGACTGTGGATATTGACATTGATGGCCAGATCGAGGAGGAATCAACAGTGGAAAAAGTGTTTACTCCTAGAACCCTGTATAAGTACAATGGGTTTGATTTGGAACAGATATATATAGCTGTTAAGGGAAATGTTTATGATGTTTCGAAGTCGAGACAATTTTACGGGCCTTCAGGACCATATTCGAATTTTGCGGGTCACGATGCGTCTAGAGGTCTGGCATTAAACTCTTTTGATGAAGGTGAGTGTCTTTACCTGGATTGAAGTTTATTATGGGATACTAACTTTAGTAGATGTTATCAAGCCGTATGGAGAGCCAATTGATACGTTGGAAGGCCTGAGTGATGCTGAACGGAAAGCTTTGGATGATTGGGAGGAAATGTTTAAATCGAAATATCCCAATGTTGGTGTGCTGGTGAACGAGGGCGAGGAAAAAGGTCATAAATAATCATATAATTAGATAGAAGAAAAGCTGTAATTGCTGGAGAACTAGTAGCTATAGGGGGACTATTTCCGCTGGGAATTTTTTTCGAGCATTGGAATCACCAGCTAAATTTTACTACGTTATTCAGTAGCAAGTGGGTCTTCTAAACATTTCTATAGTTTTGTTTAGTGCAATGAGTGTGAACTTGGATGATCTTACAAACAACAATCTGGGACTTTTCAATGTGATTTGCTCTTCAGATTATCCGGAAACTTACATCAAGGAATGCAAGGAATCTGGAGACCTAGCCCAGTATGCGTATTTCAACGAGGTTCCTGTAGGAGTTGTGACTTGCAAACCTCTCCAGCCGATCCATTCGAAGTCTCCAATAGGACTACAAGTCCAGGTTTTTGAAGTTTTGAAGAACTACAGAGGGAAATACAATGTTGAAAGCAAAATGTTGGATCACGTAGAATCAACTGCTTTAGGGCGACACTTGGATAAAGTGTTTATGGTTTCTCAATCTCAAAGCGTGATAGACTTTTTGAAAACCATGGGATATACCGAAGAAGATGCTACAGAGGAGCTTTACAAGGGACTGGATCTTATTGGTAAAGGCCAATTCATGAAAAAACAGCTTACTAAATAAAGTAAATTAGAACGTGTTTACCGAAGTGCCATGCAATTAAATATATCCCCTATTATAGAATAATAACAATATTGTGAATAGAATTTTAGTTGTGTGTGTATATGTCCCCTTGCAGGTGTTTCATTTTCTGACGTCAGCAACGTTTACTTGGGTTGCAGTTTGTTCGTTTGCTGTGAAATCTGCAACCTATAAATAGGAGCGAAACCCAGAACCTCTCAATCTGCTCTTAGATTGTGGATCCAGAGATTGAGAATATGGTTGATTACGCCAATTGGTTGAAAAAAGTTCCTGACGACACACAGATTTCTTCGTTATCTCTTGCAGGTACCCATAACTCTGCAGCCTGTCATACTGCACTGCCTTCAGTGCAATGTCAGGGAGATTCGGTCACAAAGCAGCTTGAGCATGGTGTCAGATTTCTGGATGTGAGACTCTCTAGAAATTTCCTCACAACCCATGATGATGCTGACCATAAAAACGATCTTATTGTGATCCATGGCAACTTTCCAATCAAGTTAATCGGCTCGGTGAAGTTCCACGAGTTCCTGGAAGAACTCTACAATTTTCTGGATAAACATCCTTCTGAGTTTGTTCTTGTTTCACTGAAACAAGAAGGGTCTGGAACCTGGGACAACAACAAGGACGAGTTTGCCAATGTTGTCTACGACAGATTCATCAAGAAGAATGAAAATAAATGGTACTTGAATTCAAACTTGCCTCGTGTTCGGGATGCCAGAGGAAAAGCTGTACTTTTTAGAAGATTTGGCGTTCAGGATAAACAAAGGCAGTCGCAATTGGGAATTCCAGCATCATCATGGTCTTATAATACCACCGATGATGATAGAGGACTATTTAGAGTTCAAGATTTCTGTGAAATTAAGACCGAGCAGGACGTCCCAAAAAAGGCAGAATACGTCAAAAACTTGATAAACACTGCTAAGGAGTACAACAGCTCGAGTTCTACTCCAAAGCTGTTTGTTAATTTTTGCTCTGGCTCCAACTTTTTTGATCACGATTGTTGGCCAGAAAAAGTCACCGACGGCCTTCTTCGAGCCAATATTGACCAATGCTACGGTAAATCATGTGGCATTGTAATTCTTGACTACAGTGGGAAAGAGGACTGGAAACTGGTCAAGAAACTGGTGGATCAGAACTTTTAAATTAGTACGAGATTTCAATAGTTTAAATCAGTTTTATTTTTGTGGGGTAAAAAAAATACGTCACAGACAGGATTCGAACCTGCGCGTGCAAAGCACACCGCCTTAGCAGGGCGGCTCCTTAACCACTCGGACACTGGGACCAACTTTTCACGACTTGATTCGACAATTTGTATTTATGGACGGATCAGTTTAGACATCAAGAGCACTACATATTTACATGGTTTGTAAGGTTTGAAAATTGCAACGCCACCACCGGTAATTGCCAAGATGAAATCGCACTCAAAGTTAAACCTTGATCGCTCTTGCCCCATACACAATTGATATTGGTATCCAGCTCAAGATCTACCGATGGAACTGGTAGACCGAGCGAGGCAAGGGGCTTGCTTTTTGGAATTTACAACAAACAAACGGGGAGAAAGATAACGTGTATTTCTAACCTAATTGTACATCTTCCGCCTTGTAGTTGTCTAGAACTATTCGGTAGATGAAGTTAGGAGAAAATCCACCACTAGAGAATAAGAGTTAGTATGAGTTTGGCACGGAAAACAAGGGGAAAAAATACTCACATATTGGTGATGTAGATATCAATGTGTTCTGGCACCACGTAATCAAATAGTGGGTTGGTGACCTCGCATTTGCCCACCAATTCACTATCTTCATACGGCAACACTTTGCCGGAATTTCCAACTTCTATCAAAGAATCTCTGTCAAATGGATACGTTGGTGAAAACTTGTATAGCCCAGCAACAGCAAAAACTGGAGTTCTATGCTCCTTAGCACACTCGCAAACCGTAGCAACACCTGCCGCAGTGACACAACCTCCGTTTGCAAACACAGATCTGGCACCGATCAGCACTTTTCCGACACGAGACATGACTGCAAAAACAGTCGAGTCAGGAATAATGACGGTCTCAATGTCAACTTCTGCCAGTCTTTTAGCGAACTTGTGGCATTCCTCAATGTCGTTTGGATACGACTCGGTAATCAACACTGTGAATTTTCTCTTTTGGCTGGCCTTGACTAAGAAATTCAACACTGTCTGAGAGCCTGGTGTTGGGGTTAACAACACCTCGTTTTCGTGGATGAGGTCCACTGTCATTAGTTCAATATTTTCATGCACAGATGCTATCTCGTCTATTAGTTCTCGAATTCCTTGGATTACCACCGACCTCAGGTCCTGGTTCGGCGTCTTAGTGTTAACTTCTTTGCTAGGACTCTTTGTGGTTTGATTGGTTGAAAGCAGCTGGAACATCGAGGTGTTATAAGGAGCATTGTTTGCAGAAGAGCTCGAAGAAGCTTCGCTAACCTCATCGCGTATGATTGCCAAAACTCTTCTGACTATATTACCGGTCGCAAACTCTCTGGGCTGCGCCTCTATCAGCTTGCTGCCCACTCCACGAATAAGTCCAATGAACTCCTCGATACTCGACCATCTCGAGCTCGAAATCACCCTCATCAACAATCGGCATGTTGCCGTGGCCACATGATAAGATCCGGTAATCTGTCTACGTTTGAGCTTGGATATAAAAGAGTCCACTAGGACCTCATATTTCTGGACAGTTGACATTGATTTATTGAACTGAACACAAGGAAAATGGATCAAATTGGCTTGTTCTCACAATAAAATATCTGTGAGATATGATGCGGTGGAAAATTTTTTGCACCGGAATAGACAGACGCGTCGATCGACTGGAACTTACTTAGCAGGCTCTAAAGACGATTAGAAAATTACCAACTGATAACAAGAGAGGGCATTTTGCAATTGTATCAATTAAGCCATGAATACTGCAGTGTTGATTGTTTCTGATACAGCAAGCAAGGATGCTTTACAAGATAAAACCACAGAAGTGGTTTTAAAAGAGCTTGCTGAAGGAAGCTTCGTGGTCTCAAAGACTACAATTGTTGCGGATAATATCAAGCAGATTCAAGAAATCATTTTGGATTGGATGGAAGATCAAAGTCTCAGGCTTATTCTTACATGTGGAGGAACAGGATTTAGTCAGAATGACCAGACACCAGAGGCTGTGAAGCCGCTACTAGAAAAAGAGGCTCCGGGCATAGTCCATGCAATGCTTTCTGAATCCTTGAAAATCACTCCTTTTGCCATGGTTGCTCGTCCTGTTGCAGGAATCCGGAAAAATACCTTAATTGTGACTTTACCAGGGTCTCCAAAGGGAGCTGTGGAAAACCTTCAAGCCATTAAGAATACCATTGGGCATGCATTGATGCAGTTGGATCAAAAAGGATCTCGGCATCTTCATACTACGGAAAAGCATTCCCACTCCCATCATCATGATCATCATCACCACCACCATCGTGGCTTGGCAAAACATACTCTTGTTTCCAACAAGCTGGATGCTTCGGTCACTACGCGAGCAAGAAAGTCGCCATACCCAGCCATAGCTGTTAACGAAGCGTACGATTTGATCGCCCAATTCACACCCGATCCCACTATTATTCAAATGAGCATCACTGATCCGCAATTCACAGGATCAGTTTTGGCAGAAGATATATACGCTCCGCAGGATGTGCCCAACTTCCGTGCCAGTATTGTGGATGGATATGCAGTCGTGAGCTCTGACGGACCGGGAAACTACCCAGTGGTGTCTGTTTCGCATGCGTCCAAAAACGAGCATAAAAAATTGCTGTCTGGACAAGTGAGCAGAATCACTACTGGAGCCCCACTTCCTGAAGGTGCAGACGCAGTGGTTATGGTTGAAGAGACCCAATTGATTGAGACAACCGAAGACGGCATGGAGGAAAAAATAGTTAGTATTCTGGCTGTTGGTGTGAAGCCAAACGAGAATATTAGGGAGATTGGTTCAGACATGAAAAAAAATGCTTTGGTTCTAGCCAAAGGATCCAGAATTTCTACCAATGGGGGAGAAGTTGGAATGTTGGCCAGTGTGGGAATTCGATCTGTGCCTGTTTTCAAGAAACCTACTGTTGGTATTTTATCTACAGGTGACGAGTTGCAAGATCTCGGAACTGGAAAACCATTACAATATGGAGAAATTTATGACACCAATAGACCCACATTGATGGAAATGGTGAAAAATACTGGTTATAATGCTATTGATCTGGGAATAGCAGCCGATGTGAAAGATTCACTTAGTCTGCTTATCCACAAAGCCTTTGACTCTTATAAGGTGGATTATCTCATCACGACAGGTGGAGTTTCAATGGGAGAAATGGATCTTCTGAAACCAACGATTGAAAGAACTTTGGGAGGTACCATTCATTTTGGCCGAGTGAGAATGAAACCAGGAAAACCTACAACATTTGCCAGTGTGTCTAATGCTGACAGACCCAAACTGATTTTTGCACTGCCAGGAAACCCAGCATCGTGCTCGGTGTGCTACCATTTATTTGTATTACCATCTCTGATGAAATGGCAAGGATTTCAGCCTGTGGATGGAAATAAACTTCCTTTTCAGCCCGTTGTGAAGGTGGAATTGAGCCACGATTTCAAATTGGATACGCAACGGCCGGAATATCAAAGGGTCTGTATATCTCAAGACGCGAGTACGTATCGTTTAAAGGCTGTGTCGACAGGGTTCCAAAGAAGCAGCAATATTGGTTCTTTCAAGACGGCTAATGGTCTAGTGGTTCTTCCTGCGGGGGAGGATTATGGTTCGAGTAAAATGGCAGCAGGGACAGAAGTTGATGCCATTTTAATTGATCAGATTGGAGGGTTGATATCTTGCTAGTTGGAAATCTTTTAAAAGCAAGAAGGAATTTTTTCCAGTGTATAGAGAAAAAAATTAAGTCACTGGCAAAATCTAGTGCGTTACTAAATGGTGTATTTGGTTTAGATATATCAACATTTCTGGTTTTTTATAAAAGTTCTAATATTGAGCGTCTTTCCCGAGGATGAGCGGTCTGGCTACTATGGAGCCGATGTCTGATGGGACGTATGAGGTGAGTTTAGCAGAACAAAACGTGGATATATGACCGTTTACTAACAAAAATCACCAGGATACTTTAAAAGAATTAAACAGTCTTCGAGTCCAAGATTTAAAAGGAATCTGTCGATCAGTGGGACTAGTACAATCTGGCCGTAAACAGGAGCTAGTTGCCCGAATAGAGCAATTTTTTTCAAATGGAAAGTATGGGCCTGATAACGCACGATTACATGCAATGCGAACATTGATCATGAAATCATCCATGGGCCAAGAACTTCCATCCTATCAAAGCTTATACAGTAGCTTCCGCACAGGAGCTTATAGGGTACAGGCAGAGAATCAATACGCGAAACCTGCCTTAACAGTGCACACAATCAGCCAGCATTCAAAGCCAAAGTGGGTGTATTTCAAAAAGAGCAAATTTTATTCGCTGAAACGATTGGTCCAGGCAGAGGGCAGAAACCCAGTATTTGCTCCTAAAAAGCCCCAAGATAGAGGAGTTTCGCGTGTTTCTTTCCAATTCACTGATGTTGAGAGAGAACTTCTAGACTCGAACCCCAACATTAAGGTATGTCTATTTTCTGGAGCACTGACAGACAGTCACGAGGAAAAATACATCGAGTTCCCGCAACCCAACGAAATTACATTGAATGGTACTCGACTCAAGCATACAGGAAGAGGAATTAAAGGTATCGCCGGGTCTACCAAGCCGATAGACATCACCGAATATTTGAAAGTTCAGCGGCTGAACAGCTTGGAGGTGGTGTATGCATACACAGAGACAGACTTTCTTCTTTCCATCTATATTACCGAAGTATTTCCCGCAGGAACCCTTCTACAGGAAATTCTGGCTCGTCCACATATCTCTAAAGAAACCACATTGACTACTATAAAAGCTCGAAATCAAGATGATGACGACGACTTGATACAGACTTCCAAAGAGGTTTTTCCTTTGATGTGCCCATGCTCATTTATTAAGATGAAATACCCCTCTCGATCGGTGAAATGCGATCATATCCAGTGTTTTGATGCTCTTTCGTTTCTCCAGTTACAACAGCAAGCACCAACATGGCTGTGTCCCGTTTGTTCCAAGAAATTAGAACTTGACGATTTAGCCATTGATGATTATTTCGAAGATGTTATTCAAAACACTGGTGAAGACGACGAGGCTATTGAAATTGACGAGCAGGGAAATTGGACAGTCAAACAAGAAACAGACGAAACTCCTGCTCCCCAAAAAACTCTCAAGCAAGAGACTCCTGTTGTACCTTCCAAAGCCGAAGACAGTTTCGTCCAGGTGATTTCTTTGGATAGCTCTGACGATGAAGAAGACGAGGAATCTGGAAGTGTTGAAAATGCAAAGGTTTCAGAGGACGTGCTAATACCGACGGTAGCAGATTCGATTGTTTCTAATGGACATGCTTCACCCTCGGTATCTAAAGAAGCTTCCATTGCATCAAGTAATGCTTTAGGTTTTCATTCAAGCTCTTCTTCTGTGCCCGCTACTACTCATGACAATGATAAACCTGTTAATGGTGAAGACACTGCGAACAATCTGGACACTCCTTCATGGGTAGCTCCATCAACCAACGAAAGGCAAATAGAAGTCATAACTCTTGATTCAGACGAAGATCGCGACGAAGAGCATGCAACCAGCCAGAATCAAGACCAAACAGAGCATATGAGGTCTGAGACTGAAGATCTTGCAAAAATAGTTCCAAATACTGACCATGACGATTTCCTCGAGCAATCGAATAACGAGCAGATATCACCGAACTTTGGAGTGAAAAGAAATAGAAGTGCTAGTTCTAACACCCCTTCTGACTATCAACAAACGTTCAACAACTTCTTTGTTCCTGGATTCCAATCTTTTTCACAGCCAGTGCAGGACCCCCCATCGATTAGTTCCGAACGTTCGGGCCCAATACCGTTCGATACTGGTATTCTTCCGCCACCACTTGATAGTTCTTCTACGACAACTACGGGAGCTTTGCCAGATCTTAATGGCGACAACTCCAGCCAAAATCTTGCATGGAGATTTGATGACTATGCGGACTTTAGGAAAACAAAAATGCAGAAAATCAACAATAGTTCTGAAAATGGGTATCGTGCAGAAAATGGTGCAGATTTGGTAGCAGGGCCAGGATTACCACATCCGGCTTTTGATTCGTTGGCCGACCAAAGCCAAAATTTGAACTCGTATGACTGGCCCGAAGCTGGCCATAAAAGTTCGGTGGGCTTATCCTACCCTGCTCCCGAGAATCCGAGTACTGGAGAGTCGCAAGAGGGAGGATCTGCTGGTGAAAGTTTACTGGGCTTCACATTGCCTTTGGGCCAGATGCAACAACCCAATTAGTGTAAATTAAATATATGCTGTATAATGGTCTTAGAAAAGTGGCATTCCTATTGGAGTTCTTTCCTTATAATTGAGGTAATCCTGGCCAAAAAAACGCACCAAGGTAGTTTCTTCGTAACGAATCCGTTTCGAAAAAAATCTGTTTAGCAGGAAGAAAAATAAAAGAAATGAAATAGGATTGCACAGGAGCAACTGTGTTCCCAAAGCCCAGTAAAAAAATCCCACATATGAGGGATGTCTGGAGTATCGGTAGACTCCATGGGTGACAAGAACGTGATTGTTCTTTTTTTGATTTGCGATAAGATGGCTAAATGATTCTCCAGCAGTAGCCATTGCTCCAGACCTCAAAAACTGGCCAACCAAAACTATGACAAATCCTAACAAGGACACAACAGGATGGTTCATTTTATAGCTTGGGAACATCCAAACTTCAACAAATGCCTCGGTGACGGAGATCAAATGAGCTATACCATATTCAAGACCGTTGAATAGAAGAAACGAATCAGTGGAGACCTTGTCAAAAGTGTATTTTGCAGTGCAGTAATACTCAAGAAAATGAAACAGAGCCAGAAAGATAACGTAAACCAGAATCTGTTTGAATTTTAGAAAAGGCACAAGAGCCATAGACACACCTATTAGAATACCTAAAAACAGGGAGGTCAAGGCTACCTGGTGCAGAGGGTTTTGCTCCACAATTCGGCGAAGGTTTTCGGAATCTGCACGAGAGTTATACATGGAACGGTTCTTATTGCATTGTAATTTCTGATTTTATGGTGTAGAAGGTAGGTACTTTATAATCTTGGAGAGAAAGTTCAAGATGAAAATTTCCAGATCAGGCCTTTAGAATGGAAATAAACTCGACGCGTCGATAGCCGTCGATCGGGCTAAAAAAAGAAAAAGCGGTAGAAGAGAGCTGAGGCAGCAGAGCCAAGAAGAAAGACGTGACTATGAGTCGGATACCAATCCGGCTAATATAATTAGCTACAGCAAAACAGTAAAAAGACTAAACAATGTACAGTTGCATGTTACTTATATGCAATGCATGGAATGGAAAGAAAAGCAACGTTTTTTTAGTTATTGAAGTTAGGTTTAATGATTCTGAAAATTGTAGCTACTATCTTGGAACCTAATGTAAAAGCTTGTTCCAGAGATTGAATAAGAGCACGGCAATTCAATTGACGCAGGTGGTGAAGTTCGAAAGAATCAAAAGAACATCGGACGCAGGAGTCATCAGGCTGTAAAAAAAGCTTCGGCAATAGCTTCAAAATTATGTGGGAGAAGATAAAGTAAGGGCAGTAGACGGCATTTTTTTTTAATACTAAGATTAGTCATTTCACAAAAGAAGCGTTTTATGCGTCTGCTTGGGCCTGTCTCTGCATGGAAATCAGACGACATGAACAAGAAGATATAATGTTGTATCAACAAAGATTCCGAAACGCCATCATTTGTTAGATAAGTGACCCAACAGTGCTGAGACCAAACCTCGTGTTGAGATGCGAAAAAAAAAACCAATGCACGGGAATTATGCCTAAAACGAGATCCCTGGGGCGGAAGAAGAATAGGCACGAGATTATTTGTTATTACTGCGCATGAAAAATTTCACCACCCCACTGCAAATAATAGAGAAATCTCATTTATTCCCTAATCCATCCACTTATCTTGTACAGAACTTGATTGGGTGAGCAAGTGATTTTAATTAGAATTGTTTATTACGTGGGTACAAGCGTAGTTAGACGGTCAGTATCAAATGCGGAATTTCAACAAGAACAAAATAGATGTGGCGTAAGCAGCATCTCTTTTCGGATGTTTTTAAACATCCTGAACAATTACCCTTTGGACTATCCCAATCAAGCGAAAAGGCCGTACTTCCATCTGCAAATTTTATTGTTTTGATCACCTCCTGCGCTGCCTGCAGGTCCACCGCCATGCAAAAAGATTTTTTGACAATTCAATTGCGGCAATGTTCCAGCTTGGTGAGCAGTAAACAATAGATTGACATGCATGGAACAATCAAATGATGGATATACACTGCTATGCCTATCGCATGTACAGCATGGTTATTATGCAGAATCAGACTATTGGCCTTCAAAATTATGGCTACTATATTTACTTCCATGCTTCTAAATTATTATAAATAGAGAATTTCCACCAAAAGGTAAAGCCAGCCCCTCCATTGGGCACAACCTTATCTATTTGTGTTGATCTAACAACAACTCTGCTTGCCCATCTATCTCTGGTTTATAAAGCCGGCCTTCACATGATAAACGTCAAGGCAGAGGGGGATGCAACTGTACACCGGACAAACACATTGGCTCGAGCTCTGTCAGGCCAACTCCATACCCATAATAGCTTTGTCCCATCAGCAACACGGCTCGTTGCGTATGCACAATAACCCCACTCAATCCAGCGAGGAACAGGCTCCTTACAAGAACACGTCGCAAGGTGCGGAATTTTCCGACGCCAATCAGCGGATGTCAGAAGTCGATTATACAGAGTCACAAAATGATATACTTAACAAGCTATTTAAACTAGATTATCCTGAAGATTATCGTCTGTCGTCGCCGAGTCCAGAAACGTTCAGTTTTGAGAACGATCTCAATTCTTTGGCGGAGCTGACCAAGCCAGTCAGCAGCAGGCAGTTCCCAGGGAATGTTGTACAACAAACACAAACAGAAACCTACACGAAAATATGTCCCGTTCATGTTGAGGAACGTAACGATTCATCGAGTTCGTCGATGCCTGCTGACTGGTTCATGGCAGGTGAAACTGACCTTCATTCTCACCAATCCGCGTTGCCGCTTGAGATGGAGCCTATGCAGTCAATACATACAAGCGAAGGTAATCCATTACCTGGAATTGCCAATGTAGTGACAATAGAGCAGGGCAGTCACACAAATAGGAAGAAGATGTTTGGTTGTGAAATTTGCTCAAAACAATTCACCAGAAGAGAATCGCTTAAAAACCACATATCCTCTGTTCATCGGAAATTGAAGCCGCATAAATGTCAACATCCCAGATGCAAACTACAGTATTCGACTCCCTCAGATCTTCGACGTCATGTGCGGGAAAAACACACAAAGAGCGCCAAGAAGCTATTTATCTGTCGGGGCCAAGATAGCAAAGGCCGGAGATGGGGGTGCGGGAAGAGTTTCCATCGGTCTTACCAGCTTTCTAACCATTGGAAGAGCAACAGATCTCAGAGAAACTGCGGAATTCCTGAAGATTTTGATTATGCTCCCAGACGGATTGAAACTCATGATGACGAATACGATTACGAACGCAAAGGCGACCGCGACGAGGAAGACGACGAGGAAGGATCTTCCGCCTAATTTATTTCAGTTACGGAGCGACTTTTTCTAAGTGAATTTTATGTAAAATTCTTCATATATGTTTGGCATATGTCAAAGCTTTCTAGAGAGTCTGATTCCTGATGGTAAAACAGAAAGCATGCTTAAACTATTTGTGCTAAAATGGTAGCAAGCGAAAAAAGCCACCATCGCGAACGTGGGCGGTGCAGCAGGCTCTGCATCATATTAGCCTTCCGACAGGCTACGCGAAGAGGAACTACGGCTGGGTGGGTGTTGAAAACTAGGTGAGGTCTTTAAATTCGAGAAATACACAACTAGTTCTCAGTAATAAAAACATTTTCATAGGAAGAGAAGAGTTCCAAGAGATAAAAGTAAAGCCATCCCTGCTCCGAGAGCCTTGGTAGATGCTGCCCCAGCAGTAGAAGCAGAAGTCGACGATGAAGATCCAGATTCAGATGCAGATCCGGAACCAGAAGATGTGGTTGACAAAAGACTAGTGAAAGACTTGACCGAATCCGAGATCATGGCCGAAGAGTAGGAGCTTGTTTCTTTGCTTGTGGAGAAGATCGACGAAACAACAACAGAAGAGGAGATCGATGCACTAGCAGATGCAACTACGCTAGAAACTTCGGCCTCGGCACTGCTGATTTCTGGAAGCAGTCTAGTGGAATACCAAGGAAGCTCTGTGATGAGAGATTCTATTTCTGCCAATTCTGAGGAGCCTAGCGTAGCAAAAAGACTAGTGTAACTGTCATCAGTGTAAGTGGTGAGAGCAGTGTACAAGTTGATCAAATCGGTAGGAAATGAAAAAGAAGCTGTTGCTTCAAGAATGAAGGAATAATATTCGGTCTGGTATTCTCCAATGTCCTCAAATAGAACTTCTAGGACCACCATGTCCTCAGCAGAAAGAGCCAGACATCTGGCAATTAGGGACACAACAGCGACGAGATAAGAATAATACATTTTTTTCAAGTTTTTGGAGGTCCAATATGCTGAGTAACTTCAATATTCAAAAATATGGGTACTTTTTCTTTTTCCAAATCTCGTGGTGGTGGGGCATGCCCATATTTATAATTATTGTGTCTCAAACCAACCCTCCACAAAATGGGGATGTGGAACTCAAAAGTGGGCTATCTTGCCGAGATTTCTCAATGGGAAAAGAAGGTTTGGTTGGATGCAGTAAAAATGCAGCGCCCAGAAGCTGAAGGGGAGTGGTTAATTATTGGCACAAGGTTGCATGCGGCTGCATCTTGGCAACATGCCCAATTTTTATGAAGGTAACATCTCATCGGGCATCGGCATCTCTATATAAGACCCGGTGGTTAATATTACGCCAGACAGCCAGTGTTAAGAAAACTGGACAAGAATGAATCACCTGTTCAACATTTGCAAGCCGGTTGATGTGGTAGTCGATAATTTGAGTGTTGAGACTCGGATAAAAACCTGTCAAAACGGAGGCAGGCTCTACGGGCAAAATATTTTATCGTCCAACATATTCAACAACATTCGAACCAAATGGCAGAATGTTAAGCTGTTGCATGATGTAAACATGATCTTGGCTCCTGGAGACTTGTGTTTGGTTTTGGGAAGACCCAAACAGTCAAACACTCAACTTCTTCAGACACTGGTTGATCACTCTTTAAATAATCAAGACGCAATCTTGAGACCCGGTTTGGAATCGTTTGATCAGCTAGTATTCTCTGAAGAGCAAGATCATCATTTTCCACATCTTTCTGTCAAACAGACTTTGAAGTTTGCTTTGGATTGTAAAACATCAAAGAACACTTTTGACACAGATAAATTTATCAGTCAAATTTTGGCCTCTTTCGAGATGTCCAACACTCTGAACACCAAAGTTGGAGACGGTGAGTTTGTTCGAGGTCTTTCAGGAGGTGAAAGAAGAAGGTTATCGCTTATTGAGGCTCTAATAGCTAACGGGTCGTTGACCTGTCTTGATAATTCGACCCGTGGTCTAGATTCTTCTACGGCTTACAATTATATCTCTCTGTTGAAACAATTCTCAGAAGAGTACAATAAAACATTTGTTCTCACATTGTATCAAGGATCACAAGAGGTGTTTAATTTATTTGATATGGTATTGGTCCTCTACAATGGCTATCAGATCTATTTTGGTAACGATGTTGAAGGCTACTTTGCAAAGCTGGGCTTTGTCAAATCAAACCCTAAACAAACAACCATGGAGCTGGTTGATCAGATCATTGACGACGAATTGACTTTGGAAGACAAAAAAAATATTATCGATCCTGGTATTCTGTGTGTTCCAAAAACTCCTTTTGAATTTCATCAGTGCTGGATCCAAAGTGAGGGATATGCCAGACTAAGACAACAAATCTCCAACTCGGTTCACCACTTATCAGTGGAAAAAATGCATTTAACATCTCCTTATAAAGTTGGGTATTTGAAACAACTGGGTTCATGTGTTAAAAGAACCTTCATCAACAACCTGAAAAACTACATTTATTATGCCATCCACATGATGGCTATCATACTGATGGGTATATGCATTGGGACTCTTTTTCTCAGTTTAAAGATGGACACATTGAGCTCTTTCTCTAAAGGTTCAGTGATTTATTTTACACTTCTGTTGTACACATTTGTTGCTCTTTCAGAGGTGACCAAAAACTTTGGAAATTCTCTGGTCACCACAAAGCAGTCGAGAAGATATAGTTTTTATGCTCCAGCTGTGGAATCTCTTGCAGATATTATTGCCGAAATTCCTTTCAAATTGATGCAAGTCTTCTTCTTTTTGCTAATTTTCTATTTTGCAACCGGGATGTTAAGAACTGCTGGAGGATTTTTCAGTTTCTTTCTGTTCATCACTCTTGCTGCTTTTTCAGTGACACAGATCTATCACCTGATAGCCAGGCTAAGTGCAACTCTAGCCATAGCCAATGCTGTATCCGGACTGGTTCTTCTCTGGCTTGCCATGTACGCTTCTTACGTGATTCCTTTAAACCAAATGAAGGTTTGGTTCAAGTACTGGCTTGCATACACCAACCCGTTAATGTATGCCTTTGAGGCTCTTCTAGCTTTGCAACTCCATGGCCAGATTATGGACTGTACTAGTCTTGTTCCCGATGGAGACTTCTATTCCTCGGTTCCCACTTCCAGCAAAATATGTGCTTGGCAAGGGGCTACTTTGGGTAACGATTTTGTGAGAGGAGATGCATATCTATCAAATGCATTTGGATACACATTCGATCATGTCTGGCGAAATATGGCAATTTTAATATGCTTTTACTGTGGATTTATTGTCATGGAAATGGTTGGTTCGCAGCTTTTAGTCACCAATAAAGTGCAATTAAGCGAAACATTGATTGTACACGGAGCTGCCATCGATTCTGCAACTCCTATTGACGGCTATATTCTTGACGAAGAGAAAAATCCAAAGGAGATGGCTAGACCAACAGAGAATATTGCATACAAATGGGAGGATGTTTCGTACACTTTGGAAAATGGCAAGCAGCTTTTAAACGAGATCAATGGATACGTCCAACAAGGAGAAATGGTGGCTTTAATGGGTGCTTCGGGAGCCGGAAAAACCACTCTTTTGAATACACTTGCAAAACGAATGCCCGGAGGCCTCATTAATGGTACGATCTCAATTGATCTGAATTCAATAGGTTATGTTGAGCAGCAAGAGCTCTTTCTGGAAGAGCTCACCGTTGAAGAAGTTCTTACATTCCAGTCCAAATTGATGAACAAAGCCAGCTCCAGGGAAAATATAGCTAGGATACTCGAACTGTTGGCTTTGGATGAATATGCAACATTTCAAATCAAGGGATTGGATTTAGAACTTCGAAAGAAAATTAGCCTGGGTATTGAGCTGGTTACCAATCCCCAAATCCTTTTTGTTGACGAAATCACCTCTGGATTAGACAACATTTCTGCATTTAACATCATATTCTGCTTGAAGCAGCTCTGTAAAAAGACAGGCATTTGCATACTATGTACCATCCATCAGCCATCACCCACTTTGATTGAACAGTTTGACAAGGTGCTACTGTTGAAAAGAGGTGGTTTCCAAACTTATTACGGAAAATTGGATCAAGTCATAAACTATTTCGAATCAAAAGGACTAGCTAGACTTTGTGGAAAAGATGAGAATTTGGCAGATTATATCATTGATCTAATGTCTAGTGATGACATTGATTGGTGTGGTATTTGGCTAGCATCGCAGGAATATTTACACTTACGTCAACAACTGATGAATATTAAAACGTTTGACAATTTTTACTTGCTTGAAACAGGTAAGAGGACCAGCTATATTAGCCAAATGGAAATCATTCTTAAGCGAAGCACAATTGAATTGACTAGAAACTACAACTATTTGATTTCCAAACTTCTACTTTTTGTTGTTGCAGGTTTGTTTATTGGATTTACATTTTGGAAAGCCGACCATTCAATCGCTTCCTTACAAACGATCATGTTTGCCATTTTCATGATTTTGTGTTTGTGTTTTCCAAGCATTCAACAAATGCAAGTCAGATGTGACAATGCTAAACGTTTATTTGAGCAACGGGAGTTTAGAATGTATCATTGGACAATTGTTCCCTTGTGCCAGACCATTCTTGAGGTTCCATTGACCATTGTCACTGCAACACTGTGTTTCTTCTCTTTCTATTATGCCTGGGGTGTAACCTCAGACACGGGAACAAGTGCTTTGTTCTACTTGAATTTCATCATGTTTCAAATCTATTACACAACTTTTGGACTCGGAGTGCTTTATTTTGCCCCAAGTTTGCTGCTCTGCTCTATCTTTGTTGCAATGTTGTTTTCCATGGTGACCCAATTCTGTGGAGCCATGCAACCATATACATTAATTCCAAATTTTTGGAAGTATTTGCTTTATTATAGCTCACCATTCACCTATTTTTTGCAAAGTCTTCTTGCTATCGTGCTTCACAAACGGCCGGTTGTCTGTGATGTCGGAGAAGTTGTTGCATTGGTTCCCCAAATGGGATTGAATTGTACTGAATACATGGCGAGTTATATCGAGGAAAATGGTGGTTATGTGGAATCGACACTTTCAGGACTGTGCAAATATTGCACATACAGAACTGGAGATGAGTTTGCCAGTCGGCTCAACATCTATTACTCAAAAGTTTGGAGAAATTTTGGAATTTTTTGGATCTACATCTCATTCAATGTTTCTGCTATGCTGTTTGCATACTATGTGATGCTGACAATCCGTAAGAAAATAGGCTAGTGCATGGTTCGAGAGTTTATATTTCTTTCGCTAAATAGACTGTGAAATAATGATATGCTTATTTATCGATCGACACGACACTTTTGTGGAGATTAGGCGAGATTGGAACGACTATTGTTGTCAGACAATAATTCCCCGGTAATTCGAGGTAAAAGCATACGGGCCGATCGACGCGTCTTCTAAGAGCTCAGAAGGACTAAAAAATCTGTTTTCTGCTTCACCGAGGTCGGACAAGATGGTGTGAGGAGTGACTTCGGACTCGAGCTCGGTGAGTGATCATGCCAACTGGAAAAAAAAAACACACCCAGGCCAGCAAGATGGAAGTCGCGGTGGAGGCTGCCGGAGCCGCGAAAGAGCCCGTGGTGGCAGGGCATGATATTTCCTGGTAGAGCAGATTTGTGATAAAACTAGGGAAATAAATATGAAAGATCTGTGGAAAGAAATAAAGTTTTAAGAGTAGAAGCACAAAAGCATCCTGTTCATTTTCGACATGTTGAGAACTTTTGCAACTAGACCAATCTCACTCTTGAGAACATACGCTACAGGCTCTTTCACTGGCCAATTCACTGGAAAGCCAGGCCCAGATGGCAAGTACACTGTGACCATGATCCCTGGTGACGGTATTGGACCAGAAATCGCTGCCTCTGTTGAAGCTATTTACAAGTCTGCAGAGGTGCCAATTACATGGGAGCCTGTTGATGTGACTCCTTCATTGATCAATGGTAAGACCACTTTGCCAGCCGATGCTGTTGCGTCGATCAACAAGAACCTTGTTGCTTTGAAGGGACCATTGGCCACTCCTGTTGGTAAGGGTCACCAGTCTATGAACTTGACTTTGAGAAGAACATTCAGCTTGTTTGCCAATGTCAGACCATGTAAGTCCGTGGAAGGTTTCAAGACCCCATACGAGAATGTTGACACCGTCTTGATTAGAGAAAACACTGAGGGTGAATATTCTGGTATTGAACACGAAATTGTTCCTGGTGTTGTTCAATCGATCAAATTGATCACCAAACCAGCTTCTGAGAGAGTCATTAGATACGCTTTTGAGTATGCCAAGTCTGTGAACAAGCAAGAAGTCAGAGTTGTTCACAAGGCCTCCATCATGAAATTGTCCGATGGTTTGTTTGTCGAGACTGCCAAGGAAGTTGGAAAAGAATACCCAGATATCAAGTTGAGTTTTGAGCTTCTAGACAATACCTCCTTGAAGCTTTGTTCCGACCCTTCTGAATACAAGCCTTTAGTCATGGTCATGCCAAACTTGTACGGTGACATCATGTCTGATTTGTCTTCTGGTCTTATTGGTGGTTTGGGTTTGACCCCATCTGGTAACATGGGTGATAAGGTGTCTATTTTTGAGGCCGTTCACGGTTCTGCTCCAGACATTGCTGGTAAAGGTTTTGCTAACCCAACTGCCTTGTTGTTGTCCTCTTGTATGATGTTGAGACACATGTCTTTGAACTCTTATGCTGACAAGATTGAGAATGCTGTCCTCAAGACTATTGCTTCTGGTGCAGAAAACAGAACTAGAGATTTGAAGGGTACCTCTTCCACTACCCACTTCACCGAGCAAGTTATCAAGAACTTGTAACCGTTAAAAATAGATTATTTAAGTGGTTTTATATATTTATAACATTCAACTAACCTCTTTTGGCTGGCTGTGCTAACCTTTATTTTAAAAAACGTACAAAGATAAATAACAAAAAACAATTCAGTCTTAATATTATTTGTTAATAGTGTCTTGTCTATATCAAATGAGTTCATCAGACATTATCTCTAAGGTTTGGCACGGGGTGCTGCATGTCAAATTTAAGCTGGACGAGTCGCTTTTAGCACCCGAAATAAAACAATGCTACGATTATTACACTGTAGTTCATCGCAACTCGTACGCTCACCATATATTAGGCGACCTTTTCAAATACTTCAAGCCGTTTTTAAAAGACCCGCAGCTGACAGGAAAACAGAATTGGTGGTTTGAGTTTGAAAATGTGCCTTTGAAATGGAATTTGCCAGTGGGGTTGCTCTATGATCTCACTACCACTGATCTCCAGACAGAGAAAGAGGCATGGGAATTGACCCTCAAGTACGACAATTTTCCCATTGAGTACATCATTCCTATTGAGCCAGAGGCAGATCAACAGTTTTTGAAAAGCTATTGGATTAATCAATTGAAAGAAGCCTGTTTTATTCTTAACGGGTCAAGTAAGATTGTCATGAACATGTCTACACACGAAACCAACGAGTTTTACAAGTCAGTGTTACATAAAGACGCAGTTCAGTTCGAATCAACATTTAGAAAATTGCTTCCAAATAACATTCCAAACTTGAAGAGCTTGCCAATCAAAATATATCTACCTCTTTCCAACAAATTAATCCAACCAGTGATACCCAATCTTAGTAGAAAGCTCACGTTGGGAAACATTTTACAGGATCAAATTCCAGACCTGTTCCCTTCCTCATTGATGTATACAATTGCTCATCCGGTCTCACATGGAATTATACTACCTCTGGACGCCCCAATTATCGATTTATTCATCTGTATGAAATATCTAGACAGTTTCCTTCATATATCTATCCAAATGATCCAACGAGACTAGTTTGAAGGAACCTCAAACACAGCCTGCATCCAACATCTATACATCTTGAGCTGCTTTTTTCTGTTCACCAGCAGACGCTTGTCATAGGCGATTCTGCTCTCCTGGAACGGCCCCTGCTCGCAAAAAATGGTGACAAGCTCTTCTTTAGTGAAAAAATACACTCTTGTCCCATCTCCTCTCACATAGAAATTCTGATCCAATAACCGATTTTTCTTGAATCGAATTTGTGCCAAGTCGTATCTTCCATAGTCTCGGAACAAAATATGTCCTCCTGGAGCCATCATCTTAGCCAAGTTCCGAACTGCATGTTCCCACTGATCAGGACTCAACGCTGAAAAAACAAACACCATGACTGCTATATTGATCGAATGCTCTTCAACTCCCTCCGGCAGCTCCATGTTTGGATTAGCCAAATCCCAGACTGATGCGTGCACCACACCTGCATTCTTATTGTATTCCTCATTGGATTTCACAAGATCGATGGCCACTTGCGAATAATCACAACCAAACAATTTCAAATTTGGGTTTTTGTTTTGCTGAAGAATCGGAAACAGCGTGTTTCCAACTCCACATCCAATTTCTATAATATTTTGTGCTGGCGAATCTTCTTTGGTTGCTTCATATAATGAGGGAAACTCGATCTGCAACCATTTTCTATTTTTGAAGAAATTTTCTCTATTATTTTTATAGAAGAGATCCCAATACTTTGCAGGCTTTTGGTTGTACATTTGCTTGTAGAAGTCGGAAACTGGCTGTTCATGTTGTTGTTTGATCTTGTCTTCAAAATCTTTCATCTGTTCTTCGTCCCAATCCACATTATCCCAGGCATTATAATTAAAAACTTCTTCTTCATTGGTCAAAAACCTCTGGCCAAAATCAAAAGGCAAATCACGTCCAAGACGTGATTCCAGTGGGGGTTTGGCCACCACTTGTTCCTCTTCGGTCATTTCTCACTATTTCAAAAACCTATATCCTCGTATTCACATCCAAATTCAAGATTTTTTTCTCTAATTTTTTTCCACCTTTGACGGCTGTGCAAAACTTTTTTTTGACGGTTTAGACCGTGCACGACAGACCCCAGATTTTCCTAATACGGTATATTTCACAAGTTAGCCATCTTTGCTCCCAAGATCAACCCTGTGAAATTTGCTATTATTGACTAGGTAACAATAGAATCAAATTAGCATCCTGTTTTGCAATTTTAAATGGCCAAGCCACCAACTAATCAACTAGCGTTGTGTTTCTGACTGGAAGCTTCGTATATAAGCATTGTTTGATCTTGATCTCCTATAGCGTCGCTGACAAGAAAGATCTACCAAAGCACTAATGAAGAAGTTCACTGGTCAACGGATTTCGTTTGATCAGGATTTTGGCGATCCATTAAATGTTGCAACCTTGGATGTGAGCGTTCCTCCTCCAAGTACCAGATCATCCGAATTTCATGATCTGGTCAGAAGAGCTAATTCCTTATCTTCAGGCCAAAAATCAAGACTGGATCCACCAACTACCGAATCCCAACAGAGACACAGCAGCTATGAAATGCGCAACCGGACGTTGGAATTTAATGAAACAGAGAAGAAAATTAGCAAAAAGGAGAACAGACTATCCAGCTGGGGAGCAAAATTGAAGATGACCAAGGCTAAAAAGTTGGAAGACTCGACTGTTAAACAGCCAGTTGCTCCTTCACCTTTGGGAAAATTGGAACATGCACATGATTCCAGTGCTTCTTTGATCTCCTCTTTGATCGAATGTTATCGAATTGAATCCCATGATAATTCCGATCACTCTGCTTCTGATGGAAGATCTCTATTCTCTTTCCAATCAACCACCTCCCAGTCTAAAGATTCCTGGATGTCTATACCAGAAACCCAGACCTCCAATTTTGCCTTCAAACCGTTGCCTAATTTACCGATTGAGACACTGGATCAATCGCAGATCAGGGACTATAACTTTGACCGCAGTCCTCAGCCTTTAAAGCCAGCTGTGCAACCAGTGAAAGAAAAAGTAGTTAAGACAAAACAGCGCAAGTTGGAAATCCCAACTGATACGTCTGTTTTTACCCGCAAGCCAACATATTCCAAGGCTAAAAAACGGTATGGTAGCATCCCCATATTGGAACAGAGAATTGATATAGAGGAAGAAAAACAGCGCTCTTCTTCTCTTCAATTTCTTATTAACGCAGGAATTGAACCATTCATGTTGAACGGGTACCAGGAATCGAGTAAACTTAAAGTTATTAATTAAATACATTTGTATCACATTTTATACACAGATCATTATATTATACTAGGACTTATTGAACCCAAGTCTGGCAGCCTTGAATCTGCTAGTCTTCACCTCATCCAACGGCTCAAATTCCAGTTCTTGTTGTGTTTTTTTAAAGCTGCCGTTGTACTTATGGATCATCTTGGTTCTCAGCTTTGAATAATCTGCAGCAACATTAGAACCTATTACCATGTCATCCAATTCCAAATCATCGTCTTCCTCAAACCTATTCTGCTCATTAACTTCTTCTATGTCATTTTCCACTATTCTATCCAAAAGAATTGGTTCACTAATTTCATCCTCCTCATTTGAAACTTGTGGAAATTCCACTTCCCCTTGAGTCTCAACAACCTTATTATGTTTCTCAAAGTCTTCCAGAACATCAATAACTTCACCATGAGTTTCTATGTCGTCATCGTACATTCCCAAAACATAAGCTTTTGCCATTGTATCCACATCATCCTGCATCGAGCCATAATCGAGTGAAGCACCCATCACACCAGCTTTCTTTTTGAGAATTTTTGGGACTTTAGTTTTATCGGAAGATCCGAGTTTGATTAGTTCTGCATCTGGTGCTTTGTGCTGAAGGGTAGGCAACAATGTCTTTTTCGAAGAAGAAATAGAAGAAGGCACCCCTTGTTTAGAAACCATCATCTCACTGGCCTGTTCAGACTCTATAATCTGACGCTCAACCACATTGTCGGCCATTACAAATTCGTTGGATTCGACTTGAAAAGAAGTATCTGGCTCCTGCTCAGAATGAGCCTGCCTCTGCAATCTAAACTTTGAAACCTTGATGTTCCCAGCATTTTTGAGCTGGTCAGAGACATTTTCCACTTCTTTTATTTCAACATTTTCTGCAAACTTCACACTCTTTTTCTTTTTGGATGTCTTTGGAACTGCTTGTTTTTGATTGCGAAATTGTTGTATCTGCTGCATGAACATGTCTCTAGCAGTGTTTGGAATTAATTTTGATGAGTAATCATCATCATCATCACCACCCTCCTCCTCCGCCTCCACCTCGTCATCATCAAACTCCTCAGCAATCATCTCTAATGTGAGAAGATCATTTGGATCAATTGCTGGATTAGAAAATGTTTGTTCGCTATCCAATTCTGCTTGATTTTCCTGAGGATCGAACTCTGATTCCTGCTGCGGTAATTCTTCTATCTTTTTTGTTATTCCCATATCTTCCAACAACTCTGATAGTTGATCAGTTTCATCATCATCTTTCACCAGACTATCATCAGCCTCCTTCAAATTTTCCACCACATCTTTTGCTTGGCTGTCAGCCACGGTCTCATATTTCTGATCGGGCTCATCATACTGTTTCATCTTACGTTCTATCACCTCATCATCTTCATTCAAGTCTTCTCGGATTTCAAAAATAGGCAATTTCTCATCCCCACTGGATATATGATTGCTTTCTGAAATCTCATTGACGCTTTTCAAACTTTCAAACAGTTCAATCAACTTTTTTCGAGAGCTCTTTCTTTCGTCAATCTCTTTTGTAAGTTTCTCAACCTTTCTTCCCAAATCATGAATCCTCTTCTTATAAAATTGCTGATCTTCTTCGTGCTTTCCCATAAAAATCGTACTAGCTAGTCCTGCACCCTGCTCTGTTTTCATATCATGGCCGTCTCCTTCGAGCTCTTTCCGTTTGGTATCTGCAAACTGGACTGTCAGGCCAATAAACGTTGTCAGATGCTGGATTTCAAACTCATACAGCTGTCGCACGGCAGCCAGATTAAATAGGATTGAATCAATTGCCGTCAACTCCTTATCCATCTTTATGACAAGCAAATTCGAAAACGAATATGCAAAACTCAATGGCTATTGATGATTACTTTCTTTATTTTGCCTCAAATAATTTTTTTTTTCGTATTGATATTTTTTTCCAGACTAATAACTCTAGCTTGGCCAGCTTTTTCATTCTTCAAAACTATTCAATGCCTCCATACGGTCAGATTGTAATTGGACCACCGGGTTCCGGAAAATCAACCTACTGCAATGGTATGAATCAATTTTTGAACTCGATAGGGAGAAACTCGCTTATAATCAACATGGACCCGGCAAACGACCGTTTGCCATACGCTTGCACAATCGATATCAGGGATCTTATAACACTGGAGGAGATCATGGACGATGAAACATTGAAACTTGGGCCTAATGGAGGACTTATATATTGTCTTGAAGTGTTCGAGCAAAGTATCCAGTTTTTCATCGACAAGGTGAAGAGTCTGTTGGAGATCAGTCTTGATGGCCAATCCACCTATATTCTTTTTGACTGTCCAGGTCAAATCGAACTGTACACAAACAATGCAGTGTTTAGAAACATATTTTCCAAGTTGGAAAAAGAGCTTGATTTCAGATTCTGTGTGGTTTCATTGATAGACTCCGTCAACTTGACGATTCCATCTCAGTATATTTCCTCGCTTCTTCTAACTTTGAGATCAATGCTTCAATTAGACTTGCCCCAAGTGAACGTCATATCCAAGATTGACCTGCTCAAGAATTACATTGAGAGTGATAAAGCCTCGAGACTAGAACAACACAAACGAGGGGATGAGATCTTGAATCACGAAGAAAACGGTGGTTTGCCTTTTAGGCTTCAATACTATACAGAAGTGCAAGACCTTCAACGGCTGATTCCATACTTAAAGACGGAAAACAACCAAAGAAGTCATTTCAACGAAAAATACGAAAGACTTTCCACACTGATTGCGGATTTGATTGAAGATTTTGGCCTCATCCAATATACGGTGGTTTCAATCGAAGACAAAATTTCCATGATCAATTTACTTTCTATCATTGATAAATCCAACGGATACTGTTTTGGAACCAACGAGCTTGGTGGAGACTCAATTTGGTCGGATGCCATCCGTCAATCATCTTTGGGTTTTATGGAAGATATTGATATTCACGAAAGATGGATAGATGAAAAAGAAAAATGGGATGAGTTGGAAAAGGAAAAACGAGACGAACTAGACGAGTATTTTCACAGCCAGCAAAAGAGATCAGATGATCCGGTTTCTGACGAATGGGAACAGGCTTTACGTGACTGGGAGGCCAAGAACGAACGGCCTTGATATACAATATGGACTCGGGCTGTGCCGCTAAATGTCTGCACAGCCGTAGAACTTTAAAAGAACCACAAAAAAATATATATATATTTTGTAAATATAATGTTATAGAACTATATTATTTGATAAGTAAGAGTAAGTTGAACAAGATTTACGGGGATGAAGATACCCGATTTGAAGTTTCTTGATAACAAGGACTTGGCTGTTGATTTGAAACTTGCGCAGGTGAAAAAGATCATTGACAAAAGTCCGTGTTCTAGCTTGGTGTGGGAGAAGTATCTACAACTTTTGTTAGAGAAATCCAGCGTTGAACACGATGGAAAAACAGAATCGACTGAAGTTTTGGATCAAGAGGTGGAAAGGGCATATTATAATACTCAATATGATGTTTTGAACAGTCATCGTATATGGAACTTGTACTACAAATACCATGAAAATGACGATGTTTCCAGCCTGAAAAGGTTGTGGATGCAAAGACTGGAGACTCCCAGTTTGGATTATCAAGCTTTATTGAATGAATATTCACAATTTGTTTCGACCCATTTTCCTGAAGCATATGCAGAAGAAATGAAAGAGCTGAGTGGAATTAAAAACAAGACTTCTCAACTAGTCGACAAATTAGAAGTTTGGGAAGTCAGAGTAGCACAAGAAAGTTCTAATTCTCAATTCTGGCTTGACTACTTGAAATTTATATCCAAATTACGAAACATTGAGAAAGTTACCAAGAGAAGATTGTTACAGGCCACATTTGAAAGATCGTTGCAGGCTAGGCAACAAATAACCGAAGAACATTCGTCTTGGCTCCAAGTGTACGCAACCTATTATTCGTTTGGGGTCGAAATCAATAATATTGCATTTTGGAAAAGGCTGGTGCAGTTATTTCCCAACGATATAGGGATTTGGGTAGAGTACATTGGTTCGGTATCTGATGAAGAATCCTTAACGAATGTTCGCCCAGATGTCCTTGAGCTTCTTGCCACAGAGATTGAAGCTGAACAGTTTGAAAAGATCACTTGTGAGTTGTTGCGCGTTGAGTTTAGCTTGCTAAACAAAGTTCCAGAGTTGGCTCTCCAATGGCTAGTGAGAGATATCCAAGTGGTGTTTCCAAAGGCCCTTGCCATCAACAATGTGTTTCATATGGTGGAGAAACTTTGCATTGAAATTTATGAAGCCATCGAAGATGTGGAGTATGCGAGAAACACTCTCCTGGCAGAACTTCTAGGTGCTTGTAAGGGCCAGGTTGAGGTTTGGCTTTACGCTGTGGACTTTGAAAAGAGATATGGTGATTACAACAGCATAGTAGCATTATTTGAAAAAGGTATGGAGGCTTGCTTGGAACTTGATTGGCCAGAACGATTAATGTGCGAATGGAAACGGTATGAGCTGCTCTGGGGAACTGTTGAGAGCAACAGCAGATGCAATGCTTTCTGTCAGAAAACTCTGAGTTTGATGCCCCCACAGGTAGAGGAGATTGAACCTGAAAAAAAAAGACCCATCGACATAGAAGATACAAGAAAGACAAAAAAACAGAAAACTCAACAAATAACTAGAGATAGAGAACATTTGACCCTATTAGTTTCTAATCTTCCTCTGAACATAACCCAAGAGTTAATTGAACAACTTTTCATTGACAGTGGAAATGTGAAAAACATCAATATTTATGGACAGAAAGCAACTGTGGAATTTTCTAGTGAACAACATTTACTGGCAGGCTTCAAAAAGAACGGAACGATTATTGAAGGCCACCAAATAGAAGTCCATCATTTGCAGAACAACACTGTTTGGGTCGCCAATTATCCTCCCCATTACACTAACGATACATTAAAAGATCTGTTTGGGTCTTGTGGTGAAATTCTAGCGGTTCGTCTTCCTTCTTTGAAAACAAATGTTAATAGGCGATTCTGCTACGTTGAGTATTCTTCTGAGAAGGAAGCAGGGTTGGCTGTAAATACTTTGAACGGAAAAGTTTTGAAAGATAACATGGACAAGTCTTATACCTTGACGGTAAAAATATCAAATCCTCAGCAAAAACAAAGCAGAACTGGCCCATTGGAAGAAGGCCGTCAATTGTACGTGTCTGATTTGGATTTCTATAAAGTGGATGAGCATGTTTTGTTGGAGCTATTTTCTGAATTTGGTAAAGTTGAAGTTGTAAAGCTTCCATTAAACAATTCAAAAGCACGCCAAGGTCAACGACTCAACGACGGATTTGCATTTATATCTTTTGAACGCATCCAAGATGCCGACAAAGCGCTTGAAAATTTGAAAGGACATATATTGTTTGGAAGACCAATGACTATTCAAAAGGCCACTCCAAAAGCAAAGAAAACGTCAGTGGTTGGCCAGAAATTGAGAACAAGCTCCAACTCAATAGCAATAATGAATCTAGACGATAAAGTGTCTGCCTCTAGTTTGGAAGCAATTTTTCAAGAGCTGGGCCCTGTGGCACGTATTGAACTTCAGCCAGAGTACAATGCTGCAACTTTGGAATTCCAGAATGTCAAGGACTCTGGGGCAGCGGAAATTAGGTTCAATGGTCGTCAAATTGGAGATCAAACTATTAAAATTGGCACATTGTCGGATTTGGCTAAATATAAAAAAGGCTTTACTAAGAAGTTACACCCAGAGCTCAAACGGGATTTTGAGACCGAGGAAAAACCAAAACAGGTTCCAAAGACCAATGAAGACTTTCGCAAGATGTTTTTGAAGTAATGAAGACAACTTTTTGTTCTAGTCTATATGTATTATTCATTCAAGCAGAACTTGTTTCAACTGCTTGATCTCATCTAATAGAGGATCTATGAACTTATTTTTCTCGTCGGATTCCAAAACCCGCTGCTCTTCCAAACTGGAAGCCACAATCCGCAACGAGAGAAACTTCGGATGCGTAATCAGATAGTTCAAACCATTAATGAAATTCAACCTTTCCTCTTTGGTGTCCAAACCAGGAACCAATTTGACTTTGTCGGCCTTAAAGTTGTTTGACTTGACAAAATCATATGCGTCCAGGATGTTCAGAGCCTTTGTAAGTAGAATGATTTGGGACGTCTCCTGTATCACTGGAGTACTGATAGCAGTATTAGATTCCAACCAGCCAGCTATGGCGTATTGAAATTGCTTTTGGAATGAGGAAACAAACAAACAAATTTCAGGCAGTAATCTTTCACCAAAGCTACCTGTCAAGGTCAATACAATAGCCAGCAATCCATCGACCCAAAGATGGTGCAATCTGGAAGCAGATGTTGAGATGGGAGAGATTCCACCTTGTTGTATTCTTGATGAGATTGGAGAATCAATCAAAACCATGAAAAGACCGTCCGAAAGCAGTTTCTCAGCTATGGTCTTGACTCGAACTAGCTCATAAATAGCTGATAAAGAGAACTCAGCAAACAAAAACTCCTTGTTCACTCTAATAAAGTGCGATGAAGAATACAAAGTCAGCATCGATCTAAAGGTACCACTTTCTGTAACTGAGTTGGCAATGTTCAATTCCAAATCTCTCGGAAGACGCATTCTTAAGAACGCATGCAAAATTGAAAGAATTAAGGAAATATCGTCAATTTGCTTGCAAATCAAAATTGAATTTCCGTAATCCTCTTTCTTTGTAGAAGTTGCTTGCATTTGGACAGAGCGGAAAAGGGCTTTTATGGACTTGGCAATAATTGAGGTAAAAATGTCCGAAAAAGTTGCACTGTACTCAGCAAATAAAATTGTGTCGTTTCTGATGAAGCCTAGCGATATAAGTAAGATTCTCAGTAATGGCCTATAATACTGATTTTCTGAACTCACCAAACCTCCCATCAGGTCAACTTCAGTTGACATTAACGATTGACAGGTTGCAGATATCAAAGAGAATACGAGACTGTCAGCAAACTTATTGGTCGATCTTTTGGAAAAGGTCAGACAGATTAGAAATGCCAAATCGATTCTTTCTTGGTAGATAATTGCAAGATTTGGCGAGATGATCCCTTCTTGATCATTGTTTTTAAGCAAGCTTGCAGCAAGCTCTAAGTAATTGTCGTCAATTACGTTACCGAACACTTTGCACACACAAGTAATCAAGGCACCGAAAGATTTAGCAGCATTGAGTTGCGAATTGATAAGCTGCATGTTTTTGCTTTCTGAAATCAACCATTCTTGAGTGGGCTTCCAAGAAGGGTCACCTGCAGATATTTTTTCCATCAACTCGAATGAATATGATTCCTCACCAAACACGTTAGTCCTAAAAATAGATGACTTCTCAAACTGGCTAATCTTAAATTGATGGCCCTGAAGTTCAAAAACACTAAGCTTCTTCTGTCCTGCTGCGGCACTGTTGTTGATGAGTCTAAATTTGCTTTTGAAAACGTCAAGAAAATGCGAATTGTTCAGGACTTTGAAGATGCATTGTTTTAGGTCCTCGTTGCGGGTAACAAAAAGGTACAACGAGAAAATTTCAGCAATCCTAGAAACCTCATTAACATTGTAAAATAAGCATTTTTCTTCATCGCTCTTGTAATCGGCACGGAAAACGTCATCTTTAAACACTTGTAAAAGATTTTCGATAAATGGTCCGTCGTCTGATTCCTCTTTAGCCGTAGTCCAGGAGTTAAAAGCAAGTGCCAATGCCTCAAGTAAAGACAGGGACACATTTCCGGGATAGTCAGAAAGCTTGGCAACATTATTTTTCAAAATCTTGAGCAAAGACAGCTCCGATTTTTTAGCCTTCTCCTCCTTCGAAAGAGACTTCTTTTCATCAAGAAGCCATTCCTTGATATCCCTTCCTGTGATAAAGACTATAGAGAGACCCTCTTGATCACCCTCCATGACCGAAGCAAAGAAATTGTACAAGGCAATTTTCATGCTGCACGATTCAAATTCGTTTGCCATATCTGTTGCCAGACAGTGCAGTAATATTTGTGTATGTTTTTGTCCCAGGTGGGTCAACAAAGACGGAGGTTCATTCTCCCATTTGGAACTAACGAGTTTGGAAAGCAATTTCAAGACATCTTGTCTGTAACTCAAATTCTTTGAGTAAAAATCGATTAGTTCAGGCGCTTTTGAGTATAGTTGCATTTCAAACGCCGATGCAGTCGTTCCTTGACAATAAAATCTTGTCGAGATCAAACAAGAAGAAAAACTCAATGAGTTATGAACCCATTGCGCCTGCCAGTATCCATATAGGTCATTAGAAGTGAGATCAATAACGGAAGACGAAAGGAGATCAATGGTTGCCGTGATCGGTATTATAGAACGTGAAATTTCCAAATCTGGAACCAAGAAGGTAGTGGTGATTCTATTGCATGCCAAAGCAAACATACTTGTTATCTTGTCACGAGGACACGAGTTTTCATCAATGCCATAAACGTAGATAAGAACTTGGGAGAAGATATCAACTGCATAAGTCCCTATTTTCAACTTTTCAAAATCTCTTGCGTATCTCCAGTGAACAAAATTTTCAAACACATGTATTGTATAGGAGACCAACCTGTCAATCACTTCAGATTTTAGTCTCAAATTCACTCGATCATCCGATTCAACGGAATTGCCCATCATTGTTACAGTCAGATTCAAAATTGAGAGGGTGAAATCATATGTCCAATCAACCATCTCAACAGTTCCTAATATATTATTAGCCAAACCCCCTGTGGCTTTAACCCCAAATAACTGTGATTTGTAAAGGTATGACCAGACTCTAAACGAATATCCATTGGTGCATAGTGCTTCCAAAACATCCACTCCTGCCTTCAAGAGATTGACGTTTCTTAGATGTAAAGCCTGCTCCATAATACGGAATACCACTTCGATAATATCACTCTCATCCACAAAAGCACTCATTGCCTTGACTATGTCCTCAAAAATTTGCTCGCTCAAATCGTTTGCCACCTTAGTGAACAACTGGAAGATGTCAATCAAAATCTCGATTTTCTCAGCACTCTGGTCAATCTTTTTGGACAAGTTTTTCAAAACTCGTCCAATCAAAGACCATCCGTTGTAGTCATACAAAAAAGCCACAACAACATCTTCCTTTTTAGCATTTCCAGGAAGAATCTGACCCTTTGTTCCTTCTTTGAGTAACAAAGAGAGCTCTCCCGGGGTTTCGTATGGTGGCAAAATATCGACGTCCTGAGTTAGTCTAATTAAGTCAGGGTTTTCATCATCAATGACATATTTGTAGTAAAAATCTTCTTCTTGAAATATTGTCATATATGATCGCAAAGATCTCAATTCTTCAAAAGCAAGGTTGGCATTGATGCTCACTAATCTAATAAAAGATTGGAATGAAATAGGAAATTTGGTCCTAGCTATGGCCATCAAATCTTCCGTTGCAGGGTTATCATAGAATCTTTCAATCATCTTGTTAGAAGCATGGTTTAGAATAGACCGTATAGCCAATGCAATATTATCAGTTAGCTGGACATATGGAACAAAAGCAATAACAAAGGCAGCCAACACAGATGCATAAAGATTATCATAGCATAGAAGCCCATCGCATCTGATAAGTGCCGCGCAAACGTCCAATCTCTCTGCTTCCTTAGCGCATGTGAAGTATAATCTCCTCAAACTCTGCAATCCCTGGAATTTCTCAATAAATTTTATGCTGACAGCGTTCTGTAAGTCAGCTGATATAACCAAGTATTTCCTGTGTAAAATTATACTCCACGCATAGAGGACTATTGGGTTCGAGCCACAATTTAGCAAAGAATTATTGATTTCATAGACGGAATCTGCATCATTCAAAAATGAACTGTTATCTGATAACGAGCCAAAATTGAAATCTAAATCTAGTATGACAAGAGAAATGACAGTACAGAGGCTTTGAATGGTAAGAGTTTGCTCGTTATTGATAGGGTGGATTTGGGATTCAATTGAACTGAGATAACTGGTTTTTTCCATCAGCTTAAACCATGTCAGCACTGTCTTTTTCGCAAACCCAGATTCAGTTTTCACTAACAAGTACGAAACCAAATTCAGAAGGCTTAAAATCATCAATCCAGTTTCAAATCTGATTGACTTCTCAAGCTCATGATCTTTCAACGAGCTCAGATCGTCAATGATGGTGCTAATACATGCAATATATGATTCAATCAAATTGTACGAGTGGGAAGTAATCTTTTCGGAGATTTCAAGTAATGAATCTGGTAAAGTCTCTCTGTGTTTAGTCAAGAACAGAATGATTTCAAAAATCATCCGGTTTTCTTTCATAACTGTACTGAGAATTAATGATAATGTGTCAGTTTTGTCAGACACCTCCACAGTGGTTTGGTCGGGCTCATTTAGTGAATTCAAGGAAAACCGATCTGGAACCCTCTGCAATGTCAATTGAGCAACTTTTTCCACTCGACTTGGATCCAGACGGAGCACTCTGGCTATATCCATTGAATACTGCTTTATGATTTCAGCTTCTTTTGGAGTTCCAGACTCCTTCAAAATCTGCGATTGATCATGGGAAAATGGCAAACCGCCAGAAAGAAAGCAATTTTCGTTTGCTTTCAAAAAAGTGGCCAATGATTCGAGTTCGATTGTGTCATTCCAGTTTCCGGTCAACAACAGAAAGGCATGTTCGAAAGTCCAGTTGGATGTCGGACTAATCCTATTTGTAATGCTGCTTCCCACAGAGACCTTCATAGCTGTTGTGGTACACGTGTGGGATACTCGTACGCTGGTGTGGTGATAAAATTCAACAGTCTGATTCAGACGAAACTGGCATTTTCTTTGTTTAGGTTTTTTTTTTGTCTTCAATTAGATGCAAAAAATTTCGGGCCTATATGGTGTAGGGATGTATATAAACTGTATATACAAGGTGAACGAGAGACTAACAAAAGAATCAATCTTTATAATAATATATGGTCTGAACTTCTTCAGGAACAGCATGATCTGGAGTAGATTCCACTAAGTCAACCATAAATTCGGTGTAGCCTTTAGTTGCGGTATTTGAAGCATTTTGAATTGAAGGAAGATCATTATTTTGGAACTTGCCAGCAATCAACTTACGCCAATTATTGGAACATTCTTCAATCACTTTAGACGTGAAAGACACATCTTTATAAGACCCGTCAAAAAGGAACGTGTTAATGGGTTTTCCAGTTGGAAGCTTATAGTTTTTAAACCAGAATCGTAGATTTGACAGCACGTTTGGCATATTCTCTTCCACGTCTTGGATATTTGAGAGCCGGGAAGCCATGGGATCGTTCACGTCAATAGCAATAATTTTCCAGTCCAGTTCTCCGTCATCCACCAAAGCCAAAGAACCAAGGATTTTGACCTTTTTGATCTGTCCAATAGGTGAAATGATAGAGCCGATATCGATGACATCCAGCGGGTCGTTATCTCCTTTCAAGAAACCTGGAGCCACATCAGAAACCTCCAACGGGTTCTCCCATGTTTGTGGAAATGCACCATAATTGTGGGGATAACCATGATGGGGGTATATATTATTGACGAATCTCAGTTTCCCTTTTTTTGAGTCCTGAACAATTGGATTTGCTGGAAGAGACTTGGAGATTTCAAACTTGCCGTTGGTCCAGCGTGGGATTTCAACCACCATAGTGGCAGATTGGCTCGCAGGGTCGAAATCGAGAGGAACGTCATGCATGAACGAACCAATCTTACCGTTGTCCAACTTCAAATAAGTTTTGAAATTTGGCAAATGTTTGGTTCCAGTGCATACCGAGGATAGAGCTCTGCGAAATGAGAGAGGATACATAGCGGAAAACAATAAATTGTACAAAATTATACAAACACAGTTGAAGCTGTAGGAAAACGAACAACAAGCTGGAGCTGAAGAATTTATTAAGACAAAGGTTCGAGGTGTGGCCGGGGTGGAAGCCGAACACAGTGCTATTTTACAGATGGCAAGAGTCATTTGACAGCGTTCCAACCGTCTTTGCAAACCAAATAAGGCAGGGAACTACCAACCAGACCTTCCAAATTGGACTTTCCGTAGCCCAGGTCTTTTTCGAGTCTGAGAAAATAATGTGAGTGAAGGAGAGAATTTGCAGGATCGAAGGGAAGATCGAACATTTCGTGGAATTTTCTGACACAATATTCAGAGTTGAGTTTCTTGGATCTCTGCTTTGACAGTTTTGTGGAGATGTATTTCCATTTGTGGACCTCTGCCAATGGTAGGAGGTTTCTAAGGATGAACGCGTCTTCCTCAGTAAATCTCGAGATATCAGCGTCGGTATCGGCCGCCATGTATTCTAGGGGGCTTATTTGTGCTTGGAGGGTTGCCGTTTTATAATATCTACCGGGGCTTCTTTGCTGGAACTCTATAGCGGGCATGCTTTGGGACTTGAAGTTTGTGTAAGACTGGTCTTGCTGGGACAGGTAGTGAGAGTGGTTGAGAAGAGGGGGCTGGTAGAGCTGTTGGCGAGAAATATGGGGCTGTAGATAATAGTGGGTTCCTGTTGTGGAGGTAACATTATTGGTGGTTGTAGTTGTGGTCGTTGTGTTTGAGGAAGGAGGAGAGCTTGTCAACAAGGGAGGCAATGACATACTGACACGGTAGTTGACAGACGGATATGAGGAAGAATAATCTAGAGGTTGTGGGTAAGGAAATGGCGAGGTAGTCTGGTCGAGCGATGCCACTGGGTAAGAGACTTGGTTGGTCACTTCCTTACTTTCTTCGTTCATAATCGGACAGTCGTAGTTAGGAAACGATAAAGAGGGGAAAAACCGTGTAAACAATTTTTTTTGTTATTTTTGAGGCAAAAGCAAGATTTCGGTAGAAATATGAAGCGATACGTCTTTTTGTCATGCGGACGGCCGTGGGGCGGATGCCATGGACAATAGATTTTTTTTGCCGGGCCTTCTCGGCAAAGGGAGGCGACGCGCAAGCTCGCGCTATTTGGACGCATTACAGATAAGTCAGGGTGGTGTGCTTAACAAGGGTTCTGCAGATGCGACCGAAGTTACGAGACGTTTGCTGCCTGAGCGCGAAATAAACGATAATAGTTATGCATTTTTAACATTATGATACATGTGTAGCTGACGCATCAGAGACGTGAACATCACGCTAGACCGATTCCAACGAAAGCTTATTTTTTATTGTACGCCATTTTTCCCTATCGTACTCGCCCACCACCAATGATGGCAGCGAGCTGGTGCGGCTAGTTTCCGAGTGCGGGCTCTCAGGGGTGTAAACCCTATTATGAACGGCACTGACGCGGACTGGCGAACATGTAGGGGTTTTAGGCCCAGCGGATGACAGGGTTTTCTTGTGTTGGTGATGGAGATGTTTTGGAGAGCTTTGGATGCTCTTGATGAACTCGAAATTTAATTGCGGTTGCGACTGCGAGTGTAGCACTGTTTTTTTGAATTTGAGACTGCGGAACTTTTTCAGTGGACTGCTTGATGCAGACTTGCTTCGCCGTGCAGTAGGAGACACTTGGTCGTGTCTAAATTGTTGCGACAAAATGCTTGAGGATCGGGACCGAGTCTCGCCTCTCCTGGAGACGGTTTCATAGCCCGAGATGAAGGATTCGTTGTTCATGAGGGACTTTTGCGGCTCGTGCTTGACACGGCCGGAAAACACCGACGACGGGTCGCTATAGGATCTGGGCAGTGCAGGACGTAGGTCGATGTGCTCGGTAGCAAAAAATGCCGTTCGAGGTGCACTTCGTTCTTGATCTTGTAACCAATCTTCCGAATGTTTGTTCCAGGATTCCAATGATATATGGTTGAGACCTGGATTGTTTGGAAGAGCCCACTGTCTCGTTTTGGCAGGAATTTCTCCAAGACTCTCCAACGAGCTTAAGGTATTTGGAGGTTCCAATGAAAGATCCGTTAAGGCAAGTCTAGGAGCAGTGTTTTGTTGATCTGTGCCAGCATTTCCAAAATCTTCTATCAATTCGCTCTTATTGACCAGCAATTCATGATAATCTGGAATAGGATGTATTTCAGCAAGAGATGGAACCAAAGTTTGAACAGAGTTTTTGAACTTGACTGTGTTTGTTGCTGATTCAAGATCGTGCTGCGTTGAGGACATCGAAGGCATTGGCTTGTATAAAGCACAAATTTTAAGTGTGCATGATATAATATATGTGCTCAAAAGCGATGCTTGTAAACGTCGAATAAGGAGAACACTGGTTTGTTGGTCGATCAAGAGAGTGTCTATCCAGTAGATCACCACAGGAAGCGAGCTCAGATCCACTGTGACACACACTTGTGAAATCCATTGGGAAGTAGAGCTAATCATTAGCAAGCTGAATGAGATAAATAATGCGGATACGCATTCAAGAGCAGTAATTATGAGCAGAGCCACTGGATCGGAATCCTTTTTGAGCACAAGGGTCAAGGCCAGTGAAGCCACTGCCAAATTCAGACCCACACATATGAGTCTCAGACAGATAAACGGGAGAAAATTCATTGTACGTGATCTGGACAGTGTTCTTTGAGATGAAGAGTAGCAAGCTGGTCTCCTTACTTCAACTTTTAAAGATCCAAGATGAAATTCTATGTTTATGAATTGCCTAATCGGGAAATAACAGATTGGTCTGAAAAACATTGAGAAACAGACTAGATGCACAGCCGTGAACAGGAATTCGGATATCGACAACACAACATAGAGATCTGTTTGTCGTTTGATAGCGGTACGCATATCAACTTGATAATAAAGAGTATCCACTCTTCTTGCAAGAGGCAGCACAACCACTTTTTGCTGGAGTGGTCACGTGACCTTTTCTTTTAATTTTTTTTTGAAATGGCAGGTGAGGTTGGTTTTCCAGCCATAAAAAAAAGTACGTGCGATATGTGTGGTTTCTAGAAAAAAAAAGGAGTGTCAAATTATCACCAATTGAAGTTGGAAAGAGGAAACAAAAGCAAACAATCAAGGAAGTCTTCAAATCAGCTTTTGCCAACTATTGCTTGAACAAAAAGTGCAGATTAGCAATGAGTGTGCCGGCTGCGAAGACTACTGGGAGTCAATGGCAAGAGCCATCCTCGTTCAGAAAGTTTATCTATGATCTAGTTTTATGGACATTCACGGTGATTTTTGATTGCTTTTTCAGAGAGATTCGGCCAAGAGGAGCTTTTCGACTACCCAAAAGCGGACCAATTATCTTTGTTGCTGCTCCACATGCCAACCAGTTTGTCGATCCGATAGTTTTGATGGGCCAGGTCAAGAAAGAAACCTCGCGAAGGATCTCGTTTTTGATTGCTGAGAAGTCTCATAAACGGAAGTTCATTGGATTGATTTCGAGGTCCCAGATGTCAATACCTGTCAGAAGAGCACAAGATTGCCTGAAATCTGTGCCGGGTAAGATTCGTCTTGATACCGAAAACGAGATTTTGGTGCACGGCTCCAACACCCGGTTCACCCAAAGCTGTCAGGTGAAAGGCCTGGTTGCACTACCTAACTCGCTAGGAACTGCAGAGGTTGGGGAGATTATTTCGGATACAGAACTTGTGCTTCGGAAGCCTTTCAAGTTTTCGTCTCCAAAAACAACCGAGCAGGCCAAGCAGATGTTGGCAGAAGGAACCTCGTTCAAAAGTGCCCCAAGAATTGACCAATCAGAGGTTTATGAGAAGGTTTTTGAACATTTGGCACACGGTCATTGTCTTGGACTCTTTTCTGAGGGAGGATCACATGATAGACCAGATTTGCTGCCTTTGAAAGCAGGAGTTGCCATCATGGCATTGGGAGCCATGGAGGCAAATCCAGACTGTAATGTCAAGATTGTGCCCTGTGGAATGAACTATTTTCATCCCCATAAATTTAGATCGAGAGCAGTGGTAGAGTTTGGTATGCCTATTGATATTCCTGCTGAATTGGTGACCAAGTACGCAAATCCAGAAACGTCTAAAGATGCCATCAGAGAATTGCTTGATATCATCACTGGAGGTCTGAAGTCGGTGACTGTGACGTGCCCAGATTACGAGAGTTTGATGTGTGTTCAAGTTGCCAGAAGATTGTATTCAAACAACATGTCCAGCAGACTTTCTCTTGCCTCGATAGTGGAGATGAACAGACGATTACTGAAAGGATATTTTCATTATAAGGACGAGCCACGATTTGTCGAGCTCAAAAAGCGGATTCTCGAGTACAATCAGATGCTTAGTATCTTCAAAATTCCTGATCATTTAATTGAAGAAAGTCGTCACGACGACAACCTCACTATCTTTGTTCATCTTGTGAGCTCACTTGCCGAGCTTATTGTACTAGGAACTTTAGCTTTGCCAGGTATTATTTTGTTTTCGCCAGTGTTCTACGCCACAAAAAGGATCAGTGAGAAGAAAAGAAGAGAAGCCCTTGCTGCGTCTACTGTTAAAATCCAGGCAAGAGACGTCATTGCCACATGGAAAATTCTAGTCAGTATCGGATTGGCACCACTATTATACATCTTTTATTCTGCTTTAGGAACATTACTTATTCGCAAATATTGGCAATTGTCAGACAGATCATCTCTCACAATATTTGTCAGTTTCTATATGTTTTCAGTGATGATCACATATTCAGCTTTGATTTTCGGCGACAAAGGAATGGATTTGTTGAAATCCATCCGTCCACTGTGGATGGCACTAGTGAACAAACAAGGGTTAAACGATCTTCGTGAAAAAAGAGCCAAGTTGTCACTTGAAATCACAGAAGTGATCAATGAATATGGCCCACAGCTCTTCCCAGACTTCAATTTGTTTGAATACGAGAAAAAATTAGAGCTCCGGAAGCTCAGAAGACAAGAAAGAAAGAAGCAACAAATGGAGAGGGAGCTTCTGGACTCCGATGAAGAGTACGAAGAGCAGAAGACACAAGAATTGCGACAAAGAAGAGCTGCAAGGAAACAAGCAAAAAAACATGCAATGGCATCAACGGTTTCCCCAGAGCATGATTCATCTTCTGTCAAGATGAAGTTAACTTCATCGGTGCCAATTATCTCGAACGAGGGGGATCTCAGCTCTTCTGCAGGACTTTCTTCTTCAAGCGAAAATGACTTTGTGTCATCTGATTCCGACGGCGACATGGGAGGCCCGATTTCAAGAAACTCTAAAATTGGTCTTATCAGGGACAAGGTCATCAAAGAGAATCGTGAAAGGGACGGCATGAACTGAAAACTTTCGCTTCCTCGTTTCAATTCTTCCGTGTATCATAAACATTGGTCTAATATAATAATATTGTACATCGAGCAACGTAGTGTTTTTTAAAATGAACTCCAGTCCCAATCGGCAGGAACTGGGTTGTTTTGATTTGGGATCACTGTGTCTCTTCTTGAAGAGTTTCTGTTAGCATTTGGATTTTGGGAATTTTCTAATTCCAAATCTTTGTTTGTGTGGTCTTTCAAATACACTTCGTATTTTTGTGCACACGAGTAACAAACTTTAGATAGGTACTTCTTTTCTAAAGGTTCGTCTTCAGCTGGATGATTTTCAGGACTTCCAAATAGAGTGAACTGCGCATTATCATCGAGATAAACGTAATTTTTTAGGCAATCACTGCAAAATAATTCCCCACAATGGCGACAATGGTGTTTCCTGCGATTTTCCGTCATGAAATGGAATATTCTGTTGCATTTGAAACAACTCATCCGAGAGTTGTTTGATTTCCAGTGTCGTTTTGAGGGCTCGCTGCGAACCAACTTTTTACCAGAGTAACTTTTCACGAAGGAGCCCCAATAATCTGTGAGCGACGAGAACGATCTGAGTGACGATGATGAAGCGGTCGTAACCAAGCGTGGTCGTTCAGGGGGCCTGTTAACATCAAACAAGTCGCTTTGAGTTCTCGCAGGCGGGGTCCAGCTCTGGCTCGAGCCATCTGATCGTAGTACTGCTGGTGTATATAAAGGACGGCGTTGGTCGTTTATTTGTTTGATGAAGACATTAGAGGGATCTCTGAATGGAGATTTTGTGCGGGGCGGCGGCGATACACTTTGGGACTCCATATAAAGGGAAATCGGCTTGCCGGGGGCAATATCAGGTTGAGAAGGTTGCTGTGGAACATCTGGGACTGGATCTTGAGGGGGCCGATTTTCAAACAGCTTTTGATCCTGTCTGGGAGGTTCAACGTTGTTTTCAGTTTGTGGAAGCTCGTTGGGGAGTGAAGCTGAAGCCATGTCCAAAATGGGTTGGGAGCTAGGCTTTTCGGATCCGGATTCGACGGCCGGAGTATTTTGTAGATCCTCAACCCCGTCGTGGGCTGCAGTATAATTAGCACTATTCATAGGCTGGAGATTCAAACTTCCAGAGGTTTTATTAGACATCATGGCAACTAAGACGTGTGAAACTGGTCATAAGAAAAGCGCTTGCACGGGTTGCAGTGGTCAATAAACGATCGGGTGGAAGTAAATAGTAGCAAGGGCTGACTTTGTGGCTTTTTGTTGATGCTTGAGAAAAAAAAATCAAGACTAAGGAAACAGAAGGCAAACAAAGATAAAGTTGGTGAAATAAAAACATCTTTTCCTTTTCTACTTTGGCCGCAGGTTGTGATTTTTTTTTGCTCCTCGCAGAGTGGCATAATTTCGCTTGGCAGTTTTTCACCAACGAAAAAAGTTAACACGTACAAAAAGACCGTGAAAGAGGGAAAACAATTAAGTTCACATCGGGAAACTGACACGTTCTATAGATACCATTGGATTCTACGAGCCATTACGAGTCAATTGATACTGAAGAAGTCCTTTTTTCTGTCCCATCATGTCTGGAATCATCGACAATGAAGGATACCTTCGACTAGACAGTAGACTGTTGAAACTCGTTAAGGTGCTGTTATTATCAGCCATTTTCTTCTCGATTTCATTTGCTGCGGTTTCATCCAGATTATTTTCTGTGATCCGATTTGAGTCGATCATTCATGAATTCGATCCTTGGTTTAACTTCCGTGCCACCAAACATCTGGTCAACACCTCGTTCTATGACTTTCTCAACTGGTTTGATGACAAAACATGGTATCCTCTGGGAAGAGTTACAGGAGGAACTTTGTATCCGGGTCTGATGGTCACTTCCTCGGTGATTTACCATATTCTTAGATTCTTTGGTCTACCTGTCGACATTAGAAACATCTGTGTTCTCCTAGCCCCAGCTTTCAGTTCAGTTACTTCCCTAGCAATGTATTTGCTCACACTTGAAGTGACCTCTTCTACAACAACGCTTAGAAATAAGAAGACAGGAGCGTTGCTCAGCGCAGTGTTCATGGGAATCACTCCTGGTTACATCTCCAGATCTGTTGCGGGTTCTTATGATAATGAAGCCATTGCCATTACTCTGCTATTGGTCACTTTCTATCTTTGGGTCAAATCGGTCAACACTGGATCTGTCTTATATGGAGCTTTTACTGCTTTGTTTTACTTTTACATGGTCAGTGCTTGGGGAGGATACGTTTTCATCACCAACATTATTCCATTGCACGTGTTTATTTTACTACTGATGGGAAGATTCGATTTCAAGATTTACACCTCATACTGTACTTGGTATGCTTTGGGAACTTTGATGTCTATGCAAATTCCATTTGTTGGATTCTTGCCAATCAGATCCAACGATCACATGGCTTCTTTCGGTGTGTTTGGTCTCCTACAGCTGACTTTATTGGTCAACTATTTGAAAGACACGCTATCTCCACATCAATTCACAAGGCTCATGATTGCTTTCAGTATAGTTGTTGGTACTTTGGGAATCTCAGGTCTTATGTTTGCCACGAAAATGGGCCTTATTGCTCCATGGACAGGAAGATTCTACTCTCTTTGGGATACCAACTATGCCAAGATCCACATTCCGATCATCGCATCCGTTTCTGAACATCAACCCACTCCATGGTCTTCGTTCTTCTTTGATCTTAACTTTATGATCTGGTTGTTCCCTGTTGGTGTTTACTTCTGTTTCCAAGATCTTTCAAACCCTGCTGTTTTCGTTGTTGTCTACTCTGTTCTTGCCTCCTACTTCGCGGGGGTTATGGTCAGATTGATGTTGACTTTGGCTCCAGTGGTTTGTGTTTGTGCTGGTATTACCCTTGGAAGACTGTTTGACGTGTATTTGGACGTGAAGCAAGAAGTTTCTTCATGGTGGAATTCAAAACAGGACGACGAAGCCAAGGATGGTTTGTTCACATTATTCTCCAAATTGTTGGTGAGCGGTACATTCCTGTTCTACTTGATCTTCTACGTGCAGCACTGTACCTGGGTTACGTCAAATGCTTATTCATCGCCTTCGGTTGTTCTTGCTTCCCGGAATCCAGATGGTTCGCAGCTCCTAATTGATGATTACAGAGAGGCATACTACTGGTTGAGAATGAACACAGCAGAAGATGCAAAGGTTATGGCATGGTGGGATTATGGATACCAGATTGGAGGAATGGCAGACAGAACAACATTTGTGGATAACAACACGTGGAACAACACTCATATCGCAACTGTTGGTAAGGCAATGTCGATTTCGGAGGACAAGTCTGAAATTATCATGAGACAACTTGGAGTGGATTACGTGCTGGTGATCTTTGGAGGATTGATTGGATATTCGGGAGATGATATCAACAAATTCCTGTGGATGGTCCGGATTTCTGAGGGAATCTGGCCAGATGAGATCAGTGAGAGGAACTACTTTACTGACAGAGGAGCCTACCGGGTTGATGATCTTGCCACCGAGACCATGAAGAACTCGTTGATGTACAAGATGTCATTCTATCGGTTTGGAGATATGTTTGGCAAGGCTGATCCTGTGGATCGTGTCAGACAACAGAAGTTGAGTTCCAGCTATGCACAATCGATCACCCTGGATGTGCTGGAAGAGGTGTTTACCAGTGAAAACTGGATTGTGCGGATTTTCAAGTTGAAGGACAAAGATACTTTTGGCCGGGACCTAATAGATATTGGTACCAAGGAACGTAAGATGTTGTCTAAGCGGACCAAGAGAATGCTCACCAAAAAGAAGCCTTCATTAGATTTGAGAGTATAGCATGTATAAACAGACGAACAAAATTATGTGAATAAATGAGATTTTCAGTTTCGATATTACTGTTTGTTCCATCTTTCTAGCTTTCGTTTCACCAGCTCGTTGAGTGTATGGCCTTCTGGTCTACCTGCTCTTTTTTCGTAGGCGTAATACGACACTACCCCGACCGATACAGCAAATAATGGATCAAGCCATCTGGAAGGTTAGTTGACGGCACAGAAAAAACAACAGATGCTCACTTACTTTGAAATTAGGTATGGATAATGTTTGATTGTTTGGAGGGCGGAGCTCATGGTGAAGCAAATCTTAAGGACTTAATAAGAGAGGTGAGTTAGCGATGTTGCACAGATTTTTTTTTGTTCAGGAAAAATAAACTGGCTGGGTGAAAAAAACGCGTAGCACGAAGTAGAAGAGTGAGACAGAGGACTGGTTGAAATTATTGAAGATTGAGTTGAAAGATGAGTACGAGACCTCTGGAGATTGTTGTTTCAGCACAAAATGGTGTTTTGGATGATACAAAAGACTCGACAACAGCCACATACACGTGCAACGTTCTGCCTGTTTATATTGACTACACTGGCAAGGTCGATGAGGTGGCCGAGTTGTGGAACTCTGAGTTGTGCAAACAGGAAAATCACGGCAAAAAAGAAGTAGTGAACTACTTGAGAGGACGTCGACTTGTTGGAAGCGAACATAAACTGCAAACAACGGGGTTTCAACTTGGAGTGTTCGAAAGACAACAGGGTGAAGTTGACGAGATTAAGTACAGACAAACAGGACAGTGCACCACTTTAGTGAATTTCGAACAGGAAAAGGTTCCAGATGAGACCGATTGTGTTGAGAAGTTGCAAGAATGGATGGAGCTCAGCGAGATCATTCATGGGTGAATTGATAGTTTAATGGCCGGTCGTGCACAGCACAAACAAAACTAAAAATAACCGGAACAATTAAAGGTGTGGAGTGACGATCTGGTGGATTGGTGGGGTGGACTGAGATGGAGGGGCCCTGTGTGGTATCAAGGTGGATGGGCATTAGATACAAGGAGCTGGGAAATTCAGCCGATTTGCAGAACGGTGATTTATTGTTGTATTTCAAAATTTCAGTATGGATGAAACTGAAATGAAGTGGGCCCATATTAGATACCATGGAGAGCCCATGGGGAATCCAAGTGTAGAATAGATGGATGGCATATTAATCCGCCGCGGAGTAATTAAACCATAATAATAATGCAACTAAAAGGATATTATTTGGGGTCCGCGAACGAATGAAGATTGACGGTTGCGACCGATGCTTCAAGTGGAAAATTTATCCCTCAGCAGTGTGCACGGGTCAACACTGCGCCGAGGTTTAGGGTGGTGTTTGATCTGCAATAGGATATCAATGCACCTATATTGAGGTAACTAGTGAGATAATTCTCGCACATAATAGCACGATCTGGTACCTGAACTGTGAAAGCATCCGGTATTAGCGAAGATTTGACTGGATGGGAGTCAAAAAAATACATCAGGGACGCTGCAGGTCTCAATAACGAAATCTCGGACTTTGAAGCGTACGGCCTACTGAACGCCGTATTGGAGTCTTTTGGCTGACTATTTGGGAAAACAGCAATAGCAAGTAGCCTGTCAGCAATATGATGCTTGGCAGCCAGAACGAGAATCTGTTTGGTTGCGTGGGAGACTAAAGGACTCCGCCATTGATTGGTGGCACGCAGCAAGTATGAGAGGGTGATAAGAAGAAAAAGAAAAGTTCGAGATTTGCACCGCAAGAAAATTTAGCATGCACAGCCGTATTTAAAATCTGGGGTACCCGCAACCATCTCCGCGGAGAAAGAGGAATCCCAGTTTTAGACAGAATAAAGAAAAGAGCGAGCTGGGAACAAGTTTTCAAGTTTTAAAATTGTGTTTTTTATTGACGATAGATTACTAGATACCAGTTACTGTATTACATAGGAAAGACAATGGATCCTATCAACGTAATTTGCTCTATAGATGTTGGAACAACGTCGACCAGAGCCATTTTGTTTACGTCCAAGGGCGAAGAAGTTGCGAAATATCAAATTGAATATTCCACCTCTGCCAAAGAAGGTTCGAAAAGAAATTCCCCAACCATCTTCACTAATGAGGGTATTGAGATTGAACTTGGGAAAAATGGAACCATTGAGTTGGAAGAAGACCATAGTGGTCCAACCTTATCATTTCCCCAGCCAGGTTGGGTCGAATGTGACCCTTGTCATATTTTGGAAAACGTGATTATGTGTTTGGCTTCTTGTTTAACCCAGCTAGAAATTATCAACTCTGAGGAAAACCTGGACGGGTCTCCTCATCCTGTCTACAAAGTCGTCAGCATTGGTATTGCCAACATGAGAGAAACTACGATAATATGGTCAAAAAGTACAGGAAGACCTTATTATGACGGTATCGTTTGGAATGATACCAGAACTTTAAAATTAATGGATCATATCAGCAAGACCGTTCCAAAGGAAGCTTTGGACGAAGTTCAACAAAAGTCTGGATGTCCATTATCCACCTACTTTTCTGCCTTGAAATGGATTTGGCTCTATCAGAACGTTGAAACTATCAGAATGAGTTATGACAGTGGTGTTGCAGATCTCATGTTTGGAACTATTGACACCTGGTTGATTTATAATTTGACCAAGGAAAAATCTTTTGTTACTGACATCACGAACGCGTCCAGAACCAGTTTCATGAATTTGGATACCAGAGATTATGACGATGACCTTTTAAAGTTTTGGAATGTTGACAACACCAAAATGAATCTGCCAAAGATTCTTCCTAGTTCGTATAATTTTGGAACATTCCAACTCCCAGACCTCACAGAAATTGGTTACAGCAAGAATTTTTTGAACCAGGATGCCCGAGACGTCCTATTGAGAGAGCTAGAAGGAATTCCAATCACCGGCTGTTTAGGCGACCAATCTGCCTCGCTGGTGGGCCAGTTGGCCTTGAAGAAAGGTGATGCCAAATGTACTTACGGTACAGGTGCGTTCCTGTTGTATAATACCGGAACTACTAAATTAGTGTCTGAACATGGTGCAGTTACCACTGTTGGTTACTGGTTCCCTGGTTTGGACGAAAAGATTGATGGTGTTGGATCATCCGAACCACAATTATGTTTGGAAGGTTCGATTGCTGTTGCAGGTTCGTGTGTTCAATGGTTACGTGACAATTTGAAGCTGATTTACAGTGCTTCGCATATTGGACCATTGGCAGCCCAAGCTGCTACTAGTGCAGGAATTGTGTTTGTTCCTGCCTTTTCGGGACTGTTTGCTCCTTATTGGGATTCAAAGACTACGGGAACCATATTTGGATTGACACAATACTCCAAAGCTTCGCACATTGCTCGTGCTGCTATTGAAGGTGTGTGTTTCCAAGTCCGTGCTATTTTGAAAGCCATGGTTTCAGATGCAGGATGTTCATCAGATTTCCTTGAAGATCCGAACATGACTGCAAAAGATAACCCGCTCAACACCCTGCATGTGGACGGAGGTATGTCGAAGTCGGACGTGGTGATGCAGATCCAAGCCGACATTCTGGGCCCTTGTGTCACGGTCATCAGATCGAATAACTCGGAGTGCACAGCCCTGGGATCGGCTATTGCTGCCGGGATTCATAAGGACATCATGTTATGGAAATCACTCGAGGATGTCATCGGCTGCTTGGACGATTCTTCAAATGACAAGAACATGTTCCCTGCCAAACTGAGTGACAACAAAAGGCGTAACATGTGGAGGTTGTGGGAGAAAGCAATTTCACGTGCAAAGGATTGGCTAGACTCAGCCGAGACCGAGATTCAAGATTAGCAGTTGTGCTTGCTGTAAGAACACTCTAGAATTTATTTACTGTAGAGCCTGAATATTAATTGTCATCACTTATTCATAACGTAGCAAATTTTCTGCGATGCTGACGTAAGATTACGCATGCCGCTTACGTATGCCGCTTACGTATGCCGAAGCACAGGGAAGTATGACGAAGGTTGCTATTTCATCAGGATTGCTATTTTTAAGTGAAATTGATGTCTATATAAAGGCCGAAGTAACTCCAACTATCATGTAGCTATTGTGATTAAAGTAATATTAACAAATTAACAGAATAACAGAATGAGTGACTTAGGAAGAAAAGATATCAGCGACAAAATCAGCGAAAGCGTGAAGCCAGATTCCGAAAAGACCACTTTCGAGAAGGCTAAGGAAACTGTGACTGATCAGACCGATAAGCTTGCTGCTAAGGCCACCCCTGATGATCAAAAGTCGTATGCTCAAACTTTGAGTGATAAGGTTCAATCTGGCTCAGACAAGGCTAAGAACGAATTAGGAGAAGAGTCCTCCCTAACCGAAACTGCCAGTGAATATTTGGAAGCTGGTAAAGGCAAGCTAGCCGAGGCCGTGGAATATGTGTCCGGTGCCTTCACTGGTGCCAAGGAAGGTGCTAAGGAGGGCGGAAGCTCTGTTAACAAATAAACATCATAGCACGAATCAGCATCAGCTAAAATTACATAGCTAGTTTATTTCGTATTTGTATAAGGAACTGAATGAATGTCAATGGATATTAAAAAGCTATTTTGATCCGGTAAGATGAGGAAGTGGGGTAGGCCATCCTTGCACAACGGTTTTTCCAGAGTTGGGAAATCCCCCACCCCTTTCTGTCTTTCTTTCTGCCTGGTATTCCGTCGCGAAATAAACCGGTTTCTCACGTATGGACACACGGGTATGGCCGCGAAGGGGAAAAACCCGGGGTGTTTTGCCACTAGTAATCGTTCCCGTGTTACTCGATACAGCCTGCATCCCGCTCTGGCACCCCCAGACTTACGGTTTAGACTATTTTTCTGTGTCGAGCGAGCCGACCCACACTACGTTAACGACTTCCCCGCCCTGCGATAACGGTTAATCGCTCAAGAGGTATAAATATTAGATGAACTGCTGGCAAATTATTGTCGTTACCCCTCAGATCTGTTAGCAGAAGCTGTGTTGTCTGAAGACTCAAATTCCGTCTATACACAAAGTAAATCTATCGTATTTACCCTGTTTTTGGGTTCTTCCTTTTCCCCATATCCAAGGAAAAACAGGTCCCGAGAAAAAACAATAACCAACAACAATAGTGGAAAATTTGTGCACACTAGTGGAATCATCGAACGCTGAGTCATGATTACCACTACAAATACTAAAGATTCTACAGTTCTTTCGCTCTCGTCGATTCCAAAGTATCCAAAACCAGATATCATGTCTCCCCAGATAGATTCTTCTCTTTCCAGCATATTCAAAAAATTTGCCAAACAGTATCCGGATTTGGCCACCAACGACAAGGTGTTAAAATTTGAGGATTTCACTAAAGTTATTGCTCTTGAAGATAAGCCATACCTTTCCAGAGTTACATCGTTTCTACCAATCGACTCATATGGCCTTCTATATCTGATTGCAGACCATGATAAAAGAGGTTATCTAACTGAGGCTGACTTCCAAAAGTTTTCGAAGGAGTTGTTGACCATTCAAGAAAGTTCATCTGAAGCCAACAGATTACTTTTCAAGCTATTCAAGCTTTTTGAAACCGATTTTTATTCAGACCCATCTTCGGGATCGGAGATCAAATCTGATAGATTTCTAGAGATTCTCACCAATTTGGATCAAACCGTTAAAACAAGCTCCGACATCGCAGTGGTGAAAACTTTCATCGCCGAAAATAAAATCGACAAATTAACCATTAAAGATTTTGATAAATTGCTCACTGTGCTTCCAATCCTAAAGCTTACCGAGAAGTTTGATCAACTTGCAACCCCAGAAAAGAAGATTTCTTCCAAAAATTTCAAAATTATTCTTCATGAAATCTACCACTCCAGACTTCCGGAAACTATTCTTACTCAAATCCAAGCTCTTTCAGAATCTGTATATGGTCCACAGCTTTCCTATGACGAGTCGGAGAAATTATTAAAACTTCTTAAAGACCTTCCTACTTTAAATTACATGATCTATGAACAAATCTCAACCGGCCAATATAACAACAAGGACAAACAGATAACAAAATCGGCTTTCTACGATTTTGCAAAATCAAAAATGGGCACAGATCTCTCGGAGGAAGAAGTTTCCTTATTTTTTAAGTGGAACTCAGAGCTACTGCAACGCAAAAACCTTGTCTCGGCCATCACATCGGGTGACATGCTAGCCATTTTGACCGACGATCTTATCAAAGCTCCTGAGTCGTCAGATGTAATTCCATTCAGTTTCTATCCAATTCTCAACTCGGCATATTCGTTTCTTTTGGGTTCTGTTGCAGGTGCCATTGGTGCCACCGTCGTGTATCCAATCGATCTTGTGAAGACCAGAATGCAGAATCAGAAAGGTAACTCTCTATATTCATCATATGGGGACTGTTTCCGTAAAGTTCTGAAACATGAAGGTTTGGTTGGATTTTATTCCGGATTGCTTCCGCAGTTGGTTGGTGTGGCACCAGAAAAAGCCATCAAACTTACTGTCAACGACATTGTCAGAGGAATCGGTGCTGGATATTGCAAGAATGGCGAATTGACTATGGGATGGGAGATTTTGGCTGGTTCCTCTGCTGGTGCTTGCCAAGTTGTGTTTACGAACCCATTGGAAATTACTAAGATTAGACTTCAAGTTCAAGGAGAGACTATGCGACAACTAGCCAAACAAGGACTTCCATATGTAGAAAAATCTGCTGTCGATATTGTGAAAGAATTGGGATTCACCGGACTCTATAAAGGAGCTTCTGCTTGTTTATTGAGAGATGTGCCTTTCAGTGCGATCTACTTCCCTGCCTATGCAAACATCAAGAAGTATGTGTTCAATTTTGATCCTAACGATTCCGCGAAGAAAAGCAAGCTAGAGTCGTGGGAATTGCTTCTCAGTGGTGCTCTAGCAGGTATGCCTGCTGCATACTTCACTACTCCATGTGACGTGATTAAGACAAGATTACAGGTGGAGGTTAGACCGGGAGAAAAGGCATATAAGAACATTGCTGATGCATTCACAAGAATCTTGAAAGAAGAAGGATTCAAGGCCTTGTTCAAGGGAGGTATTGCTAGAATTTGCAGATCTTCACCACAGTTTGGATTTACATTAGCATCTTACGAGTTGTTCCAAAGTTGGATCCCTTTGAAGAGATTCTATCCAGATCCTACAAAAAAAATTGTGAGCGACGGCCACGGAAACACTTTGACTTCCCTCACACCAATGTCAACGACACCAGCAGAAACTGTTCATTATGATTTGACCGAAGGGGCAAAGAAGTTTGTTAGCACTTCCTTAGAGCTGAATCCAGCACTTAACAACTTCAACTACTACAACTACATCGACTTCAAGAGCAGGAAAGAATGATCAAGTATCTTTCTAGAAGCTCATTGTTTCATTTTACAACTTTGTTATTTATGTATTTCAGAATGGATTCATACACTAATGCTAGATGCAGTTATGCTTTATCAGCATCATTAAATATACTCTCGTCGATCACAAACTTATTCATTTTCACTAGATTGTTCCATTCGTCGTTTTTAAACACAAACTTTCCAACTTGTTCGTAGACAATGTGGTCGGGATCTGTATCATGTTTTCTTTTCAAATCTTGCTCTTCTTGTACCATGTAGATAGTTTGGAACAATCGTTGTAATGCTTTTACTCTGGCTCTTTTCATCCCCTTTTCTTTGTCAGCTGCATTTTGCGATGGTGTAGGAAACTCCGAGCGTTCATGTCCCGGTGGAGAGTCCTGCAGATCCAGCCATAGTTTGATTTTGTTGCTGTTGATGTTGTGTCCAAGTGATCGATAATTTGTTTTATTGATTTCAAACTTGAAAACTGGGTCTATTTGCGGGTTTTCTAAAGCCTGTTCTGGAGTCTTGATTGGCGTTGGAAAAGGCTGTGCATTTGGTCCTCCTTTTGGAGTATTCCAGACCAACTTCAACCCTGGAACGTTAGCCTCAGTCACACTCCCGGCTAATCGAGTAAAGTCTCGAAGTGCTTCGTGTTGTAGATGCTTTTGTTGGTACTTGAATTGGGTCTGCAACGCCGGATGAACATATTTGGGATTGATTTTGCGCATTTTAAACGGGTTGGCTTGTCCAAAGTTGGTGGCAGGGTTTGGCTTGAAATCCTCGGGCCACCAGTGTGATTTGCGTATTGGATGCATCGAGAAATCTATAAGAGTTTTTTTAGGAAATAGACGGCGTTCAGTAGTAGACAAATTCTCGATCTTGATGCGTGGTTGTTGTGATTGAGGAATGCTCAATATCCGCAGAGACTCATCGTCAATATCTGCAAAATCTTGAGTCGATTCTTCAGTTTGTACACTGCCATTTGGGGACTCCTGGATTCCTTTGATTCGCGTTGGCGATGAGTCCAATGCGTTTTGTCTATTCTTTTGAGGGGTGGCCATTTCTGAATCCTCTGTCTCTGTTTCTGACGGCAAGAGGTCTTTCAACGGACTAGTCAACTGTTTATCATTAGGTAAAGCAACAGGTCTATTCAACCTCGATATTTGAGCATGCGCGATCTCCAGTTTACGTTGTAATTGAGCGATCTCCTTTTCTTGTTTGACTCCCCATTGATGTAACCTAGCATTTTCCTTATCTAAACGGTTGCACTGAACTTTATACTTTTCTCTATCTGCTTCCAGCTGATCAATTATATCATTCCTGTTCTTCAACACCTCTTGGAGCATACCAGTCAGACGTTCCTGTTCCTTCAGTCGGGACTCTTTGGATCGAATATTTCTGGATGTTTCTTTTGCTGTTGGCTCCAGAGAGCAAAAACCACCAAACATGGACTCAGATACACAGTCATTTTCCTCTTTCTTCACAGCAACTCTGACTCGTGATTCGTCCATCACAACACACGTTCGCTCTATTCATTATCCCTATTTCCCCTTGCCGTCAACAACGCGAAAAATTATTTTTAATACCTTCCCCGATCTCCCTGGCATCGCTGCACAGCCACAAAAAACAATTGCACCGATCTATCCAAGCAGATCATCAAGAAAGTCTTCCTGTTCTTTAACCGGACCATCCATTGGCAACCGACTTTCAGAATCGAGTTTCTGTTTACGAATACCTGTTGCTAAAGAGTCAATATCAAAGTCGGCTGCCGAAAGATCATTTGAATCGCTAGCCAATTTCTCACCTAACAACTCAGAAAGACTCTCTTCAAAAGCATGATCAGAGAGGTTTGGTTGGTTTCTTTTGGCTAATAAAGTGCGCTCGTTCACTGTCAAATAATTCTGGTCGCCCGGTTTTGCCCCAACTTCCAAAATCTTGCCCTTTTTCTCATCATTGGAAAACTTCTTCTTCATGTCGTTCAACATTTTTGTATGTTCGATTCGTTCCTGGAGTCGGTAAAACTGTTTCTTCTCCTCTTCTGTGAGAATTTTAACAGTTTTTTTAGTTTGCCGGTCATTTTGGTCTGATTGATTTCCTTTATCTTCTAAAGACCATCTAAGTAAATCAGAAGCTCTCATCTGCTTTGCGTTCTTTTGTCGATTCTTGACACTTTCCCAATCATCCGGTCGTTCTCGCAATTTTTCTAACACTAGTCTGGATTGTTCCTTTTCTATAGCCAATTGTTCTTCTCTTTCTTTTTTTTCCAATGCAAGTTGTTCTTCATCTTTATGGATTTCCACCGGCTGAAGCTCATCAAACCTCCATGAGTTGGAGTCAAGTTGCTTATCCGAGCTCAATTCTTCGTTAGAACTGTTATCTTCATTAGAATCGGCCTCTATTTCATATTTCGAATCGTTTTCAGTAGTATCCTTCTCGCCCCCAGTTTTTCTGAGATGTTTTCGTTTGTTTTTCCATTTCCATTTATCGTTATGTAGCACCATTTTGTTTTTGATTTGTCATAGAACCAGAAGAGTTGAGTGCCTCTCAAAAACGCAATTTTTTCTCTTCTGGGTAATATTAAATGCGTCAATCGACGCAGTACGCGATCCATTTTTTTCAAATCTCTGATCCAGTTCCAATCTCGATAAGAGGTTTCTTCTCATCAACCAAAGCAATGACCAAAGATATCGTGTGGAAATCCATCACGCTCAGCAAAAAGGTACGTTTGTTCAAAGCTGCGCGCGTTTCTTCTTTCTCTTGCTAACTTTTGCCAGGAGCTGAATATTGCAAAGGTGTTGCGATGCGGCCAGGCTTTCAGATGGAAGTTGGTCGATGATATTTGGTCTTGTACGATCAAAAATCGGATCCTGCTTGTCCAGCAAGATGAATCATCTCTTCACTATTCTTCGATACCATACATGAAAGATACAGAAGAGGTGGTGAAAGATTATTTCAATCTATCTGTCAAGTTGCACGATCTATATCTTGAATGGATAGCAAAAGACAAACGGTTTACAAAGCTTTCGAGCAACTTCGAAGGAGTCCGAATGTTGAGACAGGATCCGTGGGAGAACCTTGTTTCATTCATTTGTTCCACCAACAACAACGTCAAACGGATTTCTAAGATGTGTGAAAATCTATGTGTGCACTATGGTGATTTATTAGGAGAGTTTCAGAATATAAAACACTATGCTTTTCCTTCCCCTGAAAAATTAGCTTTGCCAAGTGTGGAACAGGAACTTCGCTCGTTGGGATTTGGTTATAGAGCAAAGTATATTCAACAGACTGCACAAATGCTGGTGGATCCTGATGAATACACTCGATTATATTCCATGAGGACCGAAGATCACCGCAAGTGTCATGAATATTTACAAATTTTCAAAGGAGTGGGTCCTAAAGTTGCAGACTGTGTTTGTTTGATGTCGTTGGATAAACATGATGTTGTTCCTGTGGACACACATGTTTTCCAGATAGCTACCAGAGATTACAAGATGCGGGTTGGGGGAAAAACTTTGAATAAAGAAGTGTACATGCACATTCAAGAAGCGTTTAAACAGTTGTGGGGCGAATTCGCTGGATGGGCCCATTCGGTGTTGTTTGCTGCAGATCTCAAAGATCTCAATAATGGCATTAATATAGTGAAAACCGAAGAGATTTCAATCAAGACTGAGTTTAAAGAAATACAAACCTCGAAAAGAAGTCGGACAATTAAAACCAAAGTGAAAACAGAGATTAAGACAGAATTTGAATGATGAACCTGAATAAACTATCGGAAGCTAAAACAGCAAGTATATAAAACAAATCAATGGAAGGATATCTACTATGTAGTTCACAACACAATGTTCTTTGCCAATTTAGCTTTATAGTCCAAAATAGAGCCGTCCCATCTGGTAGCAGTTTTGTTCTCCACAACATAAATATCCTTGGCAATCTTGTCCAAAAGTCTGAAATCGTGCGACACCACACACACACCACCGTTGAAGGAGTTAATAGCATCGGCCAAAGAGTCGATGGTTGGGATATCCAATCCGTTAGTAGGCTCGTCCAACAAAAGAATGTTAGGGTGTTCTAGAGCCAAAAGAGCAAACACCACTCTGGACCTTTGTCCCTCGGAAAGAGTAGCCATCTGAGATGTTTGACCTTCACCTGTCAATCCGAATCTTCCTAGTTGACCTCTCCAGTATTGGAAATCCTGTGAAATGTGAGAAAACTTATCTCTGACAAACTCCAATGGAGACTTGGTCAAGTCCAATTGGTCTGCAGAGTGTTGCGAGTAAACACCCATCTTGATATGTGTATGCTTAGACACTCTACCCTTTTGTGGTTGCAACTCGCCTGTCATCATCTTCAACAAAGTAGATTTACCCACACCATTAGGTCCCACAAGGGCCACTCTGGAGTCCATATCAATACCGAATGATAGGTTATCGTACAGGTTGTTTTCTGGGTTGCCGTCGTATGAGAAAGAGATGTCATCAAATGAAAGAACTGGAGGTGGAAGTCTTTCCACTTCTGGGAAGGTGAAACTGAATACTCTGTCAGGAACCACAGGTTGAATCAAACCATCAGCCTCCATCTTGTCCAAAATCTTTTGTCTGGATTTAGCTTGCTTGACCAGATTGGCATAGGTACCTGCAGAAGCAATAAACTTCTTGATATGCTGAATTTCTTCCTGTTGCTTGTGATATTGCTTCATTTGGTTGGTTTCCAATTCGGTTCTGGTTTTGACGTATGCATCATAGTTACCACCATACATGGTGATCTGCTTGAGCCTCATGTCTATCATGTTGGTACACACACCGTTCAAGAAATCCTCCGAGTGGGAAACCAAAATCAAGGTTCTGTCAAACAATTTCAAGTATTCTTCCAACCACACACATGCTTCCAAATCCAAATGGGCAGTTGGGTCATCAAGTAGCAACAAAGTAGGCTTGACAAACAAAGCCTTGGCCAACGCAACTCTCATTTTCCAACCTCCGGACATGTCTTTGGTTTTCTTGTTAATTGTCTTAGAGTTGAAACCCAAACCAGTCAAGATCACTGCAGCTCTGGATTCAAAAGTAGATGGATCCATGTCGTCAATTCTTTCATACAAACCTTCCAACAATGGGGATTCTGGACCATCTTCCACAATGATGTCCTCCACCTCTTTTTCAAGTTTACTAAGTTGTGCTTCAGCCTCCTTAACAACCCACTCCAGAGCAGAGTACTCAGAAGCATCGGCTGGCTCGTTCAATAAATAGACATCGATGTGTTCAGGAATTGGATATTCTTTAGAAGCCAATGCCCTCAAGAAAGTGGACTTACCACAACCGTTTTCTCCCAAAAGACCATATCTTCTACCATAATTCAATTCCAAGGTCGAGTCCTGTAACAACACTTTACCGTGGAAAAGAAGAGACACCGAAGATAATTTGATATCTCTGGAAGTTTCAAGCGAATCCAACACACCAGTAGTGACTCTGTCAGAAAGACCATCTTTGTCCATCTGCAATTTCAACTTTTCAATTTCCTCGGCAGTGGATTCCACCTCATCACCTTGGTCTAACTTTTCCTTTTCCTTCTTTGTCAACTTCTTGGTCTTTAGCTTACCTTCGGCGGCCTTGGCAGCCTTCTTGGCCTCTCTCTTAGCTTTTGATGCAGAAACAGTAGACATGTTGTTTTCAATCTGCTGGAATGCCAATCTTAACACCTATTTTTTCTTCCTTTAAAACCTCCTTCTTGTCTGTCCCAACCCTTTTTATTTTTCTTGTTTCTTCCGCAAAAAAAAAATTTTACGGTCGTGGCAAAAGTAAACCTGACGTAAGTGCTGACATCATAGGCAGACAAGAAGAACCACTACTTGGCACAACTCTGGTGCGTTTTGAGTAATTACTATTGACAGGAAACTAACTAGATGCTATACTAACCAAAATAAAACCACGAACAGAAGAAAGGTGCAATTAAAATAGACGGATCCAATCTAAAACGGCGTGGTAAATTCAAATTCACCAAAAATCTCTTTCATTTCCGAATCAAGGATGTCATATAACCGGACATTGTCACGAATACAAACCCACTCACCATCAAGGTAGTCAAATCTTTTTGGACCTGAAATAGGAGAGCTCAACCATAATTGTTTGTTTGGGGGCTGTTTGTTTAGAACATAGGACCCACGGGCAGTATTAATTGTCAATATTCCAGACTGAAATGGTTAGTAATGGGTTGACCAAAATGGTTTACAAAAACGATACTCACATTTTCTTCGACATCTGCATCCATGATATCCATATCGCTAAAGTAGTTATCTAAGTCGCAGTAGATGTTTTCCAAGGTATCTTCGGAAGCAGCATCATATTGCTCACTCGAAAGATTGCGGACACTTTCTGGAATCTCCATTCCATCGGTTCTTGCGGAAATGGAGTTTTGTCTGGCTTGAATGATAGATCTGGTTGTTGAAGTTGCCAAAGCACCAACTCTAGCAACTGGATTTCTGACAGCAAGGTGTCTGGCATAAGAAGCACTGAGCCTAGGAGCTATTCCTGCAGCTGTTCGAAGAGCTCTCATGTTTTGTAAATTGTGTGGTTTAATGAACAGGGAGACGGATGGTGTTGGTAATCACAAATTGCCGAAAGATTATTTGAGAGAAAAAAAACATTCAAATTGAAGAATAAAAAAACCACAAAATTTAGAAAGCGACTATCGACCCGTCGATAAAATATTTTCGACGCATCGATTCTGTGAAACAAAATAATTTTCATCAATATCTCTGATGTGGAGAAGTTGTATCTGCTGAATCCCCTATCAGTAATGTACAACAAACGGCATCTTAATTCAGCCGATAACGGCTACTAATCGGTAAAAGAGTGTGAATGCGCAATGCGACTTGATCATAATTATTTACTCCAGCGGGTTCTGGTGCACATGAACCAGCTTCCTTTTTGGGAAAGTCGATGAGGTTGGTTCGGAACAGCCTGTGAAGCTCCGTAGTCTTTTCGCGCACCAAACAACTATCCAGCAAGAGGTAAAGTACAGGTTTTTGCATGGATCATACTAGTATTTCCTAGCATCAGTGTGCCTTCCAACACTGCACTCTAATGCCCGCACAAGGTACAGTGTGGTCGCTTTCTGTTTCACCTTCCTATTTGGTGATGCCCAAATTAATACCTTTTTGACGTAGACGCATGGTCTGCGGCATAGGCGGTTCTAAATGTTAATTAATTCTCCGGCATCGATAGCTAGAAGATAAGACGCGAGAGAAACAATAGCCGGAACAATAAGATAAGAAGTACTTTTAAATGCGGCTGAACAATAAAAATTTTCATCCTGGCCTCCTTTTCGATAAGATTTCCTGCGAGAAAAATATATCTGGTACAGCAATTTCTAAGAGATATATATAGAGCGAATGTGTGCCTGAATCTGATCAATTCTTTGCTAGGGTAAAACCAGTGTATCTAGCTATCGAAATGTCTTCTACCAACGTCGATGCTGTCAGGTCCACGGCCACAGTTCTTTCTGTGGACCAAATGAACGTTACTTCTGTTCTTTCTCACAGAAGCCGCAAAATCCTTGTTGATCATGAAGTCAACCATGATGAGGCAGTCATTCTTGCTTTGGGTTATAAACAAGAATTCAAAAGAGAATTCTCGCTTTTCACCACGTTTGGTGTCTCATTTTCTGTTCTGGGTTTACTGCCCTCAATTGCTTCCACCATGTGGTATTCTTTGGGCTATGCCGGTAATGCTGGTCTAACTTGGGGATATCTTGTTGGAATGGTGGGTGTGATGGCTGTTGCTTGTTCCATGGCCGAAATTTCTAGTGCTTTCCCAACTTCTGGTGGTCTTTATTACGCTACTGCAATGCTCGCGCCTCCTAGATACAAGGCTGTTCTTTCCTGGTGTGTCGGCTGGTCCAACTATTTCGTCCAAGTTACCGGTGCTCCTTCTGTTGGTTATGGGTGTGCTTCCATGATTCTGGCCATGAAGACTTTCAATGACCCAGATTATGAACCAACCGATTGGCAAACCTTTTTAATGACCACCTTGGTCACTTTTGTTGGTGCTATCATTGCTTCTGCTCCTACCAAATGGATTGCTTGGATTAATTCCGGTTCCACCGTGATGAACTTGTGCTTCTTGTTCATTTCGTTTGTGATCATTTTGGGTGGAAACACCAGAGCTGACCAGGGTCTTTCCAAATTCAACTCTAACGATTACGCATGGGCCATCACTAACTTCACTGAATGGCCTAGTGGAATTTCCATCTTGATGAGTTTTATTGCTGTCATTTGGACAATGTCTGGTTTCGACTCGCCTTTCCACTTAGCAGAAGAGTGTTCCAATGCCCAGACTGCTACTCCAAATGCCATTGTTCTTACTGCTGTGACCGGTGGTATTCTTGGTTTTGTTTTCCAATTGGCCATGGCTTACACCATCGTCGATGTCACCGAGGCTGTCAACGATGACTTGGGGCAACCTTATGTGGCTTTCCTTGCCCAAATTCTTGACAACAAAAAAGTGTACTGTCTCACTGCCTTTGCCATCATTTTGGCTTTCAACATGTGTTTCTCATGTATGATTGCTGCTTCCAGAGTGCTTTTCTCCTACTCCAGAGATGGTTGTTTCCCATTCTCCAAGGCTTGGGCTTACGTCAACCCGATCACCAAAACCCCTGTCAATGCTGTGTGGGCCAACTGGTTCATTGGAGAGTTGTTACTCTTACTTCTTTTTGCTGGTGAGACTGCTATCGATGCTATTTTCTCGGTTGGTGCCATTGGTTCTTTCATCTCGTTCACCTTCCCAACTCTTCTTAGAATCACATACTCCAGATCTACTTTCAAGCCAGGACCTTGGAACCTTGGTAAATTCTCGGTTTTTTCCGGTGTGGTGGCCTGTTTGTTTGTTCTGTTGATGATTCCAATCCTCAACTTCCCAGAGTATAGAGGTGCCGATAATGATGCTTCCGTGATGAACTGGACCATTGTGGTGTACTGGGGAGCCATGTTCTTGTCGCTAGTCTGGTACGCCGTGTACGCACACAGATTCTACGAAGGTCCAAAGAGTAATCTTGACAAGTCTGCAGTGTTCTCCGATGAAGAAGAGGACAAGGTCATCGAGGCCGTCACCTCTAATAACCAGGAAGTCCACTACTACGACAAGGAATCCAAGGCCTGAAGAAGTTTGTGTAAAAGCTTCCGCTCTATAATATTATGTTTAATAATTTGAATTCTAAACAGTTGTAGAAGCTGTTCTCGAGTGCCGTGATCTATTGATTGCCAATCTCGAGTTTACAAGCAATTGAATCGTCCTGTTGACTGAGGCATTTCGGCCGTGCTTTTTGGCCAGACTCACAACGTATCCATTGATGTAGTCTATCTCGGTATCTCTAAGGAATAAGGTGTCTTGACGCATGCTGGTGGAATTTTTTCCGTTCAACTTGCATCCTTTTTCAAGCACAAAATCCACCAGAAACTTTTGATCAAGCGACTCGGCATTTTGCAACGATGGAAACTCTAGCTTCAACACATCCAAAGCTTCATGAACAATGTCTTGGAACAGGTCGCGAATGGCGTCGATTGCGTCGATCTCGAAATTGACGCAGTCCAGAATCGCTGTGGTTGGGTTCATGCACGCATTGATGATCAATTTGGCAGCTTGATGAACCAAAAGTTCTTGATACGAATAGAAATGGGTGTTAAGTTCGGACGAACATAGCTCGGAAATCACTGGGTCATCCTCCACAACAGTCGAAGAAGGGCCGTCGAGGTCGCGGGGAAGCCGACAGATTTTCAGGTCGCCGTCGCCTGCATGATTATAATTGAAAGTGCCGGCTTGATCACTATCTTGGAACACTCCATGGGTGATAATTCCTTGATAGATCACTGGCCTGGCTTCAGATACTGGCCATAGCTTGGTATATAGCTCATCCACAACACCCATTCCATTTTGAATTAACATGATTCTGGTGTCGTTGGTAATTTTTGGTAGCAGTGGAATCAACGATGCAACAGTGTCAAATGTTTTGACACTCACAATCAGAAAATCAATAGCGGAGTCTGTCACCAATTCTGGCTTTGTAGCTCCTGATATCTGACACTCATTTACACGACTGTTGTTGAACAGTTGGGTGATTTTGTACTTATAACTGGATTGTTTGAGCAAGTCTAATTTTTCCTGTCTTCGGACAATAAAATTGACTGCAAACCTTCTGGTGAGTGCAGATGCCACCAAAGTTCCAATACCGCCTGCTCCAAGTATATAAACGTTTTGACGAGTCATATCTGGCTGGATTTCAAGAAAGAGACATATACAGTTGCCAGCTAGACACATTTGTTTCTCGAGGAGATCTCGGCTGGGTAGTGTGCGTCGATCGACGGGTCTCGACACCCAGACAATCGGCATTATTTTTTTTGCTCTTGCACACTGTCTTGCACTATACTATTTGTTATATTGAGTGTTTGTTTCCAAGATGGCTAGAAGAGACGCCTCTGAAACGGACACCGGAATGTCGATGAACACAACAAGCTCGCGGTCGTCGACCAAACAGCGCAACCAGCTGCTTGCACAACAACAGAAAGAGTTCTTGGCTAAATACATTCATTCGAACGGTCCACAGGACGAAGAAAAGAAAGACCCGCTCGACTTTAGCACCTGGACAGTCGAACAGCTCCGCAAGTACAGAGAACTGTATCTTAACCCAAACCAAATCATCAGTCCTGATATCAAGACGTTTCAAGGATACTTGTTGGAAGGATCCAAATTAGGCGAAAGCTCGGAGTCATACATTAAGAACGAGATGAGCAATGGAAACAACATGTATGATTACAGAAACGTGGAGGACCTTCGCAGCGCGGTTGAGGACCATTTCAATTCTCAGCTTAATATCAAGGAAAGTGAAGTCATCATGAACTTCATCTACAGAGTCAAGCACGACGACAAAAAGTTCCGGATGTATTTCGACCAGAGAAGTTAATACAATTTATTATATAGTTGGTACTAATTTCCTCAATATACGCTATTCCAACAGAACACCTTGTTGTTCCAGCCGTTTTCGTGCCTTTGTAATCAATTCCAACTTCTTTTCTTCAAAAGTCATTCCATTGAACGGACCCTCAGAAACCGCTGTTTCCGTATCTGTGCGGGCTCCTGTTTTGAGATTTCTAGCTCCACCCTCGTGAAAACTTGATGCACTGGCTCTTGGGGATCCCAACTGCCCGCTCAAATAATTTTCAACTGTCTGCTGAACACTCCCACTTTGCTCAAGGTCGGCCCGGATCTGCTCACGTGACACGTTTGTGGCCACCTGTGCCACTGTATCGATCATTTCTGTGGTCACTGGCCGCGTTTGTTGCCGGGTCGTGCTTGGTTGTTCACTAGTAAACCATCCAATCATCACAAATGCAATCACCAAGATGATCACAAGAGTCTGATTTGTGTTATCCATTGCCTTAAAATTGGTCTATTTTCCGGTCGTTTCTGTCCTCCACACTTTCCACGCTTCGTTCTGTATCAGTTTGTTCTTGGCAGCTTCCCTTAATATGTGCCAGTATCTGTTTTGTTGATACTTTTGAGGGCCAGTTGTCAATGTCTTGCAAAATGCACCATGGTTTTTTTTTCTCTGCAGTTTATCTTTTTTTTTTCCACTATATAAATTCTAGTCGGTCTATTTTAATCATTTATCGTCAGTGTCCAATTTTCTTTTCTTTGAAGCAGATTCCACCACATCTGTAATATCGATGATCTCCACTTGCTCACGTGCAAATGAACCACCAGCCCCTGTAGAAGTTCCTGAACCTGTTCGTGAATCTCCTTGTAACATTTCCATGATAGTCTTGGCCGGCTTTGCAGCTTGCAAAACAGGCTCTGACTCTTCCACAACTTCTGGCTCTTTGCTCTTTTCTTTTTCAGCTAGCTCCTGTACAAATTTCAAAACATCATGTGCCAAAATTTCGCCAACAAGCGTGTCATCAACACATACACTGGATACAAATCCATCTGCAGAAGAAACCACCAAAAGTCTGCCATCGCTCGACCAACTAACATCTGTAATCACAGCATAATGAGTGTTAGTGACCACTCCCAAAGCCTGTAGTCGCTGGGTATCGTAAAGGTGAACAGAGTCCTGTGTAGCCACTGCAAAAACCATACGATAATTCATCTTAAACACTGATTTCTCGCCTTCCACTAATCGATATACCACAGGACTGAACCTAATTGCAATAGCAGGCTTTTTGAAACCAGGAAGATGAGCAACAGGTGGCTTGTTAAGTCCTGAGCGTGTATGAATATACACAGTGTTGACACAGTCTTCACCGTTTTCAGGCTTGTACACTCCACTAGAAGTGAGTAAAAGTAATCCATCTGGTGAGAAACTAAGCCTGCGAAAAAACGATTGAAGCGTCTCGTTGTGGTATAATTGCATGTTTTTGTACATCACGTTAGGTGATGCAGGCATCACTGCCGGCAATGGAGAGGATGACCTTGTCATTGAGACTGCCAGTGAATATGATGATGAGGTGGAAGAATTAGAATGTGTTCTTTTGTGTCTAGGAGTCTGTTGCGGTGGATCCATCGAGGTGTTGCTAGTTTCTGAGTTTTTTTTGTTCAAGTTCTCAGCAGTTAAACTTCTGGTCGGTGTTGGAGTCGCAATTGGAGTCGGAGTAGTCACAGGCTCCGAGCTTAAATATCTTGTTGGGACCTCCGATTTCACAATCTTATAAAATGTTGTGGGAGAAAGAACCAAATCGTTAGCCTTTTCAGACAAAATCTTGTATATATGAACCGAACGATCGGCTGATTGGGAACATATGTATTCGTTTCGTGGATCCCATGTCACTCCTTGAACATAATGATTGTGCTCTGCAATCTGCTTGATCATGACCCCGGTAGAAACGTTGAAGATTCGCGTCACATTGTCCATCGAACCACAACAAATGTACCGGGAATCTGGCGACCAGCCAATATCGTAAATCTCTGACAACGAAGACGACCGACACGAGGTCTTCAGATACCAACTTTCTTTAATATCGTCGTCCTCACTTCCAAAATCCTTGATGATCTTGTCAGAAAGACACCAAATCATAATAGTTCCGTCATCCGATGCAGTCGCCAACATTTCGCCGCTGGGATCAAATCGCACGCAATTGACCGCCTGGGTATGTTTGGTAAGCGAGCTTAGATACTCCACCGAGCCCACTTGGCTGTCCTTCAATGCCAAACGCCATATTCTCACGTTGTTGTCTCCTCCTCCCGTAGCTAATCGCACGCTCTCCTGGGCCATTCCCGGCTGGATGTCCAAAGAATACACCGGCAAATTGTTCTCATGCCAATGCAGTGTGTGGGTGACCGCGTTTAACGACATCGGCATCATTTGTGAAAAAACAATTATGGATCAAAATTACGCAAACAGCTAGATTCTGTTTAGTTCTCCTGATGCGCACCCTTTTTTAGTGGTGCAAGCAAGAGGTGAAAAAAAATGGTATGGCCTAGTCTTGCGTCGATCGACCCAAGCAACCGTCTACACCGGATCATATAGCTAGAAGTACATTTGCTACACAGCTACGCCAATCAACGTGCCTATAAGTTGAAGAAACTCATAAACTTGCGGCTTTTCTTCTTCTTCTCAACCTTGGCATCGCTTTGAACAACAGAAATCTGTTCCTCTTCACCTGGTAAATTGACAGTGAGCGAACTCTCAGACGACCTCGAAGATGGGTTCTTCTTGGAAAATCCAAATAGCTTTTTTTTGCGAATGGCCTCTTGCTGGTCTGCAAGGTCATCCACATTTTTGCGGGCTGTCTCTCTCTGTTTTGACAGCCGCTTCATCTCGTCTTTGTGATCTTTTTTCATCATTTTAATTCTCTTTTTCTCTTCTTTGGAAGCAACTTCTTTTTCTTTCTTGAGCTGTTTTTCGTCTACTTCGTCTCGAAGCGAATACGTTTTAAAACCCACCCCGAGACCATTTGACTGGTAAACCGGATTCTCTTTCTTGGTTAGCGACAGTGTCCGGCCCTGACCTGCACTCGTAAGAGACATGGTACGGCCGCCTCCATTAGCAGTTAATGACATCGTTCTGCCATTTCCAGCATTCAAAAGTGTATTTTTTTGTGTATCTTCATCCATTCCAGTAACACTTCCACTATCTTCGAGCACAGCCTGTTGTCCATACACCTTTTGCATGGCCACCTGGTACGCCTTCTCGTAAAGCTCTTCTGGAGTCGGCTTGCGCACAGCAGGAGTCCTGAACTCGGCAGGATCTGGCCCCATAATCTTGACCGATTTACGGAGATTGGATGAGGTGTTAGATGTAAGCGAATTTGACCTAGCAAATGTGGGAGTAGGCCGGAACGACGAGCGCTGAGGAACGATTGGAGATCCCCCAGCCATGCTACCCGAACCATTAGATAGGGTCTCCTCGGCACCAACTTCGGGGGATCTCACACGACTCTTTGTGTTGACGTCCTGAATGGCATCCGAATACACAGAATTACCGTCGGAATCCTCAGCAGAATTCATGTTGGGCGAGTTCTTTAAGATTGACCTCACGGGCGAGTCTGTGCTGGTACGCAAGCCAGGCCGCTGAGGTCTTCTTGCTTCAGTCTTCTCCAGAGCAGCTTGTGTCAGCTGTCTATATGTGTGAGTACGTGCCTCGTTCTGCTCCTCCACGAACGTTGTTTCTTCCTCTTTAATCTGTTCGAGCTCAGATTGTGGAATCAATGCCCCGTCCATCATACCATTTTCCTCGGTATTGTCTTGATAAAAGTCGTCATCAAATCCTTCTCCAATGCTACCAAGTTCGTTTTCGCCGTTGCTGAGAATTGAGCCTGGATAATTATCCACTAATGTTGGTTTGACCACTGTCGTTTTGACAATCTCAAATCCATCGCGATGTTCAATTGTGGTCTTGGTAATTGATCGCGTGCGGCCTTCAATGTCCTGTTCTTTAGTGGTCTTGACCACTGTGGTTTGTGGACCCCTTCTGGACGACGGATGCAGTTTCTTTGTCGTTGTTGTTGTCGTTGTGGTGAACCCGGTGGTGAATCTAGACGAATTGGATGTCATTGAGTTTGATCTGGAGTTATTATAGCGCAAGTTTGAAGAGCTTATGGAATTTGACCTAATATTCCCGCTGCTTTGGCGAAGATACGGATTGGTTTGACCTGGTTGGAAAGAGTTAGATCTTCTTGCTGGTTGATTGGAAGGACTTCTGAAACTACGTGAACTTAAAGACATCGTTCGTCCCGCTGGTTGTCCTCCCAGATCGTTTTGATAACTTCCCACAAGACTCGAGGTCGAGGAATGCTTGCGAAGAGCTGCCGCTGCCGCGGCTCCAGATAGACTTGTCATCGAGCTACTTCTGGATACACCTCCAGCAGCAGCATTTGCAGCCCTGAGTGCTGCCGACGCCCGCTCGTTGCTACTGTTCACTTCTGGATTGGAAAAACTGGGTCCTGTGGAGTAATAATATACTCCAGAGTCTCTGGACTACAGTTGATGTTAGCATTCACATTGATTCTCCGGGAATAAAGACAAAGAAGAAATTGTTGTTGAACTCACCCTTCTGGACGGCCGTCTCGAAAGTAATCGATCAAGCACCATTGTGTTTTAAGTCCACCTTTAATTGCACTTTAGTCGTTTGGACAAGGATGAAATATATAAAGTAAATAATTGTCGTAGCATGCAGTACCTAACTGAAATTTAGAAATGCATAATTTTTTTTGGGTGTCTGCCAAAATAGAATATGGCAGGCCTGGCGAACAAGAAACCGGAGCAAAAACAAGCCATGTTGCGGCTGTGCAAGCACAAAAATAAATATCTGCAAAAGGCAAAAAAGAAAATATAAGAAAAGACGGATGTAGATACACACGTTGAAATCACAGTACACCATTCAGTGCACCATGAGCGAGCGGTCCAAAACACAGCGGTTTGTGATTGGTCTGGAAGACCTGACGTCGATTGGTGTTATTGTGCTTGAACAACTCATTTCTTGCATCACATGGCTTCTTCCAGACTCGCTTATAGCAGTCTTTACCCGATTTGTTAAATTCATCTTCAGTCTCTATTCATCCAATAATGCGCTGTATAACAAGTATTTGAAAGGCCGCAACTTCCAAGATGACGTCCTACTCAACCGGATCGAACAGTTGCGCAACGCCCAGGATTTCGAACAAATCTGCCATCTTCACGGATACAAAGTGGAAAACCATCTGGTTAAAACCAGAGATGGATATCTGTTGACCATGCACCGACTCAACCCAGTAACCAATGGATTCCAGCCCAATGGCCAGGCGGTGTATTTCCAACACGGTCTACTAATGAATAGCGAAATTTGGGTCCTCATGTTCGAACGGGACCAAAATTTGCCATTCAGATTGTGCGAGCTGGGTTACGACGTGTATCTTGGAAATAATCGGGGAAACAAATATTCCAGCAAGCATGTGTCACTTTCGGTTGATGACGTTAGATTCTGGGACTTTTCAATCGACCAATTTGCATTATTTGACATCCCGGATTCCATAGATTATATTCTAGACTTGAATCGTCTCGACCAACTGGTGTATATTGGATTCAGTCAAGGATGCTCGCAAATTCTGGCCTCCATCTCCGTCAATAACGATCTCAATTCCAAAATTAACAAGCTCGTGCTTATTTCGCCGGCTACAACACCAAAAAAGCTTTCAAATTGGCTCATCAATTCCATTGTCAATTTCAAACCTGGTTTGATATATTTATTGTTCGGCCAAAAAATCTTGATGAAATCGATTTTGTTTTGGAAAAACATCACATATCCGCCTTTCTTTCTGAAATTGATCGACTTGTCTAACGACATTTTGTTCGATTGGAAATCATCCAACATCGACGCTGTTCAAAAGTTCATATGTTATTTCCATCTTTATTCCACTACATCTGTCAAATGTGTGGTGCATTGGTTCCAGATCATTCGCTCCAAGAAATTCCAAATGTACCAGGAATCAGATATTTTTTCTCCGTTTGAATATCCAATCCATTCTTCCATCAACTTGTCACAAATCCTATTAATTTATGGCATGTCTGATTCTCTGGTTGATATTAACCTTATGCTTGATCAATTACCAAAATTCAACCAATGCAATTTATCGACCTTATCAGTGGATGATGTGAGCCAGGTCGAACATCCAATCAACCCACAGGATGTAGTGGACAATCTGAAAGTCAAAGAGACGATGTATGATAAGTCCGACTTATCGGGTCCGACTCTTGATGTTATTGGTGTCGAGACATATGAACATCTCGATTTGATATGGGGTAAAAATATCGATTTCTATGTGATTGAAAACGTGTTGAATTTCTTGGATGACTTGTGATTAGTCCAGATCGGAATCTTCTGTATATTCACGATCGCTTACGTATTCTCCTCGGTCAATTGTTGTTTTGTCTCTAGCCAATTGTTTTTTCTTAATGCGCAGAAATCGATACAATTTGCGATAATTTTCCATGATTTGTGCGACTTTGGTGGCATTCGGCTCTGCGTCTGAGCCCAGAGATGTCATGCATTGTAGTTCATGCTCCACTTCGGGAAATATTGTGCGTTTCAATTCTTCCGGGAATACACGAGCATTAGGTCCTTGTAACTTGACGTACAATTTACCCTGATGCCTAGGTTTTCTGATCCGCTTCTGATCGTATTTAAAAGTCACTTTGAGCTGTTTATCGGCCCTTTTTTTGCGGCGGGAGCTGATAGGGATCAGCAGCGATGGCGATCTCGAAAGAATGTTGATTGGAATCTCGCCGGAGTCCTTCTTATGGGACTTTTTGTGGTGGCCTGGAATGAACGACAGCGTAACCAGCTTAGAACTTTTCAGTTCTCGTAAATAATCAGGCAAAGAAGAGGAATCCTTTGATCTTAGCAATCTATTGGGAGAATTCATTTCCTACAGACCAAGAAGCAGTGCTTCCAATGAATCGATAACAGTTCCTACACATGTAGAGTGAGAAAAAAAACAAATTCAAGTTGTTTGTGATTACTCACCCGATGCGACTATTGGCAGACCGCCTACCTAACAAATAGAAAAAAAACTGCCCACTTCAGAGACGGCCAGATCAATAAACAATACACCAACCTGTCACTTTAGTTCTAGATTTTTCTGGGGGAAAAAAAGTGTATGCCGAAGGTGATGATAAGAGAAGGAAAACAAAGGGGCGTCAAGTGCAGATGTAAAGTGTCAACTGTGTGAGAATAGGCTGATACAATAGAGGCATATCTGGCCAATAGACAGATAAGTCAGGCGAAATATAGAGGAAACATTAGTACCGGTCTCGAAACAATTGATAAGAGGTTGTGACACAGTCGCAGGGAGGTGTGAGGTTGATTCAAGCATGCCAACTCGGAAGTTCGGTTTCGGAGAAGTCGTTTGTTTGGCAGGTCGTCGGGGTAACTGGAATATCTGCGTCTTGCGTTAAAAAGAGCAAGACAAAACAACACTCTCGACAGGGGTAGTGGCTAGCACAAGAAAGGAATACGAGGTAGGAACTGTAAAATATCGGTTTGTCGGTATCATTTGAGGTAAAACAGCAAGGTGTTGCGCTGCTGCATATCAATTTCCTGTCCGGCGAAAACGGCCCACGCGTTAGAATATGCAGCCTGGCGCTATTCACCAGTGTGAGATTTCCTTTCTCGGTCTGGCACAGAGTCAAACAATAACAAGTTCCAACCGTCAGAAAAAATTCTAAGCAAAAACGGTTTTCAAACAATTAAAAAAGTTCTTTTTTTTTACCAAATTCAGCATTAAAACTGTGATTCGAGATAAAGATACTAAAAAGCGGCTGCAGACTTGCTGATAGCTGGATTTTTTTGTCGTCCACGCCCCTGACGTCAAGGCTTCTTATAAATAAGACACCATCCCTGTCTCGCACCTTTCTCCCATAATATTTTATTTTACAAGGTACATAAAATTTTACATTGGCATGATCTCTATAGAAGACACTAACGTGGATGCGGTTCCTCCGGACCTCACGTATGTCGCCAGCACGATCGAACAACCCATCATACCAAAGCTAGACCAGGTGTTGGGTGATGAAGTGCCAGCAGAAAGTCTTTTTTCAAAAGGCTGTTTCTCGCAGTTTCTTCTTAACAAGCACTGCTTGGAAAACCTTGAGTTCTATACCACGTTGAAACTATTCATATACAAATACAGAAATGACAAAAACCTTTGGAGGGCCATGTACAACGAATACTTCGAGGCAAGTTCCTCCAGCGAAGTCAATCTCCCCGGAGATCTCAAAGCCAGCCTGAGTTCAGAACAAATACCTGACGTGGAGCTTTTGAAAAAACTATTGGCTATCTCCAAAGATTATCTACACGGCTCTTACAAAGAATTTTCCCACGAAGTGTTGATGAAGACATTTGTTAGTGTCAACTCCTCCTCGGATGAGGAAATCACTTCTGACAAGGAAGAAGAATCCAGAGAAGGCTCTGCATCGTCTTGCACAATAAAACCAACTTCTGACGCTCGCAGAGAACAGAGTTTCTCTTCTTCGTCCTCAGTCACTTCAAATTCTAATCAAACACCGATGACCGGATCCACATGGAATAGACTAGGGAAGAAGCTGAAGTGGAGAAGATCCTCTAATACCTCATGCACTTCCGAGTGAACGAGCTAATGACGTCCTACGCACTGTAATATTATTCGATTCATATATCTCTTTTGCTCTACATTTAAATGTCTCTTTCTATAGAGTGTTGCATTAATACAAATCATGTATCCGAATTCCACCTCCTTCCGGTTTTCGTTGGGAGTGAAATCTTTATCTACACCCGTTTACTCCGGTTCATCGGTTCCCCACACCGTTTCGTGGCCAATCTTCTTTTCCTCCACTTCCCCCTGACAGCGATCTACGTTTAAACTTTTTAGCCACCCGTGCTACCACAATTCAAATTACAATATGTAACGAGGCCTCTTTTTACAGTGGCAGACGTGCATGCATGCAAGATAACTTTTTTAAACTCCTTTTCGGTATACGATCACCTGTGCACCGCCGGAAGAAACCGACCCCTCCTCACTCCGCTCCCTCCCACCCCCGCTCACCATGTGGTTTTGATGGCTACTCACGTGACTCGCCACGGTTGTGGCTAATTAGAGCTCCGAAATGAAAATTTTCCCCTAGTTAAGTCATGATTGTCTTGATTAATAATCGGCAAACAAGTTATTTGACTGGTACACAGTCAGGTGAATTAAGGCGATTTTTCTTCAAAACTTAGGATCCACACTGATTTTTCTTCTTGTTGGACAGCTATTGGTGGAGATCACTTTGGTCACGTTTGACTCTTTGTTCGGTTCGTTGAAGTAGCTGTGGATTGAACCCTTTGTTATTTACGATGTCCGGGTTTTCAAACCCTCAACCTTTTCTGGATTCAGATCATATTCAACTGGGAGCTTCAAGTAGCCAACAGCAGACCAATATGACCGACGAAACTCCAATGGCTTTACTGGAGCAACTGGTGTATGTTGACAATTTTATGCAGAATTCCGATGCCAATGACATGGGCGAGCACAACTTTGACGAACAGTTGAGCGCAGAGCTTGCTGCATTCGCAGATGATACATTCATATTTCCTGACGAGGACAAGCCGAAAATCAAAATGGAAGACTCGTCGTCTGGAGTTGGATTAGCAGATAGCTTTGCTAATGGTACTATGATGGCTTCATCGGCTTCGAATTCCCAGGGCTCGATTCCTTCAACAATCCATGAGCTTTTGCAAAGACCGTATCAGCAGCCGCAGAACAATTTGCCTGCTACTTCTGTGGTAGGCAACGAGCTTGTTTTGCAGGCTAATGGCGATACAGGTCAACTACCCCGGGTTACAGTTCCTCGCGGAGCTCAAAGCACATTGTCTGCGGCAGGTTTGTCACAAACACAGATAGAGGCTTTGGCAACATTGATAGCATACCACAAGCCGGACGTGCTGCAACAACAAGCGACCTCCAATGACTCACAAAAACCGGAAGGACAAACACTAAACCCGGTCACACCACAGGTTTTGACACTCGAGTCGGAGAACCATCTTTCCTCGCTTACATCTCCTTCAAACTTTGGTACAAACCATGTCGCTTTTGAACAGTCGCCGATAGGTGCGGGCCACGCAAGACATTCGAGCCAATCGAGCCATTCGACGTCTCCACTAGATATTTCACAACAATACCTAAACTCTTCTTCCTCGATCAATTCTACAGAACCAAGGGAATACGTGGAGTCTGATAAAAGACGACGCAACACTGCAGCCTCTGCAAGATTCCGAATCAAGAAGAAATTAAAGGAGCAGGAAATGGAGCGGAATTTGAAAGAATTATCAGATGTGGCTAGGGGTTTGGAGATGAAGATCCAGCAGCTGGAGATGGAGAATAGATTATTAAGGAATTTGGTGGTAGAGAAGGGGAATCAAAGAGATACGGAGGAGCTTGAACGGCTCCGGAAAAAGGCGAAGATTAGTGTGGATATGGAAAGTGTGGAGCCCAAGGAGGGCTGATACTTATTGTTGGGTATATAAAATTAGGGATTTATTATGTTTGCGGCCAGGTCACCTCTGTGCAGATTTATATGACGTTTTCTGAAGCTGATGATGAAATGACCGACTCGATGCAACTCGGTTCATCTACGTAGTTCGATCCTCTTCCTGGTGTACGGATGTGTGGTTTTTTTATTAGCTGGTGGATGGATTGGTGTGTCTGTAAAATTGTTTGTTGCAAGCAAGAACACGAAGGGTGTGTAGTTTGATAGTGGAATAGGAGGAATCTAGGTGAACGAATTAGGGCAATTGTTGGAGATGAAGCCTGTTGTTTCTGTAAGTGATTAAAAGGATTAGAAGTTTGGTTGTGGTGAAGTCATACTAATAAAAAAACTACAGTCGGCCAAGGCGTGGGCATGCACGCTTATTTCTGCGTTTGGAGTTGTGATTCTTTCAGTCATTGGGGCTCTTTTTTACAATAATCATGAGTCGATGATGGGGTCTATCAATGATCCCGAGGATGGTAAAGCGTGAGTATTGGGCTTGAGAGAGAAGAATGGTTTGTGGACAGGATACTAACGATAGATGACAATAGGGTTGCCAAGACGGTGTTTGGAGCGGTGTTTCTATACATTTTATTCTTTTTGTTTTGCGGATGTCAGTTGTGGTTGATGAAGAGACAGGCTGGAATTCAATTATAACACTGGGTGTTGGTTACGGGTGTCCTCAAGAAGGTCCAGTTTGCAGCCCAGATAGCTGTTTCCTGGCCGGTATTTCTAGAAACGACCCATTAGATTGTGTATATAATGTTGAACACGTTGGATATATATTATTTATTTAATGGACAATGTGTCAAAAAGATTAGGTCCGTTAACCACCGTGCAGCATATATAAGGGCCAAAAAATCCAGATAGATAAAAAAAATATTAAGGGGCGGGGATTGAACCACTTTATTTGAGCCAGTGAGATGAATCTGGTGGCAAGGGCTGGACGAAGATGTGTATGTGCTGTGCGGTATGCAAGTTCGGGTCCGCGTGGATTTGATAATAGGACGCCTACTGTGGAGCCCAGCAGCTGCGATGAAAGCTTGATAGTGACGGATCCGTTTCAAATATACAAGAGTTATGTTGCTCGAGGCGTGTTGCAACCCGATCAGAGTCAGATGCGCGCTGCGTTGGAGCTACAAAAGCTGTATTTTCGGTTGAAAGACTACCGTCCTGATGATAAATCGATCCAGATCAACAACCTGGTTAGAGAATTGGAGAAGAAGATGCATCCAGCACGAGACGAGAGTATTTTGTTTAGCACGATCGGGTACAAACCACGCTGGTTTCAAAGTACACAGGATCGCAAGCGCAGAGAACTGGTCAAGGTGATCAGTGATGAAGACGAACTTGAGAACTTTCCATCACCACAGGGTTTGTTGGTCAATGGCGAGGTGGGCTGTGGAAAGTCAATGCTGCTAGACATTTTTGCCAATTCTCTACCCATCGAGCGCAAGCTTCGTGTTCATTACAATACATTTATTCTATGGGTTTACACCGAGATCCATTCGATTTATCAACGAAGAAAGAGATCTAATCAGGACAACCACACTTGTTTGTCGCTAGAAAACGAGTTTATTCTTTTTGAAGTTGCGTCCAAGATGATCCGTAACAACTATGTTTTGATGCTGGATGAGTTCATGTTGCCAGATCTGGCTTCAGCAAAAATTGTCAAGATTTTGTTCACCTACTTTCTTAAATTAGGTGGAGTTGTCGTGGCCACGTCCAATCGACTACCTGAGGAGTTGTATTCAACTGACTTCAACAAAACCCAATTCCAAGGATTTGAGCGTATTTTGAAAATGCGCTGTCAGGTTTTTGACATGAACAGCGAGTGCGATTACCGGTTGATGATGCGTTCCGATCATAATGAGGAGCCGTATTTAGTTATCAAGCAGAATAATGGATCTCATGACAACCAATGGACGTCGTTGGTGAGCGGATTTTTGGACAACAACGTTCATCCAACCTCTTTCACCAGTTACGGTAGAACTATTGATATTCCAGTCCACAAAGACGGTGTGGTCAAATTTGATTTTGAAGAGATTTGCGGAGATTCGACGTTTGGCCCTAGTGACTACATTTCAATAGCATCCAGGTATCATACAGTGATTGTCGATCACATTCCAGTATTGACTGTGAAAAAAAGGAGTGAAGCACGTCGTTTCATCACACTATTGGATTCGCTATACGAATCAAGATGCAAAGCAGTGCTACGCATGGAAGTGGAGCCATCGATGCTTTTCTTCCCAGATCTCAACAAGCAAGAAGACATGAGATCCAACAGCCAGCAGATTTTAGAGGAAGAGATGTTTGCACGAACTCAATTATATCTGTCAAACCCATATCGTCCAAATATTCAATCTTATGAGGAAGGTACCAACGAATTCAAGCAAACCAAGGCAGAAGAAACAAACTTCAAGGACATGAGTCGCTTCACTGGGGAAGACGAGATGTTTGCTTATAAGCGTGCAGTGAGTCGGATTAATGAAATGACTTATAGTTCTATATGGCGATTGGATGGTCGTTGGATTCCTAACGACCAGGCACTGCGGCCGTGGGAATCGCGTGTTGCTACCGAGGAAGATGAAGGCAGGGTTTCCAAACCTGCTATTGACCTCGAGGTCAAAGATGCTCCTGTATTCAAAGAATACAATTTCTGGTCGATGGGAAGTTGGAAAAACAAGGGTTCTCGTGTCAAGGATGAGATTGCCAGGAAGTGGATGAAAGGTGTTGGGGGGGTCGAAAGAGCTTGAATGTTAGGCTCTAGGAGTGGTTCAAAGATGTGGTTGGAGGGTGGCTAGATAGAGATATGATTTATAGATATGATTTTAATCAAATGGGACATGGGACCAGCGTAGACCTTGTCAGGTTGATTGCCAGAATATTGTGTTGCATTGTTTAAGTGGTTGAGAAGATTTTAGAGATTCGGGTATTTGGGATAATCAGAGGCATTTGGCTGTGTTTGGCTATGTCTGAGCAAAAAGGAGAAAAAAAAATATTTCCCCATACACTCTTGTTTATTCTTCCCAAGACTGTCTTCTAACTATGGAATATATTAAGATCACCAAGGTGGACGATGTGGTAATGTACCGGCGGGGTATCCGTGTGACCGGTACAGTGCATCTGACCACCCACCATCTAATTTTCACAGTTAGTCCTACACAAAAACCGGGTGGAATGCGAGAACTATGGTGCTGTTATCCGATGATCGAACGGGTGGAATTCAACAAAGGTTCTGTGCAATTGAGTTTGGTAGATGCAGAGACAAATAGTGAGCTGTGCCAAGGAGCAAATTTGCGGTTGCGGTGCCGGGATTTTAGTTTCTTGGCTTTTGATTTTAGTAGTGTGAGCCAGTGCAACGATGTGTTTGAGAGCATTATGAAACTGACATGCATTGAAAAGATCGACAAGGTGTATGCTTTTCTATATTCTCCAGTGAAAATTGAGATGGATTTGAACAGTTGGAAAGACTACGATGAGGCTGGGGAGTTTTCACGACAGGGCTTAGCTTTGGATTCAGAACAATGTGGGTGGCGATTGTCGACGCTAAATCGCAACTACAAACTATGTGAGACGTATCCGGCACAGGTAGTGGTGCCCAGAAACATATCAGACACAATTTTGAGCCATTCGGTGAAGTTTCGGTCGAAAAACCGGTTTCCGGCTTTGTCGTACTATTACAGAAAAAATGGGTGCTCAATCGTGCGATGCGCACAGCCGTTGGTTGGTATCAAACAGAATCGTTCATTCCAGGACGAAAAGTTGATGAAAGAGGTTTTCAGCACCAACAACAAACAGTGTTCGACTAATTTGATTGTGGATGCACGGCCATTGACTAATGCCATGGCCCAGGCAGCACTCGGTGCTGGTTCTGAACTGATGGATTATTATGATAATTGCAAAAAGTTGTTTCTCAACATTGAAAACATCCACATGATGCGTGAGAGTCTGAATAAGATCAAGGAGGTGCTGAAGAATGGTGATGTATCAAACCAATTGCACAATCCAGAGCTGTTGATCAAATCTGGCTGGTTGGACCATGTGTCAAACTTGCTTAAAGCGACCGACCTGCTAGTGAAATCTATCCATCTTAATAGCATGCATTTAATCATCCACTGTTCAGACGGCTGGGACCGCACATCGCAAGTTTCGTCTTTGGTCCAATTGTGTCTAGACCCTTACTTTAGAACAATCGATGGTTTTGCTGTTCTAGTTGAAAAGGATTGGTGTTCTTTTGGACATAAATTCAACGAGCGTTCAGGCCATCTCCAACGAGAAACTAAGTTCTACAACTACACGTCAGATTCCAATTTTCTCAAAATTAAGCAATTGAACCAGCATTTTAAGCATCACCAGAACACCAAACTCGAAAGCCCAATTTTCCAGCAATTTCTCGACTGTATCTATCAGATGATGAGACAGCATCCGCAAAAATTCGAGTTCAACGAGCGATTTCTGCGCCGACTTGTTTACCACCTGTATTCATGTCAGTACGGCACGTTTTTGTACGACTGTGAGCGCGAGAAAGTCGATCTTCAGTTGCCAGAACGTACACGATCTGTCTGGGATTACTTCAAGAGCCGTAAGGCGGAATTTGTCAATCCAGACTACAACGATGACCAGGAAGTGATCTTTCCAAATTTCAACGATGTCAAGTTCTGGTACCAACTGTTTGGCAAAGGTGATCAGGAACTTAATGGTTTTTTAGACGTACAAAGAAACAGTCGCGATGGAAAAGGTATCCAGCAAGATTTGGAGGCTGGAGAAGAAGGTGGCTCCAGACGACCAAACGGCTCTTTAGACGAAAAAATAGACCCTGTCTCGAGCAAATTAGAACAACTAGAGATCAGTCACATAGATGATTAACTTGTTATAACTTGGCAACTTCACCAGTCCAAGAAATCCCACACCATTGGCTCACTTCCATTGCCATCAAACGTGTTTCTCGGATCACTTCTAGATCGATTCCCAAGTTCTTGGCACCTTTCAGGTGGCCTTTTAGTTGCGGATTCACGTCCTGTGGAATCAGACATGAGATGACAATGAGAGAGGTCTCTTGGGGAGTCAGCACCCCAGAATATGACAGAAGCGGCGAGTATACATGTTGGATTGTGTATGACCACAGATCAGGATATGAAGTGTTCATCTGGTTTATCACCCTGGAACTGATCTTGCTATATATAGTGTTCCAAAACCGTCTTCCACGAATCTGTTCTTCTTCATACTCGACAAATGAAGCTGGTGTTTTGCGATTTGTCTTCTCGCTTGACCGCAATGGCGTTGGTGTGGTTTCCTTAAGAATCATGAGAGAGTTGATGGCCTTGGGTAGCCCGCTCAACGCAGCAGTTTTCAATATGCTTTCTCTAAATTTCTCGCTTAAAGCCAATGCTTTTTCTCGTTGATATGGACAGACATTGTGGTCTTTTTCTATTTGTTTGATGGTGTTGGACACTTTTTCAAGAAGATCACCAGATGGCTGTTCTTTCAAACTCTTTAAATGCAAAGCATAATGGTACAATTTGGGGATTTCTTGCGGCTGGTTACACACAGTCAACGTGACAGTGGTGATTAAAAACCATAAATTGGACAGTTTCTTGTTGGATGATAAGCTTGCTAGTCGTTGTGGAGTCAAAATCATGCTGAATTGGCGTTTTCCAAGATAATTTGGCTTACGAAATTGCGAATTGATTTTTTTTACATCACTTCTGAATTTCGACGCATTTATATAATCTACTCCATGACTGGCAATTTATTGAATCCACAGATTCCGATCATTTATATTGTGTCTTGTGCAACCGTATCGGATAACAGCATCCGTTAACAGTTTGAACCAACTTGACTCCGTGTGTTCCGGAGCAAAATTGCCTTTACTTCCATCTCTTCCTTATGTAACGTCGATCGACGCACACCAATCTATAAAACGCAAAATTAGTCTTTCTTCTTGCTCTATATATATCCAAATATATGCTTATCTAAGCATCAAAAGAAAGCCGTTAGAACTTGCCCTTCAATTCAGGAACCAGCGACAAAACCTTACCCGAATCCAAGTACTGTTGCACATTTTTCACCACAAACTCCTCCATAGCTTTCATGGTCTCAACAGTATGGGTTCCCATGTGAGGCAGCGACACCACGTTTGGCAATTGGATCAACTCCATGTTGACGTTCGGTTCGTTTTCAAACACATCAGAACCGAAAGCAGCAACTTTACCGGATTTGAGAGCAGGGATTAGCGACATTTCGTCAATGATTGGGCCTCTAGCTGTGTTAACGATGACCACACCATCCTTCATCATGGAAATTGTGTTGGTGTTAATGGAATGTTTAGTTGTAGAGTTTAATGGAATATTAATGGAGATCACATCTGATTTTGCCAAAAGCTCTTCAAATGAAACATATTCGGCATCCTGCTCGAGTTCCGGACTCAATCTGCTTCTGTTGTGGTATAAGATCTTTTTAAATCCAAAAGGTCTTGCTCTATCTCTAACAGCACGGCCAATTCCCCCCATACCATAGATACCAAGCACTTTTCCTTCCGGATCGTGGCCTATTGGAGTTCCAGCACATTTCTGGGTTGACCATTGTCCTTTCAACATGTTGATGGTTGATAATTGAAAGTTTCTCAATGCTCCCAAAAGCAAATAAATATGGGTGTCTGCAGTGGCAGAATCCACCAAAGAAGGCACATTGGACAGTTGGATTCCAGCTGCACCGCATTCCACAGCATCGACTTGATCGTAACCAGCCCCATTGTGGCTCATTGCCTTGACACTCGTGTACTTGATAAGCTCGGCAATCAGTTCTTTATCCACTAATCCTGTCTGTCCAACACTTTCAAAAGTTCGGGTGATCACACTCACGTCCTTGTACTTGCCTGACTTCAATTCGTCTAGGAATTCTGCTCTGTTTGACGCAGCCGACTCGATAATTTCCACATTGTAGTTCTTCTCCAGCGTCTGCCATGCTTCTTGCGCAAACCTGGTGGGTCCAAATCTTAATATTTTCACACTCGACATTTCTCTATAAAACACTCTGTTCAAACTTCCCAATCTGTTCATTCTCATGTCAATTGCCAATCGAAAGCTCTTATATACGCCTACGAAAAAAATTGAAGTCAGCCTGGAAAATCTTATCAATCGCAGCGCGCAAAACTCCGGGACGGGATGCGTCGTGGGATGCAAAATTCCAGACTCTGCGAACCGACAAGTCAGAACAGGGTCGCATTGGATTTGACTTGGCCACCAAAGCACTGCATGATTTGCCAGAACACAGCAGGTTTGATTTGCCAAAATAGGAAAAGGAACACTAACAACATCCGCCTGCTAGCCGTCTTTGGAGCCCAGAATACCAAGTTACAACGGGTATGGTGGCCAACTACATATGCGTCGATGTGCGTCGATCGGCTGTCCTCAGAAAACGGAGTAAATATTTAGTGTCAGAAAAATTTATTTTCCATTGAAAGCTCAATACTTAAATACTCCCCGATCTGTAAATAATCTTCATGTCCGAAGACACCTCTAAGCTCAACCATTCCAAGCTTGGGACTAAGCAATACTGGGACGACTTTTATAAATTGGAAAAGTCGAATTTTGAAGAAAACCCGGAGGACACTGGCGAATGTTGGTTTGCCGATTCAGGAGCAGAAGAAAAAATGGTGGAGTTCTTGTTTGATAACTTCACTCCACAACAGGCTGTCTGTGATCTTGGAACAGGAAATGGACATCTTCTTTTTGAAATTCTCGAAGAAGGCTGGCAAGGACCGTTGATAGGAGTCGATTACAGCGAAACAAGCGTCGAGTTTGCCAAAAACATAGCAGATGCAAATGATTATAAAGTCCAATTCCAGCAGAGCGACATTCTCAACGCACAAGATCAATTCCTTGAAACAAATTCTGGCCACTTCGACATCGTGCTCGATAAAGGAACCCTAGATGCAATTGCATTGAGCGATCTAACTTATGGAGAAAACCAGCTCTCGGGGCAAGACATATACCCGACCACAGTGCAGAAGCTTTTGAAAGAGGATGGGGTGCTGCTAGTCACCTCCTGTAACTTCACTGAGGAAGAGTTGGTCAAACTCATCACCAAGTCTGGTTTCTTTAAAATGTTGAAAAAGATCCAGTACCCAGTCTTCACATTTGGAGGCGTGAAAGGCTCCACTATCTCAAGTGTAGCGTTTTCCAAAACCTAGTTCACTCTGGAATAAGTGACTTTATCATGTCATATAATTTTGATGCATTCTCCACCTGCCCAATTTTGAACGCGTATTGAGCAGGTTTCGAATTCTCAACCATCTGTATTCTAATGAATCTATCGCTGTTCAAGGAACTAGCCATTCCTTTAAACAATTCAAAACCTTTTGTTATTGGAGCATTCAAAATAAGTCTCAGTATTCCATCCTGCCTCATGACCAATCTGGCAGTGTAGGGCTTGTCCGAATTGATAAACTTGTTTACTTTTAGCACCCCAACACCTTTTTCTTTCCAGCCGTCCCCGATATTAGTAAGATCCATGTAGTACAATTTTGTCTTCACTTGGAATAATGTGGTTTCATCCTCTTCACCAGATTTAATCTCCTGTTTTTCCAAATGCACGGCTTTGTACACCTCTTTTGAATTGACCTTATCTTGAGGCTTTTTTGGCTCTTCTTGTGACCCATCAAATAGCGATTCCCTCACCGAAGTGTTCTGCATAGCAATACAGTATGTTGAATTACTACCAAACACGGGTCTCGGTGACTCCTCCTTTCCCTCTGCAGGTTTCGCTTCGCCAAACACGTTTTTCTGCATACCAAGAATAGAAAATCCACCAGCCTGTCCGAAGGGAGTTCTCGATCCAAATACAAATTTTGGTTTTTCAACAGTGGTAGTAGGAGTTTCTGTTTCTGCTTTTGTGTCGGTCTTAGTTTCATTTTCTTTGATCTGTGTTTTGGTTTGTCCGGCGGCTTCAACCGAATGATCCGGGTCCTTGATTTGTTCCTCTTTTTCTTCCATTTTTTGCTTTTCCTTTCCTTCGTCTTTAGCCTCTTCTTCTTTTTGTTCTTTCTCCGACTTCTCTTCCTCCTCTTCTTTCTGCTCCTCTTCTTTCTCCTGCTCTTTCTCATTCGACTCCTTATCTACTTCATCGTTCTCTTTCTCCTCCTTTACGTCTTCTTCGCCCTCCCCTGGCTCCTTCTCCTCTTTCAATCTCTTGCTCTCTGAATCACCTTCCTCCACATCTTCTCTCACCCTCTTTTTAGCATCATCACCAACAACATTGTTAACAACGCCATTTGTCTCTGTTAAGACCTTTTCGCCAGTCATATTGAATCACTTTGATCTGTTCAATTGCTTGTCAACTCTTCTGTATACGACCTGTATAATTATAGCAAAATTTCAAAAACTTGTTTTTATTTTCCCTTGTAAACACCTCTACACCGAGACAACAGTTTCCTCAGTTCCAATCATGGCCATAGTAAAGCCAGTTATAAGTCTCCACTGTGTTCTCTATGAGTGAGCGTGTGTCTATGAGAAAGTAAAAAACCACAATACAACTGATGATACTGGCGCAGACACATCCAGTAAAAAATAAAAGCATAAAGCTATAAAGCAAATAATCTGCCAATTAGTATACAACAGTAATTAAATACGAAGCCAAGCTGGTGTTAAATACTCCCCACAGTTCGAGTCAGGCTAGAAAAGAACATGCTTTGTAAACGATTGCCTTTCTTTTGAGCTTGATATGGCGAAAGGGCTAATCAAAGGCATTTTGTTTGTTGTTATCCTTCAAAATTCTTTGCCCCCTCTTCCCCCTTTTTGAGCGTCGATCGACGCCAAAAAATTTCCTTAGTCGTGTCTGGGCGATTACTCTGACAAGCAAAAGGTAAACACACAATAGTAAATATACAATCATAAACATAACAGAGGTACCTCGTCTTGTATATTCTCAAACAAATCCCTGCTCTTCCGCAAGTTTTTGGCGATTAGAAACCACAATGGAGTTGCATTTGCGTATGAAGCCGTTGCTCGACGGAACAACCCCGGCATTCACTCAATCTACCATTAATCCCCAACAAATAGAGTTTGAGAAATATGATACCTCATTCGACTTCAAGACTGTTTCCACCACTAGCGAGTCAGAATCCAGCACTTTTTTTAGCACTGTTGGCCGTCCAATGATTGATGAGAAGCTACTTAAGGGCCAGGACTCTTTGTTATTTACTTTGGGCCCTTCAAATTCGGGAAAAACTCATACAGTTTTTGGAGATGGCGATCAAAAAGATGGATTGGTCTCACAATCGTTACAATACATCTACAAGAGATTGCAAGAATATGGAGAAATTTCGTCTAATTTTGACCGGCTTTCTAGTTTGGTCAGCAATCTTCAAAACGGTAATAGTAATACCACCAGATATCATACTGTTGATTCAGAATATGCCATTACCTTGTCGATGTTTGAAATTTACAACGACACTATTAAGGACCTGCTGATGAATGCAAATACCAAGAAATCCAGATCGTTTCTGGACATTATTACTGACCCAACAGACCAGAAACTTAAACCGTACAATCTTTCCCAGTTTCTAGTTAGTGATTACGAATCTGCATTCAAAACTCTTCAAAGAGGATTGGCAAACAGAAAAACGTCAACCACACACGTTAATAGAGATTCTTCAAGATCTCATTGTTTTGTTTTCATCAACGTGATGAGGACTTTTGGTAAAGTCATTAGCAGCTCCAGAATGACAATTGCAGATTTGGCAGGCCTAGAACGGTCTAAATTGTCACAAACCTCGGGTCTCAACCTGAGGGAAGGTGGGTTTACCAACGCCTCTTTGACCCAGCTTGGACGTTGTTTGGAGCTTGTGGCCACCAAACAATTCAACAAGTCGCTTCTCAGAACAAACAAGCTCACAAGATTAATTTTCCACGATTACGTGAAAAGCAAGAGTTTGATTTCTATCGTGGTTACTTTGGATCCGAATGGAGATGAAGGTCTTATTTTGCAAACTCTGAGATACGTCAATCCTATTCAATACAAGAAAGTGCCAAGATATACCTCCTCTGCTTCCTCTTCTTCCCAGCTGTCCGGCAAGTCGGGCCAAGACTCCAAAGCCCAGCTTGAGCTTTTATGCGAAATTGATAACCTCAGATTGCATCAATGCAAGCTGGAGACGAAGGTTGCTAGACTTGAAGAAGAAGTCATAAGCACCGAGCTGAAGGTGAGACAGGAACTATATGAGGAAAACGAAGCTAAACTGAATGAAATTGCTGTTGAACACAAGAATGAAATTTTCAAGCTCAATGAGACTCATCTCGCCGCTACCGATTCGAAACTGGAAGAGCTATCTAACTGTTACAAGCAAAAAGTTGACCAGATTCAAAAGGAGTTGCAATCAAAAGAAGATGAGATCAAGTCGCTAAAGAACAACTTTGGGGATGTCAAAAAACAATGCGAGGATCTAGTTCAGCAAAATAACTTGTTAGAGGCAAATATTGCTTTGATGTCTGAAGAAGATACTAGGAAAGCTGAGGAATTGACTATTCAGCTCAAAGATTCAAAAATTGAATGTTTGCGCTTGTCTGATCTTGTTGGAAGCCTCCAAACAAAAATGTCAGATCTTAGAAGCAGTCATGAACAGGAGGTCAAGGATTTGACCGAGTCTAATAAGAAGTTTGCACAAGAAGCTAGCGATCTGCGTACCATGATTATGCTCAAAGACACCGACATTTCTATGAAGGATGCGGAAATAATGACGCTAATCCAGAACTATGACAATTTGAAAAAGAAGCTGGAGGAGAAGAACATGGAGAAAGACACTGACATTAGCAATTTGCAGAATACTATTGCATTACTAGAGCTGGAGCTAGCTCAAAAGGCTGAGCAAACCAATGGTCAAGACCATAAGTTGGCTCTAGAACTTGACCAACAGAAACAACATCTGGAATCTGTCCAATCAAAATACGAATTGGAAATTTCAGGTCTCAATGAACGGATTAGATCTTTGGGTAAAGAAATCGAGGTCAGTAACATGATGATGTTTGACTTCCAAATGACTCACGACAAGCAAATTGTGGAAATTAGTCAAAGTAAGGATGCTTGTTTGCAAGAATTAAGAGAGTCAAAAGATCAAGAGGTCCAAAAACTGAGAGCAAGAGTAGCGGAACTGGAAGAGAAGACAAGCAGACTAGAGAATGAGAAGCATCAGGATGAGTTGAAGAATAAGGAGACAATTATTTCTTTAACCGAGCAACTAAACGGTCAGACCCAAGCTCGTAATAAGCTTGAAATTGAACTAGATGATGTCAGATCTGAAATGAAGACCCAATTAGAGGCCAAAGCTTTGGAGTTGAGCAACCTGGAAGCCAAGTATAAAACAGACACTAGGGATCTGCGGTCTCAGGTGGAATCCTACCGTACGAAGGTGAGCGTGATGGATTCTTTGGACTCGAGAGGAAAATCACCTATGAGATCTCCTTCAAAGTCTCCTTTGAAATCTCCATATTTGTTTGGACATGACTTGTACTCCAGCAATATTTTGGACGATCAAGTGTCTATTTTTGAGGACATTTCTCCACAACGGCAATCAGCTGTTCGCAAATCACCCCGCAAAGGCAAGAAGTCGAAGAAGACGCGTTCCGATGCAATTGAGAATGACCCATTTGTTGACAATGGAGCTTTGAAGCTGACTTCGAATATGAAATTGAATGTGGATTCTCCAATGAGAGAGAACGTTGAGTACCAAAAGGAAAACAGTCCAGACCGACTTCCCAAAAAACATTCAATATCCCCTGGAAAGATGGGACGAAAGAAGTTGAGAAAGGTCAATCTTGAGGACGATTTGTTGGTGAGCGACTGATAGATTTAAATAGTTTACAGCTGTATAGCGTATGTTATGTTTTAGATTCAGTAGATCGTGCACAGCCTGAAAAATATTTATCTTGTTATCGAGGAGCGAAGTGAAGTTTTAAAAACGAGCCGACCTAGAGAATGGATGATAAGGCTGGATCTTGACAGTATTATTCAGACGCTGGTTTTGGAATTTATGAAATACAATAGGAGCCGCCTTGGTTACTAGTTGTCATTGATGGGCCCTAAGAAACGAGTTAAAACGTTAAGTGCCAAGAAACTTGCAGGAGGAAAGAGTCGGACATTCACGGGGTGCGAGACATGTCGGAATCGAAAGGTGAAGTGTGATGGTCGAAGACCGCAATGTATTCGATGCGAGAGATCGAAAGTGGAATGTTTAGGATATGACATCAAGTTAAAGTTTTCAGAGCATTTGGTGGTTCTTTCAGACGGGTCTTTTGGAAATCTAGTTGTGGACGGTGGTAAAGAAGAACAGCATTTTCAGCGACGTCAAATTCCGTTTATGGAATTTCCGCCCCGTCTTCGGTATCAATATCTTGATGATGTTGATGAGGATCTTGAATATCTCTGTGAGGAGAATTTCAAAGGAGAGACACTACAAGCTGGGCCTTTTGGGGTGTTTATGTTGGAACAGGCTCCTGCTAGTGTTCCACAGTGGCAATCCACTAGTGAAAGGGATTCTATAAGGGAGAATACTAGAGATTTGAGTGATGGGAGACAAAACGATAGAACCAAATTGATTTCGGAAGGATTGTTGCGACCTCCAGTGACACAAGAAATGACAGTTACCAAACGGCATAGTAACGACGAGATTGTTCCACGGAAATTGTGGATTCATCCACGACTGCATCTGGATGCAATTTTGACATATAAGACTCTTGTTGGTGATGCAATGGCCGACGCGACGGATTTGGAACATGTTCAACAGGTAATATTTGCAGATTACTATGGTAAATCGCACGATACAAACAATCAAATTGTGGATAAATTTCGGTATACTGAGAGAGAACTTGACCAGATGACTAAAGAAGGATTAAAGAAGGTAATTGAAGAATTGGAGACCGACTCTGATGAAGAAATTTCGTTTCGTCGAATGCTATCTAATAGAAAGATCCAAGACTTTGTTCGTTTTTTCATCAAAGACTGTGCATGTGCATTGTATGTGACTTTCCGTGACGGGATTTTTGATAAAGTGGTGAGTCCGATGTTATATGGAACTGTTGGTGAGTTGATGGTATTTGAATTCAATGACGAGGAAGATGAGCTCTTCAACAACTATCTGGTGTTGATCAAACAAACATTTGTATTACAAGCATTGACTGTGACTGCTCTTAATCGAAATCGGATCCTGTTTAACGAGTTTGGTGTCTACGATAGTTCATTGAACTTGTTGAACTGTTTCATCTCATTACGAGAATTGGGGATGATATACATGACAAAACTCATTTTGCCATTGATTGGTAAGTACGAAGAAGGCTCGGTGATCAGGTTGGTCAATACCAAGTTGTTAGATAAAGTTCTAGCTTTGAACCTTGCCCGTGAGCTTTTGATGGCCTTTATTCTTTGTATCAAACAGGACGACATGATTAGCATCCATCACAACTACAAGATCTTATTTCTTGTTGGTGACGAAATCTACAAGTATTTGAAAACGCATGCTCCAAAGGAAAAAAGTCTTCAAGATATCATGAGATGGTTTAGATACTTGTGCCTCTTTTTCAAATCAACGTCTTCGATCGACCTGCAAAATTATCAAATTAAAGACGAAGGTTACGAGGATCTTGATTCCAGCTACAATCTGATGAAAGATTCATTCACCACCGATTATTTCAAACCACCTAGCCACACTAAAATTGAAATCAAGCACTTGATACTCCATGATGAGACTGTTGACGGCGACGACTCTAATGACCTTCCTCAATTGCCTGCAAATGTCCCGACCCGGCTGGCAAAAAGACCACCTATTGAAGACAAACCTCCACGTACATATACGGTTCGTTTCAATTACAGCATGAGCGACGATGAAGACGAACAGGACGAACAACAAACACAACCAACACCGTCTGCCGACACCGACACTGCCAAGCTCAAGGGCATGGACACCTGTACACCAGATTTTATGGAGGAAGGACTGCTCACGATAGCTTATCCCGTGAACGTTGATGCCCTTCCAATTTCACAGATAGAGCTGAGTTTTGGGATTCCCGAGTCGCTAATGACTCTGATGGAGAGGACTGTTCAACTTTCAGACCATCGCAATTACATATTAAGAAAAAAGATCTTTCCCCGGAACTTCCCAAAATTGTGCTGCGATTTAGAAGAGGATCTGCTGAATTGGAAGCTACCGTGGGTTTTATATGAGAAGAGACCCAACGGATCAAATGGATCAGACGTGATTTATTGCAGTGTTGTTCATGAAGCTGTTTATCATCTTTGCATCTGTTTCTACAACACTATTTTGGTGTTTTTCTTCCGATTACTGAAGGAAATGGATCCTAGTTTGTTACAGGACTACGTTCGTTCAACAGTTGCTCATTTAGAAGCATTACAACAGTTGAATTTACGGTATCGTGGAGCGACAGATCTGCGTGTGAACCTTCCATTTTGGTGTTTTTTCGTGACCGGATCGGATGCCATTGGATATGAGCTTCAATCGAGATTTGACATTCTGGGCAAAACTGTGTTCGACACGGGAGATAAATGGGTTGGAAAACAAATGATGTTTGAGATTTGGAGAGGACAGAATAGTGACGATGATACCATCAAAGACACTTCATGGCTTGACCTGATCAAATTCTGGCAAGTGTCGGGCTACCATTAAATTATATAGAAAGGAAACTAATCCCATTAAAATTACACTATCTAAATCTATTGATAATCAATTTTTCAGCACCAACTTCTTCATATTCAGTCTTTGAGACCCACAATTGATGAAACGTACCCAAACTCGACAAAATGCTTCCACCAACCCATGAAGAGTATTTTCTTTCAACGGTGTTTCCAGTAGCATGAATTCGAATCTTCAAACTTGGATTCAAAAGAGACAATTCAGAATAAAGTCTATTGTTTAAACCAGGGATCAACGAAGTACTTCCGGTGAGAATGATGTTGTTTGCCAATTGAGGTTTCAAATCAATATCCAATTTGTCAAGAACACTCTGAACCAACTTACTGAGCCCCAGGCCAGATCCCTTCTTCTCTGGCGAAGAATCCGAATCCTCGTCCATTTTATCTTTATCCTCCTCCTCTGGCTTTTTGGCTCTTCTTAGAGGCACATAATCCTTGCTGGTCTTATCGTTGGCATTTCCTAGGTCCTTAATAATGTTTCCATCATGAGAAACTTCCCATCCCTTAATAGTTTTGCTCAATGTTTGCAATGGACTAAACAGTGAGTTACTTAGCTCTGCTCTCTCTTTCTTGGTAAATGGAACTGCCAATCCGTCTGGAAGTTCAAAGTACCGTGTATCATCGTCGGTTTCTGTGGCCTTTTCAGCATCGTTTTCCTCCTCGGAACATGCCAGAAGCGTTTCCTTCATCTCCTGGAAAATCCGCATTTTAGAAAACTGCACAAACGAGTCTGAAGGCTCGAAGTCCCATGTTCTTGGCTCATAATCAGCTTTGGTCTCCTTCGATTCCCAAAATACTGGTTTCTTGCTCTTCACCATGTAATTAGGATGGATTTCAATTTCTTTTTCCTCGAGAAATTGGGCTAATTGTTGATTCAAAAACGCTCCTGAGTAGTTTGTTCCCATGACCTGGTTCTTCAAACATAACCCGTCTATCACAGGAGTCACTGTCACCAAATCATGACCCAAATCCACAACCAAACAATTTGGTCTTCCGTGAGCGAACGAAACACATGTTGGTTGTTTCACAAGATAGAACGCACAAAATTTCTCGGCATCCAAAAACATCTCCAGCGACTTCAACTTGCTGTCATAAGAACTCATGGTCGATTCTGTCAACAACATTGGTTGTTCTTCAGAGTTGATGTCCATCTTGCCCTTCATGTATTTGAACTGCTCACTGGCACCTTCCCAGTCGACTATGGAGTTATTTTTCACTATTTGTTTGATTTCCAAACCCTTGCGCGGATAGTAGAGAAGGTTTTCGTCAAAAATATGCTTTTTCTCTCCATTTGTCTCCTCCACTTCACCGTAATATGAAGGTAGCACTATGCTTGGCGAGTCGTAGCCAGCATACCCAATTTTCGTGCTGAACGAGCCTGGATCCAACACAATCGCATTGATCTCGTCAGCCCCATACACCTGTGGCGCAGCAGTAGAGGTTGCCATATTTGTGTGCAAGTATTTAAGTAATTTGTTGTACTATTTATACACATCTTTTTGTTTGTCCAGCTATACTCACTATTTTTTTTTCCTCCTCGTTTTCCATCTTCGTGCCTACTGCACAGCCACGAAAATGGTGGGAAGAAAGTACTAAAAGAATATTGTCTATTGCAATTTTATACACTCACATCGACTTCGGTGGCCACAATGTCAAGTAGAAATTGTAACTCCAGCTTCTTTCTACCTTCCACAAGCCAATCATCAGCCAATCTTCTGGCCCATCCTTTCATATTGGAAACCTCTTCCACAGCGTCGTCCAGTTGGTTCTTCAACAGATGGTCGTTGACTCTAGCAATCACGGACTCGATGTCGTTGCCAATAAGCTCATCAGATGTCTTGACAGGAGTTCCACTTTTGGCAAACAAAAGCTTTGAAAACAACAAGGAGGACAGGTGACCAATGAACCCAGCATTTGGTGGCAGTAGAGACACAGATCTCAACTCTGGGAGCAATAATTGCCATCTGGCAATCAATTGCGATTGCGTCAAGACTCCTCCAGTTCTTAAAAGGGTGTCATTAGATGGAACATTGGTCAAGGCAAGCTGGATCAATTCGTTCTGGAGAGGACCGGTGAGTTTCTTCAACTTCTCCAATTGTGCAACGAGTTCTTCTCCATACTTGGCAGATGGCTCATTCGAGCTGATCACTCTTTGTATGGCATTGATGGTCTTCTTAATTTCTTTGTAATTCTTGTATCCGGCAGCAGACGATGATAATTCTAGCTGGAACTTTTCGATTTCGTCAACTCTTGCTGCCAAAGACTCTAGATCCTTCAATTTGCTGTTTCTTTCAGAATCAATTTTCTCGGATATAGCCTTATTGAACTCTTCAATGGCGCTGATCTTGGACCTTTCTATGATATTCTCAGCTTCCAACATGATTCTATGAGTGGCTGCTTCAACTTCACCAGCCAACTTGACATCATGTTTTTTCTCGATCTCATTCTTTGCCTCGGTCAGCTTTGAAATAAACTCGTTGGTCAACTCAACCTCCTTGGCACTCAATTTCTTTTTAAGCTGCTCTTCTTGCGATGAAAGAAAGCTCTGGATATCCTCCTTCTTTGCCGAGGTCAATTGGGAATATTTGGCTGCTAACACCTCAAGGTTCTTCTGCAAAGTATCAACCACATGCATGTTTTCTCCAGAGTGCACTTTCAAGTTCAAAGCAACAATTAACTCATTCAAAGAGTTGACAGTGGCCTCAATGAGATCATTGTCAGACTTCAAGTTGATCATAGGCAGACCAGACGAAATTGGAGACTCCGGCTCAGATGCTGGCAGACTGGCAGGGTCCACCTTTCCTGAAGACACACCTTGTTTGGGAATTGGGACTGTTTTCTCCAAACCAAGTTTTTCCTTAACATCGGCAAAAGACTCGTTCACCTTACTAAGAGGGTTCAATAACTCGTCTCTGTGATACGAATAGTACTCAATACCGGAAATTAGAGACTCTCCAAAAGGAACATAGTCTTCGAAAGCATCTCGAATTGCATCGTTCTTCGTTGCAGCAAATCCTCCCGCAGCGTAGAACGAAACTGTCACAAACGTCAATCTGAACATAAACGTTCTGATTGGATGCTTGGCTTTGACTGGCTGGGTCGATTGCAGTCTGACCTGGCGGCCCAATTTGCCTGCGGCCAGTTTCTGTCTAATTGAAGACCTCAACATGCTAATATGCCGTATATTTTGCAAAAGTTACTATGCTGTTGTTGATTGTCCAATTGGAATTTTTAAAAATCTGTGTGTTTTTTTCCCATTCTTCCTTTGCGGACGAACAAAATCTAAACACCAGATTTTTCTTTTCAAAATTCGGTCACGTGAGGCGTAATCACGCGCAGTTTTTACGTTTACAAAGTCTAGATATACAAGTTTCCAGCATTTGGCGTTCCTGACGGTATAATATGAAAGCCATTTGTTGGAGATGGTTGGCAGGAGTGGTTTCGGGTTTGATGACTAATCGTTGCTGACACCAGTTCACCATTAGTGCTCGGGAGCATGGTGATGTCTTGTGCAGTCTGCGGAACTTTGCACGAGTTGGAGCATCCCGTACACTGGTAAAGACAAAGTCAGGAATTGTGAGTAATCTTGCAACAAGCCGTAAGCTTGGAGAAGGGGTTCCTGGATACAAAATTGTGCAATCAAGCAACCAGGATTCAGATCTGTCTTCGTCTTGGTCACGTTGAAATTGTTTGAGTAGATCGTAGCCAATACCACTCCACCATTTTAATCTTTCATTCAGGTTTCTTTTTAACTGCTTTCGATGGCCGGTAATCTGTTTTCCCAGACAAATAGTGTCGAAAGGATTATTTTCAGCACAGAATCCGTATCTCGCAAGTAATTCTGGGTTAGATAGAGGACCATAGGTATTGAAGAGCTGTTGATTTTTTCGCACGGGTTCTTGTAGAACGATGTCGCAGCATGTATCTGGATCCGAGCGATCGGATGGACTTGGAGGGGGCGATGCACAGTCAATAGGTTGATTTTCCAGGCTTTTAATGAGATCTAAAGAGATCGGTTCTTCGATGTTTTCCTCTTCTTCGTCTTCCTCCTCCTCCTCTTCATCCTCCGTCTCTTCTTGGTGGCCACATCCATCATACTTACCACAAAATGGACAAACTTCTGCAAGAGACTCGAAATGGACTTGTTCCTGGCCGTACGGATCGTGATTGAATAGATCGGCTCCAGGAACCAAGGCGATCTCGTGGAAAGCGTCTATGGAGAAAGCCCGCGAAGCCAGTGACAGAACAACTGCACCAAAATCCGACAGAGATGACAGCTCTGGTGGAATTGGCAACAAATGACTGTTTGTATGCGCAAACTCCAACGACAATCTATAATGGTTCTCCAGTTCGTGTGGGTCTAGAACCCCCATGATTTCTGCCTCGGTATCTTTTAAAAAAAATTGGTCCTCCTCGCACCACAGACAGGGAGGAAGAAGATCGTGATTGATTCCAGAAATGTAGGCGGACCACGGAGATCTAAGACGTGCCTGCTTTTCATACAGGAAGGCAATCACCAAAGCATACATGCCGGATATTGCGGCATCCTGAAGCAGGTTGGAGATGAAAGTGGTTTGAGGACTCAAGATCGAGTTCTTGGAGACTCTCAAGAGCAATGTTGGAGGTTGTAATCTTGTTTTGGCATGTACACACAGCCCCATGGCCGAGGATCTGACTGCTAGAGCCGGGTTCCAGTACGCGTTCTTATCTAGCCATTCTAGCACGGACGACATTTGACAGGCGATTTAAAAAGCCAAGCAGCAATGTGGCAGGCAGGGATTAGCAAGCACCGAAATGGATAGACAGGTGAAAAAAATTATCTATTGGGGGCAGGGAGAGTTCGATCGTGCACGTGCTAATTGTGTAATACTTGGTTGGGAAATGTGGTGAAGTAGACAATCAATTAATTAGGTTAAATGCTTATTTCGTGTTGGATCCCCTGAATTTTACAAGGCACGCGGCACTGGAAGAAAAAAAAATCTTCGCGATCAGCCGCAGCTGAGTGCTGCAGCTTGCAGGAAATTCCCTAAGGCAGCACATTTGATAAGCTGGATTTATTCTTTCGATCTGAAAGTAATAAATCGGGCTGTCAAGCATAATGATCAATAATGCTCATACCGGGGGACCAGGCACCACCACTTAAATTTGTATTAGCATCCAGCCCTTTTTCCTTGTGCCCAGCCCCAAATGCACGGCTATAATTGGGCTGCCAATTTCGGACTTCTACCGGTGAGATCTACAAGTACCGCAATCTAACACGCACTCATCACTTTCCCAAATAGGCAAGCGCCCACAACGCTGATCGACAAGCTTGTAAACCAACAGGAGCTCAGAAAGTACAGAGCAATCATACTTTGCAGCATTTGAACTCCATATTCCTGGTTTACAACCACTATTATTTCGCAATATATCTTCAAATCGCACCACTTTCTTGTGAAAACAGCCATTTCTTTGCACGCTCAAATTTTCCAGCCTCCTAAAAACCTGTACCATGGGCTTTTTCTCCTCCCTTTCTAGGTTTTTAGGTAATCCGCTTTCCCTTTCGGGATGCAGGTTTTTCCCTTCGTGTTTCTTTTTTTTCGTCTGCTCGTTTCTTTTTATTGCTACCTGTAAAATAACAACAACTAAGATTTCATCTCTTCCTTCTTTGCTTTAGCTCTTCTTCTTGTCTACGGTCTCTACGTTCGCTCGCTCATGCTATTCCTATCGTTTCCACCCAACACACAGACCCTTCGGCGGACGTTCACAACACTGTCATCAAGGGCATCAATCTTGGTGCCTTTGATCGACTGGAAGCTCTGTTTACTATGTCTGGTATGGTATTTCACGTCGGTGGTCTCAAGTAACAGCACAAAGACAATTCTACGCAACTTCAACTACCCAGTGACACTCACCGAGCTCCAATTTGTCATGAATGCAGTTTATTGTTTGCTGGCAGTGATATTTGTGCGTAAATATGACATGATCTTTGCCTCTCATAGACACCATCTCAATTCAAACTCACTCTACGCTGAGAGAAGATCATCATCATTGCTAGACACTTTCCCAAAGGGGACCTTTCCCCAGGAGTTGAGTTCCTATGGTTACAGTATCTTACGTGATTTCCTACAACCAACAGTGTTTGTGCTGCGCACAACGCTTCCAATGGGTATGTTCCAATTTGTGGGTCACATAGCTTCCCACAAGGCCACTTCGGTCATTCCAGTGTCTTTAGTGCACACAATCAAGGCATTATCTCCTCTTACAACAGTGCTGATCTACAAGTTTCTGTTCAAACAATCATTCAATTCTAAAACATACATCACTCTCATTCCTTTAGTGACAGGCGTGATGCTTTCATGCATCAAAAATAATAACTCCATTTCAACCAACAATGACCTGTTTTACACAGGCTGTGGGTTTGCATTCATTTCAATGATCATTTTCGTGTCGCAAAACATCTTCGCCAAGAAGATCCTGACTTACGAGACAAAAACAGACTACTTTACAAATACTCTCAACATGAAGGTGGTCAAGTCCGAGAGCGCAACGTCAACTCCAATGCTTCCAATAGCAATGACTCCTAAGACAATGAGTCCTCCAGTGACTCCTTTGCTCGGAAACTCATCCCAGTCTTTGAATAAGCTGGTGATGCAGTCGGAAAAGAAACTGGACAAAATGTCGGTGCTATTCCATTGCTCCTTTGTTGGGTTTGCTCTCACTCTTCCTTTATATTTGATCACTGAGTTATCGAGCAACAATACTTTCTCTCTAACCTTGATTGATACCCAACTGTTGGGACTGCTCCTTGTCAATGGACTGTCTCATTTCATGCAATCCGTGGTGGCCTTCCAAATTCTTGGACTGGTGAGCCCAATAAACTACAGCATTGCCAACATTCTCAAACGAATCATCATCATTTCCTTCTCCATTCTACTTGAAGGTACCAAACTCAGTAGCATCCAGTGGACTGGACTTGCTTTGACCTTCATTGGGCTCTATTGCTACGACAAGTGGGGTGTGCAAAGAAAGAAGTGATCTTTATTTTTCCATTCGATTTACGGTATTTTTTAATAATAAACAAGCTTCCAATCCAATTGGAATCACTTTGAGAATATTATCAATATTGTCTTGTAGTGATGATCAATGTTTTCCTGTAGGAGTTTCTCCTGTCATACTGGCCACAAACTCCTTTGCATAATCTCCAAGAGTCACCATGCACACGGTTTGCCAAACTCCCAACATGACTCTCGGCGTCACTCCCTTGTACAAACCTCTCATACCATTGTTATCGTAGATGTACTTGGCTGCTCCCATCACTGACATGTTCTTTGGTCTGTTAGGGTCACTGGTTTTGGATTGCATTTCCACCCGGATCACCTCAATTGGCTGGTTCCATGCAGAAAGTCCACCACCAATCACACTGGAAAGAATTCTTTCCAAAGCACCCAACTTCTCTTCCTTCTTTTTCCCAGTAAACGAACGAATGGAGTCTTCAGCAAGTCTCGAGAGACCGAATCTCGATCCCCAGTTGGTCATCTGTCTGATAGCAACAGCGTTCACTCCCTTGTTGATACCTTTGATTCCTTCCTTGGAATAGATCTCCTTGAACACTTGCATGCTGCTCTTAACAGGCTCTCCAGCAGAGGCTGCCTTGTGTCTGGTGATCTCAACTGTCTTCATACAAGTACAGAAACCCATTGTCAAGTAGGCCTGGAACAAACCACCAGTGATACCTCCACCAATTCCAGAGACAAACGGAGAAGCACCAACAGTCTTGAGTCTGTATTCTGCCTCAGAGGAAACAAACAACAAAACAGCCCCTTTGGTAGAAGCCTCGATCCAGGCCCAAGGAATCAATCCTTGGTAGAATCCCAAAACTCCTCCTCTGGACCAAACCAATCTGGTGGCCTGGAAAATGTTAAGCTGTCTATTAGCAGCCATCGTGGTCTTCACCACTTCCAATGGTTGTCCAAGAGTGGTCACCTCAAACATGTTGAGTCCTGCTCCAAGCAGGATGTTGGAAAACGAAATTGGCTTCTTCTTCACTTCTGTCATCTTGCAAATGTATAAAACACGTCCTAACTAGACAAATTTTATTCTCGTCCAAAGTTTATAGTTTTTTTTTTTCTTGCTGGGTGTACGGAGAAACAATGTACATGAATCATTTAATACATTCATCCTACAAACTTATCATTATCGGGCCCGAAAAAAGTCCGTGTTATCAACGCACAGCAAAACCTTGTTTTATAGCCCCTCTTCTGTCAGTTGCTCATAAAGTGGGGCTATGGTTGGCTGACATAAGTTGAACCCTGGCTCGTGTAATTCCGGCTTCGGGAAGTTTCAACTTTTTGATGATAACGTAAGCAGGCGGAACCCTAAATCCAGATCATTAAGGGGTGGGTCGTGTAGTTTCCCAGAATTGATTGATGGAAAAAAAAATTTATTGTATTACCACGCACGCAGATCAATCAGACCAGATTGATTGGATTTTAATATGATGGCATCCTTGCACAGAAAGATGACATAATAAGGCGGAAGAATGTATGCCCAACAGAAATTAGGAAACGAAGAAGGGTCTTGCAATAAGAATAAAAGCCTAGGCTATGTAATTGTTTGATTTGTGGTGGGAAGTAAAAGGTCGTTTCAGAGATTATGTATCTGAAAGGGCGGGATCTCGTTGCTTTTTTGCAGGATTTGCTTTTTCCAACAAAAATTAAAGTGTCCAAAAAAGGCAATTAAAATTTGTGTTTGGGCTGTGCACACACTGAGAGGTGAATTATTAAAGAAAGGTGGTTCGTTTGCATCTTTCTTTTAAACGCTTTTCTATGGAAACAGGATTCTCAAAATGTCGGTGACTCTCACACAACGTAAAGGTCTCAGCAAGGCCACTCCAGGTCTTCGTACCATTACCACAGAAGGGAAGGAGTTTAAGGTGCCAGATTACACTATTAAGGATATTCTTGGGGCGATTCCTCAGGAATGTTTCCAAAGAAGATTGACTTCATCTTTTTACTATGTTTTTAGAGACATTGCAGTTTGTTTAGCCTTTGGTTGGATTGCCAACACTTATATTCCTATGGTTCCTTATGTTGCTGTTAGAGGGGCACTTTGGCTTGCATATACTGTGATTTTGTCTTTCCCATACACAGGACTGTGGGTGTTGGGTCATGAGTGTGGCCATCAAGCTTTTTCGGATTACGGTTGGGTCAACGATACAGTGGGTTGGATCTTACATTCGTACTTGATGGTTCCTTACTTTTCGTGGAAATATTCGCATGGTAAGCATCACAAGGCCACTGGTCATCTTACTAGGGACATGGTGTATGTTCCAAAAACTGCAGAGGAATTTAAAGAAGATAGAAACATTTCTACTATGGTGAAGTTAAGCGAGCTTGCAGAAGACACTCCAGTTTCTACTCTCTACTCTTTATTGATGCAGCAGTTTGGCGGTTGGTGGTACTACTTACTGACCAACGTTACTGGCCAGAAATTCCCTGGTAGAAGCCCCTACGCTTTGTCTCATTTTAACCCTGCATCTCCTATTTTTGAAAAAAGAGATTTCTGGTTTGTGGTGATGTCCGACATTGGTGTGTTAACCATGTCTTTCTTGGCATACGAATGGTGTCAAGCTTTTGGATTCTTCCACTGTTTCATCAACTGGTTCTTACCATATGTTTTCACCAACCACTGGTTGGTGTTTATCACTTATTTACAGCATACCGATGTGTCTTTGCCTCATTATGATAACAGCGAGTGGACTTTTGCTAGAGGAGCCGCTGCCACCATGGATAGAGAGTTTGGTTTCATTGGCTGGTTCTTCTTCCACGACATCATCGAGACCCATGTCTTGCACCACTATGTTTCAAGAATTCCTTTCTACAACGCCAGACCAGCCACTGAGGCCATCAAGAAGGTCATGGGTGAAAATTACATGCATTCCGACGAGAATATGTGGAAATCTCTTTGGAAGACTGCTAGATACTGTCAGTTTGTCGAAGGTAATGACGGTGTTAGGATGTTCAGAAATATCAACCACTTGGGCGTCGCTCCCCAGTCTTAGAATTTTTGTTTTTCCCTGGCTCGCAGCCAAAGGGCACGCAGGCTTTGCCCGGCTGTTCTGGCTTGCCCTGCCGCGCAAGCAAATTTATTAGATACTAAATAAAGTGTTTAGTTTCCCATCGTTTCTGGTGCTTGTTTTTCATCTGTTTTTATTTGCAATATACTATTAGAGACTAACTTTTTAAAGCCATGCTCTGCTCGCTTCTTAAAGGACCCACGCCAGGCGTTCTGAGAGCCAACTGGCTTCTGATAAGAAAGTACTCCTCCACACCTACCCCTGACCCCGAGCTGGTGCGACTGCTGATGTCGTATCCTTCCAGAAAAAGCCCTTCTCCATACCAAGTGTTGGGATTCAAGTCGGACGCTGATTTTGATCCCAAATCACTCAAATCCCGTTTCTACAAGCTTGCCAAAATCTATCATCCCGACTCTCAGACCTACCATGGAATGGAGATTGCTAAGAAAGGTTTCTTTACTCCAGGCGAGACTAAAGTTCTTACAGAGGATGTCAAAGACACAAGATTCAAAAAGGTTCTCGCGGCATACACATTGCTGAAAAATCCACAATTAAAGGCCAATTATGATCATTATAATATTGGCTGGGAGGACAATTCGGCAAGCATCCACCGTCCCACCACCAATAACACAGCTACCACCACTTCGCGCGCATATGGTACATGGGAAGACCACTACAAACACACCCATCATCCATATGGATGGTATGGAGACCGAACCTGGCAGGAATCAGATCCGGACTCTTCGGCCTTTGAACATTTTAACAAAAATCGAAAAACCATTTTTATGTCACTTTTGCTGACAGTGATGGTCTACGCTGCATTACAATTTGCACACATAGTTATGTATGATGATTACATTGGAGGGGTGTACAACGAATCGAGAACTGCATCGTTGCGGCTACATGAGAAATCGGAGAATGATTTGGAGGAGGCATATACCAATTTTGGTTTTGGGAATACAAAGGAGGAGAGAATCAACAGATTCTTATGGTTTAGGAAGATTGCTTCGTTGCTGAATCTTGGTGATTTGAATGATGTGATAGCGATAATCAAGAAGGATAAAATAACGATGGAAAATGGGACGCAGATGATGTTGAAGCCGTACGACGATGGTGATGAAACCTAACATCATTGCGTAATTCCCGGTGAATATGGACGATATAATAGGACTAATTAGATGTTCAGTATACTGTTTAAAGTAGTGGTTCGAATGACTTGATGATGGAGACGTTGTTAGTCTATGTTCTGGTGCCAGGAGGACCCTTCTTTAGCACAGCCTTGTTGATACTGGTTTTCCAAATAGGCTTTTTTCCAGAGGAACAGAAACTGTAAACGATAGTTCTGAGTCATTGGACAAGGCAACTCACCAAAGATGGATTTTATGAAGCCAAATAGTGTGTTGAATCTTGCTAACATCAGAGATGCGTTGGTGAGAATGGAAGATACCATCATTTTCAATTTTATTGAGCGTTCGCAATTCTATGCGTCTCCATCTGTCTATAAACGGAACCAATTCCCTATTCCCGACTTTGATGGCTCGTTTTTAGATTGGATTCTGTCTCAACATGAGATCATCCACTCACAGGTGAGACGATATGATGCTCCGGACGAGATTGCTTTTTTTCCTGAGCTGCTGAAACCGACTTTCTTGCCAGTGATCAAATATCCATCGGTGCTAGCATCCTATTCCAACGAGATCAATATCAACCAGGAAATCAAGGAAATCTACATCTCTGAAATTGTCCATGGTCTTGCTGCCCATCGTGGTGAACAATCGGACAATTTGGGATCTACTGCTCTAGCCGACATCGATTGTCTACAGTCGCTTTCCAGGAGAATCCATTTTGGTAAGTTTGTTGCCGAAGCAAAGTTCGTGAACGAGCGTGAAAAGCTGATTCCTCTGATCAAGAATAAGGATGTTGAGGGAATTGAGGAATTAATTACAAATGCAGAGGTGGAACAGAAAATTTTGGAAAGACTTTTGGAAAAAGGAAAAGCATACGGAACCGATCCAACTTTGAAGTTCACACAAAACATCCAGAGCAAAGTCAAGCCTGAAATCATTGTAAAGATTTACAAGGAGTATGTGATTCCGTTGACCAAGAAAGTCGAGGTGGACTATCTTCTCAGAAGATTGGAGGATGAGGACGATGACGAAGATGACGATGACGTCCAGACTGCTACTCAAAAAAGCGGGGGATTTGTCGACAGGTTTTTGTCATCTGGTCTATACTAAAGGTGTTGATTCTATCGGCTAATCTAATGCTCTCATGGTCCATTCGAAAGCACAGAAGGTGGCAGCATTGGCTGGTGCAGCTCTCAACAGTGTTGGAGTGAACCCTTTGAAAAAGCCTTTGACTCCACTGCGGGCCATGATTCCACGCGCAGCGTCCAACGAGTTTTTATACACTGGTTTTTTGTAATTATCAGTCTGCAGATTCGACTTGATCACGTCCACGGGATAGATGGTCAGCCACATCGAGTAGCCAGCCAGACCTCCAAATACACATAACTTCCAACTTTCCACCTCTTTACGTGAGATTTTTCTGTCTTCCATTTCTTTTCTCACCAACGCTTCAAATGTGAGGAAGTAGGTACCAATACCCACACCTTCTCTTAGTAATGTAGGACCTAGGCCTCTGAAAATCATTTTCAGACCACCTGTTTGCTGCAACTTACGAATCACATCCAATGGACCATTAAACTCCTTCACTCCTGTAGTTTGTGTCTGTAGACGAATTCTGACATGTTCAATAGGAGCAGCCAAAAATCCGTTAGCAACACCACCACTAGCTCCACACAGGAAAAGTTGTTGCATAGAGAGATCCTTATCGTCGCCGTTTAGTTTGTTGAATGTCCGCTTCATAAATTCGTTCACACCAAACTGGATCGAAACACAGGCTCCAATACCAACCAATGGAGTTAAGGTTCCCTTATAGAATGCCAAAGGTCCTTCATTTTTCATCAACTTCTGTACCACGTCCAACGCTGAACTGTACTCTCCCTTAGAGGCCTGGAGACGCACTTTGGTGGTGTCAAAAGGCTGTCCCACAAGCACCTGGGCAACTCCACCGACAGTTCCTGCAAAAATATCCTTCAGCGCGCGGTTAGGGTCTGTTGTCTCACTCATTCCGTGTCGTTCAATAAAGAATTACTTGTCTATTTCAACGAATGCTCCCTGCTTAATTTCTCGTCTCCTCTTATTCGGTGAAAATAATCCTTGCACCTAAAAAAATCCTGCGATAAGAACGCAAAAGTATTGACGACCCGCACTAACAACGGCATGTGACCGCGAGGCAGAAACATCCCAACGGCCCTGCACAGAAAAATAATATGATAAAGTAAACTACATATTTGTATCGACAAAACACATTGCTATGGGTTAAAAAAAGGTCACGTCCCGCATTTTCGAACCTATTAGCAACATGACCTTTTTTCCCCCTGTAGGCTAGGTTCCCTGTGTACTGAATTATACGTAATTGAGCCAGAGTAGTGACCCCTGGGGCAATGGTTTATGGTGTACGGGTGTGTGGCTTGCCTTCTTTTCTTGTTTGTTTTATTGCCGATAAAAATCAGATAAAGGGATATTGTCAGAAAGAAAAACGGATCATTTGGTTTGTGCAACAAGACGGTTGTTGGTGGCGCGTTATAAAGAGAAAGTGTGTTATCATGCCTACTCCACGGTCGATTACTGTTGTTGAAGACAATTTGTCTGATGACAAAATTGAACTCTTGAAACAAGACTTGAAGCAAAAGCTGAGGCGTTCTTTACAACCCAAAAATGACACTGCAGAAGAGAAGGATTCAGGTGGCCATGGTAGACAGGTGGGCGAGCCGAGACACCAGAGAGACTACAGTCTTTCAGATATGTCAGTCCAGGACTTCTTCTCCCAAAAACATGAGAATAAAGTGTCTTCGTTTTTAAAGCCCCACTCCTCATTTATTGGATCACAACAATCTGGAAGGTCTACTTTTGAAGTTCGGGTCGATTTGAAAGAAGTGGATTTAAAAAGATCGTATCTGAGTGGTTTTTTCACTATTCATGGATTAACTGAGACACATCCAGAGTTTACAACATTCTTCAAAGGTGAGATCGTCGGCCCACAATATTCGTTTTTCACTGCAAATGAGTCGTGGGGATCTAATAAACGCAACGATCTTCAACATTGGGGTCGATTTCCAAGCTGGAGAAATCTAGACTTCAATCCAGATAACGATCTGGAAAACAAGCACATATACCAGAATGCATTGAATCACGAGTTTTTATACATGAGATGGAAGGAGGTGTTTTTAGTGCCAGATGCCAATGTCAAAGATATTATTGGAGCCTCATTTGCTGGATTCTACTACGTTTGTTTTAATCAGTTGACAGGCTCAATAAGTGGCTTATATTTTCATAAATGTTCAGATAAGTTCCAACAATTGGAACTGGCTCATGTTCCAGATGGAGGAGTGTCTCCATCTTTCAGCTATGCTTGATTTCGACACCTTGCTTTAGGCAGTTTGCTCCCAGCACTAATGACTTCATGATTGATCATCCAGTGGATAATTCCACCCATCTCCTACGCTTTTTTTCTGGCTGTGCTCAAAAAGTCCAGTATAATGCCTCCCTTTTTTTTTTGGAATGCCTCCCTTTTAAGAGCGTTTACCCAAAAAAAAAGCATCCTTCTTTTGTTTCGCCATCTCCTATTTTATATAGATATAAAGCTTGACCCCCATGTCTGTCGAAGCAAATGAAAGCTATCTCTCCAGAACCCTCAACAGCAGACTTGTGTCAAGCAGCAAGCAGGCCCAACCTAAACAACCCCCCACCAGAGTTGTTTATGAAAAGGCAAATTTCTATCTTGATAGCAGGTACCATGTGATTACCGTGTTGGGAAAAGGATCGTATGGAACGGTTTGTTCGGCGGTTGATATGCAATCAAAGGACAAGGTTTCCATCGCAATCAAAAAAGTGAGCAATATTTTCAACAAGGAGGTGTTGTTGAAAAGGGCAGTGAGGGAGTTGAAACTCATGTCTTTTTTTAAAGGACATAAAAACATTATCAACTTGGTTGATCTCGATATTGTTTACATGAAACCATACGATGGGTTGTATTGTTTCCAAGAATTGGTGGATTACGATCTGGCCAAAGTGATTCATTCGTCGGTGCAATTTTCCGAATTCCACATCCAATGCTTTCTGTATCAAATTTTGTGTGGTTTGAAATACATACACTCTGCAGACGTGATTCACAGGGATCTCAAGCCTGGTAATATTTTAGTGACCAGCCAAGGAGTGCTAAAAATATGTGACTTTGGCCTGGCAAGAGGCATTTCAGAACAGTATATGAACAAAAACCACCGATCCAGCAATATAACAAACTATGTGGCTACAAGATGGTATCGGGCTCCGGAGTTGATACTCACCAGAAGACAATATGGGAAAGAGATCGATATGTGGGCTGTGGGATGTATCTTTGGCGAGCTTTACGGTCGCAAGCCCTTGTTTATTGGGGATGATCAAATGCATCAGATTAATGAGATATGTAAGATTCTTGGGACTCCCTCCAGAACCGTGATACTCAGCTACAACTCAACGGTGGCATGGGAATATTTTGCCTCTTCAAAACCTCAGTTTCAAAAGCAAGAGTGGGCAGAGGTGTATCCTCACGCAAGTCCATTTGCTCATGACTTGCTTTCCAACCTGCTATGTTGGAGAGTCGATAAACGGTATACGGTTGAACAGTGCATTGAACACCCACTGCTAGCCGAAGTGAGAAACCCTGAAGATGAACCAGTGGTTAACGAACCATTTGATTTCAGTTTTGAATGGAAATGTCGCACTGTTAACGACATGAAGATCCTGTTGCATGATGAGGTGGAGAAGTTTAAGAAGGAGAGAAAGGCTAAGTTGGTGATTCAGAAAGTATAAGATCTATATATAACAAAGAGTAACCAGATATACATCCTTGCACCGCTTTTGCCCCATAGAAAAACAAAGATAACATAAATAAAACAAACAAAAAATGGATTGGCACTAGTATCTTATTCTCCTGCAACCTGTTTGGCTTGCTCTTTTTGACCAATGGGTGCTGAGCTGTCGCTTTTGGCGCCTACTGCTCAGACGGTTGGAGTTTCTGCCTACATTGACTATTTGAACAATGTCCAATATAGCAAACCTTTGAGTTCCACAAGATTCTTAAAGACTATTAAATGTCTTGATAAGGACGGCTCTGTAGTGGTTAAGCTGCTTATAAAACCTAGCACCGAGCTGGATTTATCTTATTGGGTTTCCGAAATGGAAAGACTGCGAGGGGAGCTTTTGGAGTTACCCAATGTTCTGCCATTCAACTCTGTGATTGATTCCCAACGTGCTGGATATTTGATACGACCTCATTTGAGGTACAACTTGTACGATCGGATATCAACAAGGCCATTTTTGGAACCAATAGAGAAGAAATGGTTGGTCTATCAATTATTGTGTGCATTTTCTAGATTACATCAAAAGGGTATTTACCATGGAGACTTGAAGACGGAAAATGTGCTGATGACTTCATGGAACTGGTGTTTGGTGAGTGATTTTGCAATCTTCAAGCCTGTGTATCTGCCTGAAAACAATCCATCGCAATTCTCGTTTTATTTTGATACCAGTCAACGCCACACATGTTATGTTGCCCCCGAACGGTTTCTTTCTTCTGATAAAGAGGTGGAACAGGCTAACAAAGAGAACGGGAAATTAACCTGGCAAATGGATATCTTTTCATTGGGCTGCGTTATTGCCGAGCTTTATCTCGAAGGAGTTTCCATCTTCACTTTGCCGCAATTGTTCAGGTATAAAAAGGGAGAGTATCAAATCAATTTGGATGCTATTGATGATCTCAATATCAGGAAAATGATCCAAAGCATGATCAGTTTGGATTCACAGAGTAGATTACATGCCAGGGAGTATTTGATCCAGTATAGAAAGACTGTCTTTCCAGACCATTTCTATACATTCTTGCACCCCTATATCAGAAAACTTACGAGCTTGAGCGACTCCAAAAACCCTACAGACCGTTTTAAGGAGTGTGACTTGCGCATTGGCAGGATTTACGGAGAATTCGATAAGATTGCGCTGTATTTCGGCTTTAAGCATCTCATCAGCGACGAGCCTTCAAACAATAATGACCCTAACGAGTTTATGATTCCCATACAATTAGATCTGCCAGGAATGAACAAGCATATACCAAAATCAACTTCACAGGTACTTAACGCAAACACAACTAATGACTGTTCATCTTTGATATTGCTGGCAATGGTTATTCATAGCGTAAGGAACACTACACATTCCACATTCAGAATCCAGGCCTGTGACCTAATTCTTGCTTTTGGAGAACAACTTCATGACGAAGCTAAGCTGGATCGATGTCTTCCATATTTGATGTACATGCTTGATGATCCTAGTGAAGATGTCCAAAGTGCGGCTCTACGATCATTGACTCAACTTCTGTCCATGGTAGATGTTATTACTCCAGTTAATGTCTATATCTTTCCAGAGTACATCTTACCGAAATTACAACACTTTCTGAAAAGGACTTATTTGGCTCCTGACAATTTATCTACGCCCTCATCAGTTGCGTCATCGGCAAATTTGAATGTGGCGATTATCAATGAAAGAGGACGATATGTTCGGTCCGTGTTTGCCGGATGTTTGCCTTTCCTTGCAAAAGTAGCCAAGCATTTCTACGAGCTCTCAAATCTGTTCAAGACCCGGGTCCATTCGATTAATGATTCGGACACTGAGACTGAATTTCTTATTGGCAATGGTTCTCAACTGGATACGAATTTCAAAGACATGATGGAAGAATTTGAAAACCTCACAATCCAGATTTTGACTGATCAAGATTCTTTTGTGAGAATTTCCTTACTGAAGAACATCCTACCTTTATGCTCTTTCTTTGGCAAAGATAAGACTAATGACGTGATTTTGAGTCATTTGATCACTTATCTTAATGATAAGAATCCTCAGATCAGATTGAATTTTATCTCAAGCATCGTTCCTGTTTCAATTTTTGTCGGCATAGTCAGCTTGGAACAGTATATTCTACCACTCCTTGTTCAGTCACTTAACGATGCGGATGAACTTGTCGTCATTAGTGTCATTAGAGTGTTTACAGAGCTCAGCAGACTAGGATTAATCAGAAAATATCATTTTTGGGACTTGGTGAAACTGACAATGAGGTTGATTTTGCATCCCAATGAAATTATTCGACAATCTGTTTTAAAGCTTGTTATTTCAATTGGAGAAACCCTATCATTGGCTGATCTCTACTGCATGCTGTATCCTATTATAAGGCCATTTTTCCAATACGAGGTAACAGACTTTAGTTGGGAAACCTTGTACATTTGTGCGCATAAACCGATATCCAGATCAGTTTACAATCTGGCCAAAAATTGGTCGCTGCGTCAGGAACCCACTCTGTTTTGGCAGCGGGTCGAAACCAACGGAAAGAATCCAGACTTGTTCAGCACTTCCGGAATAAGCTTTTTAATGAAAAAGGGAAATGCGCAGAACTCGATGTACCGTCTGAATAACCAAGGAGCAGATGATACCACTGTGGTGAGCAACGCAGAGGTCCCGCTGAGCCAGTATGACATTCAGCAGCTTGAGAAAATGAAGTCAGTTGGGTTATTGGAGTCTGAGACTTGGAAAGTGGCAACCTTGAGATCTTACATTTATAAAGTCGCAAGGTCAAGTAATCGACTTCATGGGAAATCTGACGAAGACGAGATTAAAAAGATTAATGTGTTGCCAAGAACTGTTTTCTTTGACGTGAGTTACAAGTCAGAGTTCATTCAACAACCTCGGACTCGAGAAACTGCACCTGCTCTCACTTTAGCACACCCATCCAGCTCAAGCACCAATACAATAAGAGCTATTTCCAATAGAGGCAACTCATCGTTGATGTTTATGGAAAATGCTAAGGCAGAACCATCGACTCTAACAAATGAAGAAACTGTGCTGGGAGAAACGGTACCAGCATCTGCAAAGTCTGCCCGGTCCAGCTCCACCTATTCTGATAACAGTGACTTGAACTTCAATGATGAGACACTCAACTACCAGAAGATCTCTACGAAAGTGAAACATGGATATTCTGGAGCCAATCCATATATCTTAAAATTCCTAAGCAACATGAAGTTTGAGCCATCATTGAACGATTACATCGAGTTTGGTCCGCTTCTCAAAAATCTGGAATTGGTTTCTCCTGAAAATAAGCCAGAATCCAGCAAAAAAAGCGGTACACTTATTGCAAGGCTTGTGGAACATAAGTCATCGATCAGTGGATTAACAGTTTCTGCGGATCAAAAGTTCTTCTTGACAGGTGACGAACAAGGTTTTTTGAAGGTTTGGGATGCAGCAAGACTGGAGACTAACGTGACTGGATCGTCGACTTTTTCTATCAATTTAGGCTCACCAATAGTTTCCATGGCATTTATGAAAGACAGGCATTGTTTTGCAGTTTCAACGAAGGATGGATACGTTAAATTATTCAGGATTGAGTTTTCAAGCACAAATTCATCTCATAGGATGAAGCATGGAAGTACAGGATTGACGCTTATTCGACACTATCATCTTGACTCCGACGACAAGTATGCATTGCAGATACTGTTCTCAATTACAGATGAGAAACCATATTTATTAATGACGACTCCTTCCAGCAAAATGTTGGTCTTGGATATAAGAACGATGACTCTTGTGGCAAATCTTCAAAACAACTTGTGTCATGGAATACCAACTGCAATAGCGATTGACTCAAAACAAACATGGGTTTTGGTTGGAACTTCAAAAGGAATTTTGGATTTGTGGGATTTATCGTTTGAAGTCTGTTTGAAGTCTGCCAAATATAAGAATTCTAGCTATCCAATTAGAGATATTCAGGTGTTACCTACAGATTTTGAAATCAATGGAAAATCTAATCGATTTGCTGCCATCATTGGGGGTAGTGGAGATTCTGACGTGACTATTTGGGATGTCTCTAGATTGCAACCACGCCAGGTTCTTTGCTCATCGATGGTGAGCTCTTCTTTGGAAACATACATGGTGACAGAGTTGAACAACGAGTCGGAAGTGATGAACGACGAGATTTTGAATCTGAACTTGGATGACGAAAAGATAGTCAAGGACAAGAGTTGTACTGCATTGTATGTGGCTGAGGCTGCTGGTCAGGTGTGTGTGATTTCTGTCACTTCCAGCAACAAAATCATACAATGGAACCTGAACGAGTTTGAGCAATCTCAATTAATAGTGGGGGGCTTGAACAGCTTGTATGTCAATGACAAGCCGCAATTTGCACCTACTCAAATCAATTCGAATCTGATGTTTGTGAACGAAAGATATTCCAACGAGGAGCAGAAAAGACGGAGTGTTCGGGCTGGTGAACAGTCCGAACTACTGAAGAGTCATCGGGACGTGGTCACCCATGTTTGTTTGATGGTGAACCCGTACGATATTGTTGTGAGTGTTGACCGAATTGGCGTGGTAAATGTATATAGAATTTGAGAATCCAGATTGGTTTCTTATTTCAGCTTATTTTTTCCAGGCTGTGCTGATTTTGTTTCTGTAAATGTTTTTTCGAGGAGACAAGAGATAAGAATTGGGTAATTAGACTGGATTGGTCTGGCCAGACAGTGTCCGTTCGAAACGACCCACGAATGGCAGAGCATCTTGAAAGCGAGCAGTACTTTTCGGATGAGTACGGTTCCGAGTATTCTGAGGATTCCGAGGGACTTCGATGGGACTATGAAGACGAATCCGATTACGAGTTGGAGGGCAACGATGATATCAAATATACTTTCAAGAATAAGACCACTGCAAACAATGTGCCTACACATCGGATGAAATACAAGGTGATTAATGTGGAAGCCATTGAGCTTCAGTTGAGGAAAAGTATTCATAACCTTGATCAAGTTTTACAGATCGGAACTGATGATTGCACGGTATTGCTGTTGAATTACGAATGGAACGATCAGAAATTGTTAGAGGATTATACATCCAGCAACACTGTCATACTTAGAAAGAAATGTGGATTGCATTCCACACAGGTAAATACATATGGAAAGCTTGTTGAGGATGCCAAAGACGGCTTTGTATGTTTCATTTGCTGTGAGGAAAAGCCCAAGACTTTCAGACTCAGTCATTGTCAACATCGGTACTGTGTGGACTGTTATGTTCAATACGTCAAGGAAACTGGTCAGAATTCGAAAATTTTGGTGAAATGTCCTGAAGCAGAGTGCCGATTAGTTCTTAGACCTGGAGAGTTGGAACAATTAAGTCAGTATCACGAGCAACAGTTACTGGTACGGGAACAAAAAGAGCAGGTACGGCGACAGAAAATGCTTCTTCAGCCTTTGACTCAAGAGGAAATCATGGCAAAATACCAACAATCAGTCGACGATTATGATGAAGACGAGTTTTTTGACGAGGACAGATCGCAAGACCAGGAACAGAGATCATCTCCTGATGAAGCACTCTTGAGCTTTGCAGAACGACAACTTAAACGTGAACGTCAGGAAAAAACCGAACAACGAAATCGAATTCCAACAAAGAAATATTGGTACAATATTGTACAATTATACATCAAAATGCATCCCAAGATTTTCAAAAACTGTCCAGCAGTGGACTGCGAGATCATCATCGAGTACCAAGGACTGGATTCTGATGAAATCTCTAGCATCGAGGAATATACAGCCCGTAGATATGTTCCTGTGGTCCAATGTTCCAACGGACATAGATTCTGTTTTGCTTGCGCATCTGAAGACCATGCTCCTGCCACCTGTGTAGTGGTGCAAAAATGGATCAAAACATGCAGAGATGACTCCGAAACCGCGCATTGGATCACTGCAAATACTAAGGACTGTCCCAAATGCAACTCACCCATCGAAAAAAATGGTGGTTGCAATCACATGACCTGCAGTGGGTGTCGATACCAATTCTGCTGGATTTGTATGGGAGATTGGGCCCAACATCAGAGTAATTACTCTTGTACAAGATTTAACGAGACCAATAAACAGGAAAACGAAACTATGGAAAAGTCCCGGATGTCTCTGAAGAAATATTTGTTTTACTTTGAGCTGTTCGATATCCACCGAATCTCGCTGAAGAAAGATACGGAGTTTCTTGCGAAGTTGGACTTAAAAGAAAGAGACATCCAGCAGAGGGCTGGGGTCTCATGGATAGAAACTCAATTCTACAGGGAATCGATCGACATCTTGTTGAAATGTCGAATCACATTGATGTGGTCATACGCTTTTATGTTCTATCTCAAGAGTGATCCCGAAAAAAATAGACTTGAAAAGTCACAGGCTCAGTTGTCCTATCATGTTGAACTGCTCTCTAAACTATTTGAGGTGACACCTACAGAGAAAGTAGTGAACGAGAAAAGCCGGTTTCTAAGCTCTGCAAATTCGTTGAAAGTGAGCCATGAAAAAATGATTGAAACATTCATGGAATCAACAGTGACGGGTGGGGCGCACTTTCTAGTGGCCCTTTGATTGGATTTCATCGACAAGTGCCAGCACCAACGCACATCTTGATGGTAAGTACACCTGAATAAAATTTTGCCTGTTATTCCATGCGAACGGGGTGGTGAAGAATTCGGATTTGGACTCGTCCACACGGTTGTGTCCTCCAAATTCTGACCTATCACTGTTCAAGATGATTCTGTAAGTGCCCGCTGCTTCGGCTCCAACTCTGTAATCTGTGTAGGACTGTGTTGGGTGGAAGTTGAACAAAAAGATTTTGTTGTTTCTTTCGAACACCATCACCTTGTCACTCTCATTCTTCAATGAAATATAAGCAGGTTCACAATTCATCCAAACGTATTTTGCCTCGGTCCAATTCATTGCCTTGTCAAATTGATATAAGAATTTGTATCTTAGTAAATCATCTCCAATCAAATTGAATTGTCTTCTTGCATAATGATAAGACTCGCCATTTCCAACCCGGGGGAAGTCAAGCCACTCCGGATGTCCAAATTCATTTCCTTCAAAGTTTAAATAAGCTTCTCCACCCAATGCCTGGGTCAATAATCTTATCATCTTATGCAATTGGATTCCCCTATCAACACATGGAGTTAACTCGGTCAAAACAGACATGTTGGTATACATTTCAGCATCCATCAACCAGAAAGCAAGTGTCTTATCACCCACTAAAGCCTGATCATGGGATTCTGCGTAAGCTATGCATTTCTCCTTGTAACGTCTGTTGGATAAGGTATGTGCAATGGCAGCCATATCCCAGTCTTCGTCTTTGGTATGTTTCAAAATCTTGATCCACATGTCTGGGATTGACATTGCCAAACGGTAATCAAACCCAACACCTCCTGCTGCACGACTCATGCATAAAGTTGGGTATCCAGAAACATCTTCTGCCACCGTAGTGATCACACAATCTTCAGACTGGCCATAAAGTCTACATAAATCATTTGCAAGCATCATATATGACAATGATTCTTTATCAACAGGACCCCATGGACTCATGTATTCACGATAATCTCCCGAGAACCCTTCCCCAATACCATGATGAACATACAACATACTGGTAACTCCATCGAATCTAAATCCATCAAACTTGTACTCTTGTAGATAGAATTTCAAGTTGCTGAGCAAGAATCTTAATGTCTCGTAGTTACCGTAATTGAATAGCCTCGAATCCCATTGATCATGTTGGCCTTTACCACCTCCGTGGAAGTAACAATAATCGGTACCATCGAACATGTTGAGACCATCTTCAACATTTTTGGAAGCATGAGAATGCACTATATCAAGTAGCACTCTAATTCCCATTCCATGAGCAGTATCGATAAGCTCTTTAAGATCTTCAGGGGTTCCAAATCTGGAACTAATTGCGAAAAAAGAGGTCACCTGATAACCAAACGAGGCATAGTAGGCATGTTCCATGACAGACATGAGCTGAACCGTGTTATAGCCGAGATCTTTGATTATAGGTAATATGTTTTTAGTGAACTCCTTATAAGTACCCACTCTTGGTTCTGGGGTGGAAATTCCCACATGGGCCTCATAAATCTTCAAAGAATCCGGTAGTTTGGGCCTTGCATTTTTGAACGTATATTGTTCTGATGGATTCCAGAAACGGCCCTCATAATTGGAATGACCATACTCTTTTGGAGGAGCGGTTGCACGAAGAATGTAAGGAGATATACGTGCCACTTTTTCTCCAGAAGGTAGAGTCAGATAAACCTTGACTCTAGAATTATGCTCAATTGCAGGTTTTCCATGAACAGGAGGAATCAGAATCTGAAAAAAGCCATATTGGTCTTTGGTCATGATATGTTTATCATGCTCCCAGTTGTTGAAATCTCCAATCACACAGGCTCCCACTGCATTGGGGGCATATTCTTTATAAGCAATCGAATTGTCTGGCAAAACATGGAACCCCATTTTCTTGAAAGAATCTGCAAAATTCAGCAGACCTCCTTCATTCTTTTGTAAAACATCCAACCAATCATCAGCCAACTTACGTCTATAAGCCAATTCCTCAACAAAAGGTTCCAACCAAGGGTCCACCTTCACCACACCAGCAACACTGGCTGGGATCTTTTCTTGAGACATGATAATTGACTTTAATGCAGTTCAGAAACAGAAAAGTGATAAATGGAGAAAATGTATGATATTCAAATGGTACAAATTTTCCAGTTCCCTTGCTATGTTTGCCCTCAGCAAAGTATCAACTTATATAAAACTACAGCCAATTTTGTTCCCCCACACAGCACGCAAAAGAGCCCGGAGCGACACAGCCAGCAAATGTATAAGGCAACCTATCTGCTGATAACGTGTCATGTGATGTGTTATATTACCCGGCTCTTGTGTAATTTTGTGTTGGGGTACACGACCCCAGCACGAAAAAAATTTTCCCAAACTTTTCAAAGGTTGAAAAAATCGTCAAGTTTACTAGATTCCCTTCTACAAGACCATTCAGGTATTAATTAATTTACGATGTCTAGACCACAAGTTTCAGTTGTCTCTCTCGAGGGAAAGGCCACCTCCTCCTCTTTGCCACTTCCAGCCGTTTTCAAGGCTCCAATCAGACCAGATATTGTCCACTCTGTGTTCACCAAGGTGAACAAGAACAAGAGACAAGCTTACGCTGTTGCCGAGAACGCTGGTCACCAAACCTCTGCTGAATCCTGGGGTACTGGTAGAGCTGTTGCCAGAATTCCAAGAGTTGGTGGTGGAGGAACCCACAGATCCGGTCAAGCTGCTTTCGGTAACATGTGTAGAGGTGGACGTATGTTTGCCCCAACCAAGATCTGGAGAAGATGGCACGTCAAGGTCAACTTGAACGAGAAGAGATACGCTACTGCTTCTGCTATTGCTGCTTCTGCTGTTCAATCCCTTGTTTTGGCTAGAGGTCACAGAGTCGAGAACGTTTCCGAGATTCCATTGGTCGTGTCTTCCGAGTTGGAATCTGTCACCAAGACCAAGGAAGCTGTTGCTGCTTTGAAGGCTGTTGGTGCCCACAAGGATGTCATCAAGGTCATCAAGTCCAAGAAGATGAGAGCCGGTAAGGGTAAATTGAGAGGTAGAAGATTCACCCAAAGAAGAGGTCCATTGGTTGTCTACGCTCAAGACAACGGTATTGTCAAGGCCTTCAGAAACGTTCCAGGTGTCGAGACTGCCAACGTCAAGTCTCTTGGTTTGTTGCAATTGGCTCCAGGTGCCCACTTGGGTAGATTCATTATCTGGACCGAGTCTGCCTTTGCTGCTTTGGACTCTGTCTACGGTTCCGAATCCACTGCTTCCTCCAAGTCTGGTTACTCCTTGCCAGCCAACATTGTCTCCAACACTGACGTCACCAGACTCATCAACTCTGCTGAAATCCAAGCTGTTGTTAGACCAGCTGGTCAAGCCACCCAAAAGAAGACCCATGTTTTGAAGAAGAACCCATTGAAGAACAAACAGGTCTTGCTCAGATTGAACCCATACGCCAAGGCTTTTGCCGAGAAGAAGTTGGGTTCTGCCAAGGCCGAGGCTTCTTCTGCCAAGCCATCCAAGGGTCAATTCTTGGACGTGTTGAAGTCTAACTAGATATCTATATCTATATATCTTAACATTGGATCTAAACACAAAAAAAACAAGTAGGTGTAGAGATGTGCTGGTCCCATTGGCCCGGAGATTTGTTTTTCCGTCGCCCGGCGGTGTGAGGTGGCATCTTCCCGCGTTCCCACGACGCTATTGTGTATATTGTTTTTCGCTATTGTTCGCTTTCCCCAGATTAACTCTCAACAGCAGTCCAAAAAAACATAAATCAACTTGAGCGAAATAGTCATCAATTTCTCCTCTTGTATTAGTGTGGAACATGACGAAAAAACTCCCGTTGTCGGTGAAGTTGGCCAGAAAGGCCACCAGAGTCGCGTGCGAGTTCTGCCATTTAAAACATCTCCAATGTGATCATAACAGACCCTGTAACAACTGTATCAAGAGGGGCATAGAACCAACTTGCAAAGATTCGGTGCGAAAACGGAAAACCAGCTACAAAAAACGCACACCGAGATCGCAAAAACCGTCCTTGAGTCCTGGACCTGAGCAGGAATCTACTCTGAAACCGGATTCTGGCTCCTTACCCACGTCAGATCCCGAACCTGAACTCAGCAAAGGCTATGAGAAGAACCTGGTTTCCGAGCTCCCCCCACTCAGCTACAATTGGCCATATTTAGAGTCGTCAAAAGAACCAACAATGACTCCCGAGGTTCTTTCGGACCTGATGTCAAATGGAAGTATGAAAAATTTCGAGTCGTCAATGGCCAACGATGAATATGCGCAATTGACAGATCTACTCAATACCAATCCCCCATCACCAACCGATGAGTTTTTCGAGATCGATGAAGAACATGGATTGCGGCCATTTATCGAAATCAATATCGAAACAAACGCAATGACTTCTTCGTATCCTAACGATTCCACTCCAAACTCGTACGTTTACAACGAGCGACATTCCAAGATGTCGAACACAGCCCGGGAAATCCCCGAGATCTTTGAACAGGACAAGAACTACACTTCTCCGCTGATCATGCGCCATAAAATCAAATATCCAGACGATATCTATTTGACCAGTATTGTCAAGGCGTATCAGTATCCAAAGGCATATCATGCCTTGATTTCGTATTTGAAAAACAGGTTCAATAAGGGGCAGCTCATAGAAATTGCCAAATGTATGGCTAAATATAGACCCAGCTTCATCTCGGCCACCAAATCGTTGCACGAGAACGATTTGATCTTCACCGAACGTTCTTTCCAAAGAACGCTGTTGGAATACGAGCATTTGATAGCAATGTCGCCGTCTCCAACAATCATCTGGAGAAGAACTGGCGAGATTGTCGCATTGACTGACGAATTTGCTGTTATTACTGGCTATTCCAGAGCAGCATTATTGTCTAAACGGACGTTTATTGTCGAGTTGATGGATGACGAAAGTACAATTAAATATTTCCGCAGTTTCAGTGAATTGGCATTTGGGGATCTCAATGCCACCTTCTTGACAGACTGCAATCTACGAAAAGCTGAAGACAATAATTATTTAAAGTGCTGTTGTGTCTGGACTATAAAACGAGATGTGTTTGACATTCCAATGTTGATTGTGGGCCAGTTTTTGCCAGTCTTGAATTAGTATTCAAGACCAAACACCTCTTTCAACAACTTACCACAAGCCACAACCTCCTCATCATGGTATCTTCTTCCCACCAATTGCAAACAGATCGGAGCATCTGTCAACAATTCAGGACGATACTTGTTATGTTCAATAGCCTCGATCTCTGACCTTGGCTTATATTTATTATCTTTAGCATCTAGAGAAACATCCACACTCAATCCTGTAGGAGTAACTAGACCTGGGAGATCCAATAAGTTGAAATGCGAGGTGTATCCCCAATAATATGGACCTTCAACTCCTTCTTCCACACAAACTGGGGCCACTCCAGTACTTGTTGGACACAGAATGAAGTCGACCTTGTTTTTGACAAAATAATCGTTGTATATTTTTCTCAAATTGTCTCTTTGGTAATTCAATTCTCTGTTCTCGGTGATGCTCATGGCCTCGTCTCCTTTTCCATAAGATAAAGCCCATTTGGTAAGATACAAAAGAGGCTCGCCCGATGGCTCCAGCATGGCCTTTTGCGCAGCATTTCCGTCACAATTGTACAATAAATGACAAACCTCGTACAATTTCTGGCTCTCAAGAGGCTCGAACTTGATCACATTCACACCTGCTTCTTTCAACTTGGCCTCGGCATATTTCAAACCTCTCTCAATAGGAGGAGTAGGCTTCACAATTCCGTCTTCATACATGATTGCAATAGTCAATTTCTTGGCTTCTGGCTTCTCAACTGATCTCCAAGGCATTGGCAAACACCATTGATCCAAATCCCATGGTTTCCCATCGTTGATGTAGGCCTTCATGAAGAGATCGATGTCCTCAATCGAGTTAGTCAATGGACCAGCAACAGCAACCACCGATTCCTGACCTTTACCAGAAGAAACTCCTCCAAATGTCGAGATTCTTCTGGTTGTGGGTCTCAACCCATAAGTGCCTGAAAACGCAGCAGGACCTCTAATGGAACCTCCAATGTCGGTTCCAACTCCAATTGCAGAACCTTTGGCTCCAACAATGGCTCCTTCTCCTCCAGAAGAACCTCCAGCAGTCAGCAGAGAATTGTGAGGGTTTCTGGTTCTCCCAGTGATATTGTTGTTGGAATCAAGATGCATCAAAGATTGTGGCTCGTTAGTACGAACGTAAAAAACAGCACCCAGATTTCTCAAAACTTTCACGTTGACAGCATCCTCGGAAGGAATGTTGTCCAACCAACCAACCCAACCTCCATGTGTGATCTTACCGGCATAACCGATCTGTTCTTTCAATGAGATTGGAATACCGTGCAATGGACCGACAGTCTTTCCAGTTTTGGCAAGATACTCGTCCAGTTCCTTAGCCCTGGCAAGACCTTCATGAACAAAGAATTCGCATCCCAAGTTGGTGAATTGATGAGCAATTGTGGCCCTATGAGCAAAGGCTTTTAGAACCTGCACAGCACTCAATTGTTTTGATGCGAGCTGTTGACAGAGCTCAACAGCAGGAGTCTCGGTGATCTTTCTTTCCTCAGCAGACAAATATTTGGTTTCTTGTAGATATTTGACAGTGTTGAAACATTCGTCATCCAAAGTGGATGGAATCTCGGAATCGGGGACACGCAGATCAGGTAACAGGGCCTTATCGAGGGCCTCTCTGTAGGCTTGGATCTTTGGCTTCCAAGTCTCAAACAACTCGGGATTGTGGGTATCGGCCACTTTATAGAACGATTCGATGTTTGCAGGAGCAGAGACTTGAACCATGGTCGGGTAATTAGTGTGAATGGATGGTATTTTTGTAATTTCCTTCTCTGCAGCGCAGCACCTCCCTTTATATGCATTTTGCCCAAGTTGAGATAAGATTGGTCTGTTGGTTATGTAATCGCGCTTAGCCGAAAACGGAATGTGGATGCGCATGAGTCGATCGACTGTGTGCAGTCGTAGACCCTGGGAAAATTTTCCAGTGCAGCAAAGAAAAAAAGCGTCAGTTGCCCAACCAACCAACATTTGAACAACAAGAAAACAACTGAATCAACATAACGATGCAAAGTGCCCATCCACGACATCATTCGGTCCGGTTTCCCAAGACTCGGACCAAATCCGGCTGTTTTACTTGTCGGAAACGGAAAAAGAAGTGTAACGAAGAGTATCCAACTTGTTCGGGTTGTGCTCGTAACTTCTTGCAGTGTTGTTGGCCAGATTCAAAGGCAGAAGTGTTACCAAAAAGCTTTGAAATCCGGTCGGCAGGCACCGAAATCATAGGCATTGGTCCAAAGGACGTTGGAACTGACTTGACGTGCCATGATACAGAGCTCCACGAAGAATATAACATTCCTGCGAACATGTGCAGCGTGTTTGAGCTGGAGAAATATAGTCATCAACGATACCGTTTTGAAGATTTATGTTCACAGGTGGATTTGGTACTTTCCTTTGAAAAAATGCCTACTAGCTATATCGATTCGCAATCGATCAACCAGATGTTCTCGTCGTTATACGACACGATGAGTACGGCTTCTACAAAATGGGTGCCAGCTCAAGATGAGGCTTTGCTACGGCAATTCAGTCAAGCCAAATGTGGGTCGGCAGGATGGATTCTGGTGGCAATACAAGTGTTGAATATTCTGGAACAGACTCTTGGCTCGAATCTGGACAAGTACACAAAAAACATCTTGCAAGATTACAACACTTATCACACTCTTCCAGACTCCAGAACAGTGTTCAACAATTTTGCATCCAACTTGCCATTGGCCCTGTATTTCTGCAGTCTCGACAACCTGATGAAACTTCCTTCTCCGTTTTCTGTTTTTGAAGATCACCGGGCTAACTTCACAAACCTCATTGCATTGTCCACCAGCATCGAACAGGAATGGATTGCAGATCCACTAAAAGCTTATCTTTTGGAATGTCTCGAAAAAACCTCGAAATTGGTGTGGCTACTAAGAATGCAAAAGACTCTTGAACAACAGCAATTCAAATTATATTTGGATCAGATCAAGAATAGTATGACAATCACTTGGACAGCTTTGCAGACGTTTGAAATACAATTCGATCTGTCAAAATCACAAGTGAGCCAGGATCTGGCAAGGTGCAAAGTGCTGTTTTTCTGCATGGAAATCCTATGTTTGAAGCTTTCTGAGCCTTCCATGAAAGCCAATAACCCAATTATCCAATATTATTTACAACAATTGGTAACTGAATACGCTTCACTTCCGGAAGACTCGACTTCCAAAATTTCGTTGCTCATGCCTCTACTACTCAGTGGTTGTATGGCCAAAGCCATGAGACATCGGGAAGTCATTTCTAACGAGCTGTATTTGCTTGCAAGTTTATGTGACTACCAATTTTTAAACAAATTGGCAGAACATTTGGAAGACTTGTGGTGTGCTGGAGAAAACGATGACCGCTCTTCAACACTCGACTGCTTATTTTATCGCTGTTCTCTGACAGTTTAATGACGTGCGCACATGATGATCAAATAGAAGTTCTATCGCTAATTCCCTCGTAGACCTGGCCCACCAGCTGTTCGTATGTTTGTAGATATTCTTGTTCCATCTCGTCTTGATCATTGGCTCGTTTTCCTTCATCAGACGAAATTTCCACCATGGTTTTGAACTTTTCAAATTTCGAAACCAATAACATTTTGGTCCTATTAACAACCGACTCCATCCGAACTTTCTCCGTCATATTGATCAATGATGGTCTTTTATTATCGATTTCAATGTCTTCCTCTGCCATCTCCACTTCGTCGCCCTCAAAACTGTCAGCTTGATCAATTAAAACACAAATTATATTATCCAGCTTACTCAAGGTCAACAACACCTGATGCAGATCCGAGAATGATTCGATGGTGTATTTTTCCAAATAGTCTACCAGATCACCCATGATTTTGATTAAATATTCTGGTTGGCCGCACAATTGACGTGGTTGTATTTCTGCCAATTGGATGTCCCGATTTTCTTGTTTGCTGTGCTCCAGATCGAGATTCAAATGGTATACCTGTGGAATTTCTTTAACGTTGAATATCGAATACCAAAGAATTGAAATCACGCTGTCGATTTCTGTCAGGAGATTGGCCAAATTGTATTGAGAAATGTCCTTAGAGTCTTCATTGGACGTTTCCTGTTGTTCTTCCCCAGCCTCTTCATCCTCATCATCATCATCCTCTTTTCTCAAAGACAAATGTCTGATAAACATTCGTTGGATATGCAGCAATTTCACATCTATATAGTTGACCAGACGACTCTGTTGTGAAAACGAAAGATTCTTGGACTCGTCAGGAGCAGTCCTCGTTATATGGATTGGTTCGGAAGAACTCAGTTTTTTATTTTCTCCAAATGGATTAACAGGAATTATTGGCTTTGTGTCCTCGTCGAGGAAGTCGTTGGTATCTAGCTCAACCATGGGAGTGGCGTCTTCCAGATACTCGTCTGTGGATTGTTCGTCCAAGTCCAAAGCCATGGCCAATTCTGGAGGGATATTTTCCTCCAAAACAGCCACCTCCTCGTCAGCATCTGGGTGTTTGGGTGTGTGGGGTTTTGGAATATTAGAAGACATTGTGTGGTCGATCAGTCTTCTATCTATGTACATATGGTTATTCGCCTTGGACTATTTGTTTGTATGGGGCTCTAGCGATTTTTTTCCCCACAGCGTCGATCGACGCCTTGGTGTGCCTTTGGTTCCTCCGCCAAGATAGGAAGGTGCAACTACTGTGGCACAGCCCGGTTTGTGCCCAACACTGACCTTCCGGATCTAGAAACTGGCATCGAAGCAACTTTTAACGATATAAAGAGACACTTTCCAATTTGCAGGGCCGGAATTTTGCACCAACACATACTCAATCAACATGTCATCGAATTTGGAGGTAGAAATCAACGTTCCAAACGGCAAAAAGTACCAACAGCCAACCGGACTGTTCATCAACAACGAGTTTGTCAAGTCGAACGACGGCAAGCAAATTCCAGTGGAAGACCCTGGGTCTGGATCTGAAATTTGCTCGGTGTACCTTGCAAACGAGAAGGATGTCGATTACGCAGTTAAATGTGCTCATGAAGCGTTTGATAATGTGTGGGGCAAGATGTCGGGCAAACAGAGATCGGATCTGTTGGCTAAGGTTGCCGATTTGATTGTGGAGAATAAGGATCAAATTGCCGACTTGGAAGCTTTGGAAGCAGGTAAACCTAAAGATACCAATGCTATTTACGACGTTTTGCATTCTGCAGATGTGTTTAGATACTACAGTGGGTTGGCAATTGGGGCCCAGGATGGTAAAACCATCGAGACAGATCCGTCCAAATTCACTTACACGGTTCATGAGCCATTTGGTGTTTGTGCTGCCATCATTGCATGGAATTTCCCTGTGTCGACTTTTTCATGGAAAGTGGCTCCGTGTCTTGCAGCAGGTAACACAATCATTGTCAAGACCTCTGAAAACACTCCGCTATCTGCTTTGTATATCTGCAAGCTGTTCAAAGAGGCAGGTATTCCTGCGGGCGTGCTCAATGTCACGTGCGGGTTGGGAAGTGTTTGTGGATCTGCCATTGCTTCGCATCCAGATATTGCCAAGATCTCGTTCACTGGAAGCACGGGTGTTGGCAAGGCTATTCAGAAACTTGCAGCGGGGAATCTTAAAGCTTGCACGTTAGAATGTGGAGGAAAATCCCCGCTTGTGGTTTTCGACGATTGCGACTTGGAACAGGCAGTTAAGTGGGCCGCCTTTGGTATCTTCTTCAACAAGGGAGAAATCTGCACAGCCTCGTCGCGGATCTATGTTCAAGAGCCGATCTATGATAAGTTTGTTGAGGAATTGAAGAAGCATGTTGAACAAGCGTATGTCCAGGGCTCGCAATTTACTGCGGGAGTCAACGTTGGTCCCCAGGTGTCGAAAGTGCAGCATGAAAAGGTCTTGGGTTATATAAAGGCAGGTGTGGATGAAGGAGCCAGATTGGTTTCTGGTGGTAAAACACCACCACATCTCACCTCAGAAGGGTATTATATTGAGCCAACTATTCTGGCCGATTGCACTCAGGACATGAAAGTTGTTCGGGAGGAGATTTTTGGCCCGGTGGTGACGGTTAGTAAATTCCAGACTGAGGAAGAGGCCATTGCTTTCTCCAACGACTCCATTTACGGTTTGGCAGCATACTTATTCACGTCCGACCTGGTCAAGTCCCAAAAATACATCCGTAATGTGCAAAGTGGCCAAGTTTATGTTAACTACACTTTTGCTACTGATTATCGCGTTCCTTTTGGAGGCTTCAAGATGTCTGGTGTTGGTAGAGAACTCGGTGAGGCTGGTCTCGCTGCCTTCAGCCAGATCAAGGCTGTGCACATCAATCTATCGAGCAAGTTGTGAGGGGTGGTGGAAATTATGTACTTTGTGTTTAAAAGATATAGCAAGAGATTAGGGTATATTTGAAGGGTAGTGGAGTTGAAGAAGGTCTCCAGAGGGTGTTTTGAGTTCGAGGTGGTTGGCAATGGTCAAATCATCGCTAGTTGAATTGTCAGATGGGCACACGACCTTTTTGAAAAAGATTGTATTTTTTTTAAGAGTGAAAAAAAAGAAAGCTCTGTGTGGGACGAGTTTGGACTTCAGCGGCCATATTCTCCTGTATATAACGATTCGGCATATGTCACACAGCACAACGGGAGCACAGATACATATAATATAGACGGATGCAAAGCTGTGGACGAGTTCGAGCACGAATGTGTCGGTCCTGGAGCCAAAGGATCGGCAGGTTTGTGTTTGGCCAGACACTGGGGCATCAATATAGAGCCAAGAGCTTGCGAGTACACATTTGCAGGCAGCAAGGTGACCGATATGACTCTGTGCAGTCTGCTGAACATGGGATGTGTACCAAAGAAGGGGAGTCTGGACAAAAAATGAGACAGAAGTTGGGACCCGAGAGCTCGATATTGGATTATTTGGGCTCGTTTTCGCAGACTTCGATGACCTGTCAACGCTATGAAAAGTTGTTGAACAGGCGGTTTGAGATTGATATTGGACCAGAGCAGATACAAGAAACAGGACAAAAAATGTATGATAATTTCTCAATAGAAGGAGTGAACAATTTGTTGACTTCTGGAGAATATAGACAACTCTATTTCCTTTTAGAACAACAACATTCTAAGCAAGTTTATTTGACACCCGAGGAGTTTGAAAAAATGTTGATTCAAGCTTCTGAAATGAAAGGTTTCATTTATCAACTTTGCAGATTATATTCTTCAACGTTTGATTTCACCGGGTTTAGACCCGAGACCTTGGAAAGAATACTGGTGGCCAATTATATGAATTATAATTATGATGAGTTCGATCGGCTGTTCAATGTGTATTATAGTTTGGTGGAGCAACCTCAAGAAGAGATCTTGAGATTGGCTTTGATAGTTTATTTGAGGACCGAAAACATTAATATGGCTGTTCAGATCTTTAATCAATCGGTGATGGCTGCGCAGAGTCTGTCGCCGGAGGTTTTGGATTCATACTTGAGACATTTGGAAAAGGCAAGTTTCAACCCAACGTTATGTTATATGGCATTTCGATTATGGCTTTCGAAGAAGTTTGCGATCCATTTCAAAACCAAGCTGTTTCTTTATACGTTTGTGAAAGATCAGGGTACAGAGGAGCAATTGAATTGGCTTGTTTCTCATTTCGAAAAGACCAACAATTATGATTTACGTTTTATTGATGTGTTAGAAGATCTTGATGATCCAGAAAAATTGGAACATTTTTATAGATCGGGAGAATACGAAGAATGGATCGATAGACTGCAACATAACGAGGAAATGCTTTTGACGTTCAAGGTGGAGGTTGTTGATAGACATGCCAAGTTGGGCTATTTTGCCAAGGTGGACGAGATTTTGAACAGTGGCAAGTCCAAGCACGAATTTTCCTGTTTATTGGAACCGATTCTACGTTCAGTCCAGCAAAGTTTGAATGCAGATGTTTATGTTGATTTGATGTTGAAAGTACATGACGAAGTTGCTATTCCCTTCTCAGAAGACCATTTCTACAATTTATGGAAAATCTACAACAAAAAATATCCAATGATTAGACAGACAATCAATGAGAAATTTGTCAGACTGATTGAACACGACTCCAGTATGGTTTTATCGCGGTTTTCAAACATGATAGCATCGAAAAACGGGACAATCACGAGACATACCACGACTTCAGCATCGATGCAGGACAATTATCGGTCGACACAGGTCGCTCCTACGTTGGAGTCTATTGAAACACGACTTCGAAATGGAATAAGACCTCGTCCCAGACAAGTGGAAATGGCCATGATTTTGACCAATTCGCTGGTCGAACTGGACACTTTATTGGATTTGATTCACCGAAATCCCAAGATCCTGGACCCTTATGGTCCTACGGTGGCCATTCTACGGTTCCGGAAACTCAAAGTGTTGAAACCCAAGTTCAATCGTGGAATATTCAAATTTATGGTGGATATCATTAAAAGACATGGCCATCAATTGAAGTTTGCAGAATACACGCAATTTCTGTTTGAGTGCACAAAATTTCACAACCATGAAATGGGCTATTCAATTTTGCAGGAACAGTTGAAATTGATTCCTAAAGACGCTGCCGAGTCGATGAGGTTTACTTATTCATTGATCAAATTCTATTTGGATCAAGACAAGTTGGACCAAGTTGTTGCCATTCTCGAAAACATCAAGTCGGACAAGAATTTTGTTCCGACGCAATTTTTTCTCAAGAATCTTGAGCGGATCAGCGATTTGTATGCGTCGAGTTTGTTGAACAGTCCAAATTCAGGAACCGATAATCTCGAGTTCAGAATAAAGGTTCATGACAGGTTCCTTGCCTATTTCGACGATTCGATTCGTCAATTGAGAACCAAACACAAACGTGTTTGTGAACAGGCAGTTCTCCAACTTGATCGAGATCTTGCTCGGGTTTATGACCGCATCCGGACCCAAATCTCTGTACATAAATAAATAATTAACTTATTGCATCTTTATCCCTGGTAGCTGTCAGAATAAGAAGGTGTTCAGCAATATCTCCTCAAAACAAATGGAAAAAAAATTAAAATACGTCTGCACTTGATACACAAAGAAAAACTGAAAAAAGCGCTGCAGAAACACTCTTCCACCGATAACTAAAGCCGACGTCGGGTTTTTGGAGGTGGGATACTAGAAATCCTGATTGAAGAGATACAAGCGGTGATCTCAACATGTCAGGGCTGATTGAAGGGGCTCTTAAATTGCTGGGGGCGGAATCACAAAGAGACTTGATCCAGAAAAATGTGGACTTGCTGACTTGCACGATTTGCCAGGAATTGATGTCGACGCCATTTTTGCTCACGTCATGTGGCCATTCTTTTTGTTACGGGTGTTTGAATGATTGGTTTACAGTGAACCTGTCGTGTCCGCTTTGTCGTCAGAAGGCTCGAAGGGCTCCGGTGGTAAACCAAATTCTCAAACAATTGACACAGAACTTTGTGGATGCAGTGGTGAAGGAGAATCCAGAAAAATCAGAGGAAGTTACGAAACATATGCGGGAAAAAGACCATTCATTCATTACCGACACAGAACTGGGAATCGAATATTTCAAAAAATATTTTGAAAATTTCTCAGAAGCAGTGATCGACGCAAGCGATGGAGTTCCTAGGTGCAGTATTTGCCATTGGGAAGCACATGGGTCACGGTGTTTGAATTGCGGAAGACGGCTGATAGTGGAAGGACGTGATGATTTGGACAGTGATGAGGACGAGGATGAAATGTATTTAGGGTACGGATCGATGATGGGTGAAGATAATGATGAAGACGACGAGAGCTTCCACGATGTAGACGAGCATCATCATCATCATCACCATCATCATGCAAGAGCAGCCCGAGGAGGAGGAGGTTGGTGGATTGATGCTGCGCACGAGGACGACGATAGTAACAGCGATGAGCAATTTGACGATGCAGAAGAAGATGACGATAGTTTTGTGGACCAACGAAGTTTGCAAGATATACTCGATGATGTGGACACCGAGTCTGGAGATGGCGATTATTTGGATTCTGGCGAAGAATTCCACGAGGTGGTGGGGTCTGATGACGAGCTCCACGACTCTGCCAGCTCGGTCGAGCTTCCAGTGCAACATCCTGCTGGTCGGGTCGCCATTCATGAGATGGACGTGGAGTCGAGCGATGATGACAGCCACGACGACTCATTAGAAACCACTGCATTTCTATCTCAAAGACGTAGAAGAAGAGCCCCACTGGTGGCGTCTTCAGACGAGGACGAACCTCATATGCTGGAGCATCTCCGATCCGTACAGGAGGCTGCACAACAACATTCTTCTGTCTCTCGAGACTCCTCAGGGTTACACAACGAGCAACAAGAATTGTCTGTTCGGATACCCAGTTCCAGACGAAACAACAGACATAGATTCAGATTATTCAACGGGAGAAACAGAAACAGAAACAGAAGAATATGAAACAAATATATAGATATATTGGGATCAAAGGAAGGTTGGGGCTTGTACAGATTTTAAAAGAAGGCGAATTTTAAAACGAAAACTATGATTGAGGATAATATTGTTCATAAGTGGGTATCGATTTGGAAAAGCAAGTAGTGATTTGGGACCTGAATTAGACTCTAGTAGATGTTTAAAAATGAAGGTAGCAAACAGATCTCACCAGGGACATTATCATAAATATGTGTGTACCAATAGATATTTCGATTTTGAATGAAGGTTTTTTCTGAAACTCCCACAAAACGAAACCCCCAATTTTTGAGAAGCCTGGTAAGCTACTATGGGCTTACCTATCGCTTCTAGCCCTTCTTTTCTATCCACAGAAAAGCCAATATCCACCATCAGAGTGCGACACTAGAGATGTTGTACCTACCTGCATGATTATCTAATCAAGCGAGTGATTAAGCTCTAAGGGGAAAAGTCAGTAGATTTTCGCACCTAAACCATAAAAGGTAGTAGGATTTCCAAATTTGGAATTTGGAATTCCCAATTTGATTAGAAGTGCCTAATAAAGTAAATAGATGTTACAGCCATACATTACCCAATGCTACAAAATAGATAGTGTTTCATGGATTAGTATATTCTGCATCGAGGAGCAGAGAGGAACGGATTTGACCGGCGAGACAAAGCAGATAACGTAGAGTAGTGCGAAAGTGCCACAAGTCTGGAAGCTATGTGCACAATAGGTGGTTCCAGGATGATTGGGGCCGACCAAGTGAACCAACCAACGAGAGTAGTTGATTTGCCGAGCGAAAAAAAAAGAAAAGAAGCGTAAAGAAAAAAAGACTCAGACCGGAAACGGTGTGAGGTGGACAGTACATGATTACCCTCTGTACCCCGAATCCGGTCGCTATTGCGTAATCGCAGCTCCAAGCGGAGTTCTTGGCTCCCTATTATGTAGGAAAAAAGCTTTTTCTCGAGATTGTTCGTCTCTGGATCGAATAAGGCAGACAAATTCTGGAGTTCTCGCGCGATCGATCGTCGGGCGAGCTATCAAGTAGAACAACAGGATGACAATAGGAAGTTGCTGGTTCTAGTTAGTAACCATAAACAGTCGTTTCAGAAACAACTCGGTATCCACGGCCAGGCCAGGAACGGCTCGGATCCTTGGCTGGAAGAACAAAAGACTTTTTGCAGCATGTAATACAAAGTAGTACAAATGAAGAACTCTCTACACATTCTCTAGCTGCTAAAACGGTTTCGGGAACTCTTTACTTGTTTTGTGACGTCTTTCTGCTATCTAATGCTTATCGAATAATGTTTCCCCTTAATCTACTCCTCCAAAAACAATCATGGAAACAATAGAACTTTTCAAGACGGATAATTTTGCGTTGCCGGGTAACCAGGTATGCTGGAAGTTTTTCAACACACCTCACTCTCGGTGTGGTTTTTTTCACCTCCCCACTAAGAAGTTGGCCGCACCTAAATATTTCAGTGTGATTGCCTGGTGCGCAGGAAAAGCCAACAGGTTCTGCCCCACTGTAGTAGGTGCGTATTGTGTACGAGTTCCGGTTTGCGCTGTAGGGTTGCGCTATTTTTTGGATATTACGGCGAGTCAATTAAATTCTGGTGGGTGGGTGATGCGGCTACTTGCCGCCGATTCCGTACGCTTATCTTGGCAGTGCAAGCGATTGGACGAATGGCTTTTCTTTTGGTCTTACCAAAACGAGATATGTGATTTGCCAAAAGGCAGAAAGTAGCTTGAAAATGGATCCCTTGGCCAGTAGGTAGGATGGTTTTCCTTTGTGAGTGGGTAGCCCATATAGTGATGAGTTGCTACATTCCATTCCCAACCGGCACTGGTGAGAGAGAATTATTTTTTCCGGCACAATCGGCACGGCCTGACAAAAATATCCGGTCAGCGAGGACGGGATGCAGTCTTATCCGGGAATTCCGTCACCAGGCACACCCGAGTCCCGACCCATAGTTTAGGCGGGGGCAGCCAGTGAAAGGACAGCTAAATGAGAAAAAGATCGGTTTCATTTCCGGACGACTTGGCTTGTTTTTGTTTCTTTTTTGGTCCAATTGTCTGTTTTGGTTGTTTTGGTTGTTTACTGTATTTGGACGAATGGAGAGTTTCTCGCCAATGTGCATGAGTTGCAACGTTAATAAAATCCTGCTCTTTTAAGTGCTGTACTTCCATCATTTTGAAATTTTCAGAACCACCTTGTTTTTTTCTTTTGTATAGTTTTCAATTAGTTCAATTGCTAAGCTGAGGCACTGAAGAAAGTATTCAAGATGTCGGCAACTGAACCTACAAAGGAAAAAGTCCCTCTTGAAGAGGACGATGACCAAGAAGACGACATCGACCAATTGGTGATGGAGTTGCAATCCAACCATGGTTTGGGTGGAGAAGATGGTGAGGAAGAGGAAGAAGAAGAGGACCACACCTCTTTCAAGGTTGTTCCTGAAGAACTTTTGAGAACTGACCCTAAGACTGGTTTGACTTCCGACGAAGTTCTCAAGAGAAGAAAGAAGTACGGTCTCAACCAGATGGCTGAGGAAAAGGAAAACATGGTCTTGAAGTTCTGTATGTTCTTCATTGGTCCTATCCAGTTCGTTATGGAAGCTGCTGCTATCTTGGCTGCCGGTCTTGAAGATTGGGTTGATTTCGGTGTTATCTGTGCTTTGTTGTTGTTGAACGCTTGTGTTGGTTTCATCCAAGAATACCAAGCTGGTTCCATTGTCGATGAATTGAAAAAGACTCTTGCTAACTCTGCTACTGTCATCAGAGACGGCCACCCAGTTGAGGTCGGCTCTGCTGATGTTGTTCCTGGTGATATCTTGCAATTGGAAGACGGTGTCGTCATTCCTGCTGACGGAAGATTGGTTTCCGACGAATGTTTCTTGCAAGTCGATCAATCTGCTCTTACTGGTGAATCTTTGGCTGTTGACAAGAGATCTGGTGACCCAACCTTCTCTTCCTCCACTGTCAAGAGAGGTGAAGCTTTGATGATTGTTACTGCTACTGGTGACTCTACTTTCGTTGGTAGAGCTGCTGCCTTGGTCAACAAGGCTTCTGGTGGTCAAGGTCACTTTACTGAGGTCTTGAACGGTATTGGTACTACTTTGTTGGTGTTGGTCATTGTTACCTTGTTGGTCGTTTGGACTGCTGGTTTCTACAGATCCAACAAGATTGTTAGAATCTTGAGATACACTCTTGCTATCACCATCGTCGGTGTCCCAGTCGGTTTGCCAGCTGTCGTCACCACCACCATGGCTGTCGGTGCTGCTTACTTGGCTAAGAAGCAAGCCATTGTCCAAAAATTGTCTGCTATTGAATCCCTTGCCGGTGTCGAGATCTTGTGTTCCGATAAGACTGGTACTTTGACCAAGAACAAGTTGTCTCTCCACGAGCCATACACTGTTGAGGGTGTTGAGGCCGATGACTTGATGTTGACTGCTTGTTTGGCTGCTTCCAGAAAGAAGAAGGGTTTGGATGCTATTGACAAGGCTTTCTTGAAATCCTTGATTAACTACCCAAGAGCTAGAGCCGCTTTGACCAAGTACAAGATGTTGGAATTCCAACCTTTCGATCCTGTTTCTAAGAAAGTTACTGCTTACGTTGAATCCCCAGAAGGTGAAAGAATCATCTGTGTTAAGGGTGCCCCATTATTCGTTTTGAAGACCGTGCAAGAAGACCACCCAATTCCAGAAGACATCTTGGAGAAGTACGAGAACAGAGTTGCCGAATTCGCTTCCAGAGGTTTCAGATCTTTGGGTGTTGCTAGAAAGAGAGGTGAAGGTCACTGGGAAATCTTGGGTATCATGCCATGTATGGACCCTCCAAGAGATGACACTGCTAAGACCGTTAACGAAGCTAGAGAATTGGGTTTGAGAGTTAAGATGTTAACTGGTGATGCCGTTGGTATCGCTAAGGAGACATGTAGACAACTTGGTTTGGGAACTAACATCTTCGACGCCGACAGATTGGGTCTATCTGGTGGAGGAGACATGAGCGGTTCTGAATTGTTCGATTTCGTTGAAAATGCTGATGGTTTTGCTGAAGTTTTCCCTCAACACAAGTATAACGTTGTTGAGATTTTGCAAAAGAGAGGTTACTTGGTTGCCATGACTGGTGATGGTGTTAATGACGCCCCATCTCTTAAGAAGGCTGATACCGGTATTGCTGTTGAAGGTGCTTCCGACTCTGCTAGATCTGCTGCTGATATTGTTTTCTTGGCTCCTGGTTTGTCTGCTATCATTGATGCTTTGAAGACCTCGAGACAAATTTTCCACAGAATGTACGCCTACGTGGTCTACCGTATTGCTTTGTCTTTGCACTTGGAAATCTTCCTTGGTTTGTGGATTGCTATCTTGAACGAATCTTTGGACATTGACTTGGTTGTTTTCATTGCTATCTTCGCTGATGTTGCCACCTTGGCTATTGCTTACGACAATGCTCCATACGATGAGAAGCCAGTTAAATGGAACTTGCCAAGATTATGGGGTATGTCCATTGTTATGGGTATCATCCTTGCTATCGGTACCTGGATTACTTTGACCACTATGTTCATGTCTAAGGGAGGTATCATCCAAAACTTCGGTTCGATTGATGGTGTTTTGTTCTTGCAAATCTCCTTGACTGAGAACTGGTTGATTTTCATCACCAGAGCTACTGGTCCATTCTGGTCTTCCATGCCATCTTGGCAATTGTCTGGTGCTGTCTTGATTGTCGACATCATCGCCACCATGTTCACTTTGTTCGGTTGGTGGTCCCAGAACTGGAACGACATTGTCACCGTCGTTAGAGTCTGGATCTGGTCCTTCGGTGTGTTCTGTGTCCTTGGTGGTGCTTACGTCATGATGTCTGGCTCTGAGAAGTTCGACAGATTCATGAACGGTAAGCCATTGAAGGAACAACCACCTCAAAGAACTCTTGAAGACTTCATGGTTGCTATGAACAGAGTGTCTACCCAGCACGAAAAGTCAAGTTAAATCAACTGATGGAATAAATATAGAGGTTACTCGCCATTGTTGACAATGCTTGTTCTGAATTTTTCATCCTTCGTGCCCTAAAGACAGCTTTCTAATAACTAATTTTTGTTTTCGTTCTTTAGGATCTTTTACATTTTTGTCTTTTTCTATCTTTTGAGTTCATCCAACTGTCTTTTTTTATCCAGTCATGGAAGGGCTTTGAAGTTTTCTTTTTCTGGCTGGAAGTCATACATTTTTTGGCTTCAATCCCCCCACATCTATTTAATATCCCGGGGTGTGTTTTGGAGCTTGAGAAGAAAAAAAGACATATATTATTTTATACCGTTTGAATTCAAATTTCGTTTATAAAACCTTTTCAGTAGCAGCACCAGCCAATTCACAAATGATGAAGTATTTGTGTTCTTTTTTTTTTGTCAATTTAACCCGTGCAAGGATGTGATACGCGACTCCCATTTGTTTATTTATCTGAGAACAAGATCATAGATGTATTCTTCAAATCAATATGTTCCTTTTCCTTTGAAGAAAATAACAACAAGAGATTTTGATCTCGATTCATATTCCTGTGGCCATTGATCAACAAACGTTTGACCATGTCGCAAGTTGACGAAGACTCTGAGCTGTTGAGGACGGATCGTTTGACACATTTTCTACTTGATTCGGCCAGAGGGCTGTTCAATGTGCCAATAATCGAGCAAAAATGGCTACAAGACGAGTCCTCTGCAGCCATTTTGGACGCTTTCATAGAGAGTTTTCAAAGAGCCGCGATATTCTTGGTGAAACACAAATCTGAAGGTATGTTGAATTTGCATTGTGATCTCTGACACAATACTAACAAGAAGGTTTGATAAGGAAATGAAGTAAGCTATCATCTTTTTCAGGACATACCAGAGCTTGAGGTATCAGCTGTGGTGTTAATATACATTAAGGGACGTGGGCAGCTGAAAGCAAATCTCTCATGCTCACAGCAGATCCTGGTTGCAGAGCTGCCCTACAACAATCAGTCTGCAAAAGAGAGTTTCGAAAATCTGGAGTCTTTGGTTAGTTTGATGATTTTGCCCTATTTCAGTGCACTAACACAAGGACACAAAAATTCCCAATCAGTCATTTCCACACAGAAAAAAATCAGCGAACTTACACTATCATTTCAACACCTGCAGCAAACGATCCAGATCCCAAACCTGTTATTGACGGCACATCCTCGAATAAGAGACGCAATTCACACAAATCAGCACCTAGCAAAGTTTTCACTTGATATTTTTGACCCTCAGCTGATCACAGAGCCCAGCTTTTTGAACGAACTACAGTCCATCGTGAACGATTGGGTAAAACAGGTGCAAAACATTAGCAAATTATCTCACGACCCCAATGAAGGAGACACTGCTGAAGAATTAAATTTTTGGAGTTCTAAAGAGGCCGCCCTACTTTCGATTCAAGATCAATTGAGTAGCCCAGAAGTCCAACTAACTCTCGATATCCTGCGATCTGCCAAAAGGTTCCATGCCACAGTCACCTTTTTTTCAGACACAGGCATCAAAGATTCCATCAACCTTGCAACCAAGTACAATCTATTATTAAAAGACCTCCCAATCGGTGACCTTCTTTCTGCCCAAACGTTGGAAAAAGTGGAAGAAGCTGTGCTTGCTATATTTGACCATTTGAAGAAACTTAGAGTCATCATGTATCCTATAACCAGGGCCATTGATCTTGCTGAGACCATAGTTACTGACATTTCACAGAAGCTAGCTGAAGTGCTGGAAGATCAGCAACTCATGCAACTCAGCTACGATTCTTTCATCAAGGTGGCCGAGCAGGTGGAGCATGTTTTCGAGACGACTGAAGATCTCTCAAAAGAATTTGTCACAATGGTAAGGGAGCTTTTACGAAAGAGATCTGAAAAATTCATGGCTATTCGGATCTCCATACCTACTGGCTTGAAGGATTGCATACAAAGATTGAAGTCCTTCAGAAACCAGCACCAGGATCTTTATACCACAGTCTCTAGGTTGTTGAAGACTATGAAAAATTCAAGCTTGACCCTTTTTGAAGACCTGGAGTTTGCGTATGACGCAGTGAAAGACGTAAATCCTTTGATTTTGGATACTGAGACGAAGAAGATATGGATTTCGGCAGAGGCACTGTATTTCAAACGGGCTAAAGTTCTAGAGGACAAAATGATCCAATTACTGCAAGATCTTTTGCGAAATGCTGCAGGACCCAGCGAAAGATTCATCACCTTTGAGCAGTTCGACTTTCTACTGGCGCGACAAAATGTCAGAAGTGCAATATATGAGTACCAGACAGAGTTGTTGAATGTCATACAGCAAGACTTGGCTGCTCTTCAAGATGACTTTTGCAACCAAGTTGACACACAGAACTTGGTTCAACTGCGTGAAATACCTGTATTCTCAAGTTTTGTTATATGGGGTAACCAAGCAAAGCACAAAGTTGATTTCTTAGTCTCTAGATTGGAACTTGTTTTGACAAAAGATTGGACTAAGTATCCAGAAGGTAAGAAAATAGACAATGAAATTAAGTTATTCCTTGAAAAATTGAACTCTGGCCAGCACTTTCAAGATTGGCTCGCAAAGCTTGGGCATGACGCTAAGGACTCAATAGTGAAACAATGCATCCTTGAAGTTGACAGACTACCCAACAAAGATTTGAAACTTAAAGTCAGTCTTGATTCCACCCAAAGTGAACTTTTTAAAGAGGTCAAACTTTTACGATTGAGTGGTTTAGAAATACCAAGAGCTGTCGTTTCCTTGTCACAAACTTTAGAGACAATATATCCCGTTGCCACAAGCATAATGGAATCGATAGCACATTTGAACTTTGTTCTAGACGCTGTCGATCAATTAGGAGAACTCAAAATCTTGATAATGCCGACGATATCTTCGTTGCTTGACATTGTGAACGTTCTGAAAAGGTCAGAGTGGACTGCGCTTGAGGACGCAAATGTATTGATGGAGTCAAATTTGGTTGATCTTCAGGAAGTGAAGGTGCTTCAGAAAGCACTATCTTTTGAATCACTGACAAAAGATCTTCTGCTGAAGTTTGAAGTTCTTAGCGACGTCAAGGAAAGACTGATGACGGACCTAGAAAATATTAGCACATGTGAATTTACATCTGAACACATACAAAAATGGATTTTAGACATTCAGAAATTGGTCAATGAGCTTATCTTGGAACGATTTTTGAACATTGATGAACTGATCGAAGCAATCAACAATACTCTCCAGAGTGTGTTGGTGAACCGCTGCAAAAAAGAGCTCTCAAAATGGCTCATATGTTTAAATGGTATGGAGCTTGAGAAAAAAATGAATTTGCTAAGAAACCACCAGATTTTGGTTCAAAATTTCAAAGTAATTGTCAATCCGCCACTAGAGAGCTCAAAATCGGAATACATAACCATTTTGAATCGCTATGTCCAAATTGTTTCAGAGCAAAGAAAATTGCATTCTAATCAATTTGACGTCAAATCCGATGAATCTGACTATTCAGTCCCAACTTTCGGCAATATTAAAAATGAAATCTTCGATCTTTATTGCGAATGTATTGATGAACTGAACAAAGTCTTTGACTCCGCCGGGGAATTTGTTGCCAAATGGCTTCAATTACAGTCTTTATGGAGTCTTGAGATTGACGACATGAAAAAGGCTTTTGCAGACGATGTATGCAAGTGGAGAGATGCATTGGTAGATGTAAGGAGTCTTCGTGATGCGTTTGACACAGTTGACACATTCGCAAATTTTGGCCCCTTGTGCCTCGATTATGAACAAGCACAGTGGAAGGTCAGTCTACATTACGATCAATGGCAGAAGATAATAGTCAACAGTTTAGCTGAGAACTTAGCCATTAAGCTGAAACGTCTCAATGAGGAATTGATCAGCAGGCAGAAGCTCCTGGAAAGCTCTTCAGTAGATCTGAATTCCGCCAAAGCGGCAATTGCACTGGTTGACATCATACATAGCACCCAACAACAGGTTGATAATTGGGCTCTAGACACAAGAAACTTTGAGACTTGCAATCAAATACTGGTTCGCTTCCGCTATAGATTTCCTCACGATTGGTTATTTTACGAACAGCTCATGTCGAACTACTTGTCAGTGACCAGACTTCTTGAAAGGAGGTCTCATCTGATTACCTCCAATATGGCTCTTGTCGTTAGCAAATTTGAGCATGAGACAAATAGCTTGAATTCATCGATAGAGTCCGCTTGCGAGAGATGGACAAGGGAACGCCCATTAGGGAGAAAAGTCAGCCCCGAATTTGCGATTTCCAGATTATCCACATTTGAAAAGACATTCTGTACTCTGGAAAACGAAAGGCTGAAGATTTTGAATGCTGCAAGCTTGCTAGATTTGCAAATTTCCATGAAGAGCTCTTTATCAAGTTACATAGGGGAAATTTCTGATTTGAAGTCTGTCTGGTCGGCAATAGGAGATTTGCAAGTTTCGTTATCTAATATTCGTGACCAGTCATGGGACTCAGTTTCGATTTCATCACTTCGAAAGCTTCTGGAGGATCTGCTTGCTCAGTCAAGGACGCAGCCAGCAGCAATTCGGCAATATGCTGCTTTTGAAGATTTTCAAGAAACTTTGAAGAAGCACACTAAAGCCATTCCACTTTTAGGAGGGCTGAAGTCTGACGCTATTGTGGAGAGACATTGGGCTAGCATCTTCAAAGATCTTGCTTTGGGCAAAAATCCTGGTATCCTCACACTGGGGCATGTTCTGGATTTGGACTTGGTTGCAAATGAGAAGTACTTAAAATCAGTCATTCACAAGGCTCAAGGAGAAAAGAGCCTTGAGGGTGTCATCGAAGCCATTCAAAGAAATTGGGATCAACTTTCCTTTCAACTGTATCACTTCAACAGTGATTTCCGTCTAATCAAAGGCTGGGATCAATTGTTTCAGACCATAACTGAGGATTTGAACTCACTGTCTTCTATTAGGGTGTCTCCATATTACAGCACTTTTGAGAAATTGGCAAAGCAGTTGGAGTCAGATATATCGGATGTGCAATCCATATTAGATATGTGGATTGATGCTCAAAGACAGTGGATATATCTGTCCGGTGTTTTCGAAAAAAACGACGATATCAAGAAACTCCTTCCAGTCGAGTCTAATAGATTCTTAAACACAACCGCTGAATTCAACGCTTTGATGAAATATATCTACAAGTCCGTTCTAGTCTTTGAGGTTAAATCTATCCCAGGTGTGGATTCAACATTGGAAAAAATATTGGATACACTGGATAAGACAAAAAAGTCGCTGGTTGGTTATCTCGAAAAGCAAAGAGACATCTTTCCACGGTTTTACTTTATTGGAAATGAAGAGCTGCTTGAAGTGGTTGGAAATTCCTCGAACGTCCCATTGGTGTCCAGTCACTTGCAAAAAATGTTCTCTGGATTTGCTAATACCATATACGATTCTCAGATATCAGTCATCAGTGGAGTCGTGTCCCCTGAAGAGGAGCATCTTTATCTCAATAAGCCCGTCTCCATTATTGAACATCCTCATTTGACAGATTGGCTAAGCGAGCTTGAACTGGAAAGCAAGAGAACACTGGCTTATCTGCTCGAGAATTCTCTGAAAGAAGTAGCTGACTTTTGGAATTCCTCAACTTTCGAAAATGCATTTGTTTCCTGGATCAAAAATTATCCTTGTCAAATTTTGCTTCTCTCCATACAAACTCACTGGACCAAGCTAACAGAAGAAATCCTTTGTTCTGGCACGAAGTTAGATTCCTGTCTGGACAGATTCAATTTTATCCTTACAATCCTGGCTAATGTGATCCTTGAACATTTGAGCTATTTAGAACGGCGAAAAGTGGAAAATTTGATTATTGAAGTTGTTCATCAACGAGACGTTTTTGATAGCCTCAGCAGGCTTACAAAAGCTAACCCGTCATCGTTTGCTTGGAAGTCTCAGCAACGTTATTACTACTCTAAGTCTGAGCCAGACTTACTCAAAAGAGTAACGGTCAAGCAGGGAAACTGGTCTGCTTTCTATGGTTTTGAATATCTTGGTGCGCCAGCACGACTGGTGTATACCCCTCTTATGGACACATGCTTTTTGGCAATGACCGAAGCATTAAATCAAAAGCTGGGTGGCTCATTAGTTGGCCCTGCAGGGACAGGTAAAACAGAATCAGTGAAAGCCCTGGGCCAAAACTTGGGAATGATGGTTTTAGTTTTTTGTTGTGATGAGACCTTTGATTTCCATAGTGTCAGCCGTATCTTGATTGGAATATGTAGAGTGGGCTCATGGTGCTGCTTTGATGAGTTCAACAGATTGGACAGAAAGATGCTTTCTGCAATTTCTACTCAGATTGAAAAGATCGAGAATGCTTTGTCATTTAAAGGCCAGTTGCCTATTGAGATATTGAACAAAAGCTTTCATGTGATGCCGAAGACTGGAATTTTTATTACCAGCAACCCCAATTATGCCGGAAGATCAGCGTTGCCCGACAATTTGAAGAACAAGTACAGATCATTTGCAGTCGTTGAACCGGACTCCGTCGTCATCGCTGAGGTTTTGTTCATATCACAAGGTTTTGTCAACGGAAAAGCGTTGGGTAAAAAGGTGGTTGAATTTTTTGACTTGGTTGCGACGGGTTGCTCTCACCAATTACATTATGACTTTGGTCTGAGAGCACTAAAATCGACTTTAGCGAAGTGTGGTGCGATAAGAAGAGAAATCAACGGGCAAAGCAACAAGGAACTTTTGGTTTTAGAATTTCAAATTGTGATTCACAGTTTGAAGACTGTTATCCTGCCAAAGCTGTTAATGGAAGACGAGCACTGCTTTGAAGAAAGTCTCCAAGTTTTTGAGATGACTCAGGACTTGGGAAATTCGTCTGGAGCTGTAGAGTCACAGTTGAAGGAAGTTGCCATAGAGAAAGGTCTATTTCCATCTGAATCTTGGGTGACGAAGGCTATGCAACTTTATGAGATACAACGCTCACATCACGGTTTTATGCTGGTGGGTAAAGCCGGCTGTGGCAAAACTAGCACTTTAGTATGCCTGCTGGAAGCAATGAGAAAAGTCTTTGGAACCGACAACGTTATCTACACAATTGATCCCAAAGTTCTTGGAAAAGAGCCTTTGTATGGATCATTAGATTATGCTACCAGGGAATGGACGGATGGAGTTTTCACTTCCATCCTGAGAAAGGTCAATTTGAATTTAAGAGGAGAAAAATCGAAAAACATATGGATTGTATTCGATGGAGATGTTGATCCTAATTGGGTTGAAAACCTGAACAGTGTTCTTGATGACAATAAAGTATTGACTCTTCCAACTGGTGAGCGTATACCTCTTCCTGATAATTTGAAAATTGTGTTCGAGGTCGAGAATTTGAACTTTGCAACTCCGGCAACAGTCAGTCGCTGTGGTATTGTTTGGTTTGGAGACTGCCGATTCGACTTCGAAGCCCTATATCAGAAAATGCTTCATGATTTTAGGCACTATCAATCAGAGAATGATGAGGAAACTATTGGCGCGTTTGCTAAAGCAGGGTCTTTGGTACACGACGTGCGTATGCAACTCACTGATCTGCTGACAGAGTGTTTGCCGTTTTCCATACTCCAGGAAGTGTGGACTTATTATCTACAGCATACGCATATTATGGAGCGAGGACAATTCTCTCTTTCGACCATGTTTGCTTTGTTGAACTGTCGGTTCGAACAGCTGATTAATCATATAAGTTCAAACCCAACATTTGTTTATGAAGATCATTCCACGTTCGTTGGAAGAAGCATTTTAGTGGCTTTGGCATGGGCTTTTGGTAGCAGCAGCTCTTTGCAGCAAAAGGAGGTTTTTGCATCACATCTCCAAAAACACCCTTATTTCTCCAAATACACTGAGGGGCTGAACGGTTCTTTATTCTATGCTGATGTCTCTGTACTCGATCAAAGTTGGTTATCATATCTATCGCGGGTTCCTTCAAGCAGTATAGAGCCTCATATGATAACTCAGCCAGACGTTGTGATTCCGACACTTGATACCACGGTCCACGAAGATTTAATCTACTCATTGATTAATAAGCACCAAACAGTCATCTTATGCGGACCACCTGGTTCAGGTAAAACCATGACTTTAATGGCATCATTACGGAAATCACATCGGTACATGTTTGTGGGCGTCAATCTTTCGAAAGATACTTCTCCGGAGCTGGTCATCAAAACTCTGGAACAGCATTGTATCTACAAGACAGGAACTACAGGCACAAAGCTCACACCTTCAGTTGTGGGAAAGCGAGTTGTCTTGTTTTGCGACGAAATCAATCTACCTGTTCTTGATGCTTATGGTTCACAATCGACAATTTCGTTTCTGAGACAATTAATTGAACAGCAAGGATTTTGGAGAAAAAAGGACGGTGTTTGGATCTCATTGGAAAACATCCAATTTGTTGGAGCTTGCAACCCGCCAACTGATCCAGGAAGAAATCCTCTAAGTGAGAGATTCTTGCGTCACTGCTCAGTAATTATGGTTGATTATCCAGGAAGAGAGTCACTCCAGCAGATTTATTCTACTTTCAATACTGCATTGCTAAAGTGTGTTCCCGATTTGCGTGGCTATGCCAATGCTTTAACTACTTCGATGATTGACGTTTACGATTCTTCGAGGGCACGTTTCACTGTCACAGAAAAAGCGCACTATATTTACTCTCCTAGAGAATTAACTCGGTGGGTGAGAGGAATGTTTGAAGCCCTTAAATCATCCACTCATTTGAGCCTTGAAAATTTGGTAAGACTGTGGGCACATGAAGCGTTACGTTTATTTTCAGATAGGCTGGCAGACTCTTCCAATCAAAAATGGACTACTGACTTAATTAACTCCGTGGTTACCAAAAATTTCCCTTACGTGGACCTTACTTCGGCGTTGAAGCCCCCATTTTTATACTCAAACTGGCTCTCTTATGATTATGGACCTGTTGATGAAAACGACCTGAAAGGTTTCTTGGAGCAAAGACTAAAGGTTTTCAGTGAGGAGGAATCCAATGTTTCTTTGGTGCTTTATCCCGAACTACTTGACCATGTGCTGAGAACTGACCGAGTTTTAAAGAATCCCCAAGGCCATCTGATTTTAATAGGCCCAAGTGGAAGCGGAAAAACCACACTGACAAAGTTTGTTGCATGGATTAATGGATTGAGAGTTCATCAGTTGAGTGTTTCAAGGCACTTTACCCTAGCAGAGTTTGATAGTACCTTGAGAGACCTGCTTAGAAGAGCAGGAGCTGAGGGTGAAAAAATATGTTTCATTATTGATGAATCTGCTATTTTAGAGACTGCGTTTTTGGAAAGAATGAACACTTTGCTTGCTAATGCGGAAATTCCAGGTTTGTTTGAAGGTGAAGAATACAACACCCTGATGACTCTCTGTGCTCAGAAGTCGCAAGAGCAAGGTTTATATTTGGACTCAAACGAGGAATTGTACCAGTGGTTTACAGACCAAGTCTCAAAAAATCTCCATGTCACCTTCACTATTAACGACCCATATTTGCCTGGTGCTCCTCAGGTTATTTCATCTCCTGCCCTGTTCAACAGATGTGTTATCAATTGGATGGGTGATTGGTCCAAAGAATCGCTAAGTTGTGTTGCTTATGGATTACTTCAAACGCTTCCTCTTAATGATTCAAACTACTGCAGCCCTCAATCGAGTTCACAAACTATTCGGGATGCTGTTATTGACACATTTTTGTTTATTCACTGTCAGCTCAGAGAATCCAAGGTGATTGATCGCCCAACGCCCAACGAGTTTTTGGCATTTGTTCAAAATTTTGTTGATACATTTATGGCAAAAGAAGAAGAGCTACAAGAATATCAATCTCATGTTAATGTTGGGTTGGACAGGCTCAAAGAAACATTTTTGGAAGTGAAGGCTATGAATGACAGCCTTTCTGTCAAACGAGTTCAACTTGATGACAAAAATCGCGAGGCCAGGCAAATGCTTGACAAGATGATTGTTGATCAGAATGAAGCTGAACGTAAACAAGAAGCGTCTATGGAAATTCACAAAAGGTTTGAGCAACAAGAACACATTCTTCACCAAAGAAGAAATGCGGTCCTCGAAGACTTGAGACAAGTAGAGCCACTGATTTTGGAAGCACAACGTGGAGTGAAAAACATCAAGAAACAACATTTGACAGAGCTTAGATCTATGAACAATCCTCCTGAAGCCGTGAAAATTACTCTCGAATCGGTTTGCATTTTGCTTGGATATGAAGTGACCACTTGGAGAGATGTTCAACTCATTATTCGTCGTGATGACTTTATTGCCAACATAGTGAGTTTCGATAGTGAATATCATTTGACAAAAGAGCTTGCAGAATTTATGGAAACGGAATACATCTCGAGGCCTAAATATAACTATGAAGCGGTTAATAGAGCCAGCAAAGCTTGTGGCCCCTTGCTTTTATGGGTAGAAGCTCAATTAAGGTATGCATCGGTTGTTGAAAAAGTGCAACCATTGCGCAATGAAGTGAGAATTCTCGAACAAGAACTGATAGACACCAAGACAAAGCTCATTGCCACAGATGGTATGATTTCAGATTTGGAAGAAAGTATTGAACGTTATAAAGAGTCGTACAGTGAGACTATTAGACAAAGGGAAAACATCAAGAGAGAGATGGAGGATGTTGAGACCAAAGTTTCTCGAAGCACTCTATTGCTCAACAATTTGAAAGAAGAAAAGCAGAGATGGGAAGCAAGCGTTGTTGATTTCCAAGAACAGAGAGAATGCTTGATGGGGAATACCATACTTGTTGCAGCATATGTCTCGTACCTTGGCCCATTTGATGAAAGATCTCGGTCCAAATGGCTAAGGATATGGGAAAAGAAACTTTCAGATAGTAAAATCCCTTACAGAAAAGACTTTAATTTCCGAAGCGAAACTCTCAAGCCAGATCAGGAATACACTTGGCAAAAAAATGGACTTCCAAATGATGAGTTGTTTATTACCAATACCTTGATAATGAATGCCAACACCAGTAGGTTTTCATATTTGATTGATCCATCCGGATTGATGGTTGATTTTGTCAAAAGACAACGGAAAGATTTGGTTGTCACGAGCTTTCTAGATGATGGCTATTTAAAGCAGTTGGAAAACTGTATTAGATTTGGAGGCTGGATTTTAATTCGTGACGGGGAATATTTCGACCCCGTGATCAGTCGAGTCATTGCAAAAGATGTTGAGACAGCAGGAGGTCGCTACTTAGTGAAACTTGGAAGTAGAGAGATCGATCTTTCAGCTGATTTCAAGCTTTTAATTCACACCAAGGATTCCTCGGTTCGAATTCCACCATACGTCACCAGCAGAATGAATATTTTAAATTTCACATTCACCACAAGCTCTTTGATAAACCAGTCATTGAATATGACGTTGAATAGCGAGAACCTTGAGCTACAACAACAATTGATTGAGTTCTCTAAAGTAAACGGTGAATACAAAGAGACACTTTATAATTTGGAAGATGATCTGCTCAAGAGTCTCAGCGACACAAATGCTAGTATTCTTGAAAATGACGAACTGGTGCAGAAGCTTGAATCTATTAAAGCACAATCAGTTACCATTAAGACCAGGCTTGCCGAATCATCCAAGGTGATCAAGGAGGTCGAATCTGTGAGGGATTCGTATTTACCATTAGCCATTTGTTTCTGCAGACTACAAGTTTTACTGGACGAATTATGGCGTTTAAACAACATTTACAGGTTTACAAACGGACATCTAATCAAGATATTTGACAAAACATTAAGCGAGAACAAGGGCAAGTCAGTTGACGCCATTATGAGCTGTCTGGTGCAGGAAGTCTATGCATCTACAGCAGCATCTCTTTTGCAAAAGGATAGAGCCATTTTTCAGCTTTTATTATTCACCATTTTAACCACTAAAGGTGAAAGCGTGGATATTCCTGGACTTTTGGAGCCAGATCACAGCCGGCTTCAAGATGGTTTGCTCACTGCTAATTTAAATCAAAGGAAGGACTCCATAGGAGCCTGTGAATATGAGTTCAGAGATTTCATGGTGGATCATTCACTGTTTATTCTAAGAACATCTGGTGGATTTGATTCAGGTGCAGAAGTGAATTCTTTGGCAAAATCTCTGGGTCAAGAAGTGACTACATATTCCATGGGATCCAACGAAGGCCTCGAAATTGCAAAGAAGTTGGTTTCCAGTGCATGTAAAAATGGGTCTTGGCTTGTTATTGAAAACATCCATATGTCTTCGGAGTTGGTGGAAGTGATTCCAGAGCTAGTGGAAAGTTCCATTGACAAGTCAGGATTCAAATTGTTCTTAACCTGTCAAGCTGATTCTCAAATCTCCATGACATTGATGAAACTGTCGAAACAAATCATGTTTGAAAATAATCCTGGACTGAAGGTCATCATGAAGGAGAATTTGACAAGACCAAACGGCAGTTTACATCTCTCTGAGGATATGGGACCGGCCCAACTCAGAAGATTATATGTGTTGGTTTCCTGGTACTATGCAGTTATTAAGGAAAGACTCAGATATGTTCCTATTGGGTTTGGCGAAAAATACGAATTCAATGATAGCGATATTGTTTCTGCAAAGGCTGTTGTTGACCAGGTGCTTGCTGAGGATACGAAAGGTAGAGAGGTTGTTGGTGCTATTTCGTGGGATATGTTAGCCAACCTTATTGGAAGAGTTGTATTTGGAGGAAAAGTTGGCAACTCTGATGACTTGAAATTTATTGTCGATTTGGCTCATAGGCTATTCAATCAGAAAGCTTTTGAATATCAGTTCAATTTGCTGTTAACGGATCAAGAGCAGCTCTCTCTTCCCGAATCCAATCAATTAAAGGATTGTGTCTCATGGGTGGAGGATCTTCCAGAACTTGAACCTGTGAGCTGGATTGGGCTTGATAGCGATGTGGATGAGATGATTAACAATGAAGAGATCAGAAGAGTGAAATTGGAGGCCAAGAGGATGGTTGAGGTTATGAGAACATTTCTATAAGACTATTATTTGCATTAGCACAGCCGCGAAAAAGATTAAAGAAGAAAATAAAATAAATGTAGAGTAATTGATGAGACAATCGACACTTCCAGAAAGAGCTGATGTGCTAAAATGATTTGGCCCTTCAATAGAGTAGATGGTTCCAAGAAGGACAAGACGGAACAGGAGTTAGCGGCATTGGATCTGAAGAAGTATTTAGATTCGAAGGACACGAACCTGAGCGATCGGGAGTTCAAGCGAGTTTTGAGTAATCAACTTGGCGAGCAGACAAGCAAGAATGACAGTGCAGGCTCGATAAAAATGAGCGGAGAGAAAAGTCAGAAATTTGGACAAGAGCAGTTTAATTATTCACCAAAGCAATCCGTACAGCACATCAGTCCAGAGGATATGAGAAAACAAAGAGAATTCGAGCTTTACAAAAAAGCCAATTCTTTAGAGGAGTCTATCAATGTGAATTGTTCCGAGCTTCAATTGAAGTTTTTAGAATGCGAGAAGAATAAACAGCCGTTGAGTAGGGAATGCAGCGATTTACTAGATTTTGTTTACTCGTGCAAGAGCATTCAGAAAATGGCCTTTTTAATGTTCGATTACAACTCTATGGACACGGTTGAAGAGATGCAGACGATTGGTTACAAAATCGATAAGATATTCAACTCCAGTTTCAAAAGATTGGAGGATGTCAATGACGATCAAAAATACTTGCAATATACTAGACTATTGAAGCAGCAGCGAGAGGAGTTTCGTAAAGATTTTGGCAAATAGAACAACATATATTTATTGATTCATGATTCATTATCGTAAATGCATTTCCAGTCGGGGGTTTTCCTAAAAAGAATACCACTGAAGCACACAGTTTTAAGATTGGGATTTGTGATTGCAATGGAATTCACATAATCCTTGAGAAAATGCGACACACAGGTCACTAAAGGCCTGAAAAAACCTTGATTGAAGTGACAATTATAGTTATCTTCATGGTCGATGCCAACATAGCCATGGAAATTCCAAAACTTATCTAGAAATGGAAAATTAAAAGTGTCTAGCCCGCTTGGCGAAACCAGTCTTTTTCCCATGGTATATGATGCACAGCTGAAGAAACAAGGGGATATAACGTCTTTTTCGTAGCCAGAAACTGCATCATAATAGTGATGTTTCATAATAAACTCGTCAAATAAAGACAAAAATGACTCACAGTGATCACAAGTACATCCATTCCAAAGTAAATCAGAGACCAATTGTTCGTAACAAGCCAAAGATTGCATGATTGATGGAGAGATTAGAACTTCCAAATTCTTTAATTTAGGTAGACATCTCGAGTATAAGTCTCTCCTCTTGATATAATTTCCCTCAAAACCATTGCCCAAAATTCCATCAAGTGGTGGTGTGTGGCTCACATATAGATATTTCAAACGATCATTATTGGAAATTCTGGAAAGAAGGTCTGTCACAGAAAAGTCAAATTTTTCAGTGTAGTTATGGTCCCTATGGACTGTTTTTTGTATGATCGACAGTTTTTGAAGAGCAAAAGGAAACTTGCAAAGGAAAGACATGAAATCTGCAAGACAAGCACATGCCATTTGATCACACCCTGCAACAATCTCAAGAGATTTCATGTACTTCACGTCAATAGCTTCCATCAGTTTCACCACCAATTCACGAGTGATGTGATTATAATCGTTGTATCCGTGATAATATGAGAACGACAACGTGTCAAAGTTGAAATGCAACGATTCGGGCGATTCTAGAAGAAATCTCAGAAATGTGGCTGTTGAGGTCTCGTCTCTAGAAAGACGTAGCGACCGTAACCTCCCAATATTCTGAAGAGCTTTAGTCTTATCTGAGACAAGGATAGACTCTGTTTCCAAAACTCCTATTTTCAATTCTGTCACTGTTTTTGGAATCGAGCATAACTGTGCCAAATTGTTGATGGTGATACTTTTCAATGAAGTCAACTGGCTTAATTGACTGAAGAAAGGAACAATTGCAGGCACTTCAAACCTCTGCAAATTTGTACAATTCAGACTCAAATGCTTAAAAAGGTCGGATTCCAGATCTGAATTTTTCCCGTCCGCAGTGAAGACAACCACCTCTTGAATATATCTACACAGATCGGAATTGATTGTTAGAGAGTCCAACAAAAGAGTTTGTCTCAATCTGTATATTTCGTCGCTTCTTTGTTGGCTGACCAATGGGTTTTTTGCAGTGCCCACATTTGTCCAAAGTCCATCTTGAAACTCGCCCTTTGTCGAAAGCACTTGTGATTTTGTAAAGAGTAATTTCCGATACAGAAGAGGTAGGATTATGACATAAAAATCGTAGTTTGAGTAAGCAAAATTGAGCTTTTCCTGCTGTGGCAAAAGCCCTGCAATCTGTGTCACAATTGAAGACGGCAGCTGTCCAAATGAGGAACCGGTCATGGCAAAGTTTGGCTAACAACCAATTGCTTTTGATCAGTTAATCGATATGATCTGATTTGGCTTTTTTTCCCAACAAAACAGGTTTGAAAAAGTCATGGCGTCGATCGACGCAACAAAAGTGTGGCCGGGGTAAAGTCCTAAATAAGTGGGTCGATCGCGATTAAAGCTTAAGCTCTTGTCTCAATAGAGTGCACAACGCGCTCTTTGGTTCAGAAACAGGCAACATTGTCGATGGACAACCATGTCATTTCCAACCAGCCCACTGCGGCAGAACAGTTTGTGGCTCCTCAATCGTCACACACACACCAAGAACCAGAATCGGTAACAGAGACCACGCCGCTGCTGGAAGAAATCCATCCCACTTTGGGATCATCAAGAAGATCGATGATGAACGAAACGTTTGGCAAATGGTCCAAAGAATTCCAGAAGATCCCCAACTATTTTAGGTCTAAAAATGTGCAGCCGAAAACCACCGAGATCTATTATTCGGTGTTTAGAGCGCCTCCCGACATCGTTCCAATTCGATCCATACCTAAGACGGGATATCTTGATTCGGGACCCACCACAAAAGAGGCTTTTAATGCAATTGTTTCTAGCGGAATTAAGGCAAAACTTATATCTGCAGGCTCTTCAGGATCATATTTTATATATGACTGCAACGATGATATCATTGGAGTGTTCAAACCTCAGGACGAAGAACCATATGGTCCTCTGTCTCCAAAACTGACCAAATGGATCCACAGAAACTTTTTTCCTTGCTTCTTTGGAAGATCCTGTTTGATTCCCAACACAGGATACATTGCAGAAAGTGCCACGAGTTTGATCGATAGACAGTTACAAACTCACATAGTGCCGTATACAGACACAGTTTCTATCTCGTCAGAGTCTTTCTATTATCCTTTTTGGGAGAAAATGGGTCATTGGGTCCACAAGAAAAAGCCCAATCCAAAAGTGGGGTCATTCCAATTGTTTTTGAATGATTACAAGGGTGCAGATGAGTTTTTTAAGCTGTATCCGCTTCCTCAACAGAATAAATACGCACTTAAGTCGCCAAATCAACATGATCAGTTCCAATGGACTCCTGAAACGCTTTTGGATTTGCGTTTGCAGATAGAAAAATTGGTGATTCTGGATTTTATCATTCGAAATACAGACAGAGGGCTCGACAATTGGATGCTGAAGATAGATGAATCTAATCCATTTCGTCCAAAAATCAAGCTTGGAGCAATTGACAATGGTTTGAGTTTTCCCTGGAAACATCCAAACGAATGGCGTTCTTTTCCATTTGGATGGTTATTTTTGCCAATATCCATCATTGGTCAACCATTTTCTGACGTGACTAGACGTCATTTCTTACCTTTGTTAACCTCCAAAGAATGGTGGCAGGATACTTCCACATTGTTAAGGGAGATGTTCAGCAGAGATCCTGGGTTCAAAGAACGGATGTTTCGTAAACAACTGGCAGTTATGAAAGGCCAGGCTTGGAACGTTGTCCAGGCTCTTTGGAACCATGATCAGGGACCTCTGGACCTTGCACGAAAACCGCGAGTGCTTGTTTTGGATTCTGAGATAGAAATCCCCTTTTCAAACACTATTCCAATGATAATCAATGCTATGGAGAATTCCATTCATGATACAGGTTCCATCGCTGCGACGTCTCCAGTAAAGACTATTCATCCGATTCCTGAAGATGGTGAACTAGAATCCAATTTAGAAACCGAGGATTTTAGCTCAATGACACCGGTGCTTCGACCAGAAAGTTCCATGATTGGAAAAAGTTTGCAAGACAATTGGAATCAGTTGCTAAACGGGCAGATCGATGAAGCTAGTTGGGAAATTGGTAATTCCACCATCATTGATCAATCTCCAATAAAAATGAAAGAAAGTCCGCTTCCAAAAACACGACAGAATTCTTTTTCTAATCAAGACCGCATAAACTTGGTGTCTGTTGGAACCAAGACCGTGATCATTGAACGATTGCAACCAGTCACTACCAGACCCCCCGTCTTCACCTGTTGTTGAATCCAAATAGTATGATTACATAATCCACTATTTTACACAGCGAGAGTTTCCACATCGGGCAAGTCAATTTTATCGACCCCGAAAAAAAAATAGGCCCTTTCGATAAAAAAGAGTAATCGATAAGCAATCAGTCATCAAGCAATCCCGCTCGAGCCTACCATGACACGATCAATAGGGCCATTGAGCAAAGTTTTATCAGTACAGTCGCATGTAGTTCATGGATATGTGGGAAATAAAGCTTCAACATTTCCGTTGCAGATGTTGAATTGGGACGTAGACGTTCTCAATTCAGTGAACTTTTCAAATCATACCGGCTATGGCAAGGTTTCTGGCGAAGTGGTGGAAGGTGACAAGCTGGTGGACATCTACGAGGGTCTTAAAAACATTGATGTGAAATATGATGCGTTATTAACTGGATATGTTCATGGAGCAAACTCGTTGGCAGCAGTTGGTAAGATTTGTGTTGATATCAAAAACCGAAACCCAGACTGTCTATGGTTATTGGACCCAGTGATGGGTGACGATGGCCAGCTTTATGTGAGTCAGGATGTGATTCCGTGTTATAAAGATATTATTCAGACTCGACTGGTGGACATTATAACTCCCAACCAGTTGGAGTTGGAGTTACTTTTGGAAGTCAAAATTGTCGATCGTGCAAGTTTACAGAAAGCATTAAAATTGATCCATTCCAAATATGGAATCCAACATATAGTGGTTTCATCATTATTTTTGAGTCCGCAACAACTGGGGCTTCAAGCGGACCATCATGATAAGATATACTGTTGTGTTTCGTCTGTTGATCTGGATGGCCCTCTGTTATTCCAAATAGACAAAATAGATTCTTATTTCACCGGTGTTGGAGATCTATTTTCCGCTTTGTTGCTTGACAGAATGTTCAAAACCCGTGATTTGATCCAGTCGACCAACGAGGTACTCACGATCATGTCGAAGGTGCTCCATGTCACCCAATCACTATGTATTCAGAAATTGGGGCACAATGTTGAGGGAAAGATTGGTGACGCAACCACAATGAAGGAATGCGAATTGAAAGTTGTTGAATGCAAAAACATCTACGAAACTCACGAAGCTCGTTACGAACCTGTCTTCCTGGTGTAAGAGTGTCGGTCCTAGGGTCTGGTGTATGGCTTACTGGCTGTGCAGGTGAAATCTGGGGAAGCCATGAAAAAAAAAATTATGGGACTGGCTCTCAAAAGCATACCAAGTCACGTGAGATTAAATCATATACTTAGCAAGACGAGATTTGGACGATATAAGAGCAAGAGTTGGCCAAAAAAATGTCCAGGAACCAGTGAAAAGTGTTTGGAGCTATTGTAGTTATATTGAGAACTGTCATGTTGGTTCCTCACGGTGGTGTTCTACAGGATCTTCTGGCAAGAGATGCCTCTATTAAAGAGGAGTTGGTTGCAGAGAGTGCAGGGTTGAAGAGTATTTCTTTGACCGAACGTCAGCTTTGTGATTTAGAGTTAATCCTTATTGGTGGATTTTCTCCATTGACGGGCTTTTTAACCAAAGTTGATTATGAGTCGGTGGTTCACAAAATGAGATTGGCTTCTGGCGAGATCTGGTCTATTCCTATCACCTTGGATTTGTTCTCATACACTGCATCGGAGTTGAAGGAGGGAGAAAGAGTTGTTTTGAGAGATCCTCGGGATGACAATCCGTTGGCAATTTTGTCAGTTGAAGACATTTGGACTCCAAACAAACAAGTCGAAGCCAAGGAGGTGTTTAGAGGAGATCCAGAACATCCTGCCGTTCGCTATTTGTTCGATGTGGCTGGTGATATTTATGTGGGTGGAAAATTGCAAGCAATCAGTGCACCAAAGCATTACGATTACACCGAATTGAGAAAGACTCCTTCTCAGTTGAGATCCGAGTTTGGCAACAAGCATTGGACAAAGGTTGTTGCATTCCAGACCAGAAATCCAATGCACAGAGCTCATAGAGAACTGACTGTGAGAGCAGCCAGAGACAAGCTGGCAAATTTGTTGATTCATCCTGTTGTCGGATTGACTAAACCTGGAGACATCGATCATCACACAAGAGTCAAGGTTTATCAGGAGATCATCAAGAAGTATCCAAATGGAATGGCACAGCTGGCTCTTCTCCCACTGGCTATGAGAATGGCTGGTGACAGAGAAGCTTTGTGGCATGCTATCATCAGAAAAAATTATGGTGCTACTCATTTCATTGTTGGAAGAGACCATGCAGGACCAGGCTCAAACTCCAAAGGAGTTCCATTTTATGGAGCTTATGATGCTCAGGAGCTTGTTGAAAAGTTTTCCAATGAGTTGGAGATCGAAGTTGTGCCGTTTAGAATGGTCACTTATCTACCTGATGAGAACAAATACGCTCCAATCGATGTTGTTCCAGATGGAACCAGAACTTTGAACATTTCTGGTACTGAATTGAGAAAGAGATTGAGAGACGGTTCTCACATTCCTGAATGGTTCTCGTATCCGGAGGTTGTCCAAATTCTTAGAACTGCATATCCTCCAAGACAGAGTCAAGGATTTGCATTATATTTATCGGGATTGCCTAATTCTGGAGTTGATGCCCTTAGTTATGCTCTTCAGGCCACATTCAATCAATTTGGTGGATCCAGACACATTACTTTACTTGATGGAGATAGTGTTCCTAAAAGTGCCTTGGGATTTGTTATATCTGAATTGGTTAGATCTGGTGCTGGGGTGATTGTGTCCAATACCAAGGAGGTTTCCAGCAACAAGGAGATTGCTAATTATAGAAAGGAGGTTTCCAAAGCAGGTACTTTTATTGTTGTTTCTGTTGAGACTGCCAAGGAATCTTGTATCAAGAGCGATAGAAGGGGATTTTTCCAGGAATCTAGAGAAGACCTGGCTTTGTTTGAAATTTCTCCAGATGCGGAGATTCGGGTAGACTTTGACGAAGTGACTATCAATGTTGGCATCCAGAAGATTGTGCTGTATTTAGAAGAACAAGGGTTCTTTATATTTTAAGTGAATAAAAGTATTCTAGATTTTGAAGACTTTCGACGCGTCGAGTTTTGTTCCCATGCGTCGCTGAAAATTTTTGTAAATTAAATGTGTTGTTTTCTTTGTCAGCTCCTTCAAAGGCAACCATCAGCACTGAAATCGAACCTTTGTCCTTTCTAGACGGACTTAAACTGCTGCTCTCGACAGGACAACACCCAACAACATTATTAGAGTTGTATTTGGAAGTTTGGTTGATAACGTTCCCAGTTCGCGATAACAAAACAAAACCATCTCGACCCCGATAAAAATGGACATGAGACTAGCTGCTGGACTCGATCCAGAGAGATTGAGTGCCCGGTCTAAAGCATACAACAATGGTAAGTCGATTACTGCTGCAGATTACGTCTATTCGAATGGCAAGCCCATCACTTGTCGCAGATGCAAGAGGAAAAGGCTTAATACTGAGGCACCCGAGCATCTCCAATTCAAAACGTGCAATCCATGCAGGATCATCGAGAGGGCGCAAAAAAGACGAGGAACCAAGAATACTGTATTCCGCAACAGGGAAGAATACGATATGTTGCAACAATTGAGAATGCTGGACGAGGTGGATGGGTTTCCAAGCGACGAAATTTCCGTGCCGGTGTCGGCTGGGACACCGCCTACTGCTGCGCCGGCTGCTGAGGACCATCCCGCGAACGACGAAAGTTCTCACCGGCTCCATGACGAATTTGAAATATCTGCTGGTAAACTACATTCAGGGACTCCAGCGTTTTCTCCTGGACTATTGGCTGCTGGTGCCAACCCACTCACGTTGTCTGCGGAACAACAGGGGCTCTTACAGCTGCAATTTCTCCAAAAACAAAAAAACGAGCTGGAGCAGGATCGTGAAGATTTGCGCGACGATTTGCGCGACGATCGTCTTGCTAACCAATGCATCTACTGCTATAAACAAATGGACACTGGGAACGACCTGTGCTCAGACTGTGTACAGAAAGGCTCGGTGGTCAAAGACTTCAATTATTTCCTCACGGTTCTCAAGATCAATAAGGTCCGCGAGTTGCAGAACGTGGTGTACACCGATCACTTGGGGTTGAACGACTTGTTAAAATCATCGCTACCTAAAGATAAATCTGCCTCCAATATTGTGCTGAAGCTGTACGAACGGATCATTATTCCAATAAGCACCGCCACTGGCTATGATTTCAAATACCAAGCCCAGGAGGACGCAAATTCCCGTTACAAACCCAAATCTCCGCTTATCATTAGAGAAAACTTGAAGTGTGTGAACGAAATAGACATGCTATTTAACAACGATGACATTGATTCGGAGTTGATGGCATTGCAGGGCCTTCCTGAAAATCTGGAACCTGCCAGCAATAATAGACCGTGTCATTCTCTTCTGTTTTTATCATACAATACAGAAACTGGTACATTGGTGGTGAGTTTCTCGCACAAGTCGCACAATTGAGAAGCTGTGTTTTTGGACTAAGTAATATGTAAAACGTGTGTAAAAATAGTACATAGTGGTGTTTATACAGCTTGAAGTCTCTTCAAAGGTGTGGAGGTGGCATTGGAGTCATGCAAGGTGAGGTTTGAGTATTTCATCATATCAAAATCCTGTTCTCTGATCCCGTTCGAAGCAATTCTGTTTGGACTGCCGGGTCTGAGAAGTAGACTGATTCGTGGAATTGCTCCGGTGATTGCAAGATCTTCCATCTCTGCCAGCACATCGTCTGGTGATAGGCCCTTGCTGAGCAACACCCCAATTAGCCCGGCTGCAACGGGACTGGCCATGGAAGTCCCGGAGAGCACTTGTACTTTTTTAAGGTTTGTTTGGCTGTTGGATAAACTTTTGACCTCGACACCACTGGAGAAAATATTAACGCATCGTCCCCAATTTGAAAAGCTGGCCACTCTGTCGGCAGAGTCGTCCACGGCCCCCACTGTGTAAGCAAATGGTGATCCAGCAGGAGAAGTGTTGCAGGCATCGATATTGCTATTTCCAGCTGCAACCACAATCACAAGCCCAGATTGATATGCCGCCTTAACAGCGTCATCCAGAACAGAGCTCTTTGCCGCTCCTAAAGACAGGTTTGCAACCCCCGGCACATCCCCATCAGCCCTACGATGATTCACTGCATATTCAAGTCCGGCTATCACAGAAGATAAAGAGCCCTGTCCATACTTGTCCAAGACTTTTACCGAGATCAAATTGATATTTTTGGCAACCCCGTACTTGCGTGAACCAATGATTCCAGCAACATGCGTTCCATGTCCAACATAATCAGTGTTGGAAGGATCATCACTGAAATTGGGTCCATTTGCCGCACGTCCTTCAAACTCGGGGTGATCCACAAAAACACCACTGTCTATAATGTATGCATTCACGTTCTGTCCCTGGTAATCTGTGTCGTAATAAAAGTTGGTTTCGTCTGGATTCACAGGATCATCCTGTGATAACCTCACCAAATGGTTGGCTGCATTCGTTTGTGCTGAAATATCCACTGCCTCAACTATCGAGTCAGGAACAATCTTAGCCACCATCGGATTCGAAGCCATCCGCAGCAAAGATTCCTGGCTGAACTTGCCAGAAAACGCCTCAAAGTTCCCAAACGAAAAGTTTCTATCTATGTCGTCTCTGAAATGGCTAGCTGCCCCCACCTTGTCATCTTGAGCACAAAGTTTCTCCATAGTGAACCGCTCCTTCATCTGAACCAAGTACCGGTCAGTTCCTGCAGCTCCTGCAGCTCCACCTTGCATTGAGTCTAATGGTGCACTTTGACCTGGAACTATGGTGGTAAGAAGCGCGATCAAAACAAACAGCTTCATCTTACGTATAAGCAAAGTAAACTTAGCAATAGCGTCTAACGTCTATTTAATAGCCAATATTGTAGATTCCCAAAAAAGAAGGATAACTCTGTTTTTTTTGAAAGCGCTGTTGTAGTTCATAGAAAAAAAATCCTTCGCTCCCTGCCCTTTTTAAGCGGCCTCACTCTCCTAATAGAATCAGAAAACTCAAATTAAAATCAAAAACTGTTATCTGTTGCTTATATACATTATTTCAAAAGCTTCAAAATATTGTCTCTGTCTTCTGCAGGCAACAATGATAAGATCTCAGACAATCCTTCACTAGTGTGCTTCATGTCGGTTCTAAACAACCTGGCCAACGTCTGCTTAACAGCGTCGCCCTTGAGCTTCTTCAAATTCGACTCCAACACTTTGTGGTTCTCCTCAATCCACAAAGCAACAGCCCGGTCGTCTTCTTGGTCCAAAGAAGATGGGTACCAAGAATTCAATCTGGCAATCTTCTCTAATCTCGTAGATTCCAATGGAAGTTGCTCGCTGATCCTGTTGAGTAGATACTCCTCGTTCAATCTTCTTCTCACTCTCCAGAAGAAAAATCTTCTGGACTCAGTCCATTGTAGCTCCTTTCTAATCGTTCCCTTGGCAAGCATCCGTCCCGATCTATCATGAAGATCTGCAAATTGCACAGATATCTGGGAATAGATAGGTAAAAGTTGCTTCTGTCTTGCGCTCAATCTCTTGGACAATGATGCCTTCTCCTCATCACTAATTCCTTCACTAGCAATCTTGGCACTCAATTCCTTACACTGGTCATCCAATCTGCACATAGTTTCAGTGAGCTTATTCTCTCTGTATTTGATTCCAACCATACCAGCTGGTTCCAAAACACCTGCTCTGGATTCAACATCAGCGTACATCTCCATCATATCAGCATTGATAGTAGGGTCTACCACAACCCAAGAACCTCCTCTCAATTCACCCATTGGAGGAATGTATGTAAAGATAGGCTGCTTGAAGTCAGTCAAAGCGTCGACGATGTAAGATCCGTATTTCAAAACCTCATTGTACATGTCACGCTGTCCACCAGAGAAACCTCTCCAGTTAGCAAGAATCATCAATGGCAATTGTTCACCGTTATTGAAATCTCTGATAGCCTGTGCAGTCTTGAATGCAGAGTTTGGATACCAAACCTGTCCGGCTTCTTGGATAAGCATTTCAGTCGAGTCAGGATTTGCAGGATCAGCTGGAATCAAATTGTCCACGGTTCTGGACTCGACTCCAATAACACCCATTGGGATACCACCTAGACGTGCTCTACCAACAACCACACCCTTGGCCCAGCCGGAAAGTGTCTCTTGGAAAGATCCCTTGTCGAACAAACCGTATTCAAATCCATCGATACCATCTTTTCCCTCAATCATCCATCTGACATCGTAAACTTCATTCAAACTTGGCTTGTAATCAACAGGTCTGTTCCATGGGTCCTCCAAAGATTCCAAAATTGGAACTGGGGCGCCTCTTTTGGCTGGAATGTAGGAAAGCCATTCAATAATCTTCTCAACACCAGCAAGATCATCGCTAGCAGTCAAATGAGAAACACCGTTCTTGTACATAATCTGAGTACCACCAAGTTGTAAATTCGAAGAATAAACTTCTCTACCAAGAAGCTTGTTGATAGCAAGAGCACCAGTCAAAATGATTGGTTGGCCTTCAACTTGAATAGATCTTTGACCCAATCTGACAAGATAAGCACCGATACCAACAGATCTACAGGTAACAAGGGTAATTGTGAAAATGTCTCTGTAGGCTCTAGAAGTGGCACCAGCAATCAAACCAGATCCCTTCAAACATTCAACACCAAGGCCATCTTCCATACCAACAATGGCAGTGATGACGTGACGCTCCTCACCGTTCTCAACAACTCTCTCTGTGGTGACACAAGCTCCTTTACCTGATTTCTCAAGTTCCGCCTTATCTTCTGATGTCAAATACAAATAAGAGAAACCTTTGCTTGGAGTTGAAGGATCATTCCAGTTGACCTTATAGTATGGTAGTAATTCTTCAGCAATACCAATTCTAGCACCGGAGTTAGCAGACAAGTAGATCCTTGGAATACCTAACTTTCTAGCATACTCGGTTGCCATGTTAAAGAAGGCATCTTCCTTAGGACCAAAGGAACCAATCTTGAAAGTAATATCATTGGCAATGATCAATATTTGTCTTCCTCTTGGGTACTCAGGTGTCTTGAGGGTCAATTTGAATGCAACCATACCTATAGTGTTTGCACCTGGCTCTCTAACAACCTCAGTCAGTTCTCCCGCATCATCAGTGATGAGCTCTGTTGAACTGAACACATCTTCTCCAACCTTGGCATTAGGATCGTACTTGTTCCATTGAGAAATGATGGCCTGTTTGAAAAGCTCTGGAAAATCGTAAACATATGTGGTTCCCAAGTTGTGAGCCTTTTGTCTTTTTGGCTGCAACCATTCTTTCGTTGGGTATGGAGTTGAGATCGGTCTCAAATGCATTGATCCGGTGGAGCCAAGAGATTTGAAAATCCATTCGCCATTGGTGTTTCTTTCTTCAATGTACATTTCAGATTTGACAACATAACCACTGACATTGTTGATCATGGCTCTCAATGGGAAAGGAACACCGGTGTCTGGATCAGTACACATAATTCTGATCTCAGCACCAGTCACCCTCAATCTCCAAAGTCTTCTACCAAATCGTTCCAAGAATCCGCCAAACGCATTTTCCACATCTTCTGGTGTGATATTGAAAACGGCAGAGAAATTAATGAATATGTGGTTCAAATCAGTGTTAGAAGTATCAATCACTTCCAAGGCATCCAAGATATCAGACATTAATCTGTGAGCCTCAGAGATCAAATATTCTGGAGCAGTAATATCATCCCTGATAGAGCCGGTTCTAATAATACCTCTTGTAAAGTATCTCTTGTCAACACCAGAGGAGTTCTTAGCAACTGCTTGATAAACATGGATGTTTCTATTGTCAGTCTGGACAGGGCTGATGTAGAAGTTTGATAGTCTACCCAACTCCAACTGGAATGCCAAAGCTGGTTCAATATGTCTGATAACTTGATCTTCAGTATAGAAACCGGACTCAAGATCAGCCTTGAACGTGAAGTATTTTGGATAAGCACCAATCTTGTCTCCGAGAACAAAGGTGACTCTTCTGACGGCAGCCTCCTTAAGGTCATCCTTATTTGAATCCACAATTCTCTTCATCTGCTCAAGAATTTCACTTTCGTTTTCATATCCTTCGGTAGAACCAACAAAAACATTGCAAACATTGATGAGATCATCAGACTCAGATTTAGAAACCAATTCCATTGCTTTGCTGAACACTTCATCAACATCATCCAAGTGACCAGCTGGAACAAGCAAACCAGTTCTTAATGGTTGAGAGTCATCTTTGTTGATCATGAAAGTCAAATCGGAAACCGATAGTGCTCTATTCATGGAAGGTGAGGAAGACTTCATGTTTTTGAAGCTTTCAGGAACAGAATTGTAGGCAGCAGTGGAAAGAGCAGGCAATTGGAACTTCCATTCCACAATTGTGGAGATGCTGTTAGGGGTGAGATGGTGGATCACATCGGTAACGGAGTATGCTCTATAAGCTCTTCTGATATACACTTCTGCAGCAGCAGCGGCAATCCAAGGATCTGCAGAACACAAGAATTGAGTCAACACATCAAAGACAATATACTTAGAGTCAATCACATCCTGGATGATTTGCATGTCTGGCAACTTGTGCTTGGCAGCGGTGGTTTCACCATATTTGGTTTCCACGACAGAGCTTCTCAAGATGTGCTCCAACTGATCGGATCTCTCTTTAATAGAAGGCATAGAACATTGAATCAAAAGCTCTCTTGCCTTCAAAGTGGCCTTAGCAGTTGATCTTGAATCTAGTTCGACAATATTCTTCAATGGTCCTCTGAAGTAGGTCAAAGCCTCAGGCGATTCTTGTAGCACACCTCTGTATTGCTCCAAAATAGCAACAATCAAATTGTTCTTTGCTCCAATTCTTGAATGCGACAAAACAAGTGAAATGACTTTATTCAAATCACTCTTATTTTCATCCCTGAACTTCAAAACAACATCCTCTTCTCTGGTGTTCTCACCGCTGAATAGTTTTTCGACATCATAGTACTCAGTCAAAAGTTTGGCGAACACGGAATATTCATGGGTTTTGAGGCCGTCTTTGTAACGTTCAGCCATGCTGACCAAAGGCTGAATGACTTGATCAAATAAACTATCCACCTTACCTTCGGCTTTGGTTTTTTCAAAAAGTTTCAAAACTTGTCTGGCTGGGAACTCGCCATTTCTCTTTTGAGTTCTGTCAATCAAGTCGGTCAATTGGCTGTCTAATTTCATTGGTAATCTTGAGTGGAGAGCAGAAATCAGGTTGTTCCATTCAGAGAAAGGTAACTCAGGATCTCTTAGGGTTGCAATAAGGTCTGTTAAAGTAGCGTTCATGACGACCTGGTTATCAAAGCCAGCGAGAATGTTAGTCAAAACGCTCAACAGTCTTTCAAATTTATGAACAGGTCTAGTTCCGACAACGATTGGAGATCCAACAGCAGGTAGAGTGCCTTCAAATGGCAATGCATGCTTGACTTTCGATGGATCATCCAAAGCCAAAATTGCAAGAATGTCACCTGCATTGACAGTAGAACCAGGCTGTTTCAATAATTGAACAGTACCGTTTTCTTGGGCAACCAAAGGCATGCACATTTTCATAACCTCGACTTCGGCATATGGTTGGCCTGGTGTGACATGATCACCATTTTCAACCAAGTACTTGACAAGTTTACCAGGAGATGGAGTTCTCAATTGAGTAGGATCGTTTTCAACCTCTAGGAGACAAGTTTTGCCATCGACTGAGATTCTAGTGGCTCCGACCTCTTCCTTCCAGTACACAGAGTGTGATCTTCCGCCTAAAGCAACCAAAAGTCCACCATCGCTTAAAGCTCTAACATTAGTGACACACCTTGAACCATTGATAAACAAATTAAAAGTCTCGTGACCAGATTTGGCACAGGTGAACTTAAATTTCTGACCTTCGTAGATGAATTCAACGTTGAAAATGGTCTTGAGAAGCTCCTTAGGAGGAACTTGACCCTTTTCCAATGACGAAGTGTATTCTTTCTTATTTTCTTCAGAAAATTGGAATGCCTTTGTCACTGCACCACAAACGACTGCCACAGTTGGGTCCGGTCTTTCTGCTGTCAGTTTCTTAGAAATAAGCTCATCTAACCAGCCAGTGGTGATAGTGTTATCTTCGAAGTCTGGAGTTTCCAACAATTTGATGAGATACTCCACTGTGGTTCTGAAATCACCTCTGATGCTCAATTCCTTCAATGCAATAATCATATGTTTTCTAGAAGCCTGTCTGTTTTCGCCGAAAGCAAAAATATGACCAAACTGAGAATCAGCAAATGAGTGGATGGAGGATTGGTTGCTGACAGAGAAGTAACCCCAAACATTAGAGGAGGATCTGAAATTCAATTCATGCAAAGTACCACCAGAAGGCTTGAAGCCTTCACCAGGATCTTCGGAAGTAATACGACAAGCTGTGCAATGGCCCTTAGGAACAGGTCTTCTCTGAGTCTTCAAACTGTTCTCGTTCTTGAACTCAAAGTCGATCTCTGTAGCAGTATGAGGATCAGCGCCGTAGAATAATCTGATATCCTTAATTCTGTGTAATGGTATACCCATGGCAATTTGCAATTGAGCAGCTGGGAGATTAACACCAGAAACCATTTCGGTAGTTGGATGTTCGACCTGCAATCTTGGGTTCAATTCCAAGAAGTAAAACTTGTCGTCGGCATATGAATACAAGTATTCAACAGTACCAGCAGAAACGTAACCAACAAGTTCTCCAAGACGGACGGCTGCGGCTTCCATTTCTCTGAATGTGTCTGGTTTAGCGATGGTAACTGGGGCCTCTTCAATGATTTTTTGATGTCTTCTTTGGACAGAACAATCTCTTCCAAACAAGGAAATGTTGTTTCCGTACTGATCAGCCAAAAGTTGGACTTCCAAATGTCTGGCCGAACCAGCCAATTTCATGATGAAAATAGGAGAACCAGGGATCTCATTGGCAGCTTGGTGGTAAAGAGAAATAAAGTCTTCTTCTCTTTCAACTTTTCTGATACCTTTACCACCTCCACCTTCAGATGCTTTAATCATGACAGGGAATCCAATTTCTTTTGCCTTTAAAAGACCATCTTCCGGAGAGTCACAGCAACCTTTGGCATATGTCTCTTCATCAACGGAAACGATTCCCGACTTATCCACAACCACCTTGTCGACTCCAGTACCAGACCATGGAATACATGGCACCTTGGCATGCTGAGCGACAATGGTGGAGGAAATTTTATCACCAAGCGATCTCATTGCTGAACCTGGAGGTCCAATGAAAACCACTTTTCTTGGAGAAGCTGCCAATCTCTCAGGCAATGTTGGATTTTCAGAGGCATGACCCCATCCTGCCCAAACTGCATCCACCTTTGTTCTTTCGGCAATTTCCACAATCAATTCAACATTAGCGTAGTTATTATTATTCGTTCCACCAGGCACCTCGACGTATTGGTCAGCCATTCTGATGTATTCGGCGTTGGCTTCCAAATCCTCAGGAGTAGCCATTGCCACAAATTGAATTGCTCTTTCGTTACCGAAGGTCTCGTAAGCCCATTTTCTGACGGATCTGATCTCTTTAACAGCGGCGATACCATTGTTAGCGATCAAAATTTTTTGGATAACAGTGTGGCCTTCATGTTTAACGATGAAATCTTTAACATTCGAGGGTTCCGCTGTCGTAACAGAATTCAAACCCAAGAAGTGTGAAGGCAACGACTTCTGAGCTTCTGTGTATTTTGTTGTCATGCTGTAAAGGGTATGTCCAAAAAATCTGTGAGATACGTTAGGAAATCTGGATTGGCGAACTAGCAGAGATGATTTGAACGTCAAACTGCGCAATGGTCTAGATAAAGGGACCTGATTGTTAGTATATCGGCAAAACATAAAATTTCATCATCAGCTTTGCAGTCGAATGTTTCAGTGAACAAGGAGACAAGGCTTTAGGTTAAAACTAGTTCACATCTCATGAACCTTTCTGTCATGGAAAAGCTGGTGTCAAAGTTTTTTTTTCTTCAGATTCCTGCACAGCCCGAGAAATAAGCTTCTGGAAGGGAAGCGGACTCAGCAACTGCCTCAGCACCACAAGCAATCTTGCAGTTAAATATGAATTGACAGCCTAATCTGGCCAGCGGATATCGGCTGCCATTTCTAGAGAAAACCAACTGATCAAGATCAGGATTTTCCAGTACCATTGACTGATGATTGAATGATTCTTTGGGCTATGGTTTTCTGTTCCTGGTCTCCATTGCTTTCAACTGTATCAACAGCTTGCATAAGTACTTACCTTAATCGATTTAGCCACGTCAAGACCAATGTTCAATTAATTGTTTGATAACAGGCGGATGGATTGTCTTGTTTCAGTTCAATCGCAACCACACTAGCTAGCTACTTGTGAATGGTATATTCTAGTTCTGTTCTAGTTGGATGTGCTCAAATACACATAAAACTCCAGACAAACTTGCAAGACGTTCCACACACAAACAACCAAATTGGATCTTGTCAAATGTACATCCACCGGTCTATATATGTACCGACTTTTTTAAGCAAGAAAGTTATTGTCACTAAGGTGGTTTTTTTTCCCTTTGTTTGTTATCCTTAGGTACACCGCCGCATACCAGATCCACCGGTGAAAAAAAAAATATTGCCTGCTATTTTCGAGATCCGCGTGCTGGATCAGCCAGAAACACCGGGCTTCTGAGCTTCCCAACGCGTGTGCCCGCCGCGAAAATTCTAGTTGAGCACCAACAAAATTGTTGGGCCCACTCCTCGCACCCCTCAACAGACCCCAAATCCAACAGCTCGCAGGCCAAAAGTTTCATTTCTTGGGCGCGCGCCAGACCAACAGCCCCATGTACCCAGCTTGACGTCACTTTAGCGAGAAGTGTCTGTCCCGTTTACTCCGTGCAAACTACCCTGGAGCGAGGATTAGTACCCTTTACACCAAATACAAGCAGCACAGCCTTTGATTTCTCCAGGTTACAACAAGACTTAAAATAAATAAGCAATTATCTCTGTTATAAGAGCTAAAGTTGTGTGACATGACCGATGTTGACGAGGTGGTTCGGTCCACTGACTACGATGCATTGGCATGCCGACTTTCTTGCCAATTGAAAGGCTATTTGGAAGACCCTTATTTGGAACTGTTGATTCCAAGAGTGGTCCATTTCAAGTTGTTATCGATCGAATCAGAGTTTAAGCAACTGGCCTTGCGACGGAGACTGAACAAACAGTTTTTTAATATGTTTGATGGTGCAGAGGCTCTCAAAAAACCTTCTGCTAGACATCTTTTGTTCAAATCACCAGTCATTAATAGAGGAACTTGGCTCAGAACGAACTGTATTGATGAACTTATCGAAACTTTCATAAGCAGTTATCCTGACGAACAGGTTCAAATAGTATCATTAGGAGCAGGAAGTGACACGCGATGTTTTAATTTGTTGTCGAAGTGGAACAATTTGCATATTGTTGAAGTGGATTTCGAAGAAAGTTGTAAGATCAAAAAATGTGCCATCATGAGCCATCGACTACTAAAAGATGCAATTGGTGCTCAAAATGGTAAAATTCCAACCAACTATGATGAATTCAAGGAATTAGATCCATTTTTACACACTGACAGATATCATTTAGTACCTCTGGATCTTAGAGAATTGAAACACAAAACGCAATTGGAACCTTCTATCGACTGGAATTTGAAGACATTGGTGCTTAGTGAGTGTTGTATTTGCTATTTGGAAAGCGAGGAAGCAAACAATCTTTTGCACTTCTTCAAGGAGAATTTACTCCAAGGAGTGTTTGCAATCTACGATCCCATTGGAGGCGAATCTAGTAGTAATTATGGACAAGTGATGCTACAAAACCTTTCGATGCGAGGGATCTCAATGCCTTCATTACTCACCTACAACACACTACATAAACAAAAGCAGCGAATGTTGAAGATCGGGTTTCAAAGTCAGGATATTTGTGTTTGTGATCTACAATTTGTCAATACGAGATGGACAGACTTGGAAACACTAGCTAAAATTAACCGTTTGGAGTTTCTAGATGAATTGGAAGAATTAAACCTGATAAACAAACATTATTGCCTGTTAGTGTGCAGTTGGGGTCATGTATTCAAGCTGGATAAGCCGTCGCAAATATGAACACCAATGTATATTTACAGAGAGCACTATGAAAGGTCCAAAGAACGCGATAAGAACCTAGGCAAAAAGGGTCGAACCCAAATGAGAAGGAAACAAATAGTAAAAAAACACAGAGTCGTCATTGTTTCTATATCGTTCAGTTCATATCAATTGATGACTCTCTTGAATCCACACCATGCAGCTGCAACCAAAGTCATGATTCCCGCAGAGTAACCCATTGGTTTGAAACCAGCGCTACTCTTAAATAAGGCACCACTTAAGAAACCGGCACCAAGAGAGTTCAAGTCGTCGTGTTTGCCCCTAATGTTGTCCAACGATGAGTCAATTAAGTTGTACATTATAGCGAGCACACCGGCACTGTTACCCATGTGAGGCCCGAATTTGGTAACCTGGTTCAAAACAGTGTTCAATTTCAATTTGAAAGGCACTGGTCTCAGCACGTTTGTGACTGGGTCTATTCTACCTTGTGGAAGATTCGAAAGTCCCTCGTTTAGACCTCTGAATCCTCCCAAGCCCAATCCAGCAACATACACTGCTCCTGTTCCATAACATAAATCGTCTGTCCAACCTCTCGAAGGAAGAATTCCATTGCTAGCACCCTCTAAGGTGGACAATTTTTCTTCTTCCAGATCTAAATACTCGATATCTTTGTCTAAACCTGCCAATGGATGGAGTCTTGTTGGGTCCAATGTGTTGCTGCTCAAGATACTCGAAATGTCAGATATCTGTGCAGTATCAAATCCCAGCTTGCTCTCGGCAGAAGCCACCGGCTGTGTCTGTTCCTGTTTGTCTTGCGTCTTTTTTGATCCTCCGAACAACCACGACATATTCGAGATTCTTTTTTAATGTTTATTTATCTGGCTTTTTCTCAGAACCCCAGCTTTTGCTACCGCCACAAATATGTATTCTCTTGAATCACTCTTGCTGCAGCCCAACAGACTCTGTTTCACCGCTGATTCAATGTCTTCACCTTGTTCACCAATACGGGGAATGCACTTTATTGGAAAAATTTTTTGGAAACTTCTTGCAAATACGGAGGTGCACGGATGTCCGTGCTGGAGAGAAAAAAATACATTGGTGTCCGGGTAATTAATTGCCCTTTTTTACAGAAACAGACCAAAAGTAGGATAAGACAAACACGGACTTACAGAAGAAAGCCATAAACTTAGAGTCTTGCAAACGTTCTATTATTTGACAATACTTCAAAAATGCGTATACGCTGTATCTTTATTCTGTATGAATTATTTATGGAAATGAAGAATAGGAAGAAAGTATTGTGACACAAAGTTATCTTTTCTATTGCACTGAATTTATGATAAGTCTGTCAACTTGGCCTGCGTCTCTCTTCTTTCAATGGAAATTAAGTGCAAGTACTCAGGGTCATAATGCTGGAACAAGAGTACCCAGGGCAAATTAACAGCTGTGAGTCAAGCTCCACAGTCGATAGCTCCTACTGGGCTTATTTTCGGCAAAAGTTGCGAAAGAGAGATTCTCATAAAGATGTCAATTCTTCCAATTTATCCTTGTCTCCATCACCTAAATCGAGTCTTCAGACCACCATTTCAAGCCAATCTGCAAAAAGAAGTGCCGACTCGCTAAGAAAAAGTAACTTTGTTCATTCGTATCAGCCAGACTTCGATGACATTTTTGACCCCTACCAATTGCGCCAGCAAACCATACAATTTTTAAAAAAGAGACTCGGCCAATTAACGCCTTTCCAATTTCAGTATCTCATTGAAGATCAACTGCCTCTACAGTTACCACCTGCATTTGACAAGCTGTGGAGTCTTCCAGCCTCCTCTACCAAACCACGAGCTACACCTCCAAGAATTCCGGAGCTTCTGACCTCGACTCAGCTGGCCACGTTCCAAAATAAATTATTCGTCTACCTATTGCAACTCCATATGAATAAGCTTGCCAAACCAATTTAGTAAGAATTGTGCTCGACGAGGTCGCGACGCGACGAAAACCACTTTTGGAAAAAAAAGAGCTTAAAAAGACTTATCTGATAAGCCATTGAATAACATATCAAACAGGAATACACACGACTAGTCCCGATTACCGCATGTCCTCACTCACTGTTACGACAAGTGCCATAGCAAGAGCGAAACGATCGAATGACTGGTCTCTAGGCCTATTTTTTCTTTTATGTGTGGTGACCCTGTGGGTATTGTCATCTGTTATTCTAAACGACCTTTTCGAGAAGGGAATCTATTCAAAACCGTTTTTGATAACTTGGATTAACACTGCATCTTTTGCATTATATCTCATACCATACCATTTTTCCCTTCGGTCTTCGAAGGCTAAACGACATGATGAACACGAACAAACACAAGATTTCAACTCAATATTGTCAGACTCCCTGGTCATTGATGAAGACCAATCAATGTCGTTGCCACCATTAACAGTCAGGGAGACTGTTTATCTAGCATTTTGGTTTTGTGCACTATGGTTTTTGTCAAACCTCGTTAATAATGCATCGCTTTTATATACATCCGTGTCATCCCAAACCATTTTGTCATCGACCTCATCCTTTTTTACAATCATTGTGGGATCACTTTTTTCCATCGAGAAAATCAACAGAACCAAACTTCTTTCGATTGTTGTTTCCTTCGTTGGTGTGATTCTCGTCACCAATAATGACCAGCCGGCCACCAAGAAGACCTACGACCTGGTTTTATTGGGCAACATATTGGCTCTTTCAGGAGCATTTCTTTACGGAGTTTATTCGATCCTTCTCAAGCTTAAAATCAAAACTGACTCAAGAATTGACATGAAATTGTTTTTTGGTTTTGTTGGTATATTCAACCTACTGCTCTTGTGGCCACCTCTTATCATTTTAGATAGGCTTGGCTTTGAAACTATAGAACTTCCAAAGAGTGGATACGTGTATTTTATTGTGATTTTCAATTGTTCTATCTCATTTCTAGCTGATTTCTTGTGGGCCCGGGCTATGCTTTTAACTTCCCCATTGACTGTTACGCTTGGACTCTCCTTGACAATTCCTTTTGCAATGGTTTGTGATTTTGTTTTCAAGCACAAAATCAATTCTTTTATCTACATTTTTGGTGCACTTCTCATCTGTGTTTCTTTCTATTTCGTCAACAGAAGCGAGCGTGATGATGAAGATAGTTGATCGTCAACGTTATATATTACTTTATGCCTAGAATACAGGTATATAAAGGTAGGTGAAGGGATAGTCCGGTTGTTTAATTGTGAACATGGATGTGAAAATGTTGTAAGATAAAAACAACAGTCCACCAAAGAATATCATGGCCGCAGGTTTGCTGGAGTTAGGGAGCAAGTCAATGCCCTTGATAAGCATCCAAAGCAGCAAAGAAAAGAGGATTTGAAAACCAATCGATATCACAATTTCAGAACCTGTTTGGTATTGTGTTCCTTGTGCCAAGTAACTAACGCTTCCATGTTGACCTTTGGTAAGAAATGGGACATTTCTTTGCAAGGAAAAGTTCAATCCAGACATACAAGTATAGATGGTGAGGACACTTATAATCATGAGGGCTGTTCCGTTGCGTACATTGGCTAGCAATTTCTCCTTACGTGATTTCAAGATCTTGAGCACGGCAAAAAATCCAATACAATATTTGGCTGCCAGTAACAAATCTACTGGTCGGTTAATGACAATTTTTGTTTGAGTCAATTCTCCAATAGCGGTGGCAAATTGCAATTCTAGGTCGTTGTGTTTGAGGTTGTTGTTAATTGGATATGTGTAATGCTCGCTCAGCACCGAAATGATATCTGGTTTCACAATCCTTTTATCGAATGGATTCTCGGAATCCTCCGATTTATAAACCATGGATGAGATTGGATAGATCCATAAGTGTGGTGCGGTGGTAATTTTATACTTTTTGAAATGGGCACGGTTCTCGGCTGCATCCACAGATACAAAGAACACCCGATCTGATGATGGGTTAGACTGTATAAAGGCCTTTGCCACGGTCTCAAAAACAGGTTGGAAGTAAACACATAGCTCACAGTCGTGGTTTTGCTGAGCCGTTAACAGAACCACCATGAAATAATCTTTTTCTCCCTCAAAGAAGTGTTCAAACTCATCGTTTCCCACAACTATGATTCCATTAGGAGACTCAAGCTGTCTTTTTTTCAGCACATCTCTGGGCACTGCTTGTAATGACAGCGATGCTACCGAGAATATAAATGCCAGATAAACTAAGATGTTCATTTGTGCAGTACTAGACAGAAAAAGGAAACCAGCACTGGCCATAAAATGATACGTTCTCATACACCAACCAGATTTTTTTCCTGTCCTCCTCTATGCTTACATCATTTTGCGTCGATCGACGCTATCCATACAAAAGCACATCCGTTATTAAATTACACATTACTTAAGATACAATATAGGCATTATCACACAGAGATCTTGCGTAGAACAAAAGTCTCGCCTTTGTCCACTGGGCCATATTTGCTGACTCTGAGCTCGTCACTAGTGCTCTCAGTTCTGGAGGCACTGGAGGCCGAGCTTGAGTCGGTGAGAAATTTCCTGTTTTCGTGTATCAGAGACACCGATTCAGACAGATTGGAAAGACTGCGGTGGTATTTAGTCAAATTGTTGGCCAACTGGCCTTCTAGCACGCGGATCTGGTCTTTCAAGTGAGACACTGCTTGATAATGGCTCAAGGCTAGTTGTTTATTGGAAGCTGTCAATTGTTCGATTAGTTTTTCCTTGTCAACATCTGTATGGTGGTCGGACGCCAGAGTTTTCTGGGACGACGAATGCGAGCTGACGGAATTGGTTGGCGAAGTTGGCGATCCTGGACCCAAACTTAGGGCTGGTAGTTTTGCTGGTTTCGATTGTGCGTTTTCCTCGAAGTAATCGAGCTCGTCCACCAGTTTCATGATCATAAACTTTTGCTTATTCACCTGCTCTCTCAACATGGCGTTTTGGTTCTCTAGTTCTTCAATTCTCTCGTTGGAGCTGTACTCCTTGGCACTTTCCGGCATGGAAAACACGTCGATTTCTAAGGATTTGGGAGAAAGAAAGCTTTTAGATTTGCGAAGAACGTTTTTCCCCATCTCCAAATACGGAGATTTCTTCGACTTGGAGAAGATGTTAAGAGTCATCCGTTTGCGTTGGGATTCCATCTTGTGGTAGAAGGCTGTTGTGATATAGGCAGTTTGTGGGCGTTGTTGTGCGCTTTTTAGCTTATTTGTTTTGTTTATTTGTTTATTTTGTGCCTTCTTTTAAGCTTCGCTAGCTTCAGAGCCAATCTATAATTTATAGGCTGCATTTGGACGTGCAGCATCTTGCTTGGACACGCGCACAAGTGCGTCAAACGCTCCTTTGAAAACAACTAAAGGAGGCGTCAACAATTACATGTCCTCCTGTGTGATATTATGGGTTCAGGCTATGCATTGTCCTGCACTGGCTTTATACGTTTGTTTATTTATCCTAATTTTGAATACATCGTCGCGAACGCGCGTCAAGATTTCCGGTTTGGGAAAAATATTAAGTAAAGAAAAGACCATATCTTCGTGCTTTGATTACATTATCACAACAGAATTTTCACCGGCATGGCATGGCATGGCCAGTTTCCTCATTCTCCTCCGCAAAAACGCTGCCTTCCTTCCGCCTTGTTATGTTTTTGCCTCTTTCTTCAACCCGTCCAAATATCTGGACCTATCAAAATACTGGTTTGGATGGATAATCGACGTCTCGTCGATGTTCATTCCGCTCTTGAGACCGTAGTCGATCTTATCCCTATTCACCAGCTCAAACACCTTGGTACATGCATTCTGGTACTCTCCTTTCTCGCTCAGTGCCAGCACAGCCTCCAACTTTGTGTCGTTGTCCTCCAATCCCATCTTTTGAAGCTCTACCAAGAGCTGGTCCCGATGCAGATCCCGATATGGACACCCGTGATATTCGTGTTTTGATGGTTTCGGTTTCGACAAAATCGTCCGGCAATCCCATGGTTTGTAACTGATTCTACCTCCTTCCAATCCGTAGTTGTGTCGGAAATTGTACTTGTATTCCTTGTTGAATCTCTCAAGCGACATCGATCCTGGTCCTGCAGTAAATTGTAGTTGCCAAAACCTCAATGCCTCCTCTGCATTCAATCCAATTCCTTTCAAAAACAATGACAGCTGCTGTCTTGCTTGGTACTTCAAATGGTGTTCCGTCATCACTCCCTTCATCAAATTCGTCATACAAAGAGGCATGTGGCCCATAAGCGATGGAACAGCCTCCGCAGTAAGATTTCCATCTGCAGAGTCTGAATTGGCCCCAAATTCCTGATGGTATTCAATCGACGCATAACTACGAGAAAGATTGTTTAGCACCGGAATCAACCGATCATCTTCATCCAAGGTTGGAAGAGCCCGCATGGTGATATTGAGTTGTTCAACCAAGTGAGAACAGAATTCGGTAGTGATCAAAGAAAGCTGTTGAAATTGGGCAACAAATGCCTTTCCTTGATGCAAAAACGAGTGTCTGGAACTGACTAATTCTGGAACAAATTCAAACGGAATTTTGTAAAATTTCTCGTTGGCCACAAAAGACCTGATCTGCTCATCAGTCACTCTCTTGGTCTTTTGATATTCCACAGTCTGTGACAATATCGACTTCACAGAGTTGTAGGAACAGGCTACCAACTCCGCCTCAAACTGCTTCTTTTCCTCATCACTGACAGACTCCCATGGAAGATCAATACTGGCCACGAATTCTCTCTGTTCTTGCAAAGACATCATATTATACCGTAATCTGAATAAAGCAGCCTCTGCTTTAATAAACCTGCTTCTCAGCTCCTCCGAGCGACAGAACGCCAATCTTAAAATGAAATGCGAATAATGATCTTTCTTTCTCTCCAAATACAACGAGGTCGACTCCCGATTTGGTACGTTCAATGGTAATAACTTGGCCAACACCGGCTTCATGATAGACTCGATTTCCTTGGCACTTTTGCCTCTACTTGCACAAGACTCAATCTCCAAAACCACCTTCAGTCTGTCAATGGCCCATGTCTCAAATTCCTCAACTGTGATCTCTTCAAATGGTGGCATCCGGTAGAATGAAAGACGGTGTGGATATAACGATAGATCGTCTTTGAACCCTTTGGATCCCATCGTCTTTCGAGATCCATCAGGCATCTCGCCAAATTGGCCACTCTCATCTAGATGGCGCCGACCGTCAGTTCTCCTCTTCACCTTCCTAAACATGTTATTCCAATTGCCTAATACAAAACTTGCTAGTTATCAAACGTGTATCTTATATTTACCTAAACACCATAAAAAAAATAATCAAAACGCGTTTGCCCTGTCTTCACGAAATTTCCAATGTGTTTCAGGCTGTGTAGAAGCCCCCCAAAAAAAACTGTATATACCAACTTGAAATGCGAGCGTAGAATGAATTGATCCTCCACTGCCCTCCTAAAATACAACCGTATGCTTTGCAAAGCAATGAGTCAAGTAAAAAATAAAAAGATAAATGGAATGCAATAGTAATGGAACATCGCCTATGGATACAAAGTGTGCAAAGCAATGTCAGCAGATGCTCTTGGCGAGCCGTATTCTAAACAATATCCTAACCATGATCGTCTTAGACACTGTTTGTCGTCTGGTTCATCGAATGAAGATGATGATGATGTCAATGCCGTGGATGAAGATTCTGTTCCTGCTGTCGAAGAATTGTAGTAATTTCTTGTTTTCGTAGTAAGGGTGGTCTTTTTAGTAGAAACGGTTGTTGTTAAAATAGGATCGTCTTCCCATTCATAACACCTCCCATACCAAGTTCGTTTCAAACACCGCTTGCCACTAGGCTCCGTTTGAGTTGGCGTTGGAAGTGATGTTGAAGAAGTAGTGTGTCTATCTCTGGAATGATCAACAAACCTCCAATTGTAGCAATCGTAACAAGGTGGCGACTTCACACAAGTTGCAGTATCATTGTAAACCTTAAGAATATCGTTGATCAAAGTCTTGACTCGATGATTCAAAAGGCTCACGTGCCAACCCATATCATTCACCACATCATAAACACATTTTTTCCCCGAATGACACTGGGTTTCAAGAGCATAGCCTGCTAATGAACAAGTCGAAGAGGCGCCATTGCAAACTCCCATATATATTGGATCTGCGGTGTTTCCAACGTGCCAAACATGTTCCATCTCTTCGGGCAATCCTGGGGGCATTGGAAGATGCAATCTTCGAGTAGCTAGCAATTCTCCAACAGCCTCAAAAGTAACTACAGGCAAACCAAAAGTTCTTCCCAGAAGAGAGCTGAGAGAACCTCCTAACGAATGACCTGTGACCCAGATCTCCGAGTCTGGATACATATTGGTCACATTTCTGTAAATGTCCAACGCTGCTTTATAGTATCTGTCCTGTCGTCTCAACTCTTTTTCTAGACAATTCTGATTGCAGGTATATGAGTCCTCATAACAGTCGCAAACTGTTTTCCATAATGAGGACACCCGGGCACAACAGCACGAAAATAATAGGTTATCGTTCGTCCTATCCTGTTCAACAGTCTCGCCATCTCCACCTGTATTCAAACCAGCAGCAGATGTTCCCTTAATTGAGATTATCACTGTAGATTGATCCTCATCCACAAAAACATGTCCACGCACTCCTCCTTCAGACCATCCAAATCGATCAGACTCGTTGAACTTGTCCCCAACGTCATGCCATTCTGCATCCGATGGAAGACTCACATATGCGTTGGAAGACATAATTGCAAGACTTAGAACCGTTGCTTGACTCTCCATGTCTGGAATGCTCAAGCGATCATGCGACCAATCAAGCTCAATCATAGACACGCCTACCTGTCCAACTTCTAATGCATAATTTAGATACGACTCGACGAAATCCACATTTCTGTCAGCAAGTCGTATTGTTTCCGAATCTTTCGAGCTCAAGGTGAACTCATGTTCAAAAGGAGACTTTCCTTCAAACAACTCAATTTCGTCAATACTATCCTGATGAAGTTGATGATGAACGTCATATGATTCTAGAAATTGTTGATCGATGTCCAATCTTCGATGTATCTTTCCATCTGCAACGTTATGGAAAACATGTTGAATTTTAAACTTTCTGTGTGTGTCTGCTGGAGGGGTTTCCAAAGTACCTAAAGGTGTCTCTATCCCCTTTAGAAGCGGGTTCTTCAAAATCGTAAGCAAGATTGCTAGAGACAAAAGCACAGGGACCCCCCAAGCTAGCACACGGACGTATCCATTAAAGGACCTCTTCCTGGCCATGTTTCAAAGCTCCGAGCACAGAAAGAAAGAATAATTTTATATCTTGTTTCAGTGACAACTAATTTGCCGTCAAAAAGATAAACTTTATCTGGAGATAGTTTTATATCGTACATCCTTACACGGAATAAAGGAGAGAGGTGACATTAATCCAAAAAGAAATGGTGATGGTCCACTCAGACCACGTCGGCAAAAGCAGCGTCCATTGGTTTCTCAAGAAAAGCAGCATGGGGAAGGATGATAACGGCACTAATCGATGCCAGCCAGATCAAAGTTCCGAAGGGGTTGGCAAACAGAAGAATTGGTAAGTTAAGTATGAGAACTGTCGAATATAATGCAGACTTTGTCACTTTAAAACGTCTTAAATGTAATTCATTGGAGTGTCTGAAGATCTTTTGAATTCCCAAAATCGAACCTGCATCGAAAGCAAGAATCAAAAATAGTGGAACGTTGGTGAGAATGAAATACAACGAGATCACTGCTGCAATCAAAATATAGTTAGAGCTGAAATATGTCAAGTTGAAATTGATTCTTTGTTGAACATCAAACACACTTGTTGGCTTACTAATTCTTCGAAAGTCAAAAAAGTCCTGTGGAGTTCTTAGAGACTTGATTCTACTTTGGAACGACGTGGTGGTGTCGGTCTTTAAGACGTGTTAGTAATTGCTAGTAATCGGATATTTCTAAAAACTTACCTTTAACTTATCAAAATCGAAATTAGTAGTAAATGAACTAAACTGTGCAGGGACAAAAGAGCTCATGGTCCTGTTTGTTTATATGGTTTCCAACTGTTTGTTTATCTTGTTTCTTAAGATCCTTCCTTGATCGCGATTTTTGTGGTCTTCAAGCATTTTTTTTTTAAATCCTTACACGTTACACAGCCATAAACTTTGTCGCTAGCCGAGGTTTTGAGTATTACCACTTCCCTTTGGATTCTGTTCCGTGAACTCGTCCCAATCCCTATTCTTATATGTCAACCTGTCCACATCAACCTCGTTGTCTTCATCAAATTCCTTTTCAGGCAGACTATCCTTCACCATGCCACCATTTTTCAACTCCTGGTCCACCAATTCCTCAACAGTCATGGTTGGCAAAACTTGTCCGGTTCCAAACACTTTTTTCTGCAATTTGTCACGTTGAGAAGACACTATTGTAAACGGCCGGAGCACTTTTCCATCTTTGGAAAGAACAGGATTCGTCAAAGATTCGAGCTTGTCGGTAAACGTTCTATCAAACTTTTTAGGTTTTTCCCTTTCGTCTCTTTCTTGTGGTTGATCCTCTTCAATTGGTCGAATTGGCATGTTACTCAGCAGCTCCATTTCCATCAGATTTGATTCAAGACTCTGAAATGACTTCAGTGCAAAGAATTGTAGTTGATCAATGTAAATCTTCCTAACAATTTCCTCATCCAACGAGCTGAATTCGCTCGAGTTGAGGATTTTCAGCTTCTCACTCATCTCTTTCTCCAGCTTAAAATTCCCAATTTTTTCTTCCCGTCTTGTTACTGCATCTCTTGGCCTCAATTCGTCCAATTTAGGATTATATGAAGATTTGATTCCTTCTAATTTGTTCATTTGTGATTTGTTGAGAAGACCATAATTCTCCAAGGTGTACAAAAATTGCAGAAACAAATTGTTCACCACTCCTAGATTGTCCATTCTATTGGCCACCACATTGCTTAAAGTATGTGCAATATAATAATCCACTGCCAAGTATCGTAAGTCGCGTGTAGATACCTCCTCGATGTTTTCATTTACACTGAAAAGAGCCAATTGTTGGACGGCTTTTTTCACCGATTCAAGATTATTAATCACCTCCTGTAGTTCATTCTTATACTTCTCGGAATCTCGCCTATAATTTAGCTTTTCAAGATTGTCAACTAGCACCAATGTTTCGTTAAATCGAACGGATAACGGCTTGTCAGTCATCTTGTCTTTATCAACTCCTCTCTTTTTATTAGCATTATGGTTCATTTAACTCACGTAGATTTTTTTTATATGCGACTGTTTTACGGCTGTGCAATCAAAGTAACATGAGAAAATCCATTCCAATACACTATACAAATTACAACATGAAAACAGGAGTGAACGAATCCACTAACGACCATCATCAATTAGATTCAACTTTTATTCTTTTCTGGTCTCCTCCAGGCTGCTGACTGGTCTTGGAAGAATCCCTTTGTCTTAACAGCTCGGTCAGCTCGTCAATTCTTCTTTTGAGAAGAGTTTCTCTCTGTTTAGAAGCATTATCCATGGCCTCCAGCTCAGAAATTCTAGTTTTGTACAAATCATTGACAAGCTCAAGTTCTGAAATCCTAGTCCGCAGATCCTCGTTTGGAGCAGAAGATGATATAGATGAATAACTTCTTTGCTCGGTAGTATGAGGATTCGACGCCGCCACTGGAGATCTGGAAAGCGGCTGTGCATGAGGATCAGTAGCCATAATCATTGGCGACACTGCTGGGGCCTGTGATTGGCTTTGTGATCCTCTTTGCTGCGCTAGTTGCTGCATGGACAACGATTGTTGGTGTATGTTTGGTAGCTTGTTCAACTCGCCAGAATTAGCAAAGTTCTTGATTGGAGGGAGTTTTTCAGCTCCATTAAACATGAATTGGGAATTGCTACCGCCTAGAGAATATTGAGGGCCGAAGCTTGGAGACAAAATGGATTGTAGCGGAGATGGCTGATGAGGATGGTCCAAAGAGGATAGCTTTGTAGGGCCAAAAGGAGGAGTTCCATGACTATTCAGCTCTGTTGCCGGCGAGTACGGTTTGCTGATATTTGATATTGATGGTAACTTGTGTGGTTGTGGAGACAAAGGCTTCTGTTGTTGCTGCTGTTGCTGCTGCTGTTGCTGTTGCTGTTGCTGTTGCTGTTGTTCATTGTCTAACCTCATTCCCGGTATTTTTTTAATATCGTCACTGGAACTCTGCTGGCTCAAAGTCTCAAGCGCACCAGCGGCATTAAGAACAGCATCACGACTGAATTTCTGGGAGCTTGATCTTTCTGACGACTGGGGGGCGTTGAACTGAGGAGTGGAGATGTTTGCCGAGGTTGTCGATAATAGTAATGGGGAGGTCACACGTGCTAGATTTGGAGCAAACTGGGTAGGAGTGGATGAAGGGTAATGGAGAGGCTGTATGTTGCTATTTCCTTGCGCTTTACTAAGCCAAGCAGAAGTAGAAGCATACGTATATGGCGTTCCAGGAGATCCTTGACCATTGGAGTCTTGCTGGTTTCTAGGAAGCAAAGGTAAAAGCACTGGCGACTTATTGTCTGAATGGCCGTTACCAAAAGTAGGAGCATTAGCGGCACCCTCGGTCATTGAAGACATGGAGGGAGAAGATAGCTTAGAAGAAGGCATTTGATCTCCTTGCTGCTGTTGTGCTTTGGTGTTAGGCTTGTATTGCTTAGGTGAGAACTTGGTAACTTTTCCATTCGAAGATGTAGTGTCCTTAGCCTTTAATTCTGGAGTGTTTGGATTCGACTTTGAATTGGTGTGTTTGACCCTGTTTCTACTCTTTATGACATCACTTTTTAACGAAATTGGTCTTGGACGGCCGTGAAGTTTAAGGAATAATCCACAAGCATTGCATAATACCTGTCCAGTCTCATCTCTTCTCCAAAGAGGAGTAGTTTGAGTTTTGCAATTTTTACACGTTGGAGTGGAGATGTTCTGTTTGGTGGTGGTTGCCCCATTAGACTGAGTGGTTGTAGTTGTTTTTGCATTAGGATGCAATGGTTCAGACGATGATTGTGGAGACATCTGCGAGCCTGGAGGAGGCGTCACCTGCTGTGACGACTGATGGCCCGTCCCGTAGATACCGGCATCAACCGGTTCAGAAGAACCCATCGAATGCTTGCTTGCAGTTGGAGATGTTGGTGGGTGTTCCGGATTCAATACTGACATACTCTGAGGCATAACACGTTGCAAAAAAAAGTACACTGATTGCGATGAATCAAACAAACTTTCAATAAGACCCACTGAACAAGAAACAAAAAAACAATTGCGGAGCCTAAAATATGTTGCTAAAGTCTCGTGAAGTACAAGAACACGCAGCCAATAGTGTACGGATGTCTCTTGTGCTATCCGATCAACGCTAAAAAAACTAGTCTTTTGAAAAAAACCTTTCTGAAGTGTCCTTGTTGTCTATCTCTGTTATCTATTTCCCATCTGATAAAAAGATTTGAAGTGAAACGTTGGAAGCTGAAAAAATTTTATCTGGTTGGTGCACGACATAAATTGCTGTCACCGGCAGCCCTAATGGATATAATGGTTACAAGATATAATAGGCAAACCAAGCGTTTAAAGGCTTGAAAGGCGGTGCCACAATTGAAATTACAAGAGCCAACAAGTTTTAGGTTCAGAAAGGGAATTATCGAGTCTTTCCAAATGCCCGTCCAGGCCGTAGTTCATTATGCGCGAAGTCGTATATTGCTTATCTTATCATGACTGGACAACTCAGGAGAGGCTGGCAAGTTCCGAGAAGGCTGGCATGAACTTCCTTTGGCTGCTTCTGGAATCCGTAAAAGCAGATCCAATGAAGTATGCATCATTGGTTGCTTATCGTAACAGCCTTATCGATGATTGCCTGGTTGTAATCAGCTTATCATCGGAGCCGGGTAAGCAGCCGTAATTATTCTTTTATTTGTCTGTGCACGGGTGTTTCATATTCTGGCGTTTAAAAAATGTCCTGGCGATTTCGTTTTTCACTTCGCTCTTAGTAGAGGGCCAAATTGGGCGGTTGTGGGATAAAAAAATCCCCTCCAAAAATATGAGGATCGCCTGGAAACAATTTTCTCCTTCTTTATTCGTTGAACCAACTCATTTCATAGAACATTACACACATCTCTTACTGCATTAGACATGGTTTCCTTTTCCTCTCTTCTGATCAGCGCCCTAGTCGCTGCTACGGCTTTTGCTGGCGAGGCCCCAGAAAACACCGATTCCCCAAGGAACGTGATGGCCAAGGCCCATTTGGATAGAAACAAACTTAAAGGTGTCATTGATTTCTCAGCCAAAAACGGAACTGTCAAGGTTCACATCGATGTGACCGGTCTTCCTGAGGAAGGGGGTCCTTTCTTCTACCACATTCACAAAGCGCCAGTTCCAGCTAACGGAAACTGTGAAGCCACCGGTACTCATTTGAATCCTTATAACGCTCCTTTGGATGAATGTGATGAGTTTGATGATGATGCATACTGCCAAGTAGGAGATCTTTCTGGAAAACACGGTTGGATCAACACCACCTGTTTTGAAGACACTTACTACGATCCATATCTATCGCTCAACCCAAAGAACAAAGCTTACATCATTGGATTGTCTGTCAACCTCCATTTTGCCAACATGACTAAGATCACTTGTGGAACGATTGAAAAGAAGAAAGGCAAGTTTAGAAGATACGAGGAAGATACTTTTATGCTTGATGGAAGCTATGTTGCCGACACCAACTCCACTGTTCCGGCTTCTACCAATGGTACTGTTCCATTGTACGCTTCCAACTCTACCAACGGAAGCTTGACTGCACTTGAATCCACCTTCTGTGGTGATGCTTTTATGTCCACGGCTGGATTGACTGGTGTCATCGGTGCTGCTCTTGGATTGGTTGCTGCTCTAATTTGATTGATCCCGGACATTTTTTTTAAGATTTGGTCGAGCCGCACGGCCACGACGTCTTTTCTCTGTGGTGTTTTTTTCTTCCCAAAAAGACTTTCTTATAGTTGATGGTTGCTGTTTACGCAATTCATAGAGGATAATCTATTTTCGTTTTAATAATGATGTAGAACAGCACAGTGCTGTTGGAAAAAGATGTAGATCCGAAGTTTCAAGGTTGATTTTTCCGTCAGATTCTAGAAATTTGTACGGAGCGAGGATGGGAAAATTACATAGACCGTGGAGTACATAATTAAATAATAAACAGGGAAAAAAGTATAGTAAATTAAATTATTTTGCTTTGATCGAGCTGAATAATTTTAACAAAAGTCTTTTCAGGACAACTTTGCCAAACTGAACTTTCACTAGCAAAACGCTGGTTGTTAAGTCTGCTAGATTGTTGATTTATTGAACTCAATTGATTGTTACTCAGACTTCGAAAGTGATTTTTTGTTTGATTGCTCTAACAACATGACGATATTTGTTGCTTCATTGTAAGTGATCCTTTGCCAGTATATCAAAATTTTGGTACTAATAATTTCCAGGTTTCTCCCTTACACTGTTCATTTTGAATTGGAAGCTGCTGACAAAGATGGGATCGAGAAAGATGCCTCTTTGGAAGACATTGCAGAGACTATCAGGAACAAACAGCAACCGAAGGACCCTAAAAATAAACAACAAACTTCAAACAACACCATTTCCCTGATTCAAGCCCTATCTTCAAAAAACCATTCCACTTCAAATCTTTCCCAGGCAGAATTGTACGATTCTAAGAGACCAGCTTATGCTGAAGATGATGATGGTGACACTTCTGTTTCTAGTTTGAACACTGATCTGGTATCTCAAAACGTTTCTGTTCAAGAGTTTTTTTTCAACAATCCAAAAAGACCCGCATTGGGCTACTCTCTGTCCGAAGATAACCTTTCAACAGACGAATCGTCCAGAAACATTGCGGCAGCTACTGCCACCTCAACCTTCATTCAACCTAAATCACGAATCAATCCTAAAAACAGTAACGCAGCTTCTTCTGTTTCTGAAAAACATTTGGCAAAACTCATTGAGCCATTGCATTCTTCAATGAAGGTTAACAGGCCTGGTTTCGGTCGTCGCTCCAGCTCCCATCTTTCCAAGTATGCTTTGGATAAGTCTGCACCAGAAGCTGATGTTCTCCAGTATAGCACTCAGACTGTTATTTCTACGACTGATGATTCTTCTGCTGGTCACCAGCCATTTACTTCTTTTGCAGAGGCTGGTGACAAAGTCGCCCCGTTTGGTGGATTTTCTAAACCCGATTATAAGGATTTATTATTGAAGGATAACGTGTTTGCTACGGCCCCATGGAGAGTTTTGGATTTTGATAAAGGAAATGGAAGTTTGAAAAATGCAATTCGTCTTGCCAGAATGTCGCAGACGTTAGATGAGTCTTTTACTTGGATTGGTACGCTACCTATGCCATCCGACCTTGTCCCCCAAGAAACTAAAGAGAGAATTGCTGTGGAGTTAAAAAAAAGCTTTTACTCGGATGTGGCTTTCGTCGAAGATGAGGTGTTCCATGGTCACTATAATAGTTTTTCTAAACAGATCTTATGGCCGATTTTCCACTACCAAATTCCCGACAATCCAAAATCCAATGCATTCGAAAACCATTCTTGGAAAGATTACGAAGCTCTTAACCAGACTTTTGCTGATAAGATTGTTGCCGAGTATAAGGATGGCGATATCATCTGGGTTCAAGACTATCACTTGATGTTGATACCAAAGATGGTGAGAGAAAAGCTGCCAAATGCAAAAATCGGATTCTTTTTACATGTGTCCTTCCCTTCTAGTGAGGTTTTCAGGTGTCTTGCTCAGAGAAATAACATTTTGGAAGGTCTCTTAGGAGCTGATTGTATTTGCTTTCAAACTGAAGAATATGTTCGTCATTTTTATCAAACCTGCAACAGACTGTTACTTGCTGATTTTGATGAGTACGGTATTAAGTACAAAGGCAGAATGGTTAGTGTTACTCATCGATCAATAGGCATTGATGCAAACGCTTTGAGTAAACAGCTTCGTAATGAAGACTGTCTTAATTGGAAGCAATTGGTCAGAGAAAGATGGCCTAATAAAAAGCTGATTTTGAGCAGAGATAAACTCGATGCGATCAGAGGAGTCAAAGAAAAGTTGTTGGCTTATGAAAGGTTTTTGGATGACAATCCAGAATACTTGGGTGTCACAATTTTCATATTGATCTACAGTAAGGGAAAAACAGGCAACGACGAGGATTTCGAGTCTTCTGTTTTCAACATTGTTGAAAGAATCAATTCAAAAACAAACAATATTTCTGATGACCAACCTGTTATTTTATTGAACCAAGAGATTCACTTTGAGCAATATCTGGGACTTCTATCTGAGGCTGATCTTTTTATTGTCTCTACTTTGAGGGAAGGTATGAATTTGACATCCCACGAATTTGTAGTTGCAGCTCGTGAATCCCACTCACCCTTGATCATGAGTGAGTTTGTGGGTTCTGCCGAAATAATAAAGAAAGGGCCTTTGATGACAAACCCATATGATATCAGACAAGTGTCTGAAATGATAAAATATGCTTTAGAAATGTCGCCAGAAGAGAAGTTGAAAAGGTGGCAACAAATGTACGAGATTGTCCAAGCTCACGATTCGGAAAGCTGGATTCAAAATTGCATAGACGACATCAATTTGGCTTTTGTCAATAGTCGTAAGGAATTATCCTCCACTCTCACCCAATTATCGCAAGAAGTACTCAACCAAAAGTACTGGAATTTACCTGATCCTTCTAGCAAGAGACTATTTGTTCTAAACTTGGGAAATTTGACCTCGAAAGTTTCGCTCCAAGGAAGTACTATCAACCCCGTGCAACAGCAATATATCAATGCAACGTTATTTGACCTTGCAAATGATCCCAATAACATCGTTTATGTTTTTAGTTTTTTGAAGAGATCCGATCTGTTGCGGAAGTACCGTCGTATCAACGAAATGGGATTGATTGCAGAGAACGGAGGCTACATTAAATTGCCAAACAGCAACGATTGGTTTTCTGTTGTTGATGAAAATGAGCTCGATTGGATGCCTACTGTGATTGAAGTCTTGAATTCTTACTGTGAGAGATTGCCTGGCTCATATATCGAAGTTGAAGAGTGCACTGTAAGATTCCATACTGAAAGCTGCTACGATGCTGATCGTGATCACAAGCTGAAACTTATTGGAGAGTCCATTGCCCATGTTAACGAGTTGTACGCTAAGGATTATAATCTGCATGCAAATCTTGTCAATGGAATTGTGATTGTGCAAGAAGCAAATCTAATTGTTCGGGCTTTATCTTTCATTTTGAACCGGTGCAATTTTGAAGGCCCTGTCAGAAAGGTTCCTTCTTCCTCGTTGACTTCTCCACTGTCCCAACCTTCCGATCAATTTTCGATGACGCTGTCGGAGTCTCATACTTTTAAGGACAGTCTGGGATTTGTTTTGGTTGCAGGAGGTAACACTCCTGTGGACGAGGAGCTTTTCAACTTCTGTAATAACCTTGATTTCGAGGTCCAAAATAAGCTCACTATTAAGGTTGGGCAAGATAAGTCCAACTCCAAGGCTGAAGATAAGTTGCAGGGAGTGAACGAGCTTTTCAAAATCCTTTCAAATATTATTTCCAAGTGATGGATATTAAAGAATTATACTGATTGATTCATTAAATAATTGTACACGATAACTAAGTTTTTTTGAATCTCTTATTAGGTCTGTCTCTTTTGAGTTGCCCAGGACCTGATCCAGACCGACTATTATCATACAAGTCATTGAGTTCGTCTAACAAGGGTCTGTCTTCAATCAGGTCGAATTGATGGAAAGTGTCGTAAACAAGTTCGAATTCATTGAAACCTGCCCTATTACTTCTGTCAATCTGCCATAAATTCTCCTTGCCTCTTTTCTGTCTTTCTCGGTCGGCCTCGATCCTGGCAAGCAGTTGTTTGCGAGATTTGACAAACATATCTGAAGGCGATTTTGCGGGTTGTGTAGTTTGATGATATTTGTCTATGGAGAGTCTTTCATACTGGCTTTGCCTTTTTTTCTCGAGTAAAAATTTCCAAGCACTTTGGAGCTGCTCCTGTGGTTCCTGTGGTGGAGTGGGGTCCCCTTTATAAATGCTGTCTTCGTCAAACTCCAGCTCTATATTGATTCTATATTGGTCTTGTTCGGTCAGTAGATTCGAGTTAAACTGGTCTCTGTATCTATCAAGACCCTCTAGTTCGCACTCTTTAGATATGTTGAGCAAAATGAGGTATGCAGCGTTCAAATTGGTCAGATATCTTTCTTCTCCATCGGTTTTGTCTGGTCTTGGAGGTAGAATTTTAGTCAATATAAGTCTCATATCTCTGAGAATTAGGTTTATGTATGGTTTTCGAGAATCCAATAGACAAAGCGAGATCAGTTCTTCCAGGAATTGAAATATGTTGATGCGAGTATTCAAGTCGGCAGCGTCTAATGTTTCTAATATCACCGAATACAAATCATCTTGGAGCTCTTTGTTTTTCAATAGAAACTTCGAACATGCCTGCGCAGCCTGTTTGGACGGAGTGAGTGTGCCCAGTTGTTTGGTCAAATACACTCTGGCTTCAAAGGAATCCATTGCTTTAGATCAATACGGTTTCAATCGAAGGACCTTCTATTAAACCAACTGTATACCTTTTTAAGCATATACCATCTTCCGGGTAAGCCTGTTTTTTTCCCTTTGATTTTTTTTTTTCTTGCTTCGCTCGTCTCACCTCGTCTCCCTGAACTTCTCCCACGAAACAGCACGAGGACCTTTCCCTAGGAACTCGAACCTTTCACGGCTTTTGCAGGCTACAAAAAAAAATTTTCCAGTACATTTTTTTCACTAGATAAGATTTGAAGGCAAAAGGAAACCCATACCATCCATTTGAACACGGTGCAAAATGGCTAATAAAGGTAAAGGAAAGGGAGGAAAGAACAGAAGAAGAGGAAAGAATGAGAACTGGGGACAAAAAAGAGAGTTGATTTACAGAGAAGAACAGCAGGAATACGCACAAATCACCAAAATGTTGGGAAACGGAAGAGTGCAGGCTACTTGTTTTGATGGAACTACTAGAATTGCACATATCAGAGGTAAACTCAGAAAGAAGGTCTGGATGGCACAAGGAGATATCATTCTTGTTGCCCTTAGAGAATTTCAAGATGAACAATGTGACGTTGTTCACAAATACACTGCTGATGAGGCCAGAACATTGATATCGCAAGGAGAACTTCCAGAAACCGCTAAGATCAACCAGACCGATACATTTGGTGTGGACGATGAGGAAGATGCCAACTTCGAGTTTGGTAACGAGTCCGAGGACGAAGAGGAAGAGGAGTTGGATATTGACGATATTTAAACCTGTCTATGCTTATGTAATATGAATGGGGAGTTGGAATGAAGAGGCAGCAAATGTAATCAATCAACTTTATATTCAAATAGATAAAAAGAAAACACAATTATAAGTAGTCTAGTTGAGTTCGAAACTGTCTGAGCGTCTACGGAGGTGGTTAGTTTCGGCTTCGGGATCGAGATGGTGGTATGCAGAGTCTTGATGGGATCTTTGGAGCTGAATCGATCTTCTGAATTGGTAGGCAGATAGGTCAGAGTTAAGTGGAATGTCACTGAGACCATCCTTGTTGGTAGCAAACAACTCCTCGGTGTCTGGGCCGTGTCTCGAAATGTCTAACAAGTACACCCCAGAAAAGATGATGAGAAAGCCGCAGATCAAGGAGATCACATTGACCGAGGAAGTAGTGTTGAAGCCTCTAAAGAGAATGAAAGATGCACAAAGTGTTGCTGTTGTGAAGGTGACGTAATACAAAGGGTTGACAATCGAGGTGTCGAATTGGGCAAGAGCCTTGTTGAAGTAATTCATCTGGGTGAGGATGCAAACCACCACCACTATGATGAAAACGTATGTGGATGGATGTGTAAACTGGTTGTTTCCTGTGAGAGTGAGCTTGAGAGCTATTCCAAAAGCTTTGATGGAGCAAACTGAGATCGAGCCGACCAGCGAGCAGATTGAGATGTAGATCATTGGGTTCTGGGTACCGTATTTAGGAGCAATTTTGTAGATCATGAATAAAGCATACACGGCCACCACCACCACATATAAAATGAAGCCTGGTTGTTCTGCGTAGGTCAAAATCTCGTCCACAGTCTCCACCTCCTTATCTGCAGGAGCATGTAAAACGATGATCACAGATCCCAGCAAACACACGGCACAGCCCATTTTCCCAAGAGTCCCCAGCTCCTCTTTCAAGAAGATGGATGCAAAAACTGCACCAATGATCACCGAAAGTGCTCCCAGAGGAGTCACCAAAATTGGTGGAGCAAAAGTATAAGCTGCAAAGTTGGCGATTTCTCCCACAGCCATCAAAGAAGTTCCAAGGATCCAGACTGGATTAGTCAAGTATGAGAACGATTCTCCCGCAGTTCCGTCCTTCAACAGACCTTTTTTGGTCAGCACAAATGACGTTCCTATGGCCAACGACGAGCTGATAGCAAGTGCCAATCCGACGTATTTATCTTCCATTCTTTGTGAATCTCGTACCAGTACAAAATATATGGACAGCGATGCAACTTGTGGAGTTCAGATTGCTTCTATGTGTAAACACTTTTACGCTGATTTTATATTATTTAATGGTTCTGGTCTCAGCCTTTTTTTATGTTTTTTCAGCCTACAAAACACGTAAAGTTTAAACGGTTCGTTCCTGGTCATGTGACGTGCCGATTAGAGGAAAAAAAATTTTGATCCCATAAAAGTTCAACTCCCCTTTTTGCTTGAATCCTACATGTTTTGCTAGCAAAATGTCTCCTGTTTCTACAAATGGTGTTCATTTGGCTGATCATGAGGGTCTTTTACCAGAATCAGAACTGAAAATTGTAATAAAATGTTTAATAGATACCAAAAAAACCAATTCTTTCGACCTTGATGAACACCAGCAGATGTTGAAAAGAGTCTTTCCAACGATCTACATGTCTGTTCAAAATGCTCAGGGAGCAGGACATTACCGGGTGGCAGCCTGTGATGCTTTATGCGTTTGGCTGGCAAGATCATCCCAGTTGCTCAGTACCAATCCAGGTCTAGTTGCTGGGTTTAAAGATCTCTTGACAAACGAAAAGGCTTGTTTTCTTTACCAATACGTGATAGATTTTTGGAACGAGTCGGGTGCGCCTTTAGGAAAAGTTCTCAGAGATCTCTTTGCCAAACTTTTACAATATTTAAAGCTTGTATTGAGTCCAACTGATCGAGAAAATCTCTACAGATTATGGATTGATAAGACTTTAAAGTTGTCGCATTCAAAAAGAGTTTTGTATTTCCTACTGGAAAACCTCAGCAAAGAAATTGGGTCTTCTTCCTATGTTTTTGAAAAAAGTCCATTGTTTGTGGAAAATTCGTTGCAATTCATATGGACCAACGCCCTTGCAAGTTGCATTGGCAAAACTGTCTCCGTTCTTCTGAAGAGCATATACTCCAAGGACAATGAGAAACAATGGCTAGAATATTGGTACAAACCGTGTTTAGATGCTCTGTTGAGCACAAAGCTTAGAAAACATACCGAAATGTACTTGCTTCCGCATTTATTCAAGATCTCAGAATCCGCCACCAAACAATTTATCGAATCAGTGAAGAAACAAACATCTGTTTTTTTGGCTTGTTTGAAAATTGCTCAAGATCTCGCAATTATCACCGAACCTTTGGATGGACCATTGTCTGTTGTTGAGCTAAAAACTCTTCTTTATCAAGACAACGATTCACTAAGATTGACGGCATTGTCACTTCTTCTATACTCTCCTAAAGGAGCTATGCCTATAAAACCTTATGTCTATGACCTCTTATTGGAATCATGTGACCATTTCTTTGCGCAAACCGATCTTGAAACTAGAAACGAATGTCTTTCGCTGATAAATACCTTCATTTTAAGAGTCAGAGATTCTTCTTACGCGTTGGATAGAGACTCCAAAAGACTTACGGTTAAAAACTACGAAAAGTTCAAATTGGAGATTGAGCATAAGATATCTCAGGTCGTAAAATCACGTGAATTCCTAGTCTCGTTGTTCCAGAAAGTCTTGTTTAACATGAGGCCAGGCTCCTCCTATCACAGATGCGCCTTTGCATATTCTATTTTGACATCTCTGATCAAGTCTGGCCTTGACGTTCGGGTGAGTTCAGAAGTATTTGACAAGTACAAGCACATTGATTATCCGTTCCCTTTTGAAATTTACAATGGTTCTCTAGTTAGAATTCTCATGGACAACATTTCGAATGATTACGACGACATACGGGCGGCTTCCGCCAGACTATTGGATTTATGTCCAGTTGAGATAGAAGATTTGATAGACCTTGAGCTCGCAAAAGGTCGAACAATCCAACTTCTGCGTGATATGAAAGGCAAAAGTGTGGATTCGGCAGGTAGATTTTTCCAATTTCTCACTCTCTATTATCAGCAAAAAGCTAAAGATGAAGACTGTGCGAGAATATTAGATTCGCTTGTGAATGGGCTATGTGAGGACATAAAGCTCGCAGAATTTGATTTGGGATCTGCCTGTTATAAAGCAAATGTGCATGGATACTTTGCTGCTCTAAAACACATATTCAGCAGTATATACATAGAAAAAGTTCTCGGAGTTGATGAGCTAGTTTTGCAAATGATGAACTGCTGTTCAGCTACATGGAACGTGGTGAAAGACGTGCTCCAAAATGATTCTCCTGAAGGAAATCTTCCAGAGGAATTTGAAGCAGTGTACAATGTTGAGTATGAACAGAGATATGGAAAAGCATCTCAAGTCATCTACAATTTTTGTTGGAGAGCTTTGAAAGAATCCACAAACTTGTTAGAGGTTCTTTTGTCCAAAGACCTTGTGACTGAAACTCATCTTCCAATCATTGGTGAACAGGTCATGGATCAATTGGCAACAGTGAGACATAAAGGGGCATTTACCTCAGTGTTCCCCACCTTTGTTGCCTGTTGCAAGCGTTGCAATAAATTGAAAGGCTCGAATGTGCTTCCAAAGAATTGGCTTGACCACAATATTCAATTGATTGAAGATGGAACGAACTCGATAACTAGAAGGTCTGCTGGAGTTCCATTTTTAATTACTGCCGTTTTAAGAGCCGATCCAAAACTTATGGCTTCCACCTTTGAGAGATTGTTAAAGATAGCACACTCACCAATTGATCTTCAGCTTGTTGCTTCTACTAATATACCCCAGGTGAACGCAATCAACTCTATTAAGGGTATCCTCGTTGATGCAACTCTTTCTGAGTACTCCATCAAATATGTTGATTTAGCACTGGAGCTCTCGCTGCTTTCTTTCGGCTCGTCTATTTGGGCAGTCCGCAACTGTGGAGTTATGTTGTTTGCAGCTTTGCAGAACAAATTATTTGGTACTAAGAAAGTCAGAAACAATTACTTGTCAACCATTTCAGCAAGACTATTTTTCTCCAGATTCAAGACTATCAAGGACATTCTTTACAGTTCTTTATCCAGCTCAATTCAAGGCACTCTTACTAGAGAAAAGGCAGAAAGAATATATCCTGTTCTTACAACGCTTGCACGCTTGGAAGCCACAACTGGTTATGATGGGCTGGTAAATTTCAAACCTTTGGTTTTGAAATGTCTGGGTAATGAAAACTGGAAACTTCGGGAAATGGCATCCAAAGCTCTGCCTGCAATGGTGTCTGAAGATTTTGCTTTACATGAATGTAAGCTTCTTGCTAATGATTTCAGCTCCACAAACTTGAACAAAACTCATGGTTGTATTCTGGCAATTAGAGAAATTTGTGTCAGATTAACAAGCAAAAACGAGTCGGCACATATCTCTTCATCTTTTTCTAACATGATTAGATCAAAATTGAACGATGTCCTCAACATTGAAAATTATGCTATTCAGTTAACATATTTTCGTCTTTTACAGCTCTGTGACTCGGGTTTCACAGATATCGAATTGGCTCAGCTTGCTCATTACTTTGTCTTGCACAATACTCAATTCAAAAATCTTGAAGGTTCCCACCAACTAGCTCTGAAGGAATGTGTGTCTATATTGTTAAATCAATATGTGGAACTCGGACGTTGGTCTGATTTTTCTGACCTAATTGAATTATCATTTAGCTCCTCTCTCTACGAGGTTCAACTGGCTGCCATTGAATTTTGTGATGCGGAAATAGCTCGTCTTCCTGCACATGTTGGAGCAAAAGTGATCCCTGAACTGTGGATTATTTGCTCTTCTGAATTGTGGGAATATGTGGCAGCCGAAGGTTTGAGGTTACTGGGTAAGCTGATAGTGTCTTTCAACTATTCTTTCAAATACAAATTTGAGAATGTCACAGAAGTCTTACTCCGATTAATGCACAAGCACATTGAGCTTCAGATGAGTGCCATTGAAGTTTTGGGACCTTTGATAGCCAATCAGATGACCAACGACAATTTTGAATATTGGTTCAAGACAGTGAGACTGCTTGCACAAGACGAAAAAGAATTCCCAGCAAGATTGGCGGCATTGAAAGCACTCATAGCTTTTAATGAAGTATACGAACAAAAAACCTTAGCCAAAGCAAAGGTTTATTTAGCCATATTTGACTTTCTTTCTGATGATGATGACGAGATTAGGGCATTGACGTCTGCTCATGTTTCCAAATGCTTGGATTCTACAATTACTCTGATTCCAACTGAAGCAGAGAAACAACTACTACAACATATATGTGAGCTCATAAAGCGGCCAGATCTTTGCTTACTCCAGTTTGACTCAATATTTCAATCAATGGTGTGCGACATACATAAACAGCCGCTTAAGCTGAGCTCTTTATTCTCTAAAGATTTGCTGCTTTTTGCACCAGAGAAGGACAATTTTTACAAAAACTCTGTTGAAAGAGCATTACAATTTAACTTCTTGCTGATGACGAACACTGCACCTCATTACTGTCCTGATATGTTTAATATATTCATGAAGACCGTCAAGATTCAGGCTAGAGATATTTTTGAGTCTGCTGCACAGGTTGAAGATGGTTGTTATGGATGGCTAGCAGATGATGACAAATTCAATTTTGTCTATTGCAATTTGTTACACTTAGAATCCTTGGCAAACTTGGGATACAAGAAGTCTATTCAAATTGAAATCGACAAACTGAAGGAAGTTCTACAGAAGAAAGATACTCATCCTTTAATTTCACAATTGATAGAAAGACTTTATAGAATTGAATGATCCTTGGTTCATTATATATACAGATACATAGGCATACCAATTACATCATTTGGTCAAAAGTTTATCAAAAGCAGGAATCAAGGATTGAGCAAGAGCAAAAGAGAACACCAATTTTGGACCAGTGGTCAACAATTTTGGAGTGAGCCCCTTGAAGAAAGATGAGATTCCTTCATTTTTGGCCATGTTCTTCAAGATGGTGAACCCGGACTCGTTGGCCTCGAAATTCTTGTTTTGAATTCTGGTCTTGATAACATCTAGAGGAGCAGAAACAATCAAAGATGAGGAAGCGCCAAACACAGAGGCCACAAAATTTTGAGTCCATGTGGCTGTGGAGTAATCTTGTAAATGGAAAATGTACTCCTTGGCAAAAGCAGAACCACCAAAGAGAGCAAACGAGCCAGGAGCATTTCTAGCAGCAGTCCATCCCCAACCTTTGTACAAACCAAAACCTTCATCTTTCAAGATAGTTGCAAAACCCCTACCCTTAAAAGCTTCCGGGTTCGTTTGTCTTTTGATCTTGAGCACATCCAATGGAAGTAGCACAATCTCACCAATTCCAATCAACGAACCAGCAGTGGCAGACAATAAAGCTTTACCAGTTTTGTTTCCAAAAGCGTCTTCATAAGTCTGCTTGAAGTTGGTAGTCAGGAACTCATTGGCAAACGGCTGACCTCCGTATTTGTACACTCGCTGTAAGATCTTGTAGCAAGCAGCATAACCGAGACCTGGGAAAAGCGTAAAGAATCTCTGGCCTAGAGGCTTGGATGCATTTTCTCTGAATATCACCTTGTTCAACACTTCCATACTATTAACTCTAGTTTGATTACTCATTAATCTCTTGGAGATCGTATCAACAGGGTGGAACACTGCAATTTCGCAGATACCTGCCGATGCAGATCCAAGCACTCTTGCAGAAGCAGACTGTTTCTTGTCGTTCGTCGATGGAGACATGGTGTTTCAGTGAACTGTTTGACGCCAAGTCGTTCAAATCTGATCAGATTGGAGATTTCAATAAAAAATTTAGTGAAAAATTTCGATGTACCTCCCTTCTGGGATGTAAGAAATTGTGGCTGCCAATTTCAATTCACGGGTCAACAGCGGCTATTGATAGAATTGCCTGTTTGGGTAGTCGACAACTATCTCCCAGTTGGAAAACAAGAACCAATTTATACTTCAATGACTTGAAATCTCAATCCATTCTCAAGACCGATACTTTCGACGGTCTCGGCTACCTGGCAAATATATTTTCTCGTTCCTTGAGTCCGAGGATTTGAAGGTTCACGGCCGGACGTTTATTTTTTTGGCTGGCTGTGCAGAGCTCCAACCGCCCTTAAAAAGCATTTAAACCAGAACTCTATTCGTCATGATCTACAAAAAATATACACTGTTGGCCAGAAAATGACCTTTGGCGACTTCTCCGGCATCTGTTCAAAAACCGCACTTCCACTCTGTGCCCTCATTAACCCTCTGCACAAGTACGATGTCACCTTTGTGGGCATCATACCCGAATGCTATGCAAGAACAGTAGAGATCTCCAACACCCCAATTTTCCAAATCGGCACAGCGCTCATCCATATAGCCTCACTGATCGTTACCCTCATGATCATATACAACGTCAGACTCAGATACACAGCAGTTGGAAGAAAAGAAATGCTTTTTTTTTATTGGAATTTTATCCTTTTCACTGTCGCATCTCTTATCGTTGACACTGGAGTATCTCCAACAGGATCAGCCAGTTATGGATACTTTGTGAGTCTTCAATTGTCCATGACAGGAGTATGTTGTTGGTCCTTGTTTTTCTCTGGATTGGCTGGCCTCAACTTCTGGGACGATGGTTCGTTCAATACGATGATGGCATTATATATCAGCTCGGCAATTGTTTTCTTCATCAACTATATCATCTCATTGCTCACATTCAAAAGTTGGGGTAGCTTTCTCAGCCCGTCTCAGACGACACCATTGTTTATTTTATATTTTGTGGCTAATGGCATTCTTTTGTTCACATATTTACTATGCCAATTGTTCATATGTTTTGTGACTTTAGTTCTCAACTGGTGGGCAGTTGGGGCCCTCTCATTCGCCATATTCTTCTTCGCAGCCGCAGAATCTCTTTTATATGCGTTCAGCCACCAAATTTGCACCTCACTCAGCCATTATGTGGATGGTCTCATATTCAGTACATTGAGCAATCTGTTTGCAGTCATGATGGTGTACAAATATTGGGACATTATCACGTTTGATGATGATGAATATATTAGATACACTGAAATTGTGCAAGGTGTCGGCTTGAAAGAGGATGCCCAAGCTTTATTAAACTGAATAGACTCTTTTCCCCTCTTGTGCCATTAAATTTCTTCAAATTCTTCAACCTTGTCCAATAGACCACCTTCTTTCTTTTCCTCCCCTCTTTTAGAAAACTCTTTACCGAAGGCGAGAAGAATTGCCTTGTCTAGTAGCTTGTAAAGCCAGCCAGCAACCACTAGAATTCCTCCCAGAATCGTGATGAGTCTGATCAAGAATTGCCAGAACGAAAGTCTTGTCTCCTCAATAATCATCTTTATAGGTTCAAAGTCGTATTGGAAGAAAATTCCAGGAACATACTTGCCTGAAGTCTCCTGAAAAGATAAAGAGTACTGATTGGTGTCAATTCCCACTCCAAGTTTTTTGTAGAAGGTAGGCACAACATTCATTTGGTAGCGGAATGTTTTGATGTGATCTGGTGTTGTCTTAATTGTCATATCCAAAGGATTGTCCAAATAAGGGAAGAATTCTCCAAAAGAGAATTCGCTAATGGCATGGGTGAAGTTCAAAGCCTCGGTAGGTGTGATTGTTCTATCTCTATAACCATAGCCTTTTGCTGTAATATGAAAATCTCCCTTCACTCGGTTCACAGGAATAGCACCATATATTCTGCATGCAGGAGCACCTTCATCGTTATGACTACCCTGCTGCATAAATTCTGCCTGCAAAGATTTGCCCAAGACCTCTTCCAACTCAGGAGTGACAATCTTTTTTTGCGATTGGTGATACCAACGAGGAATATTGAAGTTTATTCCTTGATAGTTTAGCAGCTCCGCTGCCAGAAACCTATCATCAGATGCATCGCGCACGTTGGTATGAATATAATTGCATGGCATGGCCACCACCATATCCAAATTGATTTTGAGGTCATGTCTCACCACATCGTCCACTGTAAACTGATGATCAATGTATCCATCTATATATCCACCAATTTCGACCCAGATCAAAAAGGCGAGAAACAAATATGTCACAATTGATGAATAAGATCCTCTTGTTGATCTGACCTGTTGCGATGGTGGGAGCTTTGCTTGATAATGTTAGTAATTGACAACAGGATACAATTCAGACTTGAAAACACATACGAAACGCATCAAACGTTCTGATGAACTTGGTAGACCTTTCCATTCTAGTGAACGTGCAATAAGAATCCAAGTGACAACGATCCAACAAAGAGAAAAATCGTTATAATATATGTGGTTTTTTCATTTTTTTTTTTGACGAGTTCTTGGGTAAAAGGGTCGAAAACGTCGATCGACTGATATTTGATAAATATATAGATATTTAATCGAGTCCTCGATTCAAAGGGAAATTGGCTAAAACACGATAACGACAACGAAAAGTACTTTGTAAAAACGTAATAAAGACTAAAAGTACAATGAAGGCAGCTTTTTGGGAATATAAGGCTCCTCCAAATACTTCACCTCTTCTTCGGTAAGTTTCAATTTCCCTGCAGCAACTGCTTCCTCAATTCTTTTAGGCTTGTTCATACCGATAATAGGATGGTGATTTTTGGCAATAACCCATGCCGTTGCAATCATGGCCATTGAGACACCATGTTTCTTTGCAAGTTCCTCCACCCGGTTGATGATGGTTTCTTCGGCTTGAGTGAGCACGTTCAATCCTATGAACCAGCTGCTAACTGGATTGCTGGATCTAGTAGTCGTTCCACTAGTCTGGGAAAGCGGTCTTGTAAGTACGCCCCCTGCAAGTGGAGACCATGGAATCAGGCCAACGCCGGTTTCCTTACAATAAGCAATCAACTCTTCTTCTTCCTCTCTGTAAAGAAGTGAGTAGTGACTTTGCATAGAGATGAATTTAGTCCAGCCCTTTCTTTCTGCCAATTCTTGCATCATCACAAATTGATATGCTCTCATGGACGAAGCTCCAATGTATCTGACCTTTCCGCTCTTGACAACGTCATGCAGAGCTTCCATAGTCTCCTCAATTGGGGTGTTTTTGTCAAATCTGTGGATCTGTAATAGATCAATATGAGTTCCAAGTCTCTTCACAGATTCCTCAACGGAGTTCATGATGTTGAATCTGGACAGCCCAAATTGGTTGACAAACTCATGGCCATCGTACTTCGGATAGTCAAAAAACGTGTGGTCTGGATTCTCGGGGTCGGTAGGCAAAAAGCATTTGGTCATAATAACAACCTTTTTTCTATTGATATTGTACTTCTTTAAGAACTTCCCAATAAACTCTTCTGAGGCTCCGTTTGAGTAGTTGCAAGCAGTATCAAACGTTCTGATTCCCTCATCATACGCCTTTTTCATTAACGATAAAGCCTCTTCCTCGTCATCAATGACAAAATCCATAAACTTGCTTGATCCAAAAGACATGCATCCCATCACCACTGTGGAGATTTTGAGACCAGAGTCTCCAAGTCTCACATAAAAATCTTCTGGAACCTTAACCCACTTGGACATTCTTTGATAACCGATTGGACAACTCAACCGATTTGAACTTTAAGCAACTCATTTGAAAGACCAAAAGGTGCCTACAAACATTTCGTATTCCAGTGTTCCAATGTGTTTCGTTTTTGATAAAACAACCGAGACCACCCGAAGGGCTGGAGTTAAAATTTAAGTCCGGCAAATTGACCGGAGAATCTCTAGTGGAAGATCTGTCTGCAACAGCCCAACTGCTCGTATGCGTGTCGATGAGCATGGGCCAGAAAGCCACATGAATAGTTAGCTAAACTCCTGCTGCCTAGCCTTTCCAAAGATCAACTTCAAAGTAAACTCGCAAAGCACCCCTGGGACCTACAGGCGAGCAAAGCAGATTATCCAGGCTGTGCTATTTAGACGATCGACGCAGTCGACGTTGCTAAACTCGCTAACTGCCCAATTCGGTAAGCCTGAAAATAACCGATCTTGGGCGCGGGAGTGCCGTACATCTGTACACCGTTTTATAACGCAGGATAGCTAAGGTTGTTCTTAGTTGTTTGTCTGCAATCCGAACGCTTCTCCTGGCAAAGTGTACCAAGGATCAAGAATGTTTGCCACGTTTGATGTCGGGCAGGATCTTGTATTGATCTTGCAGTTGGCTAGTCTTCTTTAATCCACTATTATTACTGGTGATGGATCTGGCAGCCGAGGAACTGGAGAGTATACTGGCAATATTTCCAGAGGCTCAAATTTTATTTGAAGCCAGGTCTGGTTCAGTTACAGTCCCGGTAGTACTGGATACTCCGCTTACTTTGAAGCTGGTAGATGGTATCACCATCAAGGAGAGCAAGTCTGTGGATTTTCTTCCCTCTTTACAATTTTTGTTCGTTCTTCCAGAAACGTATCCATATGAAGGGCATCCGATAATTTCTCTCGAAGGTGCAACAGAATGGCTGTCGATCGACCAGAAAGAAGTGGTGGTCTCACATCTGATTGGACTCTGGGAAGAGTTCCGAGATATGGTGATTTTTTCCATGATTGACTATTTAAAAGAAGAATCTCGCCATGCTTTCAATGTGTTGAATCTTGATGAACCTTTCTTGATAGATAACGAGAAAATGTACTATTCAATGATCGATGCCGACATTAACGAGAAACAAAAGCGGTTCAATTTACAGACGTTTACATGCGAAATATGTCAGGCTGACAAAAAAGGAGAATCGACTAAGATCTTTCATAAATGTAAACACACTTTCTGCAACGCTTGTCTGACAGACTATTTCAGTACCAAAATCTCAAGAGGAGAAATCGATAGTATTCACTGTCCGTCTTTCGACTGCACAAAGAATTATGTCAACTTGACAAATCGACTCTCAAAGGCACAAATCGATCAGGACCTGGCACTGTTTGAACAACAATTTTTCGAATTCCCGCTACCTTTAGAATTTCTCAATGAAGTAGTTGGTTCCCAGTTGACCGATCGATACATTAGTCTGTTCACTGCTCAAAGGTTTGAAAACTATAAACGTTTGTTCCCGTTTAGAGTTGCACAATGCCCACGAATCAATTGCATGAAACATTTCATTAGAAAAGACGATCAGGACCTGCTAACCATTTGTCCCTCGTGCAAACTTGCTTTCTGTTTTGGATGTCTGCATTCCTGGCATGGAAATCTCAACAGTTGCAAGAACTATTTGGGAATGAAAATCCCAATTGAAGACATCGAGCTGTGGATAGCGAGTGACGGCGACTCCCAAATACGAAATAATTTAGCTTTCAAGCACGGTCGCAAAGCTATCATTTTAGCTGTAGAAGAACACATCTCAGATCAGATGTTTGAAGATTTGATTCAATCCGGAGAAGCAGGAATCATTAGATGTCCAAATTGCTCTTTGGTTATTCAACGATCGGACGGTTGCAACAAAATGACCTGTTCGCGATGTAAGACATACTTTTGCAACCTCTGTGGAGATATCCTCCAAAAAGTCGACCCTTACGCACATTATAACAATCCTATGACTCCCTGCTTTAGACGGCTCTTTGAAGGAATTCTATCGAGTGAATGATATCAAGCAGCTTTTTGTCTTTTCGCAGGTCGACTATTTCTCACCACTTCTCGCAGCAATCTTCTTCGTCTGAATTCGCCGCTTTTATCATAGGCCCAAACGCCCCTAATCTCAACGTCATCCAGAATGCTGTTCTCGCTGCACCAGCTGAATACATCTTCGTCGGGCTTCCACTCTGACCCACTCACGAACTTCCAACTAGAGCTTGGTGGTTGTATTATATCCAAATTAGTCGTACCCTTTGGTTTCTTTTTCTGCAATCTTCGAGGCTCCGTGGTGTTAAAGATTGCAGAAGAGAACAAATAAGGTTCATATAATGATGGCTTAATTGCATCCTGTTTTTCAATCTGGAAGATCTGGATTTTGCGATACTGAGGAGGATCGTCAACCATCACTTTTCCAAGGGACTGCAACAGTGCTTTGGATGCACTCTTTCGCTCCTGTGTACAATGTTCGATGGGTTGCTGTTTGGTTCTGAATTTGAATTGCTCCAAGAACTCTGTTCGTTTTGGATGCCGCAGCAAAATCAATATCCACATAGTTAGAATAAAAAGCAGTTTCCAAGGAATGTATGGGCCTAATACCATGGTAATCAATATAAGAAGTCCAAGATTGAAAAATAACTTAGTGCTTCGTTTCTCGTCCTGGAAGCTGCAATTTTCATATACCGAATTCTCTATGCCTTCGATCATCTTGATAACGTCGGTGGTAAGGTTCTGTAAATCTCTCATGTTGATGAGTAATTTTATTTTGTCCACCAACCCTCCTGAAGATTCTTTGCCATTCAAAGCATCAGCATTTCTTTCATATTCTTCCTCTAAAACAGCCTTGAAAACAACATTCGTTTTGGCATCTGCAGTAAAGACATCATATAGAAGACTTGAATTTGCTGTCTCATCCTCGGAATCGGTAGAGTTTCGAGAACTAACAGTAGATAGTTCCAAGTCTTGAGACACAAGGGTCTCAAGCATTCGATTTCTGCGGTCTTCCAACCTCTGTTTATCCTTTTCCCACTCGTTATATGTACTCAGAAAACCCAACACTGATGAATCTCCACGCTGTCTAGCCGCAACAATGTCAGGCCTGGTTAATGGGTGTCGGTAGAGATAATTGGGTATCAATATTCCAGTTATCAAAGAAAATACCGGGTAGACCAAAAACAAATACGGCATCATACACCCCCATGTGTATAGAATTAGAAATGTCAGGGTCAATGCCGGTTGATCCCATGAAATTATGCGGATCACGTAGTATTGTATGTTGAAAAAGAGATCCATTTTAGAACTTAACGTCTTGAAATTCTTGCTGATTTTGGTAATTGACAGGCCCGGCTGGTCAACCCGGTGTTTGTCTTCCAACTTCATCTTAAGCTCGTCCACAGACCCGTCTGGACGTCGAGGCACCGTTTCCACAAGCTTGTTCGTCAGCTTGTCCATAAAATGTATCTTATCGCGTTTTTCTTCCTCTGTCAAGCTCTCCAAGTCAGAAAGCTCTTGTTGTGACAGTCTCTCAACCCCCATTGCAGACAACGTAGACAGAACTGCGGCTAATGTTGCCCTTTTGCGTCCTTCCCCATTGGCCCTTGATCCCTTGCGACTAGCAAGATAATCGTTGGACCTGTCATGTATCTCATTGATGGCATTTATTGCGAGCTTCCGGTGAATTGGTAACGTCCTTCCCAAGCTTGCTGAGGAAGGTGGAGAGCCAGACATACCTAATTGGACAAAAACCTAGGCCTGAGCGATTTGGTGGGTTATTTATCATAATCTTTTTTTTCTTAAATTCTTGTTTTTACTACACATCTGGGGTAGTGCAGATGGTGCACGGATGCAAATCAAAATTATGCAAAAAAGGGAGTGTTCAAGAGCTGCAAACAGTCTAATCGTCTGTTACTGTTCCATGCAAAACATCCATGTAACATATCAACAAAATCGTCAATTCGTTCGCCATGATGGTGTTCAATGTGTCTTATAAGATGGTGTCTCAAATTTTTTGTCGAAGGCTTAAACCTGCAATTGTTTCCCTTAGATAAAAGGTACGACAAATTGACAGACCCGTCGTTTTGGAAAGCCGTCCATAATAGGGTGTTGAAATTCACATGATGTTTCGTTTTGTAATGATTCGGGTTCACAATTGGGCCCTCGTTCAGTAATTGCTTGCGGAGTTCCAGAACGTAACTTCTGGAAGGGGGACCAAAATATGAAATGAAGCTATTAAGTAGTTCGTACTCATCTTTGCTTTCGAATGTCGGAGTCCCTGTGAAAAGTTCAGCCATAATGGCTCCGAAAGACCAAACATCGATTTTAGGGCCATAGCGGGCTCCCAAACACACTTCTGGAGCTCTGTAAAACCTCGATTGTAAGTACGAAAATGCTAGCTCACCTTGCTTGCACGAAGATCCAAAATCAATGATCTTGACGTGAAACCCTTGTGAAGGTGCAAATGATAACATCAAGTTTTCAGGTTTCATATCACAATGAATGATCCCATTCTGGTGGATATATGATAGGCCGCGTAAAATATCCCGGCCAAATTGTTTCAGCAAAGAAAGTCCAAGCCCCTTGAAATCCGTGAGTTCAATCAATTCATACATATTGATCAGCAAGAGCTCAGTCACAATACAAATGTGTGATCTGAAATGAAAATGGTCAATATATCGCATGACATATTGATTTCCTTGTTGGCTTAAACTCTTCAAACATTTAACTTCGTTCATGGCCTGAATTGACCATTCCATCTCGTTTTTGATAATTTTCACAGCTACCACATTTGAAGTTTTATGGTCCTTCACACAGCAAACGGATCCAAATGAACCTTTACCAAGGACTTCTAAAATTTCAAATCTATAGTTGATGTGGTCTCCGACAAGATATTTGTAATTTTTGTCCTTATCATCAAATCCAAAGTTCTGGCTATAATTATTCACTTCTGCTTTGAGCTTAATATTTCTGCTTGTTCCCGTAAAATAGACTTCATTTTTGCGTAGTATTTCACCACGCTCGTGAACCGTGAGGTTATCATACATACGTGGATTTTTGATGGCCAATTCTCTAGGATCCAAAGGTTGCTGAATCGATGCATTCTTAGACATTGAGGTAGAGTATCTTTGAAAAACTAGTCCAGTTTTAGGGCTTGATGCTATAAGCAAGTACAGGTCTCTTTCCGTGGACAACCCACTAGGTTCTTTAACGTCTCTAACTTTTTTCATTTTCAAGGGGGTATTTGTAGGCACTGAGATGATTCGTTTTTCTTTCAATGGGCTGTTTGGAAGCTTTTTTTCTATCGGATTACCAAAATGAAAACTCATTCTTTTCTCTCTGATTGGAGTGACATATGAAGAAATTCGTTTCTCATTTCCAATCCGCAAATCCATGACACTAGAAGAAGACACAATTGACGGCTTGTGAACAGGGACGTTTTCCTTATCAGAAGGCTTGGACCGATTCAATGAGGATAATGTTGGTTTAAGATATGAAGGCCCGTCTCTGAGTCTTGTATCGATGTGATACATTGATTTGGAGCTAGGAAGACTCGTAGGATTCTTTGTAGATGGAGTTTTCTGGACGTTCCTTGAGTCACTATAATAACGTTTTGAAATCGGTAATCTCGAGTTGTTAGCAGCTGGAGAGTCTGTGATTTTTAGAGACTTGGTGGAAGGCGATTTTTTAGGGATTCGGGACGAAAACTGTGGATCCAACGACACACTTAATGACGGCGACCGTTTAAGAAGCGACTTTTGCGGCTCATGTTTTCCATTTATTCGAAAACGATGGATGTCTTTGGTCAGTGACAATAGATCAGGCGTGTCTTCATCAAACTGGCCCGTCATGCTGAGAAGTAAATGAGATAAACAATATGAAACAAAAGGACAGGGGAACTTGAATATTTTTATTTATATATGATCGCGGATCGTAAACAAAGACAGATTTTTTTTTTATGGCTGAATTGAGCCCACCATCAGTTTTACCTCTTTGCTTCTTGTAAATTTATATTTCTATGGCATAATGAACGTGGTTGATGTGACAGATCCCGATATTTACACCAAAGAGGCTCTTCTGTTGATCTGTCAGACTATCTATGTGTGTCTACACTCTCCTTCAGCAAGAGATTTCAACCTGGCCACCATTCTGGACAAGATCAAACAGCATCCAATGGTGGACAACGGAGAGAACCTGAAAATGTCTGAACAACAACTGCTACAACTTTTTAATAATCTGGTGTCAAAAAATGAAATTGACGATGCCCAGCCAAAAACTTTGGACTACTATATGGACAACGAACAGGTGGTGGTGGATATTTGCGAAAAGCTATACAATGAACGGACCCACCAATTAGAAACGGAAATCGAAAAGAATAAAAAGATTTTTGGCGAAATGCTCTTGAAAGTGAATAATTGAGCATTTAAAGCAATCAGACAGCTTTTTTGGTAACATACGGCTGTTCCAAGTATTCTATCTCGTCCTTGGACAATTGCAAGTGGAAAGCATCCATTGCATCGTCCACTCTTTTAGCTTGACTGAATCCAATGATTGGATAATGTCCCTTATGAATCACATACGAGCTGGCCACAGCGGCCATTGAAACATTGTGTTTTTTTGCCAATTCCTCGACCCGATGAATGATGGTGGTGTCAGCATCACTCAATACATTCAATCCCAATGTCTTCATTGCGGCATCATTGTGAATCCGTGAGGTTGTTCCCTGTTTATCAATCGGTCTGGTTAGCAATCCACGTGCATTCGGTGAATATGGGATCATGGTCACTCCAGTATATTTGCAATACTCCACCATTTCTCTCTCTTCCTCACGGTACAAGAGATTATAGTAGTTCTGCATAGAAATGAACTTGGCCCAGCCATTTTTCTCTGCTATTGATTGCAACATGGCAAATTGCCATGTTTTCATAGCAGATGCTCCAATATATCGGACATGGCCAAGCTGGATGCAATCATTTAGTGCTTTCATGGTCTCTTCCATTGGAGTTGTAGGGTCAAACCGATGAATTTGATACAAATCAATATAAGTGCCCAGTCTTCTGACCGAATCCTGCACAGCATCCATGATATGTTTTCTGGACAATCCTTGTGAATTGAGATACTCGTGTCCGGGAAATTGAGATCTTGATCCAGGCGAAAATGTCTCGTCATCCTCGTCCATAGGGAAAAACACCTTGGAAAGTATCACAACCTTGTCACGTTTGATATTGTATTTTTTAAGAAACTTTCCCAACAACACCTCCGAATGGCCATTGGAATACATATTGGCTGTGTCAAACGTGCGGATTCCCAAATCGTATGCCTTTTTCAAAATTGCAAATACTGTCTCTTCGTCCTCGATGACCCAGTCGGACCAGCTTTTCTTACCAAAAGACATGCATCCGACAATAATCTTGGATATTTTAAGACCTAATGGGGTCAGTATCAATTCAATGGCTTGATTTCTTATCTGTACTTACCCGAAGGTCCCAGATTTGTATAGAAATCCATAGGCACTGTTTCCCAATTCATTTTAACGTTGAAGTATTATTCTTCTTAATGAGTCTGCAAAACTGGTTGTCTAACTCAATTTATATAATTTTTGGAGGGCGAACAGAGCCGCAAGGCTAGCTAAACTGAATTAGGGCTCTACATACTAAACATTTTGCCATTTGTGATGGATTCTCACACTATTCCGCAAATACCTTTCTATTTACAGTGTTATCATTATGTACATTTGCTACTATAGACAGTAGAAGTGGAAATCCGAGGACAAATAGTGTTTATTCAGGCACTATGATGTTTGACCTGGCCCCGGCCTGGCCTTTACCAGTAGAAGAATATCATTACGCTTCTTTCCATTGCTACCTTCAATTCGAACTCATTTACCCTCCTTCTTAATCTTGTCCAAAGCAAGAATCTCCGCCTTTTGTTCAGCGGCTTCTCGCAACATTCTCTCCTTCTTCAAATCAAAAGGTCTTTTCTCCTTGAAATACTTCACCCAGGAAGCAATGCAATCCTTTTGAAATTGTGTGTCCTCTACCGAACAGTTCTGGCGTATTTTCGTCTGCTCAGCACTATCAAATGGATTTGCAACGTCGATCTTATCCAGACATTTCATATAAAGATCGCGCGATTCCCAACACTTTTCTCGTCTGCCCCTATTTGGAGCCTCCCGAGCGGTTTCCTTTGAGAAAAGCCCCATTTTTCTTCTTTCTCGATAGCTCGCTTCTTCAACAAGTACATTTAATACGATCGCAGGCATTTCCAGTGATACTTTTTTTCTTCGTCATTCCTAGATATTATTTGTGTTTTGCACACCCTTTTCAATCTTTCTTCAAAGTCCTCTGCTTCTCGGCATTCTGAACAACCTTCTCATCAACAAACAGCCCCTTCTTTCTCCGTGCGTCATTCATGTACCTTCTTGCAATGTTCTCGCGCTCAGCAAACTCTCCCAACTCCTCCAGTTCTTCTTCGGTAGTCGGAATCCAAAATGGATCCTCGTCCACAATCTGAAACCCAGTAAAAACCAATTGTGGAGACGCAGCTCCAGAAGTCTTCTTACGAATATCATCACTAAATCCAAATGCCTCTATCACCGGTATCTTCGCAGTCACAGTGAAAAATGGAGTACCTTCCTTCATTTCCTCGCTTACAATTGTTCCTCGACACCGTTGAACAACAGCATAAACCTTTCCGAGCACCTCAGCAGAAGCCTGAATGTCACATGAATACATAGCAAGCATTAATCTTGGTGACCAATCCAAAAACCCTTTATGAATTGCATCTTTTGTAGCAGAGATCAGTCTTCCTGAAGCGTTGCTACTCGTCGTTTCTGTTTGCACAGCCTGCTCGATGCTCTTCACAAACACAGCCAGTCCTTGCGTAGGCTCAGAACATAATGGCCCTTCGAAACAAGCCATTTGAAACCCATTGAGCAGACTGTCCTCGTACTCAAACCTTGATGCTCGGGTGTCTGGTTCAAAAAGACGCCTTAACTGATTTTCTGGAGTATCAAACAAAATGTTGGCCCCAATTCTCTTTGGAGCAAACGAAACAACACGGTCAACTGCACCAGACCAGTCAATATTATCCTTGATTTTTTGTCCACCGAGAGACAACAATGACTGGTTTAACTTATCTTTGAATTCTGCAGCAGTCAAAACATTACCAACAATCAGTTCATCGGTTTCTTCGCTCACATTCCTGCGGACAATCTTAGAAGTAGATGCTTGATTCTCTAACAAAAACTCGACAGCCTTCTCAGGGAGCGGCCTGGTTTCTAAAACAATCAAATACTTGTCCACATTGATCTTGATAACTCCTCTGCCCAGTTCTGGGTTCTTTGGGGAATTCATATCAACATGGCCTAATGTAGTCTCTCTAAATGGAATCACAGGCTTAGATGAAGTAATTTCTATTCCTGCAAACCGTTCTCTCAAATCTTTCAAACATCTTTCCAAATGTAATTCGCCGGCAGTTGCTAAAATATGCTCACCGGAATCCTGTAAATAAGTCTGGACACAAGGATCAGCCTGATTCAGTAGCTCCAAACCACGAATCAATCTGTCCATTTGCATTGGATTCACAGGTTCCACTGCGACTTTCACAATCGGTGGGGTATTCAAATTGATACCAGCTAGATTCACACCAATCACTCCTGGTGATATCAAAGTACCACTCTTCAACACTTTTCCTTCAAGCCCTCCAATTCCCACAATGGTACCTGCTGGAGCTCTTTGCAATGCCACAAGTTCTCTTCCCATCAGCAGATACAGGCTGGTGACTGTGACGCTGCTGGTGTGCTTTTCTGGAGCAAGAGGATCAAACTTAGGCTCTAGGACCGTCAACTGTTGACCAACTTCGATTGTTCCGCTATATATTCTAGCGAACCCAATCACCACTTCCTTCTTCAGTTCAACGCCTTCGTCTTCTTCCTCTTGCTCAAATTCCCATTCAAATTCATCATTATTAGTGTTAGTAGATACAACAAACCCATCTTCTCGTTCCTCCTTCTGCTTCTCCAATTTTCTTGCTTCTTCAGCAGCTCTTGCAGCTGCTAGTCTGGCCTGTCGTCCTCTCTCGAACAATTCCTCTTCTCCTAATGTCTGTCTTTGGTTCTGAGGAAGCTCATCTTCAGGAACAGAAATCATCTTAGACACATAGCAACTGACAATTCCCTCACTATCACAGGAAATCATACCAGCTCTCAATTTTGGGTCTATTAGATCGGAGCTTGGGGTGGGATCCAAGATGTGGGGGATCCTTTCTTCCTGTGACTCAAGTGGAGAAGGAAGCTTATCAATAACAGTGAGTAAAATAGCATTTGAAACTGGAATCCATTGAGTAAAAATCGTGTTGACCAATTGCTTTGTATCTTTGGATCTGAGGTCTCTTGGAAGAACCTTGATGTTTAAAGATTTTACAATCTTTTCGAGCTTCTCAGAATCCCTGTTTGTCAAACAAGAGTCATAAATGTGCCAAATGTTGTCTAACACAAAACTCACAAACAAAGGTTTCAAATTTCTTCCTTTCAATAATTTTGGAGGTATCACTTTCTTGGTTTTTGGGTCAAAATAAAAATCCCCCCACAAACATTTCTGTAAAATTTCTCTCTTTATTCCTAGTTTCTTCTCGTACAAAACAGCAAATTGGGCAACATTGAATCCCCAGCCGTCCACAGCAGAGGCAAAGATAACGTTGTTATTTTCAGGAGAAAAGTAAATGTCCTGATCGTCCTTTTCCACAAATTCTTCCACCTCTCCTCGTTCAACTTTTTCTCTCCAAAGCATATCTTCTTGCATCCGCTCTCCAGCAAAAAAAGATCCAATGACAGAATTGACCTGCTCGATGATTTTGGACAGGTGCAAATATGCTTCTGTAGAAGTCATTTGCAGCTCACTGATCAACCGATCAATTTTATTCAACACCAAGATGGGCTTCAACTTGTCCACCCAAGCCTGTCTCATCACAGTCACTGTTTGCGAGCAAACTCCTTCAACAACATCCACCAATACCACTGCACCGTCACATAATCTCGATGCCGTGCTCACTTCAGACGAAAAATCTATATGTCCTGGCGAATCTATCAAGTTAATCAAGTATTCGTTGATAATTGTTTCTTCTTGAGCTCTCGAGAGGGTTTTAAAATACAATGAAATAGCAGATGACTCCATAGTGATTCCTCTCAATTGCTCGTCAGGCCGCGAATCCAAGTACCGGACCTTCCCTGCCATTCTCTGGGAAATGATTCCATTAGAGGCAAGTAAAGAATCTGATAAAGTAGTCTTTCCATGGTCGACATGAGCTAAAATACAGATATTTCTTATATTCTTGGTCTTTGCTTGTAGTCGTTTGATCTCGTCAGGAGTTAACCGCATTTGGTGGAGATACGAAGACGATGAAGATGGCAAACAAAACAGTGCAAGGATCTTTTGTTATAAAAATTTTATTATCGACTTTATTTGCGGGTCGATCGGCGCGGGCCGGTCGGCACTTACTTGGGAGGGGGTTTCAATACACATTTTTATCAAATGGAAGGCTGTCTCTTGTTGGAAGCTGGCAAGCTTATCTCCTCTTTCTTGGAGTCAGCTCCTCACTGTCATCGTCATCATCGTCATATTGAGCCAATAGCGGATTCAGACTTCCTTGCAATTGTCCATTGTTTATTTTCTTCAAATGACGAACATATGTTGCCGAGCTCAAAGAAAAAATCCGGTCCTCATCTGTGAACTGTATCTTTCTTCCTCGTGATGCTGAGCTGGTTGTTGTTGTCTTGGTGAAGTTTTCAAACCCTTTAATAATGTTTCCATGGTTAGCTCCTTCCGAGAGATACGTAGTTTCCTTGTTAAAGATATCTTCCTCCAGTTTGGTGACCTGTTTGTCCAGCTCCTTCTTTCTATTCAAAGCATCCTTAAGCTTCTTTTTGAGTCGCTCGTAGTCCTGTTGCGACATATTAGCAGCTGGTTGATGTCGACTACAGAGATGAGTTGGCTGGCTGGCTGTGTTGAAGATTCACTTTTTTTTGTTCCGCGAAAAAAAAGTTTGCCCATAGAAAAGGAACAACAAGTGTATATCCCTTCAGTCTTGTTTGTCTCCTGCTGCAATTGAACACGGTAATTCCCCATCATGGACTTTGATTTCCCTTCGCTGATTATTGACTCAAACTCCTCCTACAGCAAGGCTGGTCTGTCTAACTTTGACACGCCCACTCTTGTTGTTCCATCAGTTTACTCTCGAGAGTCGGTGGACACTGGCAACTATGTGTTTGGAGATGAGATTGAACAGTTTCCTGAAAATGAGATATTCACCATGTATAGCGAGGGACTTGTGTATAACTGGGATGTGATGGCCCAACATTGGAATTACATCTACAGTAAGTTGAAATTGAATTCAAATGAACTGCCTTTGGTGATCACTGAAAACGCATGGAACACCAAGAAAAACAAGGTCAAGGCTTGCCAGATCGCTTTTGAGGAGTTGCAAGTGCCAATTTTCTCGATCTTGAAAAGACAATTATGTACTGCATTTGCAGTGTCCAAGCCTTCTTCTTCTATAGTGGTCGATATCGATGACGACGTTATCAGTGTGACACCTATAAACAACGGCTCTGTGCTATCTAAAGGTATTCTGCACACAAAATACAGTGGCAACTTCTTGAATCTATTTGCTATCGACTATATTCAATCAAAGTTTCCAGGCCAACAAGTCGAAGATATGTTGGTTCCAAGACAATTCAGATCTACCAAAATGAGCCAGTCTTTCAAAACGTACCAAATTACATCCACTTTGGCAGACTTCAAAAACTGTCTTCTACATGCATCTTTGTATCCAGTGCAACTAGACCAGACAGATCTTCCTCAACAGTCAAACTACCTACAATACGAGTCCTATTCGCAGATAGAATTGAGGAACTATGAACTTCCAAGCAGAAATTTGCTCAAAGATATAGGAATAGAACAGTACAAACTTGCAGAACCGCTGTTCAACCCTGCCGAATATTCCAAGAAATTGCCACACCTCAAGGTTTCGCAAGATGCAGAAGGTTTATCATCTTTGATTTTGAGTTCCATGAAAAATCTTGAGGCTCCTGCTACTTTGTATGTGGAACTTTTGAAAAACATTGTTTTTACTGGATCGCTCACCTATCTTACGAATCTCGAACACAGAATTATACAAGATCTTGCCAGACTGATTTCTGACTATACCATTAGCACCTACTTATCACCCGATACAGTGGAGAGACAATTCGATTCATGGGTTGGAGCTAACGTGTTGACATCTTCTTCTGTTGGAGATTTTGATAATCTGTTCATTACAAAAGATGAGTATCAGGAAAATGGAGAGGATTACATAGTGGAGAAATTCAAATAATATGTACTATTTAAATAGAATGATTGTATTTTATCGTGAGTTAGATAACATAAATTATTGAGCAAAGTATAAGTAGGTATTCTCCTTCTGTTTGCTTCCAATTGCTGTTGACTTTAATGTACTTGTCAGCCACTTGTAGACGGTGGTTACCATCTAAACTTTCCATTTTACTCATCGGGGTCTTGTCTGATTTCAAACTCACGACACCCCTTTTGTGACAAAAGGTAGTGTATCATCTACAATAGTTTTGAAAAAAAAAGGTCGATAGCGACTAAGAGAACTTCCAAAATACCATTAAACTCCCCATATTAAAAGCTTTCTTTCCAGACTGTAAACATCTTTGGAAAACACAGTGTATGCTGAACTTGAGCAAATTTGCCAAAAGAAGTTTTTTCAGAGTAATTAAGAGAACCATGTCACAGAACCCGATTCCAGCAGAGGCTACTTCTTCAGCACCAGCAGCATCTGGTGCTGGTTCTTGGAAAAAAAGCTCTAAAGAGGCCCCTACATTCACACTGAAAACTCCAAAGGGTACCAAGGACTGGGCTGATAAGGATATGATAATCAGAGAGGCTGTTTTCAGCAAGTTGACTTCATTGTTCAAATCTCATGGGGGAGTGACGATAGATACTCCAGTGTTTGAATTGAGGGAGATTTTGTCTGGTAAATACGGAGAAGATTCAAAATTGATCTACAATCTTGAGGATCAGGGAGGTGAGCTTACTTCGCTGAGATATGATTTAACAGTTCCATTTGCCAGATACGTTGCTATGAATGGAGTTTCCAACATCAAGAGATACCACATTGCCAAGGTTTACAGAAGAGACCAGCCGGCAATGACTAAAGGTCGAATGAGAGAATTCTACCAGTGTGATTTTGATGTTGCTGGAGTGTATGATCCGATGGTACCAGATGCAGAGATGATGAACATTTTGGTTTCCGGATTGACTGGACTCGGTATCAAAGACTTCAAGATCAAGTTGAACCACAGAAAAATCTTGGATGGTATTTTCCAAGTATGTGGAGTGAAGGAAGAGGATGTGAGAAAGGTCTCGTCTGCTGTCGACAAGCTCGATAAGTCTCCATGGGAGGTTGTGAAGAAAGAGATGTGCGAAGAGAAAAATCAACCTGAAGAGGTGGCTGATAGAATTGGAGAGTACGTGAAGATCAACGGTAGCATTAGAGAAGTTTTGAAGAAATTGTCCAGTGATGAAGTGTTGATGGCCAATGAATCAGCCAAGGCTGGTGTGGATGACATTACGATCATGGCTGATTATGTGGAAGCATTCGAGGCGGACTCATATATTTCATTTGATATGTCTTTAGCCAGAGGACTCGATTACTACACCGGTGTGATTTATGAGGCTGTGACTGCGCAATCTGCTCCTCCTGAAGATGCTGCTGAGAAGAAGGCCTTGGCAAAATCCAAGAAGAGCGAGGAGGATGCATCTGAGTATGTTGGTGTTGGTTCAATTGCTGCTGGAGGCCGTTATGATGGATTAGTTGGTATGTTCTTGGGAACCAATGCTAAGGGAAAGAAAGCTCCTTCTATTCCGTGTGTTGGAGTTTCTTTTGGAGTTGAAAGGTTGTTCTCGCTGATCAAACAAAGAGCTCAACTTGCAGAGAAGGTTAGGCCTACCTCCACCCAGGTTTATATCATGGCCTTTGGAGGTGGTGAAGGCTGGAACGGGTTTTTGAAGGAGAGAATGTGTATTGCTTCAAAGCTTTGGAATGCTGGAGTGGAATGTGAATACTTATACAAGGCTAAGGCCAATCCTCGAAAACAATTCGAAGCTGCTGAGAAATCTGGATGTCCTGTTGCTGTGATTTTGGGTAAAGAAGAGTATCCTTTGGGCAAAGTCAGAATTAAGGTTCTTGGTACTGGTAACGAGAAAGATGATGGTGACTTGGTTGATATTGACGAGATGGTTTCTGTTGTACAATCGAAGCTTGAGTCGTTGAAGACAGATGGTATGGACGACCTCACGAGATTGTTGGCCGGTTTGTAAGTAAATAGACGTAGACCTCCGGTCTTTTTAATTTGAAGTTTAGCGAAAGTATGGCTGCGTCGATCGACCCTGGCTAAATGTTTTTTCAACTCTCTCTGCCAATTTTGTCGCACGGGCATTCATCGGCTTACCACCTGGCCTACACACATCGGGAAATTTGTAGAGTCAATAAAAAGACTGTAGGGACACACTGATAGGGATTGTCTGATGAAAAAAGATTAGACGGATCTAGAAGGAGGTAGTCTGATTAAAGCAGTTTTAAAAAGATCAATTCAAGGTGATCACAAGACTGAAGTGAAGGCTGGATACCAGAAATTGCGCACAGGACGGACATTCAGTACTGAAATTGTACAGCACTGCCCTACAGTGAATTCAACTTGTTCGGTTATTTTGAACTTGACGCCGGCCATCAAAATATACATGACAAACTGAATTGGATCTTGTAAAGATGTCTAGTACAATGGCAAGAAAAAGATCGGCGATCGATTTCCAATTTGGTGAGTGTATAGGAGAAGGTTCATATTCTAAAGTGTTTAGAGGGGTGTCGATCCATAACCATAAGACTTATGCGATCAAGATCCTGTCGAAATTGCATATTCAGAGAGAAAATAAGCGCAAGTATGTGAACATTGAAAAGGATACCTTGAATATACTTGGAAAGCATCCTGGAATAGTGACATTATATTACACATTCCAAGACGAAAAATCGTTGTATTTTGTTATCGATTTTGCCAAAAATGGTGAACTATTATCCTTGATTCGCAGATTAGGCTCATTGAGTGAGACTTTAAGCAAATACTACATTGTTCAACTTATAGATGCTGTGGAATTTATCCATTCCAAAGGTATCATACATCGAGATTTGAAGCCCGAAAATATCTTGCTAAATCACGAATGGAAGCTCATGATCACTGACTTTGGAGCAGCGAAAATCTTGACTCAGGAAGAAAAAATCCAAGGACGACTGAATGAAATCCCATCAGAGGATAATAGTAACGGCGAAAGCTCTAGAAGTTCCACCAGGACCGGCTCCTTTGTGGGAACTGCCGAATACGTTTCACCAGAATTGCTTAAGTACAATTCATGTGGATTTGAATGTGACTTGTGGGCAATTGGATGCATTCTTTATCAATTTATTGTTGGCAGACCGCCGTTTAAAGGACAAACAGAGTATCTCACATTTGAAAAAATCATATCTTTAGATTATGACTTTCCTAAGAACTATTTTGTTCCCCCACAGATAGAGCATATCGTTCGCAATTTATTGATTTTGGAACCTGAATCGAGATATACGATTGAGGATCTAAAAATCCAGAATTGGCTTAGCAATGTGGATTGGAATAGTAAGGAGTCTATCTGGAGAAGCAAGGTTCCAAAATTGGAAGCCTACAATCCTCGAGTGCATTCTTTGCTGCAGTCAAAACATAGTTCTGGAAATTTGGCCAACAATGCACAACAATACTATCTTGAGCCGGGAGCTAAGATGACTAGTAAGGTTTCTTCGATGCCCCAGTCTGCTTTGAAAAGACAGATCATGAACGCACAGAACAATCCTCAACTGATGAACAAGGTATTGACAAACAGATTGGCCGAGAAGAACAAAGAAGTGAAAGATCAGCTCATTAAAAACCAAACGGCCGTCACTTCAGCTGCAATGGCAGCATCAAAAAGTTTAGCTAAAGACAACCAGCCAAGACCAAGATTACCACAAGACCAACAACAGAAGATTTTGCGAAACAAAGACAGTATTGTTAAAAGACGAAACAGTTTACAATTTGTTAATGGTGACGAAAATTCCATTACTCCGCCAATTTCGAGAGCATCTTCTCCTTCGCAGAGCTCCATGAAGACAAATGGGACTTCGAAGTCGGTTATAATCACACCGACTGAGGACAATAGTCAATCTTTGAGGACTCCTCCAATGTCAACTACTGCCGAGATGCATTCTTCAACGTATCCAATTTCTGAATCTACTACAAAGGTAGCTGCATTGGACGTTTCACCAAGACCGATGTCCTCATCCTCATCCTCATCTTCTAAAACCCTTACAGTCTCTAAAAGAGCTTCGGACGTCGACAAAAAGGCTTCCAATAGGGCCCCCTCAATCAGCGAATTGCTGGGCTTGCCACAGCCAAGTTCCCAGGCAGTTAGTGCAGCAGGTGCTATTGGAAACCTCCTATCGCATAAGCGTACGCTTCAATCCTCAGCCAGTCTGACAAATTCCCAATATCAGCTTCAGCAGCAACAACAGATGATTAACCCGATTTTGCTTGACAAGCAGATCCCAAAAAATATTACGAACAAACTCATGGCCAACGAGTACATTTTGAAATTAGACAACATTTTCAAGTCCGAGTTGACACATAAGGCTAATCAATTTGTCCAACAGGGGCAGACACTTGATGATACTGTATTGAACCGAGTGATTACTGAAAACTATCAAAGCTTGAACAGAGACCTCAAGTCATGCATTTTGATCATTACATCTTTTGCGAGACTGCTGATTTACGAAATCAACTCGGACTTCAGATTACAGAATCCCCAATCGTCCACCCAACTTCAGGCCTTGGATTTTTATTCGAAGATAGTTGAAGTCAAACTCACCAACAAAAACGTGTCTATGTATGATTATGAGTTTGATGAGGAGCTGAAAGAAGGATACTTGATTCTGGAGTTGATGAATATGAACAAGCTCATATTTTTGAGCGCCTACAATCCGAAGACCTTGGTGAAAGGAGGTATCAACTCGAATGTCAGAGTCGGATTCAAAGTCAACGAGTCTGTTTCTTGGATCGACTCTTTGTTACAAGCAAGAGAGTTGCTCAGACATAATAAAGATGCTGGTATGGTTCCGGACTCCAAGCAAAAGAGTCCTACTCCTCCCGTTCCACAAAAAATTTCCTCTTCAAAGAGTATTCAAAGCACACCAAAAAGGCCAACCAGAAACGCGTCAAACAGCAGCATCAATACCTCCAATACTCCTCGATTGGCCAAAAGAAACTCATCTCAAAACGGGACTTTGACCAGCATGACGAATGGCTTCAAGACTCTCGAAGTTTCGGAATCCAGCGTGACCAATAAATCTAGAGCGGCAGCTGCGGCAGCAGCAGCAGTTGGGAAGACAGTGAGGAGATAATGAGGTTCACAGTCTTAACAGGGACCTCTCATTTATATGTTTTATTATTGCTAGAAAATATCATTTGTATAATGGCGAACATGCTAAAGTGTATTAACAAATGCCTCCACTAGACGCTTAACGTCTTCAGAAGCACTCGTGGCATTTTCCAAGACCTCTTCATGGCTTGCCATGCCGTCTTGCTGGTTTTTAACTGTGTTGATTTTGTTGGCAAAGACATCTAATGCGCTTACTGGAGGTTCACCAAGTCCGGCATTGGTGATAAGACTAAGTCCCAGAACTTTCATGTCGGAATGTCTTGCCACAATTGCTTCTGGAACGGTACTCATTCCAACACAATCACCTCCCATAGTTCGAACCAGTCTAACCTCAGCTCTGGTCTCGTAGGTGGGTCCGGATAGATAACAATATGTTCCTTCATGAATAGTTCTGTTTAATTTCAATACCTGCTTGGCTTGTTTGACCAACTCCAGTCTCAAATCAAAATCATAGGCATCCGAGAGTGGCAAAAAGCGAGGGCCAAAATGGGCCAAGTTAGGTCCACGTAAAGGATGGTAGCCAGCCATACCAGGAAAATTAAGATGGTCATTAATTAGCATCAGATCTCCCGGCTTGTAACTTGGATTACATCCTCCTGCTGCATTGGTAACCACCAAAACTTTAATTCCCATCATTGCAGCCACTCTGATTGGAAACGTGGTATCCATGAAATCGTAGCCCTCATAGAAGTGCAATCTACCCACCATGCACATTACCGGAACGCCATTTGATCCCATTTCTCCGAACAACAGAGTTCCCTTGTGTCCCTCCACTGTTGAAGTTCTGAATCCAGGAATTGTTCCATATGGGATCGACACGGTTTCTCCTTTCAACACGTCCGCTATTCCACCCAATCCAGACCCACAGATGATCAAGACCCGGGGTTTAATTAAGTTTTTGTTGCTTGATCTGGTCTCCAAATCGGCCACAATTGTCTGTCTGGCCCTTTCCAGATTCTCTAGTACTGTCTGCTCAGTTTCGTACATGCTGATGAAGTTCAAGTAAGTCCCATATTAGAGATTTAGAAACACATAAACAACACAGTAATGGTTGTTTTTCTTATCGATTTGAGGTCCCTCGTCCGGTCGTGCGCGTGTTCCTATTTACACGAACTTGTTACGACAGCAAAAACTTGCCAGCATTTTGCAAAATGAATGACACCTCTTCAAACCATCACAGACAATTCTTGTTTGCTTATAGGACGATTTAAATAGTTTGCCAGTCGGAAGATTAGAACTGGCTAACACCAGGAGGTTTGAAATTTTCAAAAAGCAAAAAAGCTCGGCATACTAGGACCCACCATTGGAACCGAAAAACACTTTAATCAAGTGGTTTCTGGTGGATATACAGTTTGCGGTAATATAGAAATTTATGGGAAATATTCCTTCACAACACTCAGATCACGGAACATCCAATCGAATCACTTCACTGCATCCATCTGTGCGGATTATTAATAAGCAGCCAGACCAGCATCAAGCCACTCCGTCAAAAATGGAAAACCAACAACCTCCAGAATCGAATACTTCGAACATGTCTAACTTGTCAAGGGTGTCAAACACATCTTCGCTGAACTCAGCCTCTATATACGAAGATTTGGCATCTAATCTCAAAGACGTTTCAATGGTGGACCTGCAAAAACAACCCGCCCGCGAAGCAAATAGTTACTCTTTTCCTAATGGGGCATCGCAAGAATCCACTAACTCGCCAAGTACAGGAATGTCATCCACCTCATCCTCAGAAAATTCAAGTCAAAATCATGTTCGACGCAAATCCACATTAATACTCACCGATGACATGAAAAACGATTTTTTGAGCCACAAGGATGACGATATGATCATTGATAGTGAAAATGATATTGGACAAAGCCCAGTTTACGAAAATAATTCAGAAAGACCCCAGGATCCACGTCAAGCACCGCAAAGCCAACAGCCTTCACAACCTTCGCTACAACCAACCTTGGTGCCTACCGTTTTTAAATGGACAGAGGGAGGTTCAAAGGTGTTTGTCATGGGTACGTTCACCGGCTGGAGAAAGATGATTGCATTGAATGGACCATCCAAGAAAGATGGATCTTTCAGCGTGCAAATTGCATTACCTCCAGGAACACACAGGTTCAAGTTTGTGGTTGATAATGAGGTGAGATTTTCGAATTTTATTCCCACAGCAACCGACACATCGGGCCATTTTGTCAACTATCTAGAGATCATCCCTTCGGAACACGAAGATTATACTAGTTTGAACGCATTGTCTCCGGGAAGCAAATCCAAGTCGTCTCTAAGGACTTTGGATTCTCGGTTGGGACTCACAAAGGACGATGACGATATGGGTAATGGCTACTCCAGATACCATGACGAAGAAGAGGCAGCTGAAGACAGACCGGACGAGTACATCGATTCTATTCCACCTATCTTTACCGATCCAAAAGTGATGGAAGAATACTATGTCACATTGGATAACAATCAGCGCCAAGGTAACCATAACCAGCAGTGGTTGGTTCCTCCACAACTACCTCCACATCTGGAAAGTGTCATTTTGAACAGTTACAATCATACGGATAAAGATAATACTTCGGGTGCTTTGAGCATTCCAAATCACGTGGTGTTGAATCATTTGGCAACCACTTCTATTAAACATAACACGTTGGCTGTTGCCAGCATTGTCAGATACAAGAGGAAGTATGTGACCCAAATTCTGTATGCCCCTTTGCAATGAACAAGAATTATTATTACTTTAAAAAAGGTTTTGTAGTGGCACGCCGATAGACCCAATCGACGCCAAATATTTTTTTTCTTTCTATAGATCTATCTCCCTTTGTTTACATTTAAACAGATCAAAAGGATAAGATAGGTCTTTTTTTTTTCTACAATCAACAAAACCGTATCCATCCTTGAAGCAAAGAGCACACCCTAGTCGTTGTGATAGAAAGGTTTGGATTTTTTGAGATTGCAATATAGCAATGTCTAAAGAGTCATCTATCACAGTGGCCGTAAGAATTAGGCCGTTCACAACGATAGAGTCTTCTAAGCTCCTCAAACAGGAACCAGACAGCAATGAGAGCGTGTATTCAGCATGTGGAGGTCCTCAGCACTCTAGCAATCGATTGCTATTTAATAATTCCATTCGCAAGATTCTGAACGCTGTGGATGATCGAATGCTCATATTTGATCCTAGCGACACTAATCCATTGGTGGCAATGGAACAGAACGTGTTCTCTAACGGCTATGGGACTAACGAAAAAAGAAGAGCAAGCAGTGTTGGACGGCATAGCTCAAGAATTCGAGAACATAGGTTTGTTTTTGATAAGTTATTTGATGAAGAGGCTACTCAAAACGATGTGTTTGAGTATTCGACAAAACCACTACTTAATTCAGTTATGGAAGGGTTTAATTCGACTATTTTTGCCTATGGAGCCACTGGATGTGGTAAGACCTACACGATATCAGGTACTCCAGAAACTCCAGGCATAATATTTTTGGCAATGCAGGAATTGTTCAGCAGAATAAATGAACTGGAAGACACACACAAGGTGGAATTGAGCGTCAGCTATTTAGAAATTTACAACGAAACAATAAGAGATCTTTTAGATCCCGAAACTGATCCAAGATCTCTCATCTTGAGAGAGGACGAAAATAAGAGGATTTCTGTGACAAATCTTTCAACCCATTCTCCTAATTCAGTCGAGGAAGTTATGGACATGATAATTATTGGCAACCGCAATAGAACCGTTTCACCGACAGAAGCTAACTCAACATCATCAAGGTCCCACGCAATTCTACAGATAAATGTGCTTCAAAAGCCTCGAACAGCTGATTTAAATGAGGAACATACGTTTGCCACACTCTCGATCATCGATTTGGCGGGAAGTGAGCGTGCATCAGCGACTAGAAATAAAGGAGCCAGACTGCATGAAGGAGCAAATATTAATAAGTCCCTGTTGGCTTTGGGTAACTGCATCAATGCCCTTTGTGATCCAAGAAAAAGAAACCATGTGCCTTACCGAGATTCCAAATTGACTAGACTTTTGAAGTTTTCACTGGGTGGGAACTGCAAAACTTTTATGATTGTTTGTGTGTCTCCGTCTTCAAGGCACTACGACGAAACTCTCAATACTTTGAAGTATGCAGATAGAGCAAAGGAAATCCGCACAAAATTAATACGAAATCAGCATAATTTAAGCCGACATGTGAGCTCGTACTTGAAGATGATAACTGAGCAAAAGAGAGAAATTGAGGAGCTGAGGTCTAGAGAAGATAGAATGATCAACCTTGGAATAGAAAAATTCACCAAAAATAGAGAAAAATGCTCACAGAAGCTAACAGAAGCAATTGAAGAGCTTCAGAAATCTTTAAACAAAAACCACCAAGCAAAGTTACGCAAAGCTTATGTTTTGGCAAAACGAAAGTTTCTCCTACTACACAAGTATCAAATTGAGCAATTTCTGATATCGTTTGAGACAAGGTTTGGATCGTCCAACGAATTGGAAGAAATCGACTCCTTTGTTCCGGGATTCAGCAAGCTACTTTATCTAACCGAAGACCTTTTGAAAAAAGTTGACTTGCAGATCAAAGAGTTGGAAACCCAATATAACAAGCCTAACGAGTTGGACTTCATCATCAAAGATTCCTCTTCTTCGCTTCTTCGTTCTCTCACCGAACTGGATTCATGGACATATGGGGACACAGTTCTATATCAGCAGCGTGTCTCACATCTGAAAGACTCAGTTGAAAGATCAATTTTATTTGATTCTTCGATCGTTTTTGATAGGTCCATCAAAAATTTTGGATCGTTTAACTTTGTTTACGAAAACCTGCAACGAGGCATAGCTGTCCTCTTAGATATTTCTTCCGATAACGAAGAAGCTCTCGCCAATGTACCAAACTCACTAAAAGAGATGGTCATGGAGTGCAGAGACTGCATCAGAAAGATGTTAGACCAGGGAGATCTTATCACGCTAGATACGTCGTCAATCCCCAACCCCGAACAATTGAATAGCTTGCCAAAGCAAAGAACTACCGAGGCGATAAAAACTCCAGTTAGAGCAAGTGCTAAACGTCTTTCATCTTCGCCATTGACAAAGAGTTTCACAAAACTTAATAGGGTCGATATGACTATTTCGACAAAACCGAAAACAAGATCTGTTTCTGAAAATCTTGCTAAACAAGCTAAAAAGGTGAGATGGGAGATTCCAAACAACGAGGATTCAGATGTCAGCATGAACGAAAACGGATCGACTAAGAAGATGGTTTTATCACCTTTACGACAATTGAGGGAATTACAGCAAGACAATGATACCAGCGAGGACTTTGAAGCTGTGGGATCTGCCAGACTTGATGATCTCAAATTCGAACCGAAAAAATTTCAAGATTTTTCACCCTCTGCTGTCAAGCTTACAGCCAAGTCTCTACAGCCTGCCAGTAATTTGAGCTCCTCTGGAAGAGGATCGCCAGTGGCTACCAATACTCTAGTCGCTCCTGGTCTAGGAATGGCAGCGGAGACAAAATTTCAGTTTGGACTTAATAATCCAATACCTATTTTGAATTCTCCTGAATTTTCGAAAGTTCGTGATTCTCCCAATATTGATGCCAACGATCTTGATACCAGCATGATGGCTGTTGATTTGGGAGTGAGCTCGGAGTCTACAGAGTCGGATAAGATCTCAGATGGGATCAGTGAGACACCCCAGACTTGAATGTTCGTTCGGGCTTCACACTACCTTCTACAAATATTTGAAAATTCGAGAAGGAGCGGAAAAAGGTTGACCACGGGAGTTAAAAGATGTCTCACCAATTAACAATAGAGTATAGAACTCTTCTTGGAACACGATCATGCGTGCACATATATCAAAAAATATATCATTGCGATATTGGCAAAGGAGTTTCACAAGCGCAACGCGTCGATTAAACGAGATCGACAAGAAGCCCAGACTAGAGCAACAGAAGCCTGAAGAACCAATGAATGCGCATCGCTACTTTTACAAAGTGCTGGCGGTGCCCTTCTTGAAGGTGAGTGCGCTTAGCTTAGGCACATACTATTCGATGATATACCTATGGGAGTATTTGGAAGAGAGCGAAAACAAAGAATAATGATTTTACTTAAAAGGTGAATATAACGGGAATTCACGTTACTTTTGGCAATTCATAATGCTATAAAGGAAACGAGAAAGGGTGAGGAAAGAGTGTCTGTAATAGGACGCAGTTCAAAATTGCGAAATGAGTACCGGGAATGGATCATTTATTGATGGCCTTGGCTAGTCTGGACTCGACAGCGTCGAGGAAACCAGTGGTTGTGACAAAGTCCTTCTTGTTAATCAACAAAGCCAAATCCTTGGTCATGATTCCATCCTTTGAGACGGTGTCCAAGACACATTTTTCCAAAGTGTTGGCGAAGTCCACAACGTCAGGAGTGCCGTCAAGTCTTCCTCTTTCAGCAATACCTCTAGTCCAGGCGAAAATCGAGGCAATTGAGTTGGTAGAAGTTTCTTTACCTTGTTGATGTTGTCTGAAATGCCTAGTGACGGTACCATGGGCAGCTTCCGACTCAAAGGCTCTTCCATCAGGAGTCATTAGGACAGAGGTCATCAGTCCAAGCGAACCAAAACCTTGAGCGACGATATCGGATTGAACATCACCATCATAATTTTTCAAAGCCAAAACAAATCCACCCTTCGACTTGATCATCTGTGCCACCATATCATCGATCAATCTATGTTCGTACCAGATGTTCTTAGACTCAAATTCAGCTTTATAAGTAGATTCATAAATTTCTTCAAAAATGTCTTTGAATCTTCCATCATATTTCTTCAAAATAGTGTTTTTGGTCGACAAATATAATGGCAAGCCTCTGTTTAAGGCCATCTTGAATGACGAATGTGCAAACCCTTTGATGGATTCCTCGGTATTGTACATGGCCAATCCAACACCCGGTCCTTTGTAGTCAAACACTTTGTAAGTTTGTGCCTCTCCACCTTCTGGAGTGTAAATCAATTCCAATTTTCCTGCTCCTGGAATCACCAAGTCTGTGGCCTTGTACTGGTCACCATGGGCGTGTCTTCCGATAATAAGAGGTTTTTCCCAACCAGGAACCAATCTTGGGATTTCAAGGGACCCTTGTTCCTTATTTTCCCCGCCGCCAATCACAATTGGCTCTCTAAACACTGTTCCACCAAGAATGTTTCTAATGGTTCCATTAGGAGAAACCCACATTTTTTTCAGGCCAAATTCCTTAACTCTGGCCTCGTCGGGTGTGATGGTGGCACACTTGACACCCACTCCATACTTCTTGATGGCATTGGCAGCATCGATAGTGATCTGATCATTGGTAGCATCTCTGGACTCGATTCCCAAATCGTAATACTTGAGGTCAATATCCAAATATGGTTTGATCAATTTCTTCTTGATGATGTCCCAGATGATTCTGGTCATCTCATCTCCGTCAAGTTCCACAATTGGACTTTTCACTTTGATCTTATCCAGACTGATTCTGGAGCTGGAAAATTGTCTGATTGAGGCAATGCCTGCGCGGACTGCTAGACGAGTCATGATTTGAAAACACTGAGTACCTGTACAAAGTCGGTCACAAAGAAATAGAGAACTTGCTGGGGTTATTTATAGTAGAATGACTAAATTTTCGTTCTCCACCGGATTCCGGCACTTTTTTTTTCACTTGATGGCCGGCAACTGTCCTAAATTTTTTCCAAGGCGGTGTAGGCTACTAGATACAAGCAAATCAATAAATAGACAACATTCATCCTAAAATATATAACCGAGAGTGTGGTCATACCACCATCCAAGATCCATCTTGCCATTCCTGGAAGCTCTTCTTTGTTGTTCTTCATACAAACATTGCTCTTCTTCAGCGTCAATGACGTCTTTGTAGGTGATCAAATCTGCCTCCTGGGGCTTGACTGTCTTGGTTTTCTTGATGATCTTGTAACCAAACAAACAGATCAGGAAAACAGGAATTCCAATATACGATGTGATAAAGGTCTTGTACTCAAAGTCCCCAATAAACACAGTGAATGATTTGGTCAAGGAGATCAAAATACAAATGAACAGAGCAAACCAGGTTCCATATGGTTGCAACGGAGCATAGTAGACAAACTTCTTTCTATCGTATCCCTGGGCCTTGACTGCTCTACAAAAGTAGATGTAAGTGACCAAAATGGATATCCATGTCAGAAGGCCAAATATAGACACAACGTTCACGAAATAGTTGAACACAGTGCTGGATGACGAACCACAGACCATGAAGGCCAGTAGACAGAACAAACTTGCGAAGCCCAAGGCGTAGATAGGAACACCTCTTTTGTTGGTTTTGGAGAAGAATTTTGGGAACATGCCGTTGGCAGAGAGAGCGTAAACGTTTCTGGTAGCGATGTAGAGATCGGAGTTGGTGGCAGAGAAGATGAAGATCAGGACACAGGCGTTGACAACATGGGGAAGGCCACTGATTTTAGCATTATTAATGGCAACCACAAAAGGAGAGGCAGTGGCAGAAGTGGATGCTGCCTTTGCTTCCAACAATTTTGGATCGTTGTAAGCAACACAACAGCCCAAAAGAAACACAGAGAGCACGTAGAAAATGACAATCCGATAGAATGTGAGTCTAATAGCCTTTTTTATGGTATAACGCGGATTTCTAGCCTCACCAAAGGTGATACCAACCAGTTCCGTTCCAAGATATGCAAACACTGCGGTGACCATGACCGACCAGAATGCCACAAATTTGGAGGTAGGAGCCGAAGAGATTCCCGAGTATTCTGCAAAGGCACCAGGGTCATGCCAATATCTAAAGCCAATTCTATCGTGAGTAGGAGAGGCTCCAAGCATGATGCAGAGCAAAAGAATGATCAATCCAATGATTGTGATCACTTTAAGAGATGAAAGCCAAAATTCAAATTCACCGAAGAATTTGACTCCGAAATAATTGATGAAGATCACAACCACCAAGATGATGGCTACCCAAACACCTGGATTAACTGTATCCTCAGAAACCCAATATTCCATGACCAAGGAGCCTGCAACTAACTGGTTTGGAGCCACAATCAAATACTTACAAAGATAAGCAACACCAACAGCAAAACCCAACGCTTCATCACAGTATCTCTTTGCGTAACCAGCAAAACCTTCTGGCAAAGGAATGAAACTTGCCATTTCCCCAAGTGCACACATGACAAAATACACCACCAATCCCACCAGGGAGTATGAAATCAGCACACTTCCTGGACCAGCAGTTGCCAAGGCAGAAGATGTCCCGATCAGAAGACCAGTTCCCAAGGCCCCTCCAATGGCTATCATGGTGATATGACGAGACTTGAGGTCTTTTTTCAGTCTATGGCCGTCCTCCAGAGCCACTGGGGCTCCGTCGGCATGGAAAGGTGATTTTTGCATTTCCAAAGCATATTCCTGCGTGTGAACAGAAACCAGGGACTGTGCCCCTGAGGCAGGTTTCTCTTTTGATTTAAACATGGTGAAAATTTTGGAAGGAAGGATGTGTTGTATCAACAAAAGAATTTGCGTTCAAAAAGGCTTTTTTTCTACATCATATGGCCTCAGCGGAGGAAGCAGAAAACGGCCGCGGGCTTGCTATTGTTAGCTGTTCTTGTTCATAATAACTTCCGTCAACTTTCTGGAGGCAGAAAAATAGGAACGGCATAAAACTATTGCCGTGCATTTGCGCGCATGAGGTTGCATTGTTCTCACTGTGACACATAAAACCCTGAAGAATGCAACCAGCACCAAGTCCGAATTTTTGCGAGTAGTTGCATTTCAAACAGGCGTCAATCATTGGTCGTGGTGCACTTTCAGGGTCTGCACTTTGTTATCAGCCTTATCTAATTGCTTGGCAGGCGGCATTAGAGTAACTCAGAATTTGGACCACGCGAGCAGTCGTTTCATCGCATAGGATTGACAAATTCCAGTGGTTGGATTACAAGATTTAAAAATGAAGATCACGATGAAGATTAAAATTACGTAGATTTTGGCAATTGCAGTTATCTATGCCTTTGCCAACTCCTTTTCGGCCCAACCAAGCATGTTATGAAATACAGCCAATTTCAATCCGAATTCGTTTCGAAACTCATCCACCAATAAATCTATCAGGTCCACCAAATAGTCTTCAGGAACAGCCACCATGTCTTGTCTACTTGTATGTTCCTGCAACAACTCATCCTCATCCTGATAAAGATGTGTGTAGGCCATCACCAGACTATCTTTCAGTCGACCCAGTTCAGTAGATGACTGCTGGTGCTCTGGCATTTCAAAGATATTAAGTAGACGTCCTGTCGTAATTTTTAGCGAATGGTTCTTGGTTGACAAATCCTCGATGACGTTTTCTTTCGAAATGTCCGGTAGAAAGTTCTTGGTGAAGTAAGAAAGAAATCCATCCGTTTGTTCTTCAGACCAAGCCTGAAGATCCAGAAAAGACGAATGGTTCATTATTCTATTGCGCATGGTGCTGAGGTCGTGGTCAGAGTTGTTGGCGGGTTTTTCTTTGTAAACCGAGGTCCAAACAGGATATTTCTGTGGGTTTTGGTAGAAGTAGAGTTTTGAAATTGCAAGTATCAACCCCACAAGTTTCAATTCCGGGTGGCCTGCACCAGAAACAAGAAACGAGATGTTTTTTGACATGCTGCGGTGTTGATATCTCATGTCTATATGGTTGGACTCGATGATGTTCTTCACCATGATGATAATCTCCAGTGGCAATCTCAGTCGTAGGACCGACTTCACAAGAAGAGGGTAGTAATTCAGTTCCAACTTGAGGTCACTTTCTACTTTCAATGATGAGCATAATTTCTCAAATTTTAGGTAATGGTCAATTTTGGACCCTGTTTGGCCATGAAACGTCTTCAATGCGTGAATAGGAAGTCTGAGTCGAAGGTCAGGGGGAAGAACATTCTCGGCTCTTAAAAATGGAAGTTTGCCGTGATCTGCTAATCTCAAAAGATCACTGAAGTAGACCGGCAGTCTGGTGTGAATTAGTCCCAGGTAACATAAAAGTAACAGATCAGACATGGAGGGCATAGAAGAATACACTACCATGTTGTTCAGGTTTTTTTTAGTGTGATGGTTCAACAAATACAAAGCCCAATAACGTTTGACCACATGGGAATACTCAGCAGGCAATCCAAAGACGATTTGACAAGTCTGGACTTGTTTCATCAGTACTATCTGACAGCATTGGATAATGAGTTTTTTGAGATCAAGACCGTGAGCAAAATCTCGTTGTTGTTCCTGTAAAAGCTGTTGACTCTTCAATTTCTTTGACTGAGTATCGGTGAGTCCAGCCACGTTCCTCAGTCTTCTTGAATAAGCACCTCCTGCCTGTTTATCCAGTTGTTCTTCCTCGTCATCAATCTCGATATCGTCCTCGTTAACATGTCCATAATAACAAACATTGCGTCCGCTGATCCGTTTCCAAAGAGTCGACGCACAGTTATCGACTCCACATACAGGTCCGCGGACGTATCCAGAACTCATTGAATTAGCACTGAAAGCTGATCTGATGGATAAGAAAGAAGAAAGTTCTATTGTGATAAATTTATTTTCGACGCGTCGAAAAGTTTTTTTTCCTCTTCTTTTCCTCTGCATACTAAGCTATTCTACAAATAAGTCTCCAGAGAACCAATGGATCGGCCCAATGAAGATCATGGCGAGATTCTCGACCGCAAAGAAGTCATTCCACCCGATTTGCAGAAGTATTGGCGTGGTCGATACGACTTTTTCCACAAGTTCGACCAAGGCATCAAACTGACCCGAGAGCTTTGGTACAGTGTGACTGCTGAAGAACTGGCCATTTACATTGCAAAATTCATTAGCCATTGCTATCCAGAAACCGAAACTGTGCTGGATCTATTCTGTGGGGCAGGTGGAAACTCGGTCCAGTTTGTTAGAACATTCAAAAAATGTATCTGTGTAGACTACAATGAGACCAATCTGGCATGCACAGTGAACAATCTGAACGTATATTTCAGTCCCGAGGCATTGAAGAAACACGGAAAGAGTTTTGAGATAGTTAATTGCGATTGGAAGTACGCCGATCCTGAAATCGAGTTACACAATCAGGCCGAGATCGAAAAGAACAATGCCACTCAAATTGCTTTGAAACAGTTGAAAATACAGAAAATTGATCTCGCCTTTGCCTCACCTCCTTGGGGAGGCCCGTCCTATTTGTATGAGAACTCGTTCGATTTAAATCAATTGCAACCTTTACCATTAGACAAGCTTTTGCGCAGCATGTCCTTATACAGCAAGCAAATTGTGCTTTTTCTCCCAAGAAACATTGATCTCAGGCAGCTTGAGCAGATCAGTAGGTCTGTATTCGGGCCAAACGCCAATCTTCGAGTTTCCAGAGCCATGCTCAGAGGAAGAGTCAAAGGAATAGTGTGTTTTTGGGGTGAGCATTTTTACAACTACCAAAGAAGTCCTGCATAAAATAATCTGTTTATATAACCTATATTTTCTGCATGTGATAGAAACCACTTTTATAGACCATCATCTCAGTATTGTCCTTTAAACAGCTTGAACTGGCATCCAATTCTTTTTGCTGCTCATAAACACATATATTACGTCATCTTGGCCGAGTCGATAAGATCCAGGTCTTGAAAAAATTATTATGAAACAAGAGGATGATTGCTTGATCTGGGGAGAAGAGACGATTCTGGTGGAATAGACAAGTTTTGGGCTTCAAAGGGGTTGAAAGACAATTGTACACATTAACTTGTAAAAGAATTTTCCCAAATAAAAGACAGATTACCAAATTAGAGATTAGAAATTAGGGGGAATAAACAGGAAAGATTGCTATAAACAAACCTAATAAGACCCATTTTGAAAGCAAACAGAAGACTGGAATCACATAATTCATGAGTTTTGACGTGATAAAAACATTGGAATTGACAACTCCAACAAAAACCTTGTTGACTGAGGCCAGTAAAAGCATCTTGGAGATGACGGAGTCGGCCACTGGAACACCACCATCGCGAGAATTCTGCTCACAGTTAGATTTGATCGTGCGACTGATTTACATTCTCACTGGAGAGTGCCATTTTGATATTACACGCAAACATTTGATTAAGTTGCTGAAACCAGTGTCTGCCTATTCGGGATATCTGTCTATAATAGCCTGGCTTTTTGCTCAGTTACCCCAAGTGATCAAGAATTATTCCGACAAGTCTGTGGAAGGTCTGTCTCTAGGTTTTTTGTGCTGTTGGTTTCTTGGAGATCTGCTTAATTTTGTGAGTTGCATACTGACTAATGCCATGATGTTTCAAACAACTCTGAGTACATATTACCTGATTATCGATATGGTGCTGGCTGCTCAATATTACTACTACAGCAGGCTCTATTACAACCCCGAATCTCGATTTTATCATCGTGGAACAGCCCATAAACTCACCGCCATAAATACTCCAAGAACAGCATTGAGGCAGACCCTTAGTTTGCACGAAAATCCCAACATTATTCACGAAATTGACGCCGATAAGAATACAGACGAGGCATTTGTTCCAGCACAGCATCTGGCAACGCCTATAGCAATATCTCAAAGAACATCTAACAATTCGGGCGCATTGAAGAATAGCTTCACTAAGCTGGTTAGCTCTAGCTTTATCATGGGTTTCAGTCGGGCTCAAGGAGCTCCGATCCCTCATCAAATGAAAGATTCTAAAATCAATAATTCTGCATTACTTCATATCATAACGGCCATATTATCATTATCTCAACACGACATCGGGAAACTGCTTGCATGGTGCTGCACAGGACTATACATATGCTCCAGGATACCTCAAATTAAGACAAATTACCGGCTTGGAACCACCAAGGGGATTTCTTTGAAACTTATTGTTTGTGCTTTAATGGGGAACATTTTTTACTCGACTTCTCTAGTCACTTGCAAGGCTTCTCTTTCCGGGGGTAACGTGTCTAGAGAATTTTGGGAGGCGGAACTCAGCTTTCTTGTTGGTGCTCTTGGAACCGTTTTACTTGATTTCACATTGATTATTCAATGGTATCTATGGGATTACAAGCACATCACGCTAATTTCCTCAAGGAGAGCATCGACTGTAGGCCCTGCCAAGAGCATACCTATCGACGATTACGGGAAATTAATGAATATCAAATCGCCAGTTCTATCTCAGTCTTCCGTCACGCTCAAAATTCCCATGTCACCCCAACATGTTCGGAAACTGAGTGAGTTGACACCTCTATCGCCAATCGACTTTCTATTGGATGATTATATGATAAATCGGGGTGCTAATCCCTTGAAAAACCAGCAGCTTGCTATGACCAGATTAGGCTCTTCTTCAGATAACCAGGTTTTGTGTGAGAGCCTTGAAGACGAAATTGGAATGACTCGTGATGACCACCTGTCAAACTACGGTTCTATAAATTGATTGATAGCATTTTAATACCCCAAGCCCCTCTTTCCGGATTAGTACACGAATTTAACTAAAATAGGCAAGTCCTCGAAAAACGGTTAGCACACGACTACATCCCCGGTGGCAAAGTGCATTTTGGGACTTTACCCCAAAAAATAGGAGGATACTGTGGGAAACAAGCCATTTCTTTTATTCTGTAGAGAAGCTTCAGAGACTTTTTATAAAAGCTAATTAACGGAAAGTGTTGAGATTCTTCAGGATTTGCTACCATTTAAGCAGAAACCAAACAAACAAAAAAAAAACCACCAATTGTATTAACATCTTCGGAGGATAGAGACGTAGGATTGATAGACAGCAGATTACACAAAAAATGAGATTGTCTATTCCTACCTTATACTCGGTGGCCATTGTGCTTGGGTTGGCTTCAGTTTCCGACGCCAAGGTTCACAAAGCTGCTATTCAAAAGCATCCAATGTCTGACACTTATAAGGACACTACTTTTGGAGAATACGTTGAGTCATTGAAGGGCAAATATGTGTCTGCGTTCAACAAACACATGGCACAGCAAGTGGGTGAGAACGCTTATGTTCCATTTTTGGAAATGGCCGAAGTGACTCCTCAAGAAGGCCATGACACTCCTTTGACCAATTATTTGAATGCGCAATACTTCACCGAGATTGAGATTGGAACTCCTGGTCAGCCATTCAAGGTGATTTTGGACACTGGTTCTTCAAACCTATGGGTCCCTGGAAGTGACTGCTCATCATTAGCCTGCTATTTGCACACCAAGTATGATCACGATTCCTCCTCTACCTACAAGGCTAACGGATCTGAGTTTGCCATCCAGTATGGTTCCGGATCTCTTGAAGGTTACGTTTCCCAAGATACCTTGACAATCGGAGACTTGATCATTCCAAAACAAGACTTTGCTGAGGCTACCAGTGAACCTGGGTTGGCATTTGCGTTTGGAAAGTTTGACGGTATCTTAGGTTTGGCTTACGACACCATCTCTGTCGACAAGATCGTCCCACCTGTTTACAATGCGATTAACTTGGGACTTCTAGACTCCGAGCAATTTGCTTTCTACTTGGGCGATACTTCCAAGTCTACTCAGGATGGCGGAGAAGCCACCTTCGGCGGATATGATTCATCCAAATTCACTGGTGACATCACCTGGTTGCCAGTCAGAAGAAAGGCATACTGGGAGGTCAAATTTGACGGTGTTGCTCTTGGTGACGAGTATGCGCCATTGACCAACTACGGTGCTGCTATTGATACCGGAACCTCCTTGATTGCACTTCCATCTCAACTAGCCGAGATTCTCAATGCCCAAATTGGAGCTGAGAAGTCGTGGTCCGGCCAATACACCATCGATTGTGAAAAGAGATCTTCTTTGCCAGATTTGACTTTCAACTTTGATGGTTACAACTTCACCATTACTCCTTACGACTACACTTTGGAAGTTTCTGGCTCCTGTATCTCCGCCTTCACTCCAATGGATTTGCCTGCTCCTATTGGTCCAATGGCTATTATTGGAGACGCTTTCCTCAGAAAGTATTACTCTGTCTACGATCTAGGTAAGGATGCTGTTGGATTGGCTGCTGCTGTGTGATTGGACAGCGCCCAGGGCTTTTCTGTTTAACCATAACTCGCATGATTAGCTGGTACTGTACTGCATGGTGGTGTTGGGGTGATTAGGATTTTATTTGGCTTCTATGAATGGAACTATTTTCATTGTGATCTTTTTTTTATATATAAGTTTTTTTTATATTGATCATATTATTTGCTATTACTTTTATTTCATCTTTTCAATAAAAGAATTCAATTAAAGTGATTATAGCATCTATTGGAAATTATTCAAATCTGCCCTTTTGGCCCGCTTAGGATTATTACCCGTCTCCTGCCCTGTTCTTCGTTTTTTATCCACCTGGTTTGATTGTCTTTTTCCGTACGATAGCAATCTTTGATCGGCTTCGTCCTGCGGCTCGGGCTCGACGGCACTGCGGCTTGTTTGTCTAACTCCTCCTTTGAATAAACCAGTAGGATCATTAATAGTCACCTTGTATGCCAACCTTTCGTCTCTTTGTTTGTCTATGAACAAACTTAGGACGTCTCCATCAAAAATTTTTGCCTTATTCCCTTTGGTGAGCTTCTTTTCGTTGATGTAGCAGCCATTCGTGCTGAAATCCAGAACCCATATATCCTCAAGCCCCATGGCAGGCGACTCATAAATCGACGAAGCTTCTGTAATTGGATGCCTTTTTTTTAAAAGTACTGCGTGTGTTTTGGAAATGCGTTCATCGGAGATGGTATGCTCGAGGTTATCCAATCTGCCAATGTAGAAAAGGGGCTGTCCTTGCTTGATGTAAATGGCCTTTTGGTATTTTGATGAAACACTGGAGTTGATCAATTTCAAGGTGAGGAAAGTTCCCGGTGGAACATTTTCATCAGTCACTGAAACCACTGCAGTGTGGATTTGGCTTTCTTCATTAGCCATTACCGTCCCATTCACCGATTCGGCAATGTTGGTATCGTCCATGCTATCATCGGCGTCCGAAACACCAGCAGTTTGGAATCTCTGGCTCGGCTTTGGAACCTGTGGAACTTTGAAAACTGGAGGAGGACCAGGAATTGCAGGAGCTTCCAGTGCAGGTTCATTTCGAACGTTGATACTTTGTGACAGTCTCTGTTGATGTGATTGGCTCTGCGACAGACTAACTTGCGAGTCTCGGTTAGAAATCTCATCTATCCATGGGTGTTCTAAAGCCTGTTTGGCGTCCAATCTTATAGAAACATCGATTTCTAGCAGACGATTTACAAAATCCCGGCCTTCCAAAGAAATCCCATTTTCTTTCAGCAAAGACTCGTGATAATTTCCACAGGTGATGTTTTTGAACAATGTCTCCTGGGTAGACCCGCTGAATGGAAGATGTGCTGTTAAAATCACAAATATCAGACACCCAATAGACCACATATCCACTTTGTTGGAATATGAGTCTTCAAAAACACGTCCATTGCCCATATATCTTTTTTTTGAAGCCATCAGTTTTGATCCATATTTCCCGGTGATCACTTCTGGCGCAAGATAAGCTAGAGTTCCACAAAAAGTCTTCATGATACTTGCCTTACCTTGTCGTTTAGCAAGTCCAAAATCTGTGATCTTGATAGCAACTGGATCATCCTGGGCTATCAATATATTATCTGGCTTCAAGTCTCGGTGCGAAATCCCTTTGGAATGAACATATTTAATAGCTAACAGTATCTGTTTGGCAATTTCCCGTCCTGCAGCTTCTCCAACAGATCCATATGATGCAACAAAGTCCATTAAATCTCCACCAGAAACAAACTCCATCACCAAGTAATAGTGATCCGAATCTTCGTAAAATGCCTTTAATCTCACAATACCCGGATGATCTAATCTTTTCAAAATTTCTAATTCTCGAGCAACTCCATCCAATCCACCACTAAGAGCTTTTTTCTTAGAGATGATTTTCACGGCATATGTTTCTCCAGTAGCTCTTTCTATAGCCTTCTTCACGGTTGCAAATGCTCCAGATCCAACAATCTCATCACGAACAATGAAATCCATATGAATTCCCGTGCTTGATTCATTGCTAGCCTTTTCATCATTTTTATCTTCTGCTCGTATTGACTTGGGGAAATGCACCACAAATCTGATCACATCCATGGCCACTCCAATGCCTATACTGATTTCATCTCCCTGCGTCAGTATATAATTAGTTCCTTTAATTAGTTTCGAGCCATTCACCCAGGTCCCATTTGTCGCCGTGTCCTGGATCATGATGTTATTATATGTGCTTCCTCCATTGGCTTTGGTGTTCATCCAGAGCTTAAAATGCTTATTACTAATTCTATTGCTTTTGGTTTTCAACGCATAGTCGCAACTTTCTGCACGTCGTCCAAAAACCCATTCCTCTTTATCTTTTTCTCTGCTATGGCTCTTCATCTTGACATCAATATATCCTTTCCCATTGCAGATGTCATTGCTTGTGGTGCAGATCAGCCGACAAATAACACCGGAATTTATCAGGTCTTGCGCCACAGCATCACTCCCATTCACCTCTACCACGCTCGGTTGGGTTGGTTGGGTTGGCTGTGTATGCTTGGTCCGCTCGATTGCGTCTTCAACAGCGTTCATTGTGACAAGACCCCTCTCCCTATCAGGACACTCTTGTTCGACACTTGGAGGTCTGCAATATAAATCGGAGAAGAAGCCTATTTCGGGTTTTCCTGTGGAAGAGCGCCAAAACAGCTTGGTGTCTGATTCTAGGTCTTTTCAAGCTTTACAGCGTCGAATCACAGTCCTCCAGATCCGGACTGTGACTCCAAAACGCGTTAGTTATTTTTTTTCTCAAATACGGGACTTTCAAATGCACTGGCTGTGCAAAAAGCCGTAATCGGGGCTGTGCTAGGAAAAAATATTTTAATGGTATGGAAATTTTTCAAGCACCAAAGTAAACGAAAAAGATGGTCCTTAACAGTTATTTAAAGGCCCTTCGACAATGACAGAGGAAGGCCGTGGACAGAAGCGAAAGATAGGCGAGACTGAAGAGACTGATTACAATGACAAAAAATACACTGTGAAACATTCAGGCATTTCTGAAGCCCAGGTCGGAATCACAGAGTTCATATATCAGGGACAAGGTCGGATCATAGGATTGATGAAGCAAAGATACACTGATTTCTTGGTGAATGAGATCGATTTAGAAGGCAAAGTGGTGCATTTGGAGGATGAAGGGATCTTAGCAACTAAAATAGAGAAACCGGACACTGAAGTGGATGGACAGAGCACCGAGGGAGCAGACAAGAGCGAGAAGCCTGCGTTTGAGATCTCGGATGAACATCGCAAGGAACTGGTTGGGCATTTTGGAGAAGAAGATACTGAAAAAGTCATTGGATTGCTTAGCACTGGGAAAAAGGTGGTGACTGAACGCACATTTGAGAGCAAAGAAGATCGGACCAAACTTCACCATCTTTTAAGACAAGCTTTCAACAACCGACTAGATACGACTACTTCTCCCACCTATCAGTTTCAGATACAGCTGAGCTCACGTGGAAGGCCTGGAAAGAACCGGAGGACTGGGACTTTTTTGAAGCATGATTTGGGGCAGAAGTTGAAATATTTGCATTTGGTGATTTATAAAGAGAATAAAGAGACCATGGAGGTTGCTGGATTATTGGCCAAATTTTTAAACATACCATTGAAGTTTATACAATATGCTGGTACCAAAGATCGTCGTGGAGTGACTGTTCAGCGGGCTTCCATTGAAAAGATGTCTGTGGAAAGAATCAACAATTTGAATAGAGCTTTAAGAGGGTTTAAAATTGGATGTTTTTCGTACTCAGACGAGCCTCTCAAGCTGGGAGATTTACAGGGAAATGAGTTTATTATCACCATTAAAGAGGTTGAATGTGTTGATTCTAAGATGAGTTTAGAAGAAACTGTGGTGCCGATCATCGAATCGTTGAAGACCAAAGGGTTTATTAATTATTTTGGAATGCAGCGTTTTGGAACATTTTCAGTGTCAACGCATGAAGTGGGTAAATTCCTGCTACAAGGAGAATGGAAACAGGCTGCAGAGCTTATTTTAAGTGATCAGGAGGTAGTTCTACCGGACTCTGTGGAGGCAAGAAAGATTTGGAAAAGTACTTCAGATGCTTCTTTGGCTTTACGAAAGATGCCACGCAAATGCAGTGCTGAGTTTTCTATTCTTTCCCGTCTTTCTCAAGACAAGAAGGAAGCTTCTGGAGAGTTTTCAGCCAACTCGTATTTCAAGGCCATCATGGGCATTCCTAGAAACTTACGGATCATGTATGGCCATGCATATCAGTCGTATGTGTGGAACTCAGTGGCCTCAAGACGTCTTCAGTTGTTTGGAACGCAAGTGGTGGCTGGTGATCTAGTTATTGACACTACACAGACTGTGGAGATCGAGGAAGATTTTGAAGAAGACGTGAAAAAGGATACTTTTGTTCGTGCATCGGTAGTGACTGAAGAGGACGTTAACAGCAACAAATATTCTATACATGACATTGTTCTTCCAACGCCCGGTTTTGACGTCATATATCCGGAGAATGAGGACCTGAGAAAAACGTATGTGGATGTGATGGCCCAAGATGGATTAGACCCTTTCAATATGTCGAGACGCGTGAGAGAGTTTTCCTTAGCTGGATCCTATCGGCACGTCGTTGCCAAGGTGAGCGGTCTAGAATACTGTTTCCGCCGGTATTGCGACAACTCGGATTCCTTGGTAAGAACCGATTTAGAATTATTGAAATTACGTCAGACAGAGCCAGACCGCCAGTTTGAGCGGATTCTTCCAGATGAAGAGGGAGGAAGCCTGACCGCCTTGATACTCAAATTGCAACTGGGTGTATCCAGCTATGCTACGATGGCTTTACGTGAGTTGTTAGCTACCACTGGAAATTGAAAGTCTGGGAATTGAATAGACCAGACAGAGATGCAACAAGCAGCACGTCATAAAAAAAGCAGATATGTAGAATAAAATGGGAGCGATAAAAAAACCCCCCTTTTTCCAATAAAAAGGGCCAAGAAATCCTTAAAAATATAGAGTTGGTTTTTTCTTCTTTGTATTCAAACAAAAGACGCCGCAATCAGGAACCTTGCAGGAAGTAGTTCCTGGTAATACAGTGTACTAGTTCTATTTACATTTGCTTTATCATTGCTCTATTTGCTAAAACGAGGATGTTGCGCCAGATTTCGCTTGCCGAAGACCTGGCAGCAGTGCATCCATTGACAACCGAAGACACTAGCAACTCAGTGAGAGCTAGCAAGTCTCGTCTTCCATCGCTTTCTTCGTTGCTAGGATCTGCAGAAAATGGAAACGGAAAGGAGGAGAAAATGGGGTTTAGAAGGCTGGCTAAGAGCCTACTTCTGAGCGATAGCAAGGGCCCCGCAGCGGCGGCATCGAAGGGTACCGAGCTGGAGGATTTTTCGAAAGTTGGAAATGAAGATGATAAGGACTCGCTGAGGTATTACGAAACTGCCAAAAATTATTCGCTTTCGTCGTCTAAGATACTGAACCGCAAGTTGGTTGGCGACATCAGACCCAACACGTCTAGACAAAGCCAGGCTTCGCGCCAAAAGCAGGCAACCAACAGTAACGGCGAAAGCATCGACAAGGACGATAGTCTTTTGACCAGACTTATGGAGGCCAACTTGAAGATTAGGCAGGAAACTAGACAGGGATCAAGAAACAGTACTGTCATCAAAGACTCCGAATATGATACTATGGAAGGTCCTGCTCCAGAATCCAGAGGCTCAGGTTCCAGACAGACTGGTGGCTCTAGAAAGATAGCCGGTAGCTTGGGAGATACCAATCCTCTTAAAATGAACGACAATATTGTCAACACTACTTTCCACACAGAAAAGAGACTTGCAAAAGAAGGACTTCTTGAGGCAGTTGTGAAAGAGTCGAGAGTGGTAATGTTATCGAATATCCATAAAAACACCAGTTTGACTAGCATTATGAGCCAAATTTATGGCGGGCCGTTGGAAAAAATTCGTCTTTTAAATAAGTCGAGTTTGAAAGAGGTGGATAGCTACGACCTGGGAAAACCAATTAATTGGGACGATACTCTTTTGCATCTCTATTTCCAAAAAGAGGAAAATGCCCTTAAATTCATGGAGTTTGCATCTACAGGAATGTTCATTGTCAACGGGTACCATTTGCATCCGTCATGGGTTCCAAGAAGTGGAGTGGTGGGAGCAGAAGAGTATCTTTGCTATGATGAAGAGGATAGTTGCCAATCGTTAGAGATAATGGGTGCAGTTGAAAATGCCAGACGAGTTTTGGTTTTAAAAAAACCTATCCTTGCAAAAAGCAAACTCAACAGCCATTTAAGCTCTGGAGAGAAAAAAAGGCCCAGTTATCCAGACCCAATTCTGAATTATTCGGATGACTTTGATCTCAATGCCATTCGCAAAGACTTTGTCCAGTTTGGTCCTGTGGTTGAGATCTTGCCTGTGGTTTCAAGAAAACTATGTTTTGCAGTGCAATACTTTGATGTTCAATCTGCCATTGCGGCCAAGCATGCCGTCCAGGCCAAAGAAGAATATGGTTGCAACCATATGAGTGTCAAATATAAAGATTGGTATATCTGGTACGGCAGAGACCCTGCAGACAAGGCTGCCCTACTGGTCTAGCTTTTCCTCACATGCCCAACTACTTCTTGCGTGCTTCCAATGCCCTGCCGACATTTTCGCCCGGCGAAATACAAAAAAACTCTAACTGACATTACTTTACACTCTCTCCTTTTTTATCATCCGAAAACAAGGCTCACGTGACCTGGGTGGTACATGACATGTATCACGTGGTATCGAAATGAATACAAAAAAAAAAAATACAAAAAAACAAGAACGGCCCTCTCTATACTGTTTATCAATATATTATTTGTAATAAGTCTATCAAATTCCCAGAAGTAGATGGGCCTGAGCTTATGAAGGGACTATTTTTTGCTCGAGTGGGCTTAAGCTCGAGTGGGAGGCTGTTAACAGGTCGTCAAGTGTCTCATTTAAGACAAGTGATCTATACGGGCTTCGAGTCTCCAGTCCCTGCTATCGATATTGAGCATGAATCTCGGATCAACTCCAGCAGAACTCTTGCACAGCTCCAGATTTTGCAATCTCGAGGATTTATAGAGAGCATTGTGGAAAAAGAACGACCTGAAGCAAGTTCAATCATGAAGAAATGTATTTTTTGGTACCGATATGCTAAAAATTACCTCCAATTTTTCAAAGTTGGTATTCTTAACATTTGGAAGAGTTATTGGTGCTTACAAAAGAAGGTTTATAGTCGTAAGCTATATGTTGTCGTGAATGGGCTGGGTGCAAACGATGTTGCAACTGGAGACTCCCAAGACAAGAAATTGGTCTTGAAGAGCAGCCAGGTGACTAATATTGTCGATGAACTTGCTGTTGCTATTCGATGCTTTGAAAACGAATATAGGGCGAAAAATACTGAAATGTGGGAACAACCAGAGCCTTTAGAGAGAATCAAGTTGACCAGAAGCGAGTTCCAGACCATGTTACGAACACGGCATGATTGGCCTCGGTTGCCCCTGTTTGGACTTCTATTTGCAATTTTCGAAGAGCTCGCACTTGTTCTCTTTTATATGTTTCCATCCTTGACTCCTTCTACGTGTGTGTTCCCAGGACTTCTAACTCGTTATTATGGCAAGAGCTCCAAGGCTCACCAAAAACTTACAGAGTTGAATAAGGATATTTATTGGGAAACTGTTGCTCTGTTGAACCCATACTCTTTGACTGATCAAGAAGTCCGGCTGGTATGTGATTTGCTGCAAGTTGGGTCATCAGTCAATAGTATAGAGGTACTTCGTCAGCAGCTATTGCAAAGGTTCAAGGAAATTGTAGTGGACAACTATCTTTTACTCAGAGACGGGGGTGTGAGTAAACTTGACCGACTAGAACTGTTTGCGACATGCATTGATCGGGGGTTGATCGATTGGCCGCATTTGTTTGAGATCATGAAGAATAATAAACAGAGCCAACTATATGAATTATTGGATGACAAGACGATGAGACGGGCCCTGGCTGAGCACATAGAGCGATTTTCCACCAGACATTAGAGTCGTATGTTTTTGCTACCAAGCAATGTTGTCGGTACATGTACATAATACATACTGTATATAGGAGCTCAAGAGGCCGGAGATGGTGTAGAGATGTTTGGGCAAATAAAAAAAATCGGAACGAGTGGAAAAACGGGAGTAGGATTAGCAAATAAAGAGGAATTTATTATTTTGAACAAAGGAGGGACAAGAAAAAGTTTACTTAGCAGATTTAACAGCAGTTCTGTTGGGATAGACCTCCAATAAAAAGCTCCAAATTGCCACTTCGAAGCCACGCCGGTCACCAGGTGGAAGATATTGGAAGTTTCAGGAGGAAAGGACCAACAATCAGCAGATTAGTCATACGAGGAAGACGTGGGGAGTGAGTGCTTGCAGATTGATGTTTAAAGACACGAGATACAAACAAAAATGCCTACTCGATTTGGAGCATTGACCAACTTGGGTCATCACCATGAAGACCACCATTCTAAGGAATCAAGCGGAAGTCCGAATAATGTGGGAAGTGTTTCGATGCACCATTCAAACAGTTCGAGACGGTCCTTCTTTGGACTGACTGTTGGAAAGGCGCCTTCCAACGACTCGCAAAGCTCGTTGCATTCCGATGAACACCATAATTATCAGCAGCAGCAGCAGTACCACCAGACCCCTCATCACCCTGGTTCTTTGGATCCGGAAAAGAGAGCTGTTCAAAGAAACTCCTCAATGGTTCAATTGAAAAGATTCTTCAGACCTTCAAAAAAACATGATGTCAGTCATTTGAGTCTCTCAAGTCTACAATCTTCTTCCAAAGATCGGACATCTATGGGAACTTCTTCCAAAGACGTTTCTCCAAAAGTGTCACATTCTGAGCTTGCGTCGCCTACGTTCACACACGATGCAAATAATAATATGATTGTTAGACCAGACCCGCGGTTTTGGGAAGATTTGGAGGGTTCGCTTACCAAAAGATACGGTAAGCTTGGGAAGGTGCTTGGGTCTGGGGCAGGAGGTTCGGTTAGGCTTCTTGTTCGTGAAAGTGATGGCGTCACATTTGCAGTCAAGGAGTTTGTTCCAAGAAGACCAAACGAAAGTGTAAAGGAATATGCCAAGAAATGTACTGCTGAATTCTGTATTGGCAGTACTCTTCACCATCCCAACATTATCAAGACGATTGATATTATAAGTGAGCACAACCAATATTTCGAAATCATGGAGTACGCTCCAATCGATTTTTTTGGAGTTGTTATGGCTGGAAAAATGACTAGGTCCGAAATTAATTGTTTTTTGAAACAGATAATTATGGGAGTGCAGTATTTGCACTCTGTTGGATTGTCACATCGTGATTTGAAGCTCGACAACTGTGTGGTGACTACCGATGGAATTTTGAAATTAATCGATTTTGGATCTGCAGTGGTGTTCAAGTATCCATTTGAAGATGAAGTTGTGCATGCCCATGGAATTGTGGGATCAGACCCATACCTTGCACCAGAAGTGCTTACTTCAACCGATAGTTATGATCCTCAGTTGGTGGATATTTGGTCGATAGGGATCATATACTGTTGCATGACGCTGCGGCGATTCCCATGGAAGGCACCTAAGCCTGAAGATCCAAGTTTCAGTCTATATTGCAAGGAAGATGACGTGCCGCATGATTATCTAGAGAGTGCTCGGCATCACAAGGTGTTATTGATGGAGAGGAAGAAGAAGATTATGGAACAGAAGGAACGAGAACTTAGACAAAGACAGGGTTTAAATGACGAGAACGATGTTAGTGCACAGACAGAGGAGAGCAAAGCAGTAGAGGGAGAGGACGAAAAGAAGGATAAGATCGAGCAGTCAGAAAAGAGCGAACAGCCTGAGAAAGTTGAAGATGACCAAGTGAACCAGATAGGACGACAGATTGAGCAATTGCAGGTGGAGGAGCCTAAACGTAAGGAGGAAGCACCTCCAGAGATGCCTAAAGATTTTGATTTCAGCCAGCTTCCAGATCCATCGATGATTGCTGTTGATCCTCCACGAATTAACATTGGTGAGAATACAGAAGAGAAGGGGCATGCTAGTCGGGAGGAGCAATCAAGACAGCCTCATGCGCAAGAATCATCCAGGGAGCAGAGTCGAGAAAGAGCCGATAAACAGGAACGGCCTGAACGTCGCCAGGCTGCTGCCGGTAGACCACACAGACAAATTCATGGTCCTTATCGGTTGATGAGACTGTTACCCCATGCAGCTCGTCCGCTAATGTCGCAAATGCTGATGGTTGATCCTACCAAAAGAGCAACTATGAAGGAGATTTTCGAGGACGAGTGGTTTTCAGAGATCAAGTACTGCACGATGGATGAGAGGGGAGCCACGTTGAACGATCCAGGACACAAGCACAATCTGGAATGTTGATAGACTAGTCGTATTATTTAAGGCGTGCGATGGTTTTTATACAGTTGGAGCTGCATTTTATATTGAATAATTCGAGTTGTGTACGTATAATGCAACGGTATATATGGATATACAAATACAGAGAATACAGAAATATTATTTTGGAGAGTTTTTTTTTCCAAAATATTTATTTATTTACACAACTATAATTGTTTGTTTACCAGTTGATAATTTGCAGTCTGTGGATTTCTGATAGTGTCGTATTTGATGTCGAACAGATGGATTTTACTGGATTAACAGACAGACAGCGATTGGAGCTGAATAAAGCAGTATTACAGTATTTGAAACGTGTTTTAAATGATAACGAGGAAAACAGATCAATATTGGATAAGGTGGCCCAGAAGATGGCCAACACAGGTTCAATTGCACAATTCAGTTCGCAGATCGAGTCCACGATACCGGCAAATTATCTAGAGAAGAAATGGTCGACAGTTGTTCGTCTTCAGAAAAAAATATACGATCTTGAGAAAGAGGTGGGAGAGTACAAGGAGCTGGTTGAGAACTATTCTGAGCTTTTGGAATCCTCTGGGAATATTGAACTCAAACGAAATAAATTGGAATGGCTTCCCAGCAGGACTCGAAATGTCTTGAAGTTACATCATGGTTCAGTGACCAGTTTGGCTATTCACCCATTCGAACCAATAATGGCAACTGGATCTCAGGATGGAGTCATTGCCATATGGAATTTACTGGATCTTTCTGAACCCGAGAGAGTTATTAGAAATGCGCACACGAGAACGATTCATAGTTTGGCATTCCAACCTTCGGAAATTTCAATTGATTCTGCAAAATTCGTGCTTTTGGCTTCCTGTTCTTCAGATCTTCTTGTCAAAATATGGGATTATCGCACAGCAAAACCAGTGAGAGTGCTCACTGGACATGATCATTTGGTTTCAAGGGTCAAATTCAACCCTGTGGACGCAACACAACTTCTCACTTGTTCCAGAGACCAAACCATCAAACTCTGGGACGTGGTTTCCGGCTGGTGTTTAAAGACCATCCGAGGCCATTCCGACTGGGTCAGATCTGTGGATATCAATCGAACAGGAGAATATCTGATGAGCTGTTCAAATGATCTTTCAGTAAGATTAACACATTTAAGAACAGGAATAGGAATATCGCTGTGTCTTGGACACGAACAAGTGGTGGAAGATGTGATATTCCTCCCTATGACAGTCAATGAATATCTGGATCCATTTGTGGATCTACAGAATGATCCGTTGTATGAGGAATTGGGCTATAAATACTGCGTGAGTGCCGGTAGAGACTGTATGCTAAAAATATGGCTGATAAGTCTTCCTGATCTTACAAATCCAGATCGTCCTTCGCCTTCATCAAATCCCAAGGCTAGACTGGTGTACGAAACCAAGGCCCATTCATCATGGATTCGTTCACTGGTAATGCACCCCAATGGTTACTATTTGGGTACATGTGGGGATGACAAGTTAATCAAGATCTGGGATTTGAGAACGCTAAATAAAACCAATAACCTTACGATGGTTGCACAGCTCAAGGGACACGAGAATTTTGTAAACGTGATAAGGTTTGCAGACCCGGTGTTGTCTGAAGATTACTATGTCGATTCCGGCGATGAGATCATTGACCAGACACGCAGAAAGAAATTGCTTGAAGAAGGGATACGGTGCTATTTGATTAGTGGATCGGCTGATACGACAGCACGGATATGGACATAATATTTGACATCGATTAATTCATTACATAGGTTCTAGAACCATCCTTAATTTGGCTCCAGTAACAAGAAGCGCATCTTTTACTACAAAACTTGCGTTTGATGGGAACGGCAACAGCGTCTTTGAAATCCCACCATTCCATCAACTCGGCAACACTCTCCACGCAAATGGCATTACACTGTCCACATGTTTCGCCGTTATTGCCGTGGATTAAAGCCTTAATAGCCAAGCGGTAAATTCGTTCAGGAACAGTCTGCTTCCATTTGAGCAGCTCAGCTTGGGAAATGAGATAATTGGATATACTTCGAAGAGCCAATTCGGTCAGAGTTGGTGTCCATTTTGTCTTATTCATGATATGTGTCTGCTCAGAGCTCGTGGTAGTGAGCTCGGCTTCCCGTTCTTGTAAAGTCGACAAATTTCTGGCCAACATGATAGCGTTTAAAGCAGATTTGCTCACCTGCTTATTTTTGGTGGTCCAATGGATCTTACCAATGTATTTTAATTTGCAATCTGGTTTGTCGAATTTCGATTCTTGAACTTCAAGAACAGTTTCGCTTTCACTCCATTCGATTAGAGGATTTGGCCGGATTCTGAGACTTTGGAGGCCACCCATGTTCAATATAGTGTGTGGCAAGAACTTGATTTTATTGTTTGACAAGTTCAACGATTTCAGACTTTTGGAATTCTGGATCAGTCCGGGGATCCGAGCTATTTTGTTATTCCGTAACGAAAGCAGTTCCAACCCATCGATTTCAAACAATTTTGGAGTCAACGACCGTAATTGGTTTTTGGAAGCATGTACATGAAGAATAGGCTTAATGATTCCATTTGGTCCATATAGAACCAGGTCCTTGAAATCTGATATTTGTTCAGGAAGACAAGACAATCCCAATTCTTCCAATTCGAGACTGTACACTCTGTTTGGGTGATCGGTATCAAAAAGACGGGTAATGATTTCAGAGGCTGCCTGGGCAGATGATTCGGAATTGACCACCACAAAGAAAGTTGGATCATCATATAAACTGGGACGATAACCGTCAGGAAATGCAGAATCAGGAAGCAAGATCCCGTAAACTCGTCCATTTTGATCCAATGCAAGTTCACCCAGGTTGGATCGAAGAGCCTGCGGTGCAAATGGGAAATTTTCAGGCAGTTTCTGTCTCTTTCTAATCGGCTCGGAGGCAGAATTTTGCGAGACTTTTGGTGGACTATCGACTAAAGTTGCCTGTGATTGCGCGATCAATGGCGGAGATGACGGGATGGTATCGAATGTTGAGTTTGTGATTGCGTATGAGCTTTCCAAATCGAGATCATTCATCACGTCCTGATTGGACATATCCATGTGTTGCAAAAAAGGCGAGCTTGTGGATCTTAAAGATGGAATGCTACCAAATTGATGAAAATGCGGGTCGGAAATTTGCGTGAACGACGAGCTTAAAGTGGTGGACGTAGTGCGCTTGCGATGATCTGCAAATAGCCGATGGTTATCTTCATCGTCCTCGTCATCTGATTTACCGACTTGAGACATGGGAGTGCGTTTTTGAAGTCCAACAGAAGATCTTAATGGCTGTGGAGACGGCGGGTCTCTACGCGACTTATCGTACGACATAGGAAGCAACGGGCGCATCGTTTGGAATGCACGTTGGCAGCAAAATGAAAGCAACCACAAAAAATTCACCAACAAGCTCTCCTATTTTTTTATTTTTTTTTTCACAACGCGTCTGCACATCTTGCTCACGCAACTTGAACAATGCACAGCCTCGAAAACATCACCAGACGAAATAGCAGGTCATAAGACAGCTTTAGATTTCCATGACTTTGGGTTCTGTGAACATGACAGCACATGTGAGTCGTCTCTGGTGTCTATTTCCAGACTGAGGAGAGTCGAGGTCCACCTGCGTTTTGCGAGGGCGAAGATTGAGATCGTCAGAGGAGTCGCATAATTGCTGGTTCCACATAGTCTTCTTAGGATCTGGAGAGCTATCAAACCAATCTGATGAACGTCTTCTTTCTGTATCGATTCTGCTCTCAAGATCATCAAAAGATCGATCTTTGGTGTTGTCGAAAACCGACTCGGAGTCAGTGTCATTTTGGCCGGAATCAAAAGGCATGTGGTAGCTTGCTAATGACTGAAGGAAACTTTGGTCCTGTTGATCTTTTGTTTTTGAAATGCATGGGTACGACTTGGATTTTCTTTCCAATAAAGAGGGTCTTGAGTTTGGATTCTGTGCACTCGACCAAGTGTTTCTTTTCTTAAAATACACTAGAGATCCTATAAGAGGAACTGCTCCTGGAGATTGCGCAGTACAATCTACCTTGCTTCTGTTGGAATCTGAGCCCAGTGTTGGAGAAGGATCAGATATCACCAATGAACAGCGTCTCATTTTCTCGTGAGTTTCGAAAATTCTGCTATAACAGACAATATTGGCTTAATCTGGCTAGAACCCTATATATAAAGAATATGTCAGTCTGACATGTCCCCTGAAATTTCGTGCCTAGGAAAACGCAGGGCGGAATCACCCCACAAAAATACTATATCTTATCGGTGTCTCCAACTTGTGCGGGATCGAAGTTGCTGCAAGAGGCAATCAGTGATCCGGAAAACTGTACAATTTCTCAAGTTGCTGTTGCTGATTTTGCGGAGATTGCTGGCGCAAGATAGCAGCTTTCGCAGAGAGGTACTGATTGCTGGAGGTGTGGGGCGTTGAGGCAGTCTTAGCAAGAAAAAAAAAGTAGCACCGGTTGGTTTCGATCCAACGACATCAGGGTTATGAGCCCTGCGCGCTTCCACTGCGCCACGGTGCTCGATTTTAGAAAAAACGCACTCTCTGAAAATAAGTATCTATGAAAACATAGTGTTTTCTTTCTTGCCAGGGCCCAAACAACACACACACTCACACACGGGTGACATTCATTCGTATTGCTCACTATTGCTTACCATCATCTCTACTGACGCTCCGTGCTGCACAATCGATACAATGCATATGTTTGTTTCTGTATTCTGTTGCGACTGCAAAAAATATTTTTTTTCATGAATTTTATTTACGTTTTTCCCAATCAGGCAATACAAAACAATAGCCCGACATTCTCGACAGGACATGAGTGTCTGCAGAAAATCAACCAGTGCTGATGGCATCGAAAGGCAGAGATAAAGCAGACCAAAAACATAAGACAGGTAGGAACTGTTGAATAGACGGTATTTTTTTAAATCGTTCTTTCGTTTTGCATCTTCCTTGGCCCAGTCTTTGAGAGAAAGAGAGCTGGGAATGAGGATCAAGTCGATACTGACAGCACTTATATGCTCGAAAAGAGCATCATCACAAATATTCAATTCAGACAACGTTGGCCAGCCAACCTTTTCGGAGAAAGTGTTTCTTTTAGGAGACTTTAATGCTTTTTCGAACTACAACAATACTAATAAATACAATCTCTCGACAGCTTCCAATGACAGTTTGTATGCTCTGAGTCATACAAACAACTCCATAGTACAATTACCATACGATAATGAAAATCTTCCTTCCAAGCTTTATGATCTTGATAACAACTCCTTCATTGCTTTGGTGGATGGCCAACCACTCATTTACAACACTAGCACACTCAACTATTCTATCATTGATAACTGGAATGACCAGATTTCCGGAGACGTCTATTGCGTGTTGGTCGATGACGACCTTGTATATCTAGGAGGAGATCTTAGTTTCAATGACAGTTCTGGTGTGGTGATATATGATTACATTACTGGTGAATTACAAACACCAGTGTTTGGAGGACTGCAAGGGACAGTGAATAGCATTATAAAGACAGATAACGACAGCATAATATTTGGGGGAAATTTTGATACAATAGGAGATCAACAGCTTGCAGAAGTGAATACGACTTCAAGCGATAACAGTACGCTTGTGGACCCCAACCAATTGATCAGCTTCAAATACGCAAATATAAGCTCCACCAACACAGACGATTCCACAGATGACACCAGTATAATATGTCCTTCCGACAGTTCGGAATGGTCAACAGAGGATGGAGAATTGGGAACATGGACGGCAGTTCTTCCAAATTCAGTGACTCCATCGAAGTTGAGACTATACAATTCACTTGATTCCAATGGGGTGAAACTGTTCAGAATCATCACTATGCCATCCAATGGTATCATGAATCTTTCTTATATTGATCCAGATACTTTACAAACCATATATTGTGATGCATGGTGTCCATTGGACCAAAACTCAAACCTCACTTCTGCCTTGCAAGATCAGGGTTTAGATTCCTACTCTGTTCAAAGTGATAACAACGGATTATTAGGATTTGGAACCAATTACCAAGAATTTGAATTTACCAATTCGTTGGATGTTGAAGAGATCACTATTGAGGTGATGGAATACTATGGTTCAAAAGCTACTCTGGTAGGCTTCCAACTTTTTCAATATGGAAGTTACGTGTATGCCAACAACACATTGAATGAACCATCTTGTTCAGATACTACCGATTTCTCCTCGGTTTCGCAAATTGGAAGTCTCGACTGGTCAGCGTCCAGCGAGTCAGGAGAGAAATATCTTTCAACTACCATAGCAGCCTCTGAGATTACTGCTAACGAACAAGGACTTCGTTTTGACCTCAACCTCACGTATTCTGGAGACTATTCCATTTATTTATATACCCCTGGATGTTCTGATGACGATACGTGTTCTTCTAGGGGAATAGTCAATGCCACTTTTTACGAAGGAAATGGCACTGTTCTTAACACCGAGCTGGTGTATCAGACCAATCAGGAGCAGAAATATGATATAATTTATTCTGGCTATGTCGAAGTTGAAGATTCCTCAAGACCCTACTTTACACTCACGCTTTATTCTGCACTCGATAGTGATGAAGTGGTCTTTGTGGCAGAGTCTGTATTTGTGGACTTTGTGAGCATCGATTATAACTCAACTAGTGAAACATCAATTCCATTAAACGGATTGTTTGAATACTCGTTGAGTAATTTTACAGAATATGAGGCAGGAGATTTAGATTATCCAATTGGAAATTCCTCTATCAACTTATTGGGTTCCCAGACTCTTTCATCCAATGCAACAGTCAATGCGTTATATTTGAACGACTCGATTTTGTATGTCGCCGGAGAGTTTGATTCAGATTATGGAGACAATTTCTTGGCATATGATATGGATTTGTTGGAAATTCTAGACATTGATAAGGGAGTTGATGGTGAAGTCACTGAACTGGCAGAAATTTATGACGATTTGATTTTGGTAGGGGATTTTTCGTCCACAAATGATGATTCTTTTGATATCGACCAATTGGGTTTTTATAATGGATCTTGGACCTCTTTAGATCTAAACAACTTGCAAGGAAACATCAGTTCAATCACAACGTTTGAGTACAACTACACCGAATACCTATCAATTGTCTTGGGTAACAGTTCGACTCTTCTATTCAACTTCACGTCCCAAAATCAAGTTCTAAACACCTCCACTTTGGCAATGGAAATTGCTGCTGCTATAAATGTTGATGACATTACTTATGCCTTTGGTTCTATTGTCAAATACGACATGGAAACTAGTAACATTGTCGAGATCTTTGGAGACCCTGTTTACAACTCATCCATCCAGTTTACGCAAAATAGCACCATTTATTCTGGATTGTACTTGGATAACTCCAGCTTGGTACTCGGTGGAAACTTTGAGACTAGTGACGGCAAAAAAAACTTGGTTATTCTTAACAATACTGTGTCGTCTCCAAACATTACCTTTGCTTCCAATTCGTCAGTCAACGCTCTATACAGCTACAAAGATAACTTGTATGCTGCATTCAATGGATCTGTGACTTCAGGAAGCTCGACAGTCAAAGACATGCTTATCTACAACACCACATCCAAGAAAACATCCTCTCTGCCCTCGGATCTGTCTTCTGGTAGCATTCAAGTGTTCAGCTTCGACCCCAAAAATAATAACTTGCTTTTAGGAGGAAACTTTACTTCTGATGACTGCAACTACTTGTGTGCCTACAATTTGAACAACCAAACCCTTGCAAATCCTTTGAAGAATACATCGTTATCTGGAGAAGTCACCGACATGAGATATCTCGATACGTTGAAAATACTCATAAGCGGAAACTTCTCAGACAACCAATTTGGTCTTTATAACATCAACAGCAGTAGCATTTCCTCTGTGAGCAGTCTGAATTCCACCAATTTGCCTGGATCAGTGAAGAAATTTGTGGTTGCAGGAACTAGTGAGGACGATCCAGTGGTTGTAATTGGTGATAATTATGTGGGATATTTCAATGACTCGAGTTTCAAAAGACTTGACACTCAACAACTCAGCTCTAATAGCACATATTCAGATGTCAAGCTCGTCAATTCCTCCTCTTCCTTCCTCAACAACCAAATCTTGGTCGTCTCTGGTACTCTGCTCCTTGAATCGTACGGTCACGTGACATCTGCAACGTACGACGGGTCCGATTGGAAACCGCTTGGAATCTCTGCAAAAGACCTTGTTCCGACAAAATCCAGCGTGAAAGCCATTGTGAAGAACTTCGAATCTATCCAATACACCAGTAGTTCCAATGGGACGACGTCCAGTTCTACTCCGTCGGCTACCTCATCATCTTCCAGCCAGAAAGCAGGAAAAACTCATCTCAGCACTGGCCAGGTTGCAGGAGTGGGATGTGCTCTATCGCTCGGAACCATGCTATTGCTTTCATCAGCTTGTGCAGGTCTATACTATGCAAGTAACCGCAAAACCAAAACTGCTCCTTTGAAGTCGAGAGTTGGACAGAATAACATGGTCAATGCTGTTCCACCTGGCCAAGTTATGAACAACATCGACTCCGCCAAAATGAAGGCTACATAGAAAAACAAACTTATTTAATTGTATATTAGCGCAAATTTATGTATCCACTCCGTTTCGACCCGTGTTGCACAGCCCTAGCTCGACCGGTCTTTTTTTTCTTGTGTTTAGGAAAAAAGAAAATCCATAACTTTTTTGTAGGTTCTTGTTCTGTCAACCGTATCGAAGATAATTCGGATTCATTTATGACGATTAGTTGACAAAGATGTCTCTGGAGACCGAAAATGTCATCACAAGTATCCGATCAAAGCACAATAAGAAGGTATTTGAGCTCATAAAACCGGATATCAGGGGTCCTCCATCATTGATTTGCAAACAACTGATAGTGCAGAACTACTGTCCTAAAGTGAGTGTGATCAGCAGCGACACGTCTGATGAGGTAGCCAACAAGCTTGGATTTCAGAATTTTCTGGAATTGCTTAATCATCTGGAACAATCATTGATGGAAGAAGATTTAGGAGTGTTTCCCTCGCGGGTGACTGTGAGGTTCGTTAAGCCAATATTAGACCAATTGAGACACCAAGAGTCTCTGATAGAAACTAGACGTCGAAGTTTAGGAACAAGTGGAATGGGCAGTTTATCCGACTCGTTCTCGCAAAGTTTCACAGCCACAGAACTCTATAATCTTACCTCTCTAGACAATTTTATAAACGATCATATCAAAACGGTGGACTCGATGATCAAAAAAACCAATTTTATGAACGAGGGCGGAAAAAATACCAGCTCAGATGTGGCCCTTTTACAGAACTCAGTGTATTTGAAACTGATCACTAAGTTAATATCATCCACAACTATATCGTCTTTCGAGCACTTCAATCATCCAGTTTTGCAGCTTTTCGTGGTCTCGTCTGCAGACTCTATAGACAAGGTGAAAGACATGATCTCCAGTTGGAAAAATACCATATATCCCAGTTGGCTTGATCTCGACACGATTATGGGACTGGTTCTCATAATTGTCGACACCGATCAGGACCTTCAAGATGGTTTGAGATTACAAGAAACTTTGAAGTTGGAATTAGGTACCAAGAGTCTAATTGTTCCTCTTGATCGATCTGGTGAGATGGTAACACTGGCCCCTCCTACATTTGCACAGATTGATGAAGAACTCAATAGAACGTCTTTAATGCATCATCAAATTCCCCAAAAAGTGTATGATGCTCTATTCAGCCAAATTCAAGACATTATCTACAAACAGTTGGTTCCATTCATGGAGAAGAAAATTCGATTATGGACCGAGGAGTATGTCACTCCTAGAAGGAGTTTCACTGGAAGATTGTTCAATGCAGGTAAGAAATGGGGAGGCTCTGGACCTAAAAGATCATTCTTTTCTTTCGGTAGCAATGAAAAAGTAGCCGAGAGCGTTCCTGAACCCTCCAACAAATCGTCATCGTATAATACAAAAGAAGGATATTATTCCGTTAATACGCCCGAAATGATTATAAGACGACTGGCCGACTGGAGCTTCATGCTAAGGGATTATAAGAGCTCATATACTACTTACGAACTACTTAAGAAGGATTTCTTGAATGACAAGGCATACAACTACCTTGCTTCTTTGCAAGAGTTCATGATCATCTCGTTACTTATTGGAGCAAGCAACAAGACTAATCCAATTGATAAGAATATGAACAGTACAAGCACTAGTGGGATCACCCCGAAAATCATAACCGATATGATCAATCCTTTAGTGGACTCTTCATATTACTCTTATCTTTCTCGGTGCAACTTGAAGACGTACACTATCCGCCTGACCTTGATAATAGCTGAGCTATTTCTTTCACTTGGACAATCAGTCGCTTATTGTTCAAAAGGCAATGTGAGTTTGAATCCAGAAGTTTATTTCAACGAATCGATGAAGCTGTTCAAGAAAATAATTGACTCGCACTTATTGGAAAGCAGTTCGAATGCCATGCTCATGGAAAGAGTGGCTTACATTTATTACCATTTTGATAAGCCTCAGAATGAAACTCTTGCTTTGAAAAGCAAGTCTTACTATGAACAGGAAAATCCTAACAAATTAAGCAAACCGGACATGAACAGATTTGGAAGAACTAGAGTGAGGAAATCCATTTTATGGTTACTATTTGCAGCAAAGGAGCTGGATCCGATTTCAAAGCCGATCCAGGTAAAGCTTCTGGTTCAATGTATTGAAGAAGAGCTTCTTGAAGAAGAAGCTGGTTCTTTAGAGCTTGTTTGGCTCTATAGAGATCAGGGTCTTTTAAACAGGCTCAAGAAGAATTTGGACACCGCGTGAGAAAAGTATCATGGCTGTGCAATGCCTGACAAATTTTGGAGTTCGTCGAAGAAAGTGCAAGCGCAAAAAAAAGCGAAGTGGTATGTTTGATTAGGCGAGAGGTGGTGAACAAGAACCTTGACAGAGTTATTTTTACAATATCATGTCTCAAAAAACCTTCACTGCAAAAGTCAAGAATGTTTTATCTGCCGACACATTGGTGTTGGTGCCATTGGGAGATAGCAGCAAGGAAAGAATCTTGACTTTGGGTCATGTTCAAGCTCCAAGATTAAATACTGGAGAGAAGTATTCATACGAGGCGAGAGAATTGTTGAGAACCTTGCTTGTTGGCAAGGAAGTCAGATTTTGGGTTTTGTACAAGAACAATTCGGATAAAGAATTTGGAGATATATCGACTCCTATCTTTCCTTCGTTGATCGAATATCTTTTGGAAAAAGGAGCAGTGAAGTTAAGAAGTGGATTGAATGCATACGATGATGACGATCTAGAACATTTTCAAAAACTCGAGTCAAAGGCTCAATCTAAAGAAGTTGGATTGTGGGGTAAAAACATCAGTTCTATTGAAGTCAGCAACCAATTGAATGGAAAAGAAATTGAAAAATCGAAAGTTGAGCCATTGGCCGCAATTGTTGAGAGAGTCGTTAGCGGTGACAGACTCATGGTCAGAGTCACTCTTTCGCGTACAAGACATGCAGTGTTTCCTGTGTTGATTGCGGGAATTAAGTGTCCGAGAACCGCCTCAGCAGAGCAACAGGCCGAGCCGTTTGGTGAACAAGCAAAGGTTTATGTCGAATCAAAATTGCTGGCGAGGTCTGTTAAGATTTCTATTGTTGGCGAATCTTCGGCTGGTGTGATCCTGGCTAAAATAATCCATCCTGCTGGAAACATCAGTTCTAAAATCTTGGAAGATGGTTTTGGTGAAGTGGCTGACTGGCAATCTTCCTTACTTGGAGTTTCTGAAATGTCTTTACTTCGGAAGTCAGAACGTGCTGCAAAAAGTGCAGGGAAAAATATTTGGAAAGCTGTCTCTACTCAGCAGAAAACTGTCTCCGCTGGTGACTCTTCGATTGAAGTTGGCAAGACTTTGAATGCAGTGGTGGCCAAAATCATTTCTGCAGACACTTTAGTAGTGAGATTGAAGGATGATAAGGAAGTCACTGTCCAGTTATCACACCTAAAAGCCCCAAGACCATCGGATGCTGAACTCAGTGGATTTGTTTCCGCTGCGAAAGAATTTGTCAGAACAAAGGCTATTGGTAAGCAAGTCAGGGTTAGCATCGATTCAGTGAGACCAAAGTCTGAACTGCTTGAAGAAAGAGCTATTGTTAGCGTTTACTTGAACGATGGTAGCAATCTATCCGATCTCATCGTTTCCAATGGCTATGCTTCTGTGGTCAAGCACAGAAAAGGTGAAGATAAACCCGAATATTGGGATTCGCTAATTGAAAGCGAAGGACTTGCTATGAAGAAGAAAAAAGGTATTTATGGAAGGGTTCCTGAAGCAGAAAGAATTGTGGATGCTTCTGAAAATGGTGCTCGTGCAAAACCATATTTATTCTCATTTCAAAACAGAACTAAAATACCAGGAATTGTTGAGCATGTCATGTCTCCAAACAGATTCAAAATCAGCATGCCCAGAGAAGGAATCAAAATGACTTTTGTTCTTGGTGGATTGACGAATAGCAAGGATATAGACGAGTCTCTTTCCGAAAAAGCATTGTTATTTACCTCTAAAAAGACATACCAAAGAGATGTCCATCTTGATATTTATAATGTTGACAAGTTTGGTGGGTTCATTGGTAATATGTACTTACCAGGCTCTAGCATGCCATTCCAGGTTGCTTTGTTACAGCAAGGTTTTGCAGAATGTCACGATAGATCTCTATCTCAAACAAAATATGAAAGTCAACTGCTTGAGGCAGAAGAAGAAGCCAGAATAAAGAAAGCGGGATTATGGGAGTCTTACAAACCCCAAGAAGATAAGCAGGCTGAAGATCTTAGCCAAAAGGTTTCGAATCTCAAGATTGATAGAAAGTATTACGATATAGATGTGACTGATATTTCCGAAGAAGGTTTGATTTCTTTCCATTTAGTTGGCGATTCGGATTCAGGGAAACTCTCTTCTTTTATGAAAGAGTTCCATTTAAAGTCAGCCAGTTTCAAAACCTTGACAAAAGCTCCCAAAGCTGGTGCTCTGGTGGCTGCCAAATTTTCAGAAAACGGCAAATTTTACAGGGCTATGGTTGAGTTCGTTGATAAGCAGCAAAACAAATATAAAGTCAGGCATATTGACTACGGAAATTGTGAATTTGTGTCCATTTCAGACCTTCGGGAACTTCCTGTTACCCATGGAACTTCTGTCTTAAAACCACAGGCCCACACTGCTCAGTTGTCTCTGGTCAAACTGCCACCGGCCGAGCCAATAGATTACCTCAAAGAGGCAGTCTATCTGTTAGAGGATTTAATTCTTGACAGGCAAATGATTGCTTGTGAGACGTTTCGTAACCCTGCTCCTGGAATTGAGATGGATATCGAATTGTACGATCCAGAAACCATAACCAAAGATCCAAGCTGGACCATCAATAAGGAAATGGTCTCCAAAGGACTTGGAATTGTGAAAACACAACTCAAAGATTTCGAGAAGCTTTTGAGCTCTGAGCGGACGGCCCTTTTGCAATTGCAGAATGAAGCAAAATCTCAAAGGACCGGTTGTTGGAAATACGGTGATATTGAAGCTGATGATGAAATTTAATGATAGATTCTACCTACAAGTAAACGATTTTTTCTATGTACAAATATCATTTCTTAGTTTTTTTCTTGGTTTTTTTAGATTGGTTGTTGCCTTCGATGAACTTCATGATATCCTCAACTGATTGTTGGCCAATCTGTGGATCTGGAGAAAGAGCCTTTTTCTTGGATTTGTCTGATCCATTGAGTTCTTTCTTTAGCTTCTTGGCGTTTTGCGCTTCTGCTGAAACCATTTGTCTTTCTTGCTTTTGCATAACGACAACGTAATCTTTCACGTGTTGAGCCCATTTTGCTGCCTCTTTAGTGGTAAGGTCTTCAACACCCAAGTTGATTTCAAAAATATGGGCAGCTTTTGACAGTTCCTGGCTGGCCAAACTGAACTTTTTACAAGTGACAAGTGACTGGCCTAATTGGAACCTAAGCAGTCCAGACATTTGACTGTTTTCTCCTACATATTGGTCACTCAATTGCAAGGCTTTGTTGAAGATAGTGACAGCCTCTGAATGCATCGAGACCCTTTGCAAAATGACAGCAACTGACGACAAAGTTGAGACAACATTGACATGGTTCTCACCATGGAAAAGAAGCCAATAGTCTAGTAGTCTTAGATGGATTTTAAGAGCATTCAAGTAAGATTGATTGGCTGTTTCAGTCATCCCTATTCTGGTTAATGCCAAAATAGCATCATGAGAATCTGATCCACTCATTCTTTCAAGAATTTGGAACGATTTTCTGGTCAAATGGCAGGCTTGAGTGTTCATTTTGAGATCAACACATATCTGTCCAAGTTGACCATATGCTTTGGCAGTCTCTGGATGAATGATTCCATAAACTTGTTCATAGACCTGGATTGCCTCATTCAATAATTGGATTCCTTCCGGCTCGCCTTTGGTGACTCTGACTCTTCCTGCGTCCCAAATTTCGTCAACAGAGCTCGACTGGTACACCGAATCTTTCACCACAGGAACAATGGAGAGAATATCTTCAGCACAGAAAGTGGTGGTTTGAATATCAGCCAGCGGCTCGACTCTTCTGGTTTTCTTTTTTGACTTCCTCTCAACATTTGAACTCTCAAGATGGGACTCTTGAGACTTAATTTGTGCTTCCAAATCCTCCTTGGTAAAAGCATATTGTCTGTTTTTCCATTGAATACCAAATTTGTGTGCAATTTCTCTCATCAAATACAAAGGCTTGACCAGTGAGACCCAATTTGCAGGAAGTTTGTATCTGTATCTGACAAACACTTCATTTGCAACAGCAGTCTGGACCTCCTCAACAGACAAATTCAACACAGAAAGATCAACCTCACCATAAGCCTGGAGTAAGAATTCATCAACTTCAGATCTGGCTAAAACACCACTTGCTTGTGCACCAATTATGCAGTTGTGCACATGCGAAATGACATATGGAGCAAACACAAGAGGAAGAGAGGAACATTGAATTCTCAAATAATTCTTAATTGCTCTGGCAATCATTTCTTGCAACGCCACAGAGTACAATGCATTAAGAACAGATTGAACAGGAGTAGCATCTAAAGCAGAGCTTTCTGACTTCTCTTCAGAGTCTGATTGCTCAGGTTCCTGTTCCTTCTCCTTCTCTTGTTCTTTTCTCTTCTTTGCCTCCAAATTAGCAGTCTCAACATTTTTCAATTTCAATGTCTCTTCTTCTAAAGCTTTTTGTTTTCTTTCCAACACTTGTTCTGCAAAAAGACCTAGATATCTGACATTTACACCCTGTCTGTGCAAAATTGACGACAAATGAGCTCCATCAACAGGAGTGTATGCTTCCGAGGACTCGAGTTCGGCAACTAATTCAGGGACCAAAACAGTTGAAACGAATTTCGAGACTTCTCTGACACGCAACTCGTCTTGTTCAAGCTCTTTAGCCAATTCTGGTGTTGGAGCAGCAGAAAGAACAAATGCATCTGGATTCAAAGAAAACATCGATGGATCGACGGCAATTGTTGGCTTATCTGCAGGTTCATCTTGAGACTTTTCCGAGTCTAGCTCAAGCTGTTCAGTCTGAGCCTTCACTGCCAAAGCAACTTGTCTTCTCCACCACTCTTCCACTGCCTCATGTCTCAAAAGAACCTCTCTATGTGGATATGAGTCGGGTTTGTCAGCCGAATAATGCTTGTCAATGAACTCGATATCTAAAGGAGTTGTTCTGTAGAGGTCGATCACATAATCACGCCCATCTGACCCTTTCATTCCTTTGGTATCAATGGAAGTAAAAAGTTCTTGAATGTTTTCACCATCTTGAGTCCAAACCTTATGTGGTTTAAGGTGGAATGCTTCTGCAATTGCCTTGAACTTCTCACCAACTTTTGGGTCGGCATTTAATTGAGTACGAGCTTCTGAGCCTCCATAAATAATTCTTGTGGCCGGTTCTGCATCTTCCTCCAAAACAGGCTCATCAAAAATACCAGGCACAGGAGCTTGACAGATGACTCTTCTTCCGCAGTAGTCCACCACAGTGGTACATAGATGATAAACACCAGTGCGGTCAAGTCTATTCAAACACTTGACACCAGCAAGATCTTTAACTGCAGCCACTCTGGCAGCCTCATCTCCCCCAGTGGTCTGGAACTCTCCTGCAGCATCCACTCCCAATGAGTAGAAAATACCGTTTCTGAGATAAACATACTGAGAAGGATCATCTGATGGGTTCATAGGACCTATTTCTCCCTTGATCACGGAAATGGCACCCTTGATTTCCTGGACTGTGAAATCAAAGCCAGTCTTATTGAGCATCCTTTCTCTGGCTATGATTTCGGCCAGATTGCCTTTGGAAAGCTCACGAACTCCTTGGTAATCCTCATTCCAATCTTTCATTAAATCTGCTCCATCAGAACCTCCCAGAATGTAGGGTTCTTGTGTCCTTGCCAGATCTGCAGTCTTAGAACAAACGTCGTCTGCAACCCATGGATTACAGAGAAGAGCATTTGTAGGCAACGCGTAAGTATCAAAGATTTCTTGAGACAAAATCTGGGAGTTCAAATCTAGCTGTTCACTGAAACGAGGTGAGAGACTCTTCAACAGTGTCAGCAAAGAATGTGATTTGGAAAGTCTGGCATGCTTGCCATTGGCAGAAGTCACAACTTTCTGACTACCATCGAACTTTGAAATCGACGAATTGTTCACGAAGAATCCAGTCACATGGGAAGTAATGTGGAAAGTCTCACCTTCCAAGGTTTGGCACTGCAAGTATAAAAGGTCTCCTTTCAAAACTCGTTGTGGACTAGGAGGGCTCCATCCAGAAATATGAAGAGATCTCAAGGCAGGACTGATTTTCACGTTTGAAACACCAGCAAATTTACTGAGCTCCGGGGTGTTCGTCAAGAAAGTTTCGATCGATTGGCCAATAAGCTTTTTAGTCGATTCCGGAATCTCTTTAACTTTGTCAGTTTCCGATTCAGTCTCAGTTTCAGGTTTCTTTTCCTGCTCCTCTATATCTTGTAACTCCAATGCAGAGTAAGACGAAGATCCCGATGCAACTCCACTGATATCATTCAAAGTTCCATAGAATGCTGGAAGTTCTAAAGAAGCAATTTCCCTTACTTTTTGCAAATGTTCCCTGGATGTCTTCTCGTTATAGGGTTTCTCTTTAAGTTTCAATTGTAAACTGTCTTGGTCCCCAGAAATCAGCTCTAGAAGAGTGACAGACTCCTCCAAAAGCGCACCATCAATAGTGGTCAATTCAAACGAAGTATGGTGCTGTGTTGGAGCGATCACCCCCAAAGTCTGCACAATATCTTGAACCGAGTCCGATCCGGCTGCAGGAAACTTCACCTCCTTGATCGGATCTGGCAAGACCACAGTCAATTGAATAACTTTTTCGTTACTCTGGGTCGTCTCAGTGTCGTTCTCTGACATTCTAAGCAGCTATTGGCTTTCCAATTCAACCTATTTACCCCAGAAGATCCGATAGTGCATGCACTTTTTTTTCACTTTTTTTTTTCAGTCGTCGGCCACAATTTGACATATGACATAATCAAATAAAAGATATAAGCTCAGGGAGGAAGAACTCATAAAGATTGTTCTACAGACTTCATTCAACTAAACAGTGTTGATGGATGAGATACACACTTGTCGTTTTTCAGTTCCTCACAGAAGAAAATTATATATTATTTCCATATCATTGGAGTATATTGGTTGCACAACAGCGAAGTAGCTATCGGGCTGTGCAGGTCACTAAAACACATCTGGATCGGAGTTCTACAAGTTGATGACCAACGAGCCAAATGGGAGAGTGTCTGGTAATTAAATGGATTTCGAACTGCACAATTAGTCGACTTTGATTTGACTGTAGATATTGAGGACAAAAACCATGACTGCCAAGAATCCAATAGCACCACACAGAAGACCAATACCACATGAGATGACAAGCGAGTAGCCCACATAGAGGATGACCGAGGTGAGACCACCAAGCTTGAATTTCGACAAGAATAAAGCATGCCCAAAAACGTAGACGGAAATACCTCCACCCACAAAGAACGATCTCCATTGCCATTTGTAATTTTCATTGCAAAGGGTGTAGTAGATCAATAGCAAAGTGACCAACATAGTGGTCACTAGCATCAAGATGAAACAGAAGAACAAGAAACCAAACATGTAATAGATTCTGTTGAACCATAGGGAGTTGTAAATGAAGTACATTTCAATGGCAATAGCACCGAATGGGAAAATTCCGGCTATCAAAGCCATGCTGGAAGTTTTCAAATACCATGCTTGAGTAGGAATTTGTCTTGGAATCTGATTGACTTTAACTGGCAACTTGATGGCTGGTCTTCTAAAGCCCACTAGGGACCCGATGCAAGATAGAGGCACACTGATGATGAACCAGATAAAAACAATGACAAACATCGTGCCAATCGGAACTGCACCAGAAGACTTCACAAAGATCAAGAAGAAGTTGAAGAAAATGAACAAAGCGAACAGGACACCTGGAACGAGAATTGGTGATAAAATCATATTTGTTTTCCAATCTTCTCCCTGGAAAAATTTGTAAACATAAGCAGACACAAACGAGCCTGCTGAACCAAACACTGCGTACAAAATCAACATCAAGGTTGACAAAGAACCTCTGTTGGATGGGGATAACAAACCAAATAGTGCAAAAACACAAGTTGCAACAGCCATCAAGAGCATTTGGATACCAGAACCGATCAACACAGATAGAATCATTGGGTTTTTTGGAGGTCTGAACACATCTCCATAAACCAGTTTCCAGCCCATCTCGTCTATCACATCATCATCCAAATTGATCTCATTATATTTTTGAATATCGTTTTTCAAAGTTCTCACCAAGATGTGGGACATGATGATGGAAAGGAAGATAACAATAATAGAAAAGTTGATCAACGAGAACCATTGGATTTTTGGGTCATAGACATGTAAATATTTGTCCCATCTAGTAGCCCAGACAGTCTCTGACTCGATGAAATAAACAGAGTAAGTGAATGTCACAGAAGATTCTCCGTTTTGATCAAGGGAGACTGGATTATTTGATTCGCTGTCACAACTTGGTTGATCTGAGTGAGCAATGGATTTTGGGTTAACCACCACACCAACAACTCTGTATTCGCCAGCACTTCTTTTATGGTACTCGATCATAATGTCATAGTGGTTGAATAAATGGGCATTATTTTCCTCATCAACGTATCCAATGTTGAACCCACTGCTGTAAAAAGTAGTTTGAGTCTTTTGATCTAGAGTCTCCCTGGCAGCAGGTAATCCGTCCACCAGCCAATTGTGCTTGAAGCCGGCCCTGATGTTTCTGTTGACAAAGGTAGCCTCAGTTTTGGTATATGATGAGGAGCACATGCTTTGGCAAGTTTTGTTTTCCAACATCTTGATATCAAATGGAGACGAGAAAATACGGTCTCCAAAGATAACAGATCCCAAAGACTCTGACTGTTTTTCAGGGCCATCTGGAGGCTGACAAAAATGGAATGTTGGGAAGTAGTAGTCGTATGAATATAGATAAGTCTTTGCATTCGAGTCTTCTTTTCTGATGGAAGGTGTGATATGATTGACCAAAAGTGGTATGTTGTCCCCTTCTTTGTACGGAGTTGGGGCCACACCAGGCAGGTAGAACGCACTGGCGTAGCTAACAAACAACGTTAAGATCGTGAGAAACGTCTGCATTGCTGTTCAAATTTCCGGTCTATAGTACCACAATCCAGAAAGGACTTCTGCAGCTTAACAATTAGTCAAGATTCCGGCCCCGACTTCGTTTGATGGACTTGTTTATATTTGTTTTTGTTCCTGGATGATTTTTTTCGTCTTTTTTACGGTTACGTGGTTAGTTGAGGAGAGGATTATACTGACACATGATCCTGTTGACAGATAGGTCGCACGACAAGATTCCAAATGCGGGCTGGTGGGCTTATTCAAAAGCAAAACCCTGAACACCGTTAGTAGTCTGCCTTTTGCTTGGCCGACAAAACATATAACGATAGTGACTAGCAGATTTTGCTGGTGGCTGGAAAAGTGGAGAAGCAAGTAGCTGGGAGAGACGGGAAATGTTTTCGTTAAATTGAGTCGATCGACGTAAAAAAAATTATATCTGGTCGAGACGATGTCTTCTTATTTAGAGTTTTCTGGTATTTTGCACATGAAAGAACTCACAGAAGGTTCTTGTCGAAGACCATGGATAATCTCGAGGCTGTGAAAGCCGGGTTGAAACAAGAGGTTTGTCGGATAGATACAGAACCCGATTCTCAAACATTGGATGTGCTGAAGTCTGCTTACACCAGCATTACCACTTGCATCAAATACGAAGAAATTGATCCATTGATTCCATATCTTGTTGATTTTTTGGTATATAATGAGACCAGTTCAATAGTGCTTGCAATTTTGGTGCACTTGAGGTCGAATTTTAAATCACCAGTTTCTTTGAAACTCAATGATGTTTTGGAAAACATTGTTATTCTTTCAGATGATCCCAAATCAAAGCATAAGCTGTTCAAAATCTTGGCACACTTATTCCCCATAGCATCTGAGATTTGTGGAGATATATTTTTGAAAAATGGAGAATTTGTATCCAAATTGTCGAATGAGATAACCGACTTGTTAAATCTTTCGCCAGATTTAGCCAGAAATAGGCTTCTCGACATCTTAGAGTTGTTTTCCACAGCTTGCACCGATGATTTATGTCGGATTCCCATTGCAGACCAATATTTCGTGATATTGGTGCGGGTATTAGCTCTTCCGGATAACTCTGCAAACCAGCATCTTTGTGTTCTTGCCACTTTGGTGTTCCTCAAAGTTCAATCCCAGATAAAAAAAGAATCATTAAAGGATCATGAAGGGCTTTTTGCATTAGAAAGACTACAAAAAACTTTGATCAATGGTATGCAAGATCCCACAGCTGTTGAAGGCTTGGCGTATCTTTCTTTAAGTGTTGCTATGCGCTCCTCTTTAAGAGTACACCAATCACTTGTTCCAAGTCTATTGGATTATCTTCAAACTGGCGAAACTTACGGAGTCCTGTGCATACTTGCAAATTTAACTGAGTACCCCAAGAAATTATCTAAGGAGAAAGAGTCTTTACGTTCTCTTAAAAACTATTCTTCTGGAAATGGTAACAACGAAAATCTAGACAATAAAGAAGATATCGACCGTTTTGTATCAGTTTTATTGAACAAGAATCAGATTGTGGGTCAGCTTAGAACATTAGTTAAAGAGCAAAAGTACAAAACTTCTAAAGGAATTCAAAATAAAACAATGCAACTACTCTACAACCTCAGTCAAACATCGGCACATCGATCGACAGTGGTCAAGGATGGAGGACTTAGTATTGTTCTTGAGTATCTGGTGAATACATCTAAGAAGATTGACTATAAAGGTGCAGAAATCAAGGTCAAAGAACTAATTGAAGATCCTGAGACCAGGTTGGTGGCAATTAATTGTCTTGCTCTTCTTCTGATCAAAACTAACCCCGAAATGGTCTTTAGAGGTCAAGAAATCGTGACCCCTGTTCCTTTTTTACTTGAGGTGTTGATTCGATACGACATGGAAGTCAACGGGTCTTCTGAAATTTCTGCAACAACTCTTCAGAGTCTGGAGATCGAGAACATCGATGTTTTCAATGCTCTTATAGCCTTGATCAATCTAACATCTGTTAATGGAACACTGGCGAAAGATATAGTGATCAAGCTGGGCTGGACTCCAATTGAAAACTTGATGCTCTCTGCTAACGTGCAAATAAGGCGATCGATATTAGAACTGCTTTCAAACTTGATCCTGGCACCGTTGTGTTCAGCAAAATTCTTCAACTGGAAAACGACAGAAGATCCGAATTATAAAAACTTCAAGGTGCTGGTCCAATTGATGACTTTAAATGATATTGATTCACAGATTGCCGTGCTAAACATCTTTGCCAACTCTAGCGATTACGAGCTAATATCATCATTGATCATTCAATCTAAATTCTTCATAGAGAAACTTCTGGATCTGGTGGAAGCAGAAAAACATAATGAGCAAGTTTTGATGAGAGCTTTTTACATATTGCAAAACCTATCACATCTCCCAAACGCGGACCTGTTGTCTACATTGGCTGCAAAACATGGACTGAAGCCTCTAGTGCGGGACACACTAAGAAGCACTGGTGATATAGAAATTCGTCAGATGGCACTGGATGTGATCAGACAGCTTAAGCTGTGAACTTGCCACCTTCCAAGAGCGAGTTGAATTTCAAAATCCAGTTTTCTTGGTCCTGCAAAGGTGCGCCTCTCACAGCCAAAAATATTGCTGCGGAGCCAAACGATCTAAATCCATGAACATACTCACCTTGCTCTGATAACAGTCCTTGGAGAAGTTTTAAGCGCAATTCGAAATTAACACTTGAAAATTGTCTATACATCTAAACGGTCGTAGGCCAGTGCTTGGACCATTTTGTCAAAAATATAGGTATCCAGATATCGAGTCATTTCTTCAGAAAATTCAACTTTTTTTCCTTCTTTTGGCTTATGACTTTTCAAAGCTTCAGAGCCAGTTTTTCGTAAATACTCCAATCGATCGGTGACCAGTTGATTAGCACAAATATGGTCCATGTTTTTGTCTCCAAATGATTGAAATTCTAGTTTATTTTCACCACAAAGAGCCTCGACTATAGTCTCCCAGATCCATAGCTCGATATCAAATCCAATTTTTAGATAATCGTGTCCATAATTCCGGATCACTCGATCTCGTGGATCAGTAAAAAGATTGTTATCCACATAATGGAAAGGATCAATTTTTGGATTGTGAATATGGTAGAACATGGGTCTGGACTCCGCTTCGTCAAAGGGCACTGTTCCATAGGTGTGCATGTAACTATACACGTAGTAATCTCCCAAAGCTTCCATGCTTTTGTTGTTGGCATCGACAGCTATTTTGAGGGCTTCATAGTCTATCACCGGATCATATTGAACAATAGTCGAGTCCACAAAGAAATTTGCATGTTTAATGAAAGTTCCATATAATTTGTCTGGTTTTTTATAAACCTGATAGTTTGGTTTTCGCAAATAATGTGCAGCCAGCACAAGGGTTTCCTTGTCACCCTCTCCGGCTCCTCCTTGAGATAATAATGGATGATATCCAGCTGGACCATCAAAATTATAGTACAAACACAGCAGGAGCGAGTTAAAATGTTCTTTTTTGTTGATCAAAATCTGCCCAGATTCGCTAGTCCACTCTGGTAGAGCACCTTTTCGGTCATGGAAGTTGAGAGTTTCTTCCACTTCAATCAACTCTTCTTCTTTGGTGTATTTGCTGGGCGGCGTAAAGAAGTCGTTGAGTCTTCTGACTGGAAGATTACCCACTTTGATTCCAAGTAATCTATAAAGCAACGGTGACGTTGTACGTCGCCAAAAGTCTGGCCAAGTGATCATCTGGTATCGTTTGTATAAGGCAGATGAGAAAAGGTAATCGGGATTTGTCACTGCAAAATTGTCGGAATCCAGATACATCATATTTTCAAACGAGGATGCGATCATGGCAAACGATTTCAATTGGTATCCTTTGAGTTCGCCTATTTTATCCAAAGTATCCTTGCCTAAAACAGAGGTAAGCCTAACACATTTGGCATTGAATTGGTTGGGAAAGATATCATCACAAATATTTGTTTCATATTCTTCATCCTTAGGAATGATCACTTCGATTGGTAAAACTGCCCCGGTCTTTCTCAAGGCTTTGATTGCCAGATAAGCGTACCAAGTGTACATTCCTCCTCCAACCATGACATAGCCATCTCCAGAATAAAATGGAACCTCAGTTTCAGGAAGACTATCCACGATGTTTTTATGTTTTCTGTGTAAATCTTCAAGGAACTCATCGTCGAAATTCATCAGCTCCAACAGCTTTGATTCCGAAATGATATTGAATGGAATGTCTTCGAATTTGGTTTCCCAAATGACAGGTTTTCCATTGAAAGTGATTGTTCTTTCTGGATGAGGAAACAACATCTTATTGGAAATCATCACGTCAGAAAATTCCGAGAAGATCTTGCTCATCATGGCTTCTCGATCCAACGAAGTGTCAAGTACTAGTGAATTCACCTTTTGGGAGTTTTGTGCCGTCTCATCCAATAATATCTGTCTATCCTCACCAAACTTTTCATTTTCATCTTGAATCATCTTCCGTATAGCTGATGCATCAAATGCGTTCTTATTACCCCCCTTGAAGTATTTATCTTTCAAATTTTTAGTAGCCAAGTAGCTCATCAGACTCGACCTCGCATACCCCATCAGATCCACCTCGTTGTCATGTTCCTTGGATTCATAATAAATCAGGGTCGTATAGAAGACCACCAGAGACAGGATAGCCAGAAAGACAAACAACCGAACCTTTTTCATCCATGAACACTCTCCTAGGGACCATCTAAAAGTTCTTCAACTAAGCCTTGAGGATCGGTTCCTGAAGTAATTAAATTTAAGATCTGACGCGACCATCGACGCGGCGACGCGTGCCACCCGCCAACACAGCCTCGGTGCGCAGCTTGAATAAATAAATAAAAAAAGCTCCCGTGTTAAGAAAAATAAGAGTTGTATGAAAAGTGTCTCGGGAGAAATAATTGCCATGGCTGAATTCAGAAGCTCCCAAGACACATCAGAAGACAATCAAAGGGGATGGATGTCTAGACTTGGTGATACGTTAAAGGCGAAAGTAGTATCATTTAAAGAATGGTATCTAAAGCAACCATTCTGGGCCAAGCTATTGATCTGTGGTTTGGTGGTGATCTGGATAGTTATGGATGTATATGCCTTTACCCATTACATGCAAATTGTGAAATGGATGGCAGACACGTCGGATCTCTGGGTCAATTGGGGTTTCAAGGGCTATTTATTGATTTTCATGATGGTCTTCACCACTGGATTTCCACCGGTGATTGGATACAGTCTCTTAAGCGTGTTTACAGGAATGATTTACGGGTATTCAGGTTGGTTTGTGCTTGCATTGGCAACTTGTATGGGATCTTCGGCATCATTTGTGGTTTTCAAATATTGGTTGTATGGCTATTCAAGACGGTTGATTAATGGCAATGACAAGTTGAAGGTGTTTGTGACGGTGTTGAACGATCCAGAATCGAGTTTTTTTCAGAATTTGATGGTGATGGCATTGATACGATTATGTCCTCTTCCCTATTCGCTATCCAATGGAGCTCTTGCGGCAATTCCCCATCTAGAATTGCGGACGTTTGCTCTGGCAACCGCTCTAACCACTCCCAAATTGTTTCTACATTTGTTTGCAGGACATCAACTTAAGAACATTGGCGATGTCGATCGTGATGCTGGATCTAAAATTATCGATTTCTTAAGCATGGCCATTACCGGAGGTTCCTTTTTTGCCGTTACTTACATCCTCTACAATCGGATGAGAGCCAGATTTTCTAGCATGTCGGACTCCTACGACCTTGATCTCGATCTCGATCTTGATTTGGAGGACAACGATCCGGACGCTCCACTTGTATAGAGACGAATATTATACGACACAAATCCTTTGCTTGCTTGAGGGTGTGTTTTCCATTCTCCTCTAAGCCTCGTGGCTTTTTCCACGGGACGAAAAAAAACATACACCTGGTAATATTTTTTTTTCTCGGTGTTTTTTTTTTCTTGGATGTTCTTCCTCTGTGATCGATATCCGTTCGTGTAGCTAATACTTAGATCAGGAAGAACACAATACCATCCAAAAGCCTGTTGTCATTTTAAACTGGCGTGCCAGTGGAACAATACTTGGATTATAAATAGACGTCCGTTTGACGCTTCGTGCCGAAAGTTTGAGCGTGTTTAACACACCTGTCGTTCCTTTAAATCGTGCTGAAACATACACACCACTATCATTTAGACATGAGCTCGGATAATCTGACGCCTCTGGAACTTAGATCGTTGCCAGCATTCATGCGATCAACAAATCCTCAAGTGCGTTTCAACTCGGCATTTCCTCCTCTGACCACCACTAAGCGCGCTAAGAGCGTGATGGAGCGTGCGGGTTTCGACGTGTATCGACCAGAACGAGACCAAACACAGAGATCCACACTTAACCTGCAACCTAGCCGGAATTTCACGGCTCCAGGAGGACTTAATGCCCAAAGACACGACTCGGACCCACAGATCCAGCGAAGAATCATCTCGTCTGGTCACGACATGTCTACCAATTCTTTGCCCTCAGACGCCAGGCTTCAAAATTTGAAAGCCAGAAACTTCCCTTCCGGACAGCAATTGGGTCAACCATCTGCTAGATTTGATCTTGGGCCTTCGTCGACCAATTCCAGCAGAAATGGTTCCACAGGGGATCTGAACAAACTAACTATGGCAAACGATACAAAAGCTAGTCTGGCCAAGTCGAAGGAATCCAGCTCTTCGCTCGCTTCAAAAAAATCAAATTCATTGCCTCCACAATCAGATCATAGTCCATCGCGTCATAGTAGAGGGGTTTCCAGTAACGGCTCGTTCCAATTCAACTCGGCACAGCCTGTTCAAAAGCCGATAAATCTGGCTGAGCATGCCAGAGAGTCATGGGACAACAGCAACACGAACCCCAAGATTTATATTTCGGGCACTCCCGCATCTAGAAAAACTGCATCAACCTTTACAGACACCGAGGAAGACCAATTTGAAGACGCCAACTCGTCGATCGACGAGTTCGATGCCAGGTTTGAAAACGGACATCCTGAGTCTGAAGATTCGCTGAACCAGTTGTTATCAATGAAGAAGGAATTGTCCCCTTCTCCAACCCCATTCGACTTGCAAGTGCCGAAACTCAATGGATCGAAAAATACAGACAGTCTATCATCTTCAATCTACAATGGTCATGATATCATGAGATTGAGCACTATGCAAACAGATGATTTCAAAATTTACAACACAAACCAAGCTGTCGAGTATAATAACGCAAATGACATGTCTACTATCCAGGAAGATACCGAGTATGATGAACCATTAGCGCAAAGTCTAGCCAATAGGATGTCTAAAATGAGTATGAAATCTTCTGATATTCGCAACTCTGTCGCTATGTCAAAAAGAGACAGTTCACATGCTCGCTCCGAATCTCAAAACTCGGTCATTACAAGCCATTCGATCGTTAGGGGTCCATCGACTGTATCAGTTCCAAGTAACTCATCAGCAACCCAGCCACTTCAAATTGCTCCAAAACATGCGCCAGGAGAAGGACCATGCCGAAGATGTGGATTGGCCATTGCACAGGGCCAAAAATCTATTTGGTCCAAAGATCAACAACTTTCCGGCCAGTGGCATAGAAAATGCTTTGCATGCACAAACTGTTCAAAATCTTTTTCCAAAGGAGAGTCTTGTTATGTCCATAATGACAGTCCTTATTGTGAAGCACATTTCCACGAAATTAACGGATCTCTATGCAGCATCTGCAACCACGGAATAGAAGGGGAATGCCTGTCGAATGAAACTGGCGAGTTATTCCATACAACCTGCCTACGCTGTTTAGTTTGTGGGGAAGATATTAAGACCGATTATTTTGTCTTGGCAGGCAGGGTGCTATGTGAAAGGGATGCAATGGCAGAGAGCAACATGTCGAATACATTGACGGATAGAGCAGAGAGAAGAAGAACTAGACTCTTGTATTTGTAAAACTAATATAGAGAGAATTAATATACATGCACATGAATCAAGCTTTTATCATCGAACCTTTAGGTAGTTTTATAAGGACATCCATGCCCTTACCAACGTGATTTCTGATCTCCAGATCACCCTCGTTGAATTTCAAAAGCAGTCTACAAAGCGGGATTCCCATTCCAAACCCGTTGACCTCGTCTTTATCTCTCTCCACCGCGGTGGTGAAGTGAAATTGCCATATTTTAGAAGCAATCTTTGTAGACATTCCTCCACCACTATCAGAAACCTTTATGACGGCAACCTGCTGGTTTATGGAATCGGTGTTCATCGAGATACTTATTGGAGTGTCTGTTTTCAATGCTGGGATAGTGGAGTTCTTTAGTATCTCGAAAAGAACATGTTGAATATGAGGAGCAACACATTTGATATCAAAGTTTTGTATGCTAGAATCTAGCTTAATGTGCGGAACTGGATAATCATTCAGTTGAAGGATATCTTGAGTATATTTGACTGCTTGCTGGATTAACTGTTGAGCCGGAAGAATCTGCACCAACGACTGATTGTGGATGTAATTGGATATCTCAAAGGTGGTTTGAATCCGACCGTAGTGATATTCGTTCAGGAATCTATGAATACTGTTGTTGTAGTGATCATTAAGCCAAACCAAGTCGGAATTACTCAGTCGTGTGGCTATTTGAGCAAGCTCTTCTGACTTTGCATACAGTTCATCTTTCAAAAAGCTATTAAACCTGTAATCGGAATAATCCTTTACTATGTCCAGATAATCGTAGCTTGTCTTATAATTCTTCCCCAATTCCAAATAATAACCTTTAATCAGTTCGTGTTCGAATGGAGAGTTTTGTGGCGAAAGTAAGTTCATCTGCCCGGAGTATAGAGCCAACAATTTGTTGATCAAGCCATGTCGCCTGGCTTGCTGTTGTTTGCTGGATTGTCCAACCAATGAGCCCCACGAACCAAAAAGACCCGGCTTCAAGCTCACAAGTAGATTCATCGCACTAGACAACAAACTTGCACCGTTCGGAGAAGAAAATCATATCCCATTGAGTTTAAAAATTGGTCCTGTGATTTTTCAAGTGTTATCTCATGCTTATCCTTTTCTCCGGGTCTGATAAAAAACGGCTGGCACATTAAAAAAAAATCCGGGGGCCGTGGGGGAGGACGAAAGGGAAATAAATATTTTTTAATCTCAGTAAAAAAAATACATCGACGCGCCGATAGACGGTTCATAAATCATCATCAAACGAGTCTTTGATGTCGTCTTGGTAGTAGGAAAATCCCATGTTGAGTGTCTCCTCATCATTACAAGATCTGCTGACTGGGACTGATGATGCTTCAAGGTGGAAATTTTTCATTTTCCCAAAATATCCGTTCCTCAATGAGTTGTTAGAAGAGGAGTGGTTGAGCAAATTAGTTGAAACAGACCGGTGGACTCCATTTTGGTTATTTCGAGACGGGTGTTTGACATTAGAGTAAGGCGAAGTTGGGAGCGAAGAGCCACTAGAAAAACCATTCACGTTATTGTGATCTGGGAACGCGGCAACGCCATGAGGATGTTGCGGCATTTGAAGCGATGAAATTGATGGATGCCGGCGCACATGTCTTTTGATTGGTGTCGAGGTTGTTGCAGAGGGTCTTCTGGCACTGAATATTGTCTTGGAGCGCATTCGTTGTTCGAGCATGAGTGCCATGCTCAACGATTCTGAACGGCGACGCTGGTGAAGACGTCTTTTCTTCACTTGCACCACTTCATGATCCTGGCCGAAATTCAACTTATTATGGATCAAAGACACTGGTAGATCTGTCAGATGTCTGCTGGAACTCGTAATTAACCTCGCCCGAATTTTGGAAATACATGTGTCCAAGGAGAATTCTAAAGAGCAATGGTTTTTAATTATCGACACTTTTGGCCATGTAGCCCTTGCACCCCTTACAAGAGCATCCAACAAAAACTCTGAAGTTGGGTTAACCAGCAGTTTATTCATTTCGTTGAATCTAATCTCTGGTAAGATGGTGATATCTCCAGAATATGTTTGCGATAATATTTGACGCATTTTGGTACAGAAGTTTGCAGCAATACCAAGTTCAGTAGATAACTCAAGATAATGCATGGCTTCTGTTGAGAGCAATCCGCAAGTCTGGTTGAAAATTTGCTTCAATTTTGCACTATATTCGTTTTCAATTTCTCCACCAACACATTGTATAGACATTTTCAAGAACGGAACCACATGCGGATTCACTTGACATGCAATGACATGATTCACGTTGAACATTTCAGAAAGCCTACGGATAGGAAGATCAGAGTTGACAGACCCATCCACAAACTTAACCATTGGATTTGACCACTGCTGTATTTGACCTGTTTTGAAATTTTTTTCGTAAATTGTGGAAGATGCAAAAACTCCAGGTAATGAGCAGCTTGCGCAAACTGCAGACCAAATCAAAACATTCGGAGCTGTGAGATAGTTGAGTAATGTCGGTTGTTCATGCACTGATGCTGGAGAAACAGTAATGTTAAGAATTCTTCCTGTTCGATTGTATGCTCCACGGAAAGTGACGTCTCCAAGTATTTCTTTCATTGTGCTTTGAAGATGAGCGTTATCAAACCAAGTACCATATTTGAGTAGTCTTCCCAAACAGCTCAAAAAGTTTTCAGGCTCGTCTTCCTTTTCAAAAACCTCAAACTTACTAGTGGTGATCGATTCCAGTAGAGAGAGAATTTCGGGTGTGGTTTTAGAACAAATGACAGAGCTTAAAATGGAGCCTGAGCTAGAGCCAGACACAATTTTCGGGAGCAAATCCAGCTCCAACAAGGTTGAAAACACCCCCATGCCTAACAAACCAAAACAACTTCCTCCACTCATGGTAATTGCCACGCGACCATAGTTTTTTCGGGTCTGAACTAGCATTGCTAGCACATAAGTGTCATTCAAAGGGCATTCTTCTTCCGATAGCAACTCCAAACATTTTTCACATTCTTCGATATATTCTTCGATCAGCTTTTTGGTTCCCACATGTGAATGACGATACAAATTGATGTTGTCCATGTTTGCCATATTCCTTGTCCACGTGGTTCTAATCAAGTACAACAGCTTGGCATAATCTTTATTTAACCGGGCTTCTGTTAATTCTGTTAGACGAAGTTTCACCAGTTGATAATCATACAATGTAGAAACCTCTTCGTTCTTCCACTTTTCGTTCTCCATCAACGTGTCCAACTTAACGCTTGTTTCAAACCATTCTGAGTAGCTGGTCGAAGCTTTCTGCTGTGCTATAAGACGGTTTATCTGTGCGGTTGCCTCGTCTGGCGGACCAATACAGTGTTTGATCAGTGGAATGTCTCTTAAAAGTTTGGTGACCTTTTTGACAAAAGAACCCACCAAACCCGTTGTTTGTGATCGATAGCCCTCTCGACTGTTCTCTTCTTCGAGGTCTGCTATGCGCTTGCTTATCAACCGTTCAGTCATTTTTTCGAACGGGTTCATCCCAAACGGCGCAACGTCATACGACGTATCTTTGATATTCATTGTTTGATGTCAACGCTGCCGTTGAAATAACTTCTAGTATGCCAGAATAAAATAGTGTGCCCAAATAGTGGAGAGGGTTCGTGGGAACTAAACCGAGCAAGAGAAAAAAAAAAGAGATGATAGCTAATCTAAAAGGCACAGCCTAGTTTTTCTAAACATACCATACAAATCAAATTTGGCATTTCTATAAAATACAATTCTAAAAAGTTATGGGCAGACAAAACCTCCATCACAAACCATGGCAGATCCAGTTGTGTAGTTGGAAGCGTCAGAAGCCAAGTATAAGTAAGCACCAGCTAGTTCCTTAGCAATACCCTGTCTTCCCAATGGACACATTTGAACCCATGCGTTAAGAGTCTTCTTGTCCAAGAAGTCAGACAATCCAGTGTCCATGTATCCCGGACACACACAGTTGACTCTGGCACCGAAAGGAGCAAATTCCACAGCTAGAGATTTGGCCATTTGGATACATCCAGCCTTAGCAGCATTGTAAGGCATTTGGAAGTTTGGCACGTTGACAATCAATCCCGACATCGAGGCGGTAATGATCAAAGATCCCTTCTTATTTTTTTTAAAAACCTTTCCAACATTCTTGGCACAGTAGTACACACCGTTAAGGTCCACATCCACAACTCTGTGCCAATTCTTGTCGTCGCTGTTGACTTCGTCCAAAATGGAACCAGTTTCCCACACCACACCGGCGTTGGCAACGAAAATATCAATGGTTCCAAACTCGGCAACAACCTGGTTGACGGTTTCTTCCACATTCTTTGAAGAAGCAACATTCACTTGGTATGCCTTGGTCTTCACTCCGTACTTGTTGGCCAAAATCTCGCAAGTCTCGGTGGCATCGCTGTAGTCCCAAATACATAAAACATCACAACCAGCCTCACAATATGCTTGTGCAGCAGCGAAACCAATACCATTAGTTCTGGCAGCTCCAGTCACCACACAAACCTTGCCCTTCAGCGAGAACAAATCCATCACACTTTGCGAAAGCAAATGTAGTGGTGCTGGTTTTGGAAGTGGAGTTGGGTCATTTTGATAAATGAAAGAAGTACAGATATCCTCTTGAGTCATTATGATGTCTTTTTTTAAATGTGCTGGACTACCTCTGAAACCTTTTTTTCGGTTCGACAAGTGGATTCACCTCCTATTTATATGATTGCCTTGTTTCCCTGAATTCAAGTCCGATCTGTGGTATCTAGCCATCTGTCTAGTTGAAAGGAATTCCGCAGCTAGTAAAAGAAAAAGAAACAAGCGCAGCCCCGCAGCCGCTTCCGCCAAGCACACTACTCACCTAATAATTTACCACACCCGGTGTAGGGCGAACAAGGGGTTATGCAGCTTTGCAACGGCGCGCAGTTAATTAATTTTTTCAAACTTGCCCAGGTCTTCTGTTTCTTTTTACGATATATATAGTATCCATCTATACAATCCAACCCACAACATGGACATTCTCGCTTTCAATCTTGCATGGCCGCTTCGAACGTCCGGAACAACTTGATGCAGGTCGGAAAAAGCTGCACGCTACTCAATAACGGAGTTCCATAATTTTCAACATCTCTACACCACCAGTAGTCGGTTCAAAACATCCATTTCTAGGTCTTTATTTATGATAAGACAATCTATAGATTGAGTGCCTATTTTTTGAGTAACAAATCAAGTTTCTCCTCTATAGATCTCAATTTCTCGTCTTTAGCTAGATTCGATGCTTGTAATTCGGCAACTACAGTTTCAAGGTTAGTCACTAAACTTTGTAGCTTGTCAACGGTAGCTTTTAGCCCACCCGCAGCATTGGCAACCTTGGCGGCACCAGGGGTCGAGGCCGGAGTAGAAACTGAGACAGGAACCGGAGTCGAGACCGAGATAGTAACTGGAGCTGTAGAGTCGCCATTGACTGACGTTGACTCTTTAGGAGATTTTGGCTTTTCTGGTTCTTGAGAAACACTGACATCCTTAGAAATATCTTTAGGAACTTCTTTCACCTCCTCCACCGGTTTGGTAATCTCTTTTGGAGATTCTTTGACAGTCTCTTTTGTTTCTTTAGGAAACTCTTTAGGCTCTTCCTTTGTTTCTTCCTTCCATTCATCATCATCACCCGCATCAACATCCTGAGTATCGTCGTCAGACATATCATTCACACGGCTAAGTAGGGAAGTGACTTCCTTCTGATTTTTTAAATCGTCCATACCAGATCCTTCAGACTTGAGGACCGGTTTCGGTTCTTCGTTGACCTCCTTTACTTCCTTCGATTCGACTGGCTGTTTCACTGGCTCTAGCTCCTTAGCTTCCTTTGGTTTCAGCAGAGAAGGCTCTGCTGCTTTGGAAGCAGTCAGGGCAGGAGTTTCCGCCCCATCATATAAGTCCCTCATGGACACCAGAATTGGTCCATCAACGGTCTTGCCATCAAAGAACTCTGATGCTGAAAGTGCAGGAGTGCCAGATGGAGCATCGGGATAGATATCTTCTTGGAACATCTCTGATCTTCTTGGGACGATGTATGAAATAGGCTCAACAGAGTTATCATTCAACAACTTGAAACCTCTAACAATTTCATTCTCCTTAACATTGACGTAGCGTTTTGGACCAACAGCATATCCTCTTTGCGGAGCAGTAGATTGGTACTCAGAAATTTGATATAATTCGTCGTTGTCGTTATCAAATTCAAAATATCTAACGTTTCCATCACCTTTACCTGCCACAAACAACAAACTGGTGGCTGGGTCATAGAATGGCATCAAAACACCAGATGATGAGTCAACGGAATAGAATCCTCCAATAGGACCTTCTGCCAAAGCATCGGCTTTCCAAACACCAAGTTGTCTTTCGGAATATCTATCAAAACCAGTGGTGACCAATCTTTGAGTATTACCAAGCCAGCAGATTCTAGCGGACTTGGCCCCTGTATGGCCTGGTCCTTCGGATAAAATTTCACCGGATCTCACATCCCAAACTCTAATTTTTTTGTCTCTAGAGGTGGTTGCAATTTGGGTACCGTTGTAATTGAAACAGAAAGATGTAACCAAGTCTTTGTGCTGCAAAGTGATCTCACATTTCTTTGTTTCCAGGTTCCAAATCTTCACACTGTAATCAAAAGAAGATGAAGCAAGAACATTTTGAGCCACCGGATGATAAACAACATGTCCAACTTTCCGTGAGTGACCGGTTAGAGAAGCAACTGGAGTAACATCTTCGATTTTATCTTGATCGACCTTAGTAAATGTGTAATCTTCTGGGATAGTCCATAACAAAATTTTTCCGTCTTCTCCAGCAGATGCAAGTTTTGACTCATCGAATGGATCGAAATCTGTGTCCAAAACCGATCCTCCGGTGTGGCCTCTAAACATTGGAACTTTATCAGGAGCCTTGCCGACTTCATTGACTGGAATTACAATGAAAGCACCGATTCCATTTGAGTTCACTGATAAATATTTTCCATTACTCTTGACAATATTGCTATCAAAAGCACTCAAAGTTACCTTCAAGTTTTCGTGGCACAATTCCTTCTTGAAAGGTTGTCCAAAAACATGTCTGTATTTCGAGGCTCTAACAAATCTTCCACTATCTCCAAGTTCGTTGTTAGTTACGTCATCGAGCCCAAAAAAGGCATGTCCACTTACCTCATTTTGCCTTTTCACAAATTGGTCCCGCAAGATTGTTTGTATAAGAGACTGAGTTATAAAACTCTTGTGTTGATCACTTCTAGTAAACAAACAGCTTTATCCAGCTGGTCTTTTTTGGAATTTGTTTGTTGTCAGACGATCGCGCAAACACAGTTCTGCGTCGATCGACCTGTTTAGTTTCGCGTCTCAGCAAAAAAAAAATACTTTTCGGACACAAAACCGTGCAGGCAGAGCGCAGACCCCGTACTGATTCCTCTGAACTTGTAGACACAATCGGTGACGATACTGACTGATCTTCTCACAGGAGAACTGCTTTATTGACCTTTTAATAAACTTGTCTCAGACCTTTTATTAATAACTGCTTTGAACATCAATGACAGCATGGAAGAGGGAAAGCTATTGTTAATACAGAATATCGAACAGTCGCACGCCAAACCCAACGATGATCTGGTCCAGCAAGAGGTGTTTGATGACTGCTATCGGTTTTTCTCTTTTCTTCCCGAAAACGAACATCTTTTCTGTGACGATCTCACAGCAAAAATTGTGTGTCATTTGTTAGTGATCTCGATAGCCTTTGAAGATTCTGACGTTCTCAAGACTTTGAAATCATCCACCAGACAATCTCTCAACAGATGTAGCAAATGTATTACAGGATTTCATTTGGCACGAGCTTTGATGAAGGAAGATTTAGTACTGAAGAGAAAGCTTCCTTACAACAAGGTTGGAATTGTGATGAAAAGACTTTTTGACTGGGAAGCTGAGACTTTGTTGGAAAAGTTGAAAAGTTTGAAATTCAACAATGATGAAGACTTATATGGCGATTTGGATATCCTGAATTCCTTCACAGAAATTTTGTCCTGTCCAAGTCTTCTTCGTTCTCAGCCTGAGTTGCGGAGCATTGCTTCGCATCTATTGGAAGTTATTAGCAAGAATCGGAAAATAGAGCCACCTTTAGAACTCTTTCCAGGAATAATATACTATCTATTTGAAGGAAACGACTACGAAAGATCATGGGCTTTATCATACCTACCGGCAAAACCAAAAACTTGGAAGTCAGATTCATTTGTCCCAACAGTTATGGAAGAATATGAAATCCATTTCTATAATATCCAGAATCCATCCTTCTTTCAATCGAAAACCTGCATTGAGTTTTGGGCAAACCTCACACCCCTTATCAGCTCTTCTGATAGCAACTCTCTTCTCGAGAAATTGAACTTACCTACCACATATGCTGCATTCGAAGCTTGTGCATCCTTCAAAATTGTTCCACTCATTCGCATCTTCATCAACCATATAATGTCGTATCTTGATGCTCCTTTACCCCTTCTTCTCAGGGCTTTTGCAGCCATGTTGATCAAGTTAGATGACCAATTTTGGAGTCAGGTCAAACCTCACAATTATCTGAACTTTTTTGATGTTTCTTTCAACAGTCCGCATTATATCAAACATTTACACAATCTCAAACTTGCAAATAATGTTTCATTATCCAAAGACCCAGCACTTGAGGATTTGCTTAATTGGGTCTTTCCTCTTTATAGATCTCTGCCACCATCACAGAAAACACAGACTGCATGCATAGTATTCAAATATTTCATCGACAAACTGAAGGAACCATACTATGGCCAGCTCGTAAGCAGTTTGGCTGCAGATCTCATGTCTGACGAATTGGAGCTTCAAAATCTTTTATTTGATATCAAATTGACAGTGGAGTTGTACAGCAAGTCAGATACAAGATCTTTAATTGATAAGAAAGCCATTGTGTTGTTTGATGCCATGTCTATGCCTGTCCAATTTATTAAGGGAAAGGCACTGAATTTGATAAAATTATCCTTGGCCTATGATGTTGTTTCATTGGCACAAACAAGCCATTATCTCAACAAATTTGACTCCAGTATTATGTCCCAATTTCATTCAGTCTTATGGGATCTACTTTCAAGGAAATTGCCCCAGAATGATGTGGAATGTGCAAAAGAAATTTTTTGCAGTCTTAATGACATCAACTTGGTTCATTCGATAGATATAACCCTTTTGAAATTGCGATTTAAAGGAGCAAGAGATCCCACAGATGAGAAGCTTCGAGAATTGGTTTCTTTTTGCAACAAGCAGAACAAAAATGTTGCTTTGCTAGCAGCCAATATCGAGAGTTTGTTCAGTAAGATGACCGATTTCTTCACCAGTCAGAGCTCTCGACTAGTTTTGAAGGATCCAGCTGCTTCAAGAAGCATTTGGAAATGTGTTTTTTCTCCTGAAGAGAAGATATATGAGAGCGCAGTTGGATTTCTGTATGAGTCTTTTGACGTGGATGGAAGAATTGAGGCTTTCAAGGAGATTTTGAAATCTGATCTTCAAGTTACGGTTGACTCTGTCAAAGAGGCTCTGATTGGAATGATCAAGCTGGGACAATTCAATAGCAGCAAAAGAGGTGTGCGAGTTTTCATGGATTTTGCCAGGTGTCTCTTTGATCCTATTCAAGGAATTCTTGTTGGGCGGAGTGACCTAAACAATGCCACTAGAACCATATTAGTCGAGTTTTGGGATCAGGCGTGGAAGTTTTTGATTATGATCTATGTGAAAACCTTTGATTGGTCTAGAGAGTATGAAAAATTGAAGTCCACTATGCAGAATAAAGACCATTCCGATAAAATATCTAGGCAATTGTTAGAATTTACTAGAGATGTGCTGGATCTTTCCCATACAATGTTGAACGGTTATAAGATGCTGGTTGGTTGCATTCAGTTCCCTGATGCTTCTGCTGAGCAATGTAAAGACATACAGGAAACGCTATTCCATCCGGTTTTGAAGTCATTTGAGAAAATAATGTATTGGTTAAGACTAAGTGATTCTGCATTATTATACCTTTGTGTGCAGCTAACTCTTAACATTTTGGGTTTGGCCGATGATCTACAATTGAATTTTGGAGAAGATTCGTTGATTGTTTTGGCTAAATTGTGCGCCAAAGCCAAAAAGTTTAACAACAAGCTTTCGGAGGATCAAAGAGGTGATATTCTATTGCGAATCCGTAAATTCAATGATTCCTTAGTTGAGAAAATTGTTACAGAAGCAGAGGCATACAGGCAGGAACATCCTGCAGAGAAATCGGCAACCGTGTCCAGGATTCCTACTCCAGTCAGACCAAAAAGTTCCGATGATGATGACATGCCATTAGCAAAAATGAAATCTGCCACTGGTCAATCGACACTGACCAACTTTCTTTCGAAAAGAACACCTTCTGAAGAGCCTGCTCCACCCAAGAGATTGTCTATGTTAGAGCAGGCTCGGTTACAACTGGCCGAAAAGCGGAAACAAGACACCACAACTTCGCTCCCGGTAGTTAGAGAGCCTGCTCCTTCTAGGCCTTCCGGGTTTAATAAAAGTAGAAGATCCGAGAGTCGTGGAGGATCTTCTGCCTCGGAAGGTGAAACTGACGAAGAAGATGCTGGTGCTCTATTTACAAAAGAGCAAGTTGTTCAAAAAATGAAACAAAGTAAGGTTGCTTTGCAATCTTTAAAACCAAACAAGTTTAAAACAGGAATTGTTAGATCTGGAACAGCCCCTAAGACAATTGATATGAAGAAGAAGGTTGAAGAATTGATGAGATTAAGATTGAATGTTGACATGAATCCACTATATAAAGAGATCCTGACATGGTCGTATTCGAAGGAAGGAAACTTCCCAGATGAAGATGATCTTGCAAAGTATACTCAAATCAAAGACACCTTTGAGACTGCACAGGATTACCAAAAAACGTTCAGACCTTTGTTGTTGTTAGAATGTTGGCAAGCCATACAACGTGCAAAACAGATAGCTCAAGAAACCGCGTTTCGGATCACCGTTGGATCGAGGTCTGCTACTGATACATTTTATGATGTATATTCCTCGGTCAAGAAGCAAGTAATCACTGAACAAAAATGCGTGGGTGAGAGTGATTTAGTGGTCCTGATGTTTGTGGATAATTTAGATCCGGATCAAGAAAAGCCAATCACCAAACGACTATTGGCTGGTTGCAAACACAGTTGCTTTGGTAGGGTGAAGGAAATCAAGAATAATAGTAATGGGTATTCGGATATCACCATTCGAGTGGCCATGTCGAACTCGTTGATTTCATTTTTGACTCCTTCTACCGACCTGGTATGCATGCGTGTGATTCAAATGACAACTATAGAAAGGGAATTTTCATCTTTACAAGGTTTGCAATATTACGATCTTGCCAATCAGATTGTAAAGGCTATTCCTTCTGTTCCTGAAAAAATAGATCCCTCAATGATTGATAAAATGAAAACTTTATATGATGTGAACGATTCGCAGGCCAGAGCAATTGCTGGCACTGTCCATAATGAGGGATTCTCATTGATCCAAGGGCCTCCAGGTACAGGTAAGACTAAAACCATTCTTGGTATTATTGGTTATGCTCTAACTACTTCATTTTCTGGAACAGCCGTGACTATCCGTGAGCCTGGATCCACTCATCAAGCCAAAGGTCCTGCAAATAAACGAATTTTAATTTGTGCTCCTTCAAATGCTGCTGTTGATGAACTTGTTTTAAGGTTGATGGGCGGAATTAAAAATTCCAAAGGTCAATTATACAAACCAAAAGTGGTTCGTTTGGGAAGATCAGATGCTGTCAACTCTCAAGTGAAAGAAACTACCCTTGAAGAACTTGTTGAAGTACAATTGTCTGCAGTTGAACATATGGCTGACGACACAAAGATTAGAGAAGAACATAGAAAATGTGTCAAAGAAAGAGACGAACTACGTTCAAAGTTGTCTGTGGAATCGTTATCTGCTGATGATGTTGCCAAGCTTGAGTTACGGTTACAAGAGGTTGTTCACAAGCGTAAGGAACTAGGAAGACGGCTAGATGAGCTTCGGGAACAGAATGCTGTGAAATACCGTAATAGGGAAATCGAACGAAGAAATGCACAATTCAAAATTTTGAGTTCTGCAGAAGTGGTTTGCTCAACATTATCTGGATCAGCACACGATGTTTTAGCAAGCATGTCCTTTACTTTTGACACTGTTGTCATCGATGAAGCTGCGCAGTGTATTGAATTAAGTGCGGTGATTCCTTTGAGATACGGAGCCCGCAAATGTATAATGGTTGGTGATCCTAATCAGCTGCCTCCAACTGTTCTTTCGCAAAAAGCTGCTTCGTACAATTACGAACAAAGTCTTTTCGTGAGAATGCAAAACAATTACAAGGATTCGGTTTATTTGCTGAACGTTCAATACCGTATGCATCCTGAAATCTCCAAGTTCCCATCCAAAGAGTTCTATGATTCCAAGCTACTGGACGGCCCAGGCATGGATGTACTTAATGCCAAGCCGTATCATTCGATTGTCGAATATGGACCTTATCGGTTCTTTAATATCCAAGGTTCTCAACAACAAAATGAGCAAACCAAATCTTTATTCAACCATACCGAGGCTAAAATAGCATTAGAAATCGTATCGGATTTGTTTCAATTGTATCCTAATGTGGAGTGGAGTGGGAAGATTGGGGTGATTTCTCCATATAAAGAACAGATCCGGTGTCTGAAAGATCTGTTTATTAAGAAATTTGGTTATCCGATCACAAAAGAGCTTGATTTTAATACAGTGGACGGATTTCAAGGTCAAGAAAAGGAGATTATACTGTTTTCATGTGTCAGAGCAGGGGATGGAAATTCTTCTATTGGATTCTTGTCAGATATTCGAAGAATGAACGTTGCTTTAACTAGAGCTCGTTCTTCTTTGTGGATTTTAGGATCGAAAGAAACTTTGGTTTCCAACAAAACTTGGCGAGATTTAGTGGCCGATTTCTATAGTCGAGACTTGGTCAGTACTGCATATCCTGGTTTTACAAAGAAGAAAAAGAACATTCTGAGACCAACAGAAGGCCTTAAGATAGAAGAACTTGAAAAATCGGTGGAGCCACAAGTCTCTGTCAAAAGAGCCAAGCAAGAAACCGAAAAGTCCAAAAAAAAACCAAAAGTTGGTGTACTTGGGTATGCTTCGTTGAATGGGGATATGAAGAAATTGTCTTCTAATCCTAAAATAAAAGATCAAAAACCAGTTACAAAAACTGTTCTTCCACCACGACCAGAGACAGCATCTACATCGAACAGAAAAAATGTAAGAAATGCACCACCCGAAGGAATTGAGATGATTAAGATCAGTAAGCCCAAACCCAAGTTTCCAATGAAAAAGAAGTAATGATTGTTGATGATATCTGTATATATATACATTAAAGAAATGGTCTTGTGACAAATTATTTACACCATCGACGCGTCGGTAAAAATAAGCGACGAAAGTCTCTCTTTATTCTGGCTACGTAAAAAAGCATTCTTTCCTCTGTCTATATTTTCCTGGGGTAGTCCTGCAAATATCATTTATTATAACGGATTCTTGGAAATAAACAACATGGGAAACATTCCGTCTAATCTTTTGGATGACCTTTCCGAAGGGACGAATTGTAAGTGAGAGACCAAATGCAAATGTATAGGACGAATACTAACGAAATCAGTTGGTTCTGATGAGATCGATAGACTTGCTAAGAGATTTATGAAACTGGATGCTGATAACTCAGGTGCTATTGATAAAGATGAATTTCTTTCTATTCCTGGTATTGGTCAGAATCCATTAGCAAAGAGAGTTCTTGACATCTTCGACACAAATAGAGGAGGAGACATAGATTTCAAAGAATTTGTGTCTGGATTGTCAATATTCTCTAGTGGCTCTGTCGACGACAAACTCAAGTTTTTATTCAAAGTGTATGATATGGACAATGACGGATTTATTTCGAACGGCGAGCTGTTCTTAGTGCTACGAATGATGGTTGCCAATTCTTTAACGGACATCCAATTACAACAGCTAGTGGACAGGACAATTTTAGAAAACGATGAAGATGGAGATGAAAAATTGAGTTTTGAGGAATTTAAAAAGACGATCGCACATACAGATGTGGCAAGCAAATTATCTTTAGAGAATAGGATATGATATATACAGACATTCAGTCTTTTTTATCGCCCTTGCTATTTTTCATGAAGTTGTTGACCTGGACGTATTTCTTTGCTGTATTAGCAGCCGTTGAGGTGGTGGCATGAGCGACTTCTGTTGTCGGTGAGGTCACCGTTGTTGAGGTGATTGGTAGCGAAAATGCAGGTTTTATGGGCAGCGGCGATGAAGAAAGTGACTGTAAACTGGTATTGCTATTGAACGAAGGCCTAAATGGTTTATTAGACGGCTGTTCCAAAAGCGTGTCTTGTGATTCTCCTTTGATGATTTTCATTGTTCGCTGGATAGCTATTATCTCGTCATTAATGATGGATTTCACATACTCCAAGTGTAAGTTATCAATCTGAAGTAGTCGTTGATCGAGGAAACTCAAACTAGTATTTAGTTGGTCCAAAAGACTATCTGTTTTATCGGTACTTGTATCCGAAATTATATTTTTCAAGGATTGCTCAAGAGTAGCAAGGCTCTCAAAGATGTCTGTTAGGTAGACCGAACTTTCTTGGAATCCGGTCTCTTTTAACTGAGAAGTCTTAATCATATCGTTTAGAGCCTCCAACTGTAAATTCAAGTTTTCAATAATCGTAGTAGGATTTAAAGGCTTTTGTAGAATTTTGTTGGTTTGCAGATTCTCAATTTCAGAAAATTCCCTTGATTCCAAGTCGTTTAATGATTCGTAATAAGCATTGACTTTAATATCCAACAATGATTTGGTTTCTCTTAATTGCTGATTAATTTGTTTCTGTTTGTGTCTCAACTTAGCCAATGCTTCTTCCAATTCCTTGACCTCTGAGCTGACTTTGTTAGATTCTTCTAAAAGCGCTTTGTAGGCTTTGCCCTCGCTGGTGTGGTTTTCTATCTCGTTTATTCGTTCGAACAATTTCGTTTTCTTGTCTTCCCATTGCTTGAAGTTTGTAAGCACAGACATTTTTGTATACTTCTCAGTCGTATAGATCTCACGCATAGCTTGATGGATCTGTCCCAATTCTTGAAAAAGTTTGAGAAAGGTGGCTCTTGTTCTAGTCACCTTTCTACTTCCCTTCAGAAGAAATTGTCTATGCTTCTCCATCGTTTTCTGTAAGCCATTCAAGACCATAATTTCTTGGTTTTTCAAATAATGCAATGGATCATCAACTAATCCAAGTGAAGGAATTAATGGCAAGTCAAAAGATTGTCGATGGTGCATCATATTATCGGCTGTTGGAGAGGAGCTTGAGGATATGTCGGGCCATAGTGAACTGGAAGATTCCTCTATAGAAGGCGAAAACGATTTGCGCACTTTATCCTTATATCCTTCTTCTAACGAAGGGCCCATTTCATATTGGAAAGAAGGGTTTTGAGGAAAGGTCACAAGATCCTCTTGAGAGTCATTGGATTGGAGTGTTGAAAGATGGTCATCTATTATATTAGTCATTTTTCTTTAGTTTAAAATCAATTTCAATACTCACTAGAACTGTATCCAGACGTGCCTTTGCGCTTCGCAAAAGAAGACTCGAACTTGATGGTACTGTTCGAAGACATTGCTTCGCATTAGTGGGATCAAACATATCCTGTCAGAAATAAACTCTTATCGTCTACTTTTTTAACGCACTAAATCAAATACCGGTGCGAGGTGTGCTAAAAAAAGAGATATAGCTATTACATATTAACGTCTCTATCATAATCGTAATTTCTGGCAATACCTGATCTTCCTTCCTCAACCTGTGCTCCTTGAGAATAATCATCGGAGTCTTCCTCCAGCTTGAAATCGCTGCCAAGGCCTGTCCATGCACGAGTCTGCAAGTAGCTGGCAGAGGTGCTAACGGTATTCTTCATCGATAAGGCGTTGGAGAACTTGGCCACCAACTGGTTGTCGGACGAGTCTGAATCCTCAACACGGGAGAATGAGCCCATTTCAATCTCAAGATGCCTTATCTGTCGTAAAGGCTTCGAAGAAGTCAATTGTCCTGTCACTGGATTGAATTCCGGAATATAATCATCTTCAGTTTGAACTTCGTCTTTGGAGTCATCGTCTTCATCTGATTTATAAGATTCCTGCTCCATGACTTCTTGAAAATCAGTGATCCATTGTCCGGTCCATGTCACCTCATATTTCAACGCCAATTGCAGTTCATAAGGGGTGATAATGTGTTTATAATATTCGCCAAAGGTATCAATAATGATTCCTGATTGACCGCATCCGATGATACACCAAACATCAATACTCTCAAAGTTTGCAAGTTTGGCAACATTGGGTTTTCCAACAACAAACATATAATGCTTTTTGCCAGCATTTCTAATCCACTTGATGACCTTGTTCAAGAGAACCTTGGTATTAGCCAAGGATAACGTATTGATGAGAATACCAACAGTAGGAGCATTTCTTGCCATGTGCATTGATCTGTATCTTTTCATCAATGATGGAAAAGGACCATTGTTGGTTTCCCCCAGCACAGGATCATATAAGGTGAGATCTGCAAACTTGGTGGAGAGCTGAAGCAAACGAGGATCTTCGGGTCTATTGATATGAAATAAGGAATACTCTTGAATTTGTTCTGCATCAGGAATTCCAAAAAGCAGACGAGATAGTAATGGGACTCTCTCTTTCTGGTCATATGATGTTTGGAAATCAATGATGACTGCGTGCGATTTCTCAAGTTCGGGCTCTGCAAATGCTAAGTTTGGGTACTCTGGCTTCAAATTTTCGTATAGACCAGCCAGGTGGTAGCTATAGCAAACATCGGCCATGAGAACCACTTTTTGCTCTTTATCAAAATATGTCTCCTTGAATTTTTGAATAAATAGTTGTTGGTCAAGATATGGAGTTCCAAAAACATATGCTGCGGGCAGCTTATCGACTGGATTCAAACATGCATCTCCAAAATGAACAACTAGGTCCGCAGAAACATGTTCTGCTGCCACCTCGTCAATACAACAGGGAGAGTAAGATGTATCTGCAAGGATCCACACCTCTTGTTTCACTAGCTCGTTCTTGTTCTTTTTACAGTCACCACCACAAGTTCCTGAACATTTCGAGATCGTTTCTATTTCCACTTCTGGCGTGCAAGTGGTGAAATCGATTTCATTGTGGTGATATGTATCTTGCTCAGATTCCAAACCCTCTTGTAACATCTGATGAACTATCGCTGAGTCTCCAACAAGATGATCGGGAAACTGCAACGCTATACGCTTATATTTCGGTAAGTGGTCAGAATCGGTGGTGCGCAAAAAGTCAAGCAGTTTATCGATGCTATAATAATGTGCCACTGCCAGTCGTAGCTCTTGTTCTGACATATCGGCCGTCTCAATAGAGGGGCCCATATATTGACGTCTACGCACTTTCGGGTCGGCTCCTGTTTTCGAGAACTCAAACGTGGTAGTGTCCTGTGCCGTAGACAGCACAGGAGCTGCCATAGTGTTTGTCATCGTGCAAAAATGGGAAGGTTATGATGAAGAAAGTGATTTTTAACAAAGATCCTTATTTTTTTTTTTTGGTTTTTTTATCTGACGATTTTTTTTTAAAAAGGTTTTGGAACCCTAAAAAAATGGCAGAGAAAATTTAGATAGATCTTGAATTTTCACCATTGACCTTATCGTTTCATAGCTTCAACAACTAGTGTTTTAAAATAGATCAAAAACATCATTTAAAGCTATATAATTCTGATGTCAATTGAACTCGGTTACACGGGCGACTATCACGTCCATCTGCGTCAGGACGAAATGATGAAAGTCGTCACTCCAACGGTGAGACAAGGTGGAGTCTCTATCGCTTATGTGATGCCAAACTTATCTCCTCCAGTGACCACAATCGAGCAAGTCACAGAGTACAAGAAACAATTAGAAGAACTGTGTCCATATACCACTTTTCTCATGACTCTATATTTGTGCAAAGACCTGACTCCAGAACTTGTTGAACAAGCTGCCCTAACTAAAGCAATCAGAGGAATCAAATGTTATCCATCAGGAGTGACCACAAACTCTAACGCTGGTGTCGACCCAAACGACTTTTCCCAATTCTACCCGATTTTCAAAGTCATGGAAAAATACGGATTGGTGTTGAACTTGCACGGAGAAAAACCTTCGGTTAGCCATGAAGACGGAAACGGAAAAGACATTCACGTCTTGAATGCAGAGCCCGAATTTCTTCCAGCTTTGTTTAAATTGCATGCCGATTTCCCTAATTTGAAAATCGTGCTAGAACATTGCACCACCAAAGCTGCCATCGATGCCATTCATACAATCAATGCGGATTTGAAACCAGATGAACAACCCAAAGTGATTGCATCAATCACTGCTCACCACTTATATCTGATTATCGACGATTGGGCAGGAAGTCCTATTAATTTTTGCAAACCAGTGGCAAAACTACCAGAAGATAAAAGATCTTTGATCCAGGCTGCAATTTCTGGAAAACCATACTTTATTTTTGGTTCCGACTCTGCTCCTCATGAAATCCACAAGAAAGCAGTTCACACTGGAGTGTGTGCCGGAGTGTACACACAGCCATATGTTATTTCATATTTGGCACAAATTTTTGATGAATATGGACATCTCGATAAATTAAAAGACTTTGTGTCCACCTTCGGTAACTCTTTCTACGAGATGAACGAATCGAAGCTAAGAAGCAAAGAGAAGTGTTGGCTTGTGAAGAACCAATGCCAAGTTGCAGAACTAGTTACTCAAGGACAAATCCAGGTTGCTCCATTCAAAGCAGGCTCCAAATTCAATTGGTCTGTGGAATGGAGATAGATAAGTAATGATCCCGTAAACAGTTTTATCATCACACGTTCCCTAAAACAATCATAAACTTTAAATGCTTGTCGTGGCCCTCCGGGAACGTTCCGTTTTCGTTGAAAACACACATGCTATTGCTTTTCCAACACCAACTCTGCGACTTGTGGAAATCATTTGGCACAGAAAGAAAAGTGGTGATCGTAGGCTTTTCTCTTCTGGAAGGGGTGTATATAATAAAATACACCCGGATGACGTTTCTCTGATCCTCGTATGTAAGGAAAGAGCGACCATCAGTACCACTCAGACTGTTGCGGCCACTAGTGGAAGTTCTCAAAGCCATGTCAGAGGAGTTGGCATCGTTCAAGGACAATTCGTTTAAGCTAATCATCGAATCATCTTGAACGTTCTCTTTCTCTTCAGCTTCTTGTAAAGTATTACCGGCAAATGAGTTAAGTTCGCGGTCAACACCGACATTGACATACTGCGAGTATTTCTTGGGCATCGATTGATAATTGACGTTGCTCGCGTAAACATCAGGATTGATTAATCCATGCTTCGCTGATGGTGCCGACGATCCATTATTAGCACGATGAAGATAAGCTCCAATTTGGTATGTATTCTTCAATTGAACACGGTTTTTTTGCAAATATAAATTCCAATAGGAGCCAGCATACCAGAACGTTTTGCCATATACTCTCTTATCTGTCATTAAATCTGAAACATTGGCAAAAGCAATCGAAAATCTGAATGGTGGAATTGTTGTCCAGCTATACAGTCTTTCAGATTTGGTGGGACTTTCATCTTGCGTGGACTTCCCACTTTCCAAATTGCCACTATGAGGTAAAAGACTCAATGTGTCCAGCATTTTCCTATCCAACTCTGCTGGAAGGCCATTTAATGTTGAGTCTTTGATAGGTATTTTAAACCATTTGGAATCTGTAGTTGGTGCTGAAGGATTGGTAACCATGCTGGAAAGATTGGCATTTGATGAGCTTAACACCATACGGCGAAGATAAACTGCTTGCCATAACGCCTTATGTAGTATCTCTGGATTGATATATGGATTACCGTTCATGTCGCAGTAATTTTCCAACTCCTGCAGTTGTTCCGGAGACATATGACAGTAATGAATCTTTTCGTTCAATGTATTTTTCAACACAGTAAACTGATCTTCTGATGTCTGGTCATTGTATAACGCTTCGACTCTTCTCTCAATCAATTTGATAATAAAGATACACCTGTCCCATTCGCTGGGAACAAAGAAATAGTCTTCCCCTACCACCTCTGCAATCACTGATGAGGGTAGATCGTCCCATTCTTCAACACCGACTTCCCATCCATTGGTGCAGAGAATTCCTTTTCCATTTTGTATAATTCGCTCGCTCGCAGAACCATAATTGTTGGAAACAGCAAACCTGATGATCTCGGCAATGTTGGACATGTTCATGCTCTTGACAATATGATCAGTGGCTGTACAAACCACCTCGCTTATTGCAAGATATTGGCCCACTGCAATCATACTATAAGGAATCTTACTTTCTTCCTTGATGTTGATAGCTCCATAAAGCCGGGCAATAGCAAGCTCAAAACTTGATTGCAAAATTCGGGGATCATCAAACTCCAATTCAAAGACAGGTTTGTGGAAAACCTCGCTATCATCATCATTATCATCCAAATCGACCGGCCATTTGAATAAAGAACGAAAGTAATCACTTTTGTCCAAAAAAAGCCTATGCAACCTATATGAAGTTCCAAAAGCCTTAATAGTCACGTCTGAATAGGCTCCGTCCAAAAAACCTCTTTTAAAGAAATATTCAGAGGCACTTTCAGTCTTGCAACAGCCATAGGGACACACACCAAGCTCTGGTTCAACCATAGCCAACGATATTGGACCTCCGGATCCTTTCACATTTAAATCAACATTACTAGAAAGTGGACCAGACAATGGAGATTCGGACTCTATGGCATCATCTTGACGGGGCCCGGCTCCTTGTTGCACAAACCCCAAAATATTCGCTAGATCTGCATCTCGGTAATAGCTCAAATTCCCTGGAGCCGAGCCTCTAACTATTCTTCGCCTCGAACTGGACCCATTTTCAAACATCTCCCCTGCCGTTACTCTCACTGAGGATAAACAACAGATCATACTAGTTTTCTGCTAACCGCTTTTTTTTGTTTATCTTCTATATAAAACAAGGCTGTGCTGGATTCCATCGCTGACAAGCATAATCACTCAACCACACATGCTACTGCATATACAACGCACAAACAAACAACAAATAATGAAGCCAAAACACCGACGTGCCGCGTTAGGCTTAGGCATTATATTCTAATCATTGATATGGTGCCAAGGAGGCATGAAATCTCCATGTTTTCAATCATCCTCTGGGAACTCTTGAAACAATTCATTGATCTTTTTAAACATAGTCTTATCTTTTTCTGTTTCTTTTGATAAATCATTCTCATCATCATTGATGTCCTGCATCCAAAACAAATTCTTGGCTCCCGAACTGAGAAACGTCAACATATAAACTCTTCCAGTCTTGCATGACTTCACTTTATTCCACATCACGTCTCCAGCAATCACCAACAATTCTTCTGATTCCACTCCTCCAGCAGTAGTTTCTCTAGGATTCCATGTAAAGGAATAAAATCCATTTCCTTCGTCACTTTGATTTATCACAATTTCTCCCTTAATTGGATTCGGAGTGTACACTTTTGTATCCTCATTATAATCCACCTTTCCGGCTTTAAACTTTAACGGCGTCGTCAGAGTCATGGCAGTAATCTATGTATGGCTTTACTAACTTGTCTTGTTAAACAGAGTTAGATCTGATAAGTGGCAAACAAAATCTTGATTCTCAAAATTGACTAGGGTTTTTTTTTTCAGTGTTTTTCAGTGTACGGATGTCAGCTGATATTGAAATTTCGCAGAAGTTTAAGCACTAGTGGTTTGTTCAAGTACTGTTGACGCTTCTTCTGTAAAAACCATGAACTTTCCTCCAGACGACATCAAAGATCTTGTTCATGAGATTGCGGATATACTGATTTCTCGGAAACAGACGGTGTCTGTGAGTGAGGGAGCCTGTGGTGGATTATTAAGTGCCTATCTCATATCTATTCCCGGTGCCTCCAAGTTTTTTGATGGAGGAAGGTTAGTTTACAGCTTGAAATCAAGACTAAAGCTTAGTGGTTGGGACACCGAGCAGATCCGAGACTACACAGGTGCGAGCGAGGCTGTGGTGTTGCGATTAGCTAGAAATCTGAGAATTGAGTTTGGGAGTACTTATGTTCTGTCAGAATCTGGATTTGCAGGTCCTTCGACAAGCGTCGGGTTTAATGATCAAGAAACCATCACTGATAGCAGCAAAATTGGAATGGTCTATCTGGGAGTATCGGGTCCATCAGGGGATCGATCTTGTGTGATTAGCACAGGTTCGGATAGTCGCTCAGAAAACATGCAACTGTTTGCCAAAAATGGACTGGACTTTTTATTGAAAGTATTAAAGGATGCTACATAGTTCGATCTAATGTTGGGCTTTTTCGACGTTTGGCAGCTCTTTCAGAGCTTTTCTAATACTGTCAACACCCTTTAATAAATCTTCTTTAGTAATCACCAATGGTGGGGCCAATCTGATGATATGTTCATGTGTTGGTTTGGCTAGAACACCATAATTTTTCATCAAAAGACACAAATCCCATGCGGTCTTTCCGTCAGTTTTAGTATCATCCACTACAATGGCACATAGAAGACCTTTCCCTCTGACTTCCTTAATGATGCCATTGGACTCTTCTTGTAGATCTCTTAGGGCACTCTGCAAGAACTCTCCCAACTCTTGAGCTCTTTCCACCAATTTCTCGTCTTCAACAACTTGCAAAGCCTCAATGGCAACTCTTGAGGCCAATGGGTTACCACCATAAGTCGATCCATGGGAACCAGGCTCGAGAGTATGCATGATTTCCTTAGATGAGAGCACAGCAGAGACAGGCAAAACACCGCCTGAAATGGCCTTTCCTAAAAGAACCATGTCTGGCTTGTCGTCTCTTGGTAAGTAATGTTCCCAACATAATAGTTTTCCTGTTCTAGCAATTCCAGTTTGGATCTCATCGGCAATCAAAAGCACATTATACTTTTTACAAAGGGCCTTGACTTTAGGAAAGTAGTCACTTGGAGGAACCACAATACCAGCCTCACCTTGAATAGGTTCGATCAAAATGGCGGCAATCTTGTCACCAGCGTTTTTGAAGGCGAGTTCGACATCTTCAATGACTCCGTACCTCAACAAACTACCATCAGTTCCTGGAATCACAGGACCAACTTTCTCCAAGTATGGTCCAAAATGGTCTCTTGCTTCTGGATCAGTGGACATACTGACAATGGCCAAACTTCTACCATGGAAGTTGTCCGCACAACTCAAAACTATAGCTTCATTTGGAGCAATACCTTTCTTTTTGTAACCCCATCTTCTAGCCAGCTTTAAAGCGGTCTCAACAGCCTCAGCACCAGTGTTCATAGGCAAAACACACTCGTATCCAAAATACTCAGTCACATACTTTGCGTACGATCCAAACACATCTGACGAAAATGCTCTTGAAGATAAAGTGAGTTTTTGTGCTTGTTCAACCAAAGCGTTGATTATTCTTGGGTGGCAGTGACCCTGGTTCACTGCTGAGTAGGCAGAGAGAAAATCCAAGTATTCTTTTCCTTCAGGGTCCCAGACTTTGGCACCAAGAGCTTTGGAAAAAACCACTGGTAGTGGATGGTAGTTGTGCGCAGCATACTCGTGCTCGTACTCGGTAGCTTTAGCGGACGAAAGGTTAAATTCAGCAGCAGTCATGATTGATGTTCTATTGGGAAACAAGACATGAAAACTTTTCTTTTCAAGGAATCAAACCTTTTATATAGGTGTTCACGTATTTCGCAATAGACTGCTTATAGAGATCAAATTGAATCTGGAGAAGAGTGCGGCTCTTAAAGTTTCGGCATGTCCTTCCGTTTACGCACGCCCAGAGTCAATCGAAGGAGAAGGCGAAAAAAAAAACAGATTACATCCGTACACCAGACAATAATTCAAAGCTTTTATTTAGTACATAATTTTGATAATTAGCGTGCGATTGATGAGGGCGAGTTTCCATTAAGCTCGTCGTCCAGTTTTGTTAGACGCATGTTGAGGTTATCGAGATTTGATCGAAGATCTCTTAAATAACGTTCATCGTCGTCTCTGTATATCACGTTGCTGTATTTTTTGCTGGCTACCTGGAGCAGCAGTAGAGGAGTAATGAGACCAGCAAGAAGACCCAGAGCTCTAGTTGGAGTTAGTATTTGATGGCAAATAGATAATAGTCAATAACAACTTACCCTGGGTGGTTTTTGATGAGCAAATGTGGAGCTAATCTATTCATTTCGATGTTTGTAACGGATGGAGTTTAGTAACTTGGAAGGCAAGTGGTAGTGGCATCTCCAACCATTATATAGTCGCTACCCCACATTTTTTATTTCGCTGACAATTTTCAAAATTCCGATACTCGTGATGTTTTCGCGATGACGACACCGGGAATGGCAGGGGGTGTTTCTCCGGGGAAAACAAAACTAATGGTCATGAATTTTGGACTGGCGATCGGTTCTATACTTTTTTTCTAGAATCAAGTAGAGAAATGCTGACCAAAACGAGAATAGAACGCAAATAAACAGAAACTCAAACGTGTTGCTGGTGGCTGACAAAATCACCAGGTCCGCGAATCGGAACCCGAAACTTTGATATTGGTCGGACATGACAAGCTCTGCCATTGCCAGCTCGGTGACATAGCTGAGAACCAATTTGACATGTTCCGCCATGTGTTCGAGGTCGATATGTTGGAATGTGTCTTGAGAGCTATGTATATATGGATTCGACAATTCTAATTGAGATTCCAAGACATACACTGAAGGATAGCCGAATACCAACGCTGACGAATGGTCGGAACAAATATGTCCACAATTGGTGTCTAAATATGTGATCAAACAGTATTGATCTATCAATTGTTTGACAAAAGTTCCAAGATTAGGATTTTGATAATCTTCAATAATTCCAAAATGGTCCGGATATTCTTTTGCTTTTGATGCAGCAGTATAGCCGGTCATGTCCTGTTGTAAAAGTCCAACCACTTTCTTCTCAGCTGCTGCATAATGTTCAAATATATCCAACGAACCTTTCATTCCAGCCTCTTCAGCAGCATAGAAATGAAACTCGATGTTTTGCAACGGATCCAAGTCGTTTGTGGCAAAAATCTCAATTGCTTCTAAAAGCGTTGCTACCCCAGAAAGATTGTCATCTACTCCTGGTGATCGAAGTAACGGAAGGATATTTAAAGTGTCAAGATGACTACCCACAATTACCGACTTTTCCGGCTGGAACCCCTGAATAGTGAAAATAACAGACGGTTGTTTCCAAGCCGAATGCTCGAATAAACTCACTGTAAATCTTTCGGGGTTCTGTTCATGGTATTTTTCCAGCATACTGTATATGTTCATTGCAAACTCGGCACCTTTGTTGGAATTGTATCCACGAGACTTGTGGTTCTGATCCATGTAGACCATTTGATCCCAAATTCGACCGGTATCTATTTGGTCCATCAAACCAGAAACCAGAGAATGGTGGAACTGTGACGGAGCCGGATAGTTGAATTGTGCAATTTTCACTGGCCTGACTAGCCGGAAAAACTTGAGCTTCGGCAGTTGCACTATAAGCGCTACACTGAATGCTACCAGCAGTAAAATCAGATATGTTTGTCTCATATACCCTAATAAACAGCTGGTGTCAAGAAAGAAGTGCTAACCTGTTGATCCTATTGTTCCCGCGAGTAGGCGCATTTTTTTTTTACTAATAATATTTTAAATGCATCGGATAAGCAAAATATATATAATTAGAATATCACATCGTCCTCGTTCTGGGCAGTCAAGTCAGATGCTCCCTCACTACTCAATTTTTCAGCAGCTTTGGCCTCGTCCACTTGCTCGGCTTGCTGGGCCTTCTTGGCAGCGTTTTCAGCATCTATCCGGGCATTTTCAATCTGTTTTTTCTCCTGAACCTTCTTCAACCTGTAAAATTCCTCTCTATCAAGCTCGTCCAGCTCCGAATTAATGTATGCTATGGTATTTTCTGTTCTAGGGATGATCACATGCTCAATTGCATTGACTCTTCTGTTGGTAACCTTAATCACCTCGTCCAATATAACAAACGCAGTCTGCAACGAGGCAAGATCAACCAACGCCTGGACAGATTTTGTATAAACGTCTCTGGCCTTTTGAATTTGTTGACCTCCTCTTCCCAAACCAGTCATCTTGAAATCATTAATGTTCTCGTCCACATGTGCCTCAAATTGCGGCAAATACACACCCGAGACGTTTTCCTGTCTGGCTCTCACCTTGAACCGTGCCTTGTTCACCGACTCTTGAACTTGATATCCAATGTTTCCACCAGTGGCATATGAAACCTCTGCCAACGAGAAAGCTGCTGTTTGCATAACTCGGCCCATTTTCCTCTTTGCATCATCAATTCTTCTTGTGATGTCTCTGAATCTCTTGGTCAAAGCCTCAGACTTCCTTTTAAGTAATGAATGACCTTGCTGAGCTCCTTTCAATTTACCTTTCATTAACCCAAGTGTCATCCGGGTAGGAAACACCTGTTCTCTATGGACAGTTAATATTTGCCATATTGCAACAGATTATCAATAAAATCATACTAACCTGTTCTGCGTAGACATTTTTGCTCAATCTAATCGTGAATTCCAACTTCGCTATCCGCCTGACAATCGGGTCCTGCTAATCTTCAAAACTCTATTTATCTTTTCCACTGGCTGGCTGCTTCAACAGTTTTCTACATAAATAGACGAACCGGGTAACGTTCTGTGAGTTTAACATCTTGGCTGTGCAATCTCAGGAAAAAAATAGACGGTATAGAGGGTGCAGGTATTTTTCATTCGCAATGATGTTTCCACGGTAGTTGGTCAAGACAAAGCCATTCCACGCGTTCCACCATGGAAACAGTGACTGTGCTAGACTACATCAAAGATGAAGATGTGGACTACGAAATATTGATTTTGAAAGACCGATTTTCGCTGGATAATTGGCTGGATTATATTAAATTCAAACAAAACAACTCTTCTACAGAATCCCAATTGGCAGTCATTCGCAGAGCTGTCGATTGTCTTCCGCGCTCTTACAAACTTTGGATGTTGTATTTGAGACTGAGAAAAACTTCAGTTGCCTCTTCTACTGATATAGAAACAATAATAGGTCTTTATGAAAAGAGTCTTGAGACTTTGAGCAGATTTCCAGTGGTATGGATAGAGTTTCTAGAATTCTTGCTAGAACATATCCAATCAGTCGATGTTACTTATATCAGAAGGCAATTCAATGAATCTCTGAAATCTCTTTCTATTGTTCAACATTTCGAAATATGGAAGCTCTTTCTAAGATTTGCTGATCTGATTGGAGGACAGACATGTTTTCTAGTTTATTATAGATATTTGAAGCTTCGAGTTGCTGTACAAGACTATGCCACCATGCAAGATCTTCCTGATGTGGAGACGGTTCTTGAAAAGTTGTTTCAGACTACATCCACAGCAAATGAATTGGAGAAGCTACAACAGGTGTTTGATCAGTTGACTCAAAATCGAGCGTTCTTAGTCCAACTATCGACCTCTGAGTTAGAGTTGTACGTTAATTATTTTGATCTGTTGATCAGATTAAAAACTGTTTTGACACCAATCCAAGATTACTACGAACACTTGTTGCTAAAGTTTCCGGACCAACTAGGCAGATTTGTGGTAAAATTGGCCAACTATTGGGACAGTCGGGGTGAATATTTGAAGGTGATTGATACTTTTGAATCTGGGGTTAAAAAGGCTATCACCTTGAAGGATTTTACGATGATTTATGATTCATACTTAGAAATGGAGGACAAGAAGTTGACTGTTCTTGCTAACGAAATTGACAGCATGGAAAGTAAAGGACAGAACACCGAAAGTTTGAATATAGAGCTCGATTTAATGATGACCAGATTTGAGGAGCTAATGAATAGACGGGAGCTTTTATTGAGTGACACGTTATTACGACAGAATAAAAACAATGTTGGCGAGTGGCTCAACAGAGTTGAATTGTATGGAAAGCTTAACCAAATGGACGCCATACTAGATTGCTTTTCTGAAGCTGTGAGCACTGTTGAGCCCCAAAAAGTTGGGGAGCGCGGAATGCTGTCAAAACTGTGGATCAAATATGCCACTTTCTATTTTGAACATGATGATATCAAAAACGGAAGATTGATATTTAACACAGCAACTAAGGTTCCATTTAAAAATATTGACGACTTAATAGAGGTGTGGTTAAGCTGGTCAGAGATGGAACTCAACCATGACGATTTTGACCAAGCATTGTTAGTGATCAAGAAAGCTGTGGAAGTTCCAAAATTTGATGGCGAGATTGATTACTATGATGAAAACCTAAGTGCCCAATTGAGAATTCACCGGTCTAATAAACTATGGAGTTTTTATTTGGATTTGGTCGAAAGTTCAGATGACATTAGAGAAACTTGTAAAGTTTATGATCAAGTTCTTGACATGAAGTTGGCCACACCATTGACAGTTTTAAATTATGCCGATTTTTTGCAAGAGAACCAACTATATGAACAGTCATTCAAGGTGTATGAGCGAGGAATACATCTGTTTAAGTTTCCAACTGTTTTTGAGATCTGGAACGCATATCTTACACAAGTGGTGAAAATGAAGGTCGAAATGAACATAAGTTTAGAAAGAGTTAGAGACTTATTTGAACATTCTCTAGTGGATTGTCCTGCTACACTAAGCAAATCAATTTACTTTCTGTATAGCAACTTTGAGGAGCTGCATGGATCAAGAATGAAATCTTTGCAAATCTATCGTCAAGCCATCAACAGGATGGAATCGTATGATGAAAAGATGGAGTTCTATCAGATCTTGATCGCCAAGACAATCGAATTTAAGAACTTAGAAAGTGTTCGACAAATATATGAAGAAGCCATTGAAAATATATCTGTGAATACTGCCGGTTTCATAGAAGTTCTAGTGATGGGATTTATAAACACAGAGTTGAAATTGAATGAGTTAACAAGATGCAGAGAAATATTCAAATATTCTGCCGAACTTATAATGAGATATAGCAAAAGAGATGATTATGTGGAGTCAATTTGGAACCACTGGAAGAAATTTGAATTGAATAATGGGAATGAAGAGAGCTATAAAGAAGTGTTAAGATACAGACGGTACTTGGAAAACACATTAGTGTCTGTTGCAAGAAGAAAGGCTGGAGAAACTCCTATTGGGTTTGTGGCATCGTCAGAGGGTCCTAAGACGACTACTTTTACAGCTGGAGACTCAAAATCAATTAACAAAGACCAGATCGAGCTGGATTTGTCGGATATCGAATAAGATCGAATTCATTGTGTCATTACAAATGTCTTCGTTTGGCATTGTCAACCCAATCTTGCGTGCTCATTTGACTCAATCTGCTGAGGGCTCTTGCAAACGCAAAACGTTCTTCATCCAAATTAGCAAACATGGAAGCCTTTTTGGCGATTTTTTTATCAAAACCGTGGTTTTTCACCAGGTCGTCATTTTCTAGAATGTCATCTATTTGGTCTTCCTTATTGGTGGCCAATGCAAAATCTCCGTCCGCAAGGTCTTCAGGCTCCACAAAGATATCTGTAAATGGAGCTGTTGCTGTGACAGCAATACAGCCATGATTATCGTAAACTGCATCCAAAAAGGTAATGAATCTTCTGACTTTATCTCTAACATTAACGCTCAAATATGGGATATCGGTGACTATTATGGAGGAAAAGCTAGTTGCTAAGGAGAGATAATCACCCGCAGCCAAAGGCTGGCCACAGAGCTGTTCGAATGTGAATTGAGCAACGTATGGTGGTGAACAAATCGGAACTAACAATTCTCTTCCCCAGATCTTTAATGGGACATTTGTTTCTTTGGGATGATTCTGGGAAAAGTAAGTATACCAACTATCAACATGGTCTCTCTGTTGCTTTCTGGAGGCTTTGGAATCGAACCGGATACCTGGTTTTGGGAAATAATACACCGAGGACAAAGGTTTGGGAATTTTTCGGTAATCTGTCGGTGAGTTGAGATAAACCACGTTCGTCGCTTTTTTAATAAGCTGAATACATGGAATAAATGATTCTCTTTGGATCCCGTTGACATATAAATCGTCTGGTGCTCTATTGGAGGTTGCAAAGAGAATGAGTCCATGATCTGGTTTTAATGTCATGTTGAGAAGACGTCGAAGAAGCATGGCATCTGCCACATCTGTGACTTGGAACTCATCAAAACACAGAATTGTGGAATTCTGGGATAATTCCCATGCCAGCAGTGGAATTACATCGAAATCTTGTTTTCCTCCATGTTTCAATTTCAATTCATGGGAACGTTTGTGAAGATTTTGCATAAATTGATGGAAGTGGACTCTTCGTTTAGTAAGATGCTTGGGCACAGTATCATAGAAAAGATCCATTAACATTGTTTTTCCACATCCAACGTCTCCATACAGGTAAATTCCTTGAGGAACTGGTTCTGAAGCGGACTCTGCAGTTTTATTTTTGCTTTTCTTGAATAGAGATCCAAACACTTTGGATATCCCAGTTTTTGGAGTCAAGTCGGCCACGTTAGGTTCGGCCACCTTAGGTGGTTTGTAAGTTTTTAAGTTGAGATGTAATCCTTCTAAGTTTTGCAGAATGCCCCTCTGATAAGGGTCGTCTCTCAGCCGTCCATTGTTCACTAGCCAATTGTAATGTTGCAAGGGCGTTCTATCTGTGCTCTGAAAACGTCTACTTATTCTAGAGAGTGACACCAATCGCCACGATCTCGCCAGTCCTTCCATCTTGTTTCCTTTTGATTTGAGTCCGTATCAAGTTCTAGCCAACTTTTTTTTATCCTGGTGCTTTTTTAAGCCTCCCCGGAAAAATTATCTCGGCCGCGTCGTCGGAGACGGACGGACACAAATTGCGGTTTCAGACTACAACTGTTATAAATACAATCTCAACCCTGATCAAAGAACAGATCACTACACTTTTGAAAGTTTGGCGAGTTTTTAAGGTGCGATTGAGCCGTTGGGTCAAACTTGCTTTCTGAGAGGAAGACGTGATGATTGGCTTCAAAAATTAGTCTCAACATCTCCAGCCATTGAATTTGACTCTTTGAGTAGCGTGTAGTCTTTTGCATCTGATTGGGAGCCACTTCTGGTGTTTTCCTATCTCCATCTTCATCTGTGCTCTGCTCTCTTTGTGATCCCATCTCTATCTTCGGGCCGGGTAATCTTCCAACGGTTTTTTTTCGTTTGAAATTTTTTTGGAGCTGACATAAGCCATGAAATTTTTTTTTATTCCATATCTGATTTTAGTTCACTAAGAAAATTACCAGTAGAAACCCATTTTGAATTCTCAAAATAGTCTATTCAGGCAATCGCTAGCACAATATGGATCTTCACAGATGTCGCTTTGTGGACTATACTCCACATACAATTACGGCCGTTCGTTTTTCGCATAGATCATCAGCCTTGGAGCTGAGTCCCAAAGAGTTACGACTAGCAGTTGGTCGAGCTGATGGGTCTATTGAGATTTGGGATCCACGCAGAAAACACACAAATTGGTTGAAAGAGAGAGTGGTATTTGGAGGCAAGGGCCGCTCGGTGGAAGGCTTGGTTTGGTGTACTGAGGACAATCAATCAAGACTCTTTTCGATTGGAGGCTCGACATATTTGACAGAATGGGATGTTAATAAAGGAGTTCCTGTTTGCAATCGGGACTGTAATGCGGGTGTAATATGGTCGGTGGCAATCAACCAGTCTCAAGATAAAATTGCTGTTGGATGTGAAGATGGATCGGTGGTGGTGGTTGATATATCTGGAGGTTCGGGAGTGATGGAGCATGAACGGATTTTACAGAGACAACAATCTCGTGTGTTGAGCTTGTGTTGGTTGAAAGATGATTTGATCATTGGAGGCTGTGCCGATGGAAGAATTAGATGCTGGTCGTACGATGGTGAGCAGAAAGGCCGTCTTGTTCAGACGTTGAGAGTGGACAAATCGAGGACAGAGAGCACTTTGGTTTGGAGTTTGATGACTATTCCTAACACCAGTCAACTTGTTTCTGGAGATTCAACAGGTTCTATTAAGTTTTGGGATCTAAAGAACTTTGTTTTACAACAATCTTTCAATGTCCATGATGCCGATGTGCTCACTCTTTGTGGAGATTATTCTGGCACGAAGGTGTTCAGTGCAGGTGTTGATCGTAAGATTTTTAATTTCAATCTGGTTAAGACGGGCAAAAATACACAGAAATGGGTTAATTCTTCTAATCGGTTGTTACATGGTAATGATGTCAGAGCTATGGCTGCTTATGAATCCAAAAACCTCGATTTTCTAGTGAGTGGGGGTGTCGAGAGAATTGTGGCGGTGCATTCGGTTGAGAACTTCCAAAATAGCATGGTTTATAAGCTACCGATCAATTGTGAAAATGTGCTGGTTAACGAAGCTAAACGGCTGTTGGTGATGTGGCAGGAACAGTCTGTCAAGATTTGGCGGTTATTTGACGATCAGACAAAACGGTTGGTTGCCAAGTTGACTCTGGCAGACCCTGACAATATTACCGATGTGGCGGTGTCGAGAAATGGTCGGTATGTGGCGGTGTCTAGATTATCGGGAGTGAAGCTTTTTGAGCTAATCGAAACCGACGAAACCTCAAAGTTACAAGTTGCTAAGGTTCAATCAACCTTGTTGGCCAGTTTAGGAGCCCGTTTAGTGAAAATGGTGGACGATCAGGGCGTGATATTAATGGTAAACGAGGAAAATGAAGTGGTGAGTGTAAAATTCAACATGAATGATGACGATGATGTTGAGGAAATTTCTGAGTTTGACGATGAACAGAGTCCATTGGAATATGAATCCTCCCTTTCAGATGACTACAAGTTAATCCGGGTCAGTCCAGATTGCGAGACTGCTGCTCTTTCTAAATTCGACGGGTCGATCGACCTTATAGAGTTTTCGTCAAACACGATGAGAACGCTGGTTAAGTTGAACGAAGTCCCAACAGCCATGAGCTTTACCGCCAGACAAACGCTTTTGGTGGCAACTTTGGAGCACAAAATGTACGAGTTTAACATTCAAGGCGATCTCCACACTGCTTGGTCGAGAAGCAACAGTGAGAACATTCCTCAACAATTTGTTTCTCTTCCTGGCCAACCATACGGGGTGTTTGAGACCCCAGGACGATTCTGGGTGTTTGGTGCAAGCTGGTTGGCTTTTTTCGACTCCAATTGCGAATTACCTTCAAGAAACACCAAACAACAGGGTAAGAAAAGAACCAGAAACGGATCTGTTAACGGATCCGAGGAACAACCAATTGTGACTGAAACAAACGAAAAACACTTCTGGTTCACCAATAAATACAAAAACGTGTTGTTGGTGGATCGTCTTGCCGATGAAGAGCTGGTCGTGGTCGAAAGACCGGTGGAGGAAATGCCTCTTCCCCCAGCATTCAAGCTCTCCAAATATAACATCTAATCTATACTGTGTGCACAGCCCGGAAATAATATATATATATATTTTTTTGGCAACCTGACTGAGGATCTGATTGGTAGTTTTGGGTATGAAATACGGACAAGTATTCTTGCAATGAAACACAGCGGGTTTCGAATTATTCTGGTGGATCTCAATAAACAATTATGTGACTTATGGATCAGTCATCTAAACTATTTGGCAGCTACCAAACACTATAAAAAACTAGAGTTCTGTGGAAATTGTATACAGATCGAAGTTCACCACGGCAATCTGGAGAGTCTTGGTTATGATGAAAAAGATTGGTTTACAAACAAAACAAAACACACAGCATTTATGTCGCCAGGAAACTCGTTTGGAGGAATGGGTGGAGGCTTTGATAAGGTTCTTGCTCAGTGGTTTGCAGTCGATAATGATTGGCACAGCACAGAACAATATGTCCAGGCACAATTGGTTGCTAAAAACCACGGATATTTAAGTCCGACCAATTGTTCATTTATTTTGTTCGACTCAGACCAATTCTATCAGAATTCGTCAGCATGGAAAACATTCAAAGCAAATAGCATCGTTCATGTGCCAACCATGCGAGTGCCCCGGAAATTGGCTCTGAATCCACTGGAAACTATAAGATACATTTTTGATTGCACCTGGGAACTCTTATGTTGCATTCATAATGACTCGAACAACACTTGCGACACTTTGGTGCTGACGGGAATCGGCACTGGCTACGGAGGCTTACGTAACGATCTGGTGAGCAAGAGCATGGTGGCTGCCATCGGCATTTTTTGCAATAACGAGTTGACACACCAGGAGAGGACAGATTATTGTATGAGGTATTTGAACGAGACTTCTGGGTTTGATCCTGTTAGCGAAGAACTGGACCGCTTGTATAAATCATAATAGATTCATATTTTGTGCTTACATACGCACGATCACGTGCGGTCTCTATACAGTTTCAAGGAGATGCTTGCGGTGAGGGCCATTGTTGCAAAGATGACCACGGCTGTGATGGAGTCGGTGACAGCTTCTCTATATATTTTAAGCACCTTGGTAATGTATTTTGGATCGAGACCCTTTCTAGCGTAGAAAGAGCTTTCCAATAGTTTGGTGTAGATTTTTTCACCGTCTGGTTTATGTTTGATGATGAAGTAACGACGAAGCTCTTTGCGCAGCACGCTATTGTAAATATTGAGAGTAATTCCCACTCCTGCCACAGAGCCAATCGAGCGAAAAAGGTAGTTCATTCCGGTCACTGTAGCCTGATTTCTTGGCCCGACTTTTCCAACCACCATGACCAATAGCGAGACCAGAAACATTCCATAACCCAATCCCACAAACGAATAACAGCCTGCAAGCATTCCGAGCTTTAAATAACTGATTTCTGTTCTGACAATGCTTGGTTTGAGATGCAAAGAGATGGCCAAACAAACCGATGCGCCAAGGAAGACCAGCAAAAAGCCGTAGATCGAGGTTCGGATGGCCTTAGCCACAATGACAGCATGGCTGGTGTGATCATCATGTTTAAGAATCCAGCCAGATAGAAGTGAGCCAAATGAGACAAAAAACACACCAAAGCCATTGAACAGTCCTAGTTGAAATGAACTGAGGCCGTGCACTGTTTGCAAGTAAATCGGCAGCACAAAATTTGTTCCGTACAGAGTCATTGAGCCAAACATGGCAGTGAATGCCCCAAGTCTCAAGACTCCCTGAAAAGCTAATGGAGGAATGATTTTTTCCACGGCCAATTTGGTTTCCACCAAGTAAAACATTCCTGCTGCCAGAAGCGACGTAATTATGAAGATAAGAGCCTGTGTGGAAGAAGTTGAAGAAAAGAGAAGTAGCACGGAGCAGATCAATAGAGAAAGGGTGAAAGAACCGGGGAAATCGACTTTTTTAAAGTTTGACCAAGTGAATCTGTTTTTAATTCTTTCGTCGGCATCATAAATGTACTCATGAACATTCATGGAGACCAGAATTGCTGCCATGCAAATGAAAGGCACTTGTGCTGCAAACATCCATCTCCAGCCATTGGTTGGGTCAATTGCCAGACAGAAACCTCCGATAACTGGACCGGTGAATTGGCCAATTCCAAACATCATGTTCGCATAGCCTTGAAAAAGACCCCGGAGTCTCAATGGCACCACGTCAGTGACCACTATGGAACTCAATGCTGAGATCCCACCTCCTCCAATTCCTGCCAAGGCTCTTGCAATTGCAAACTGCGTAACTGTCTGTGACAAAGCACATAATAAGCAACCAAATGCAAACCAGAATTGTGCAACCAGAAGAGTGGTTTTCCGGCCAAAGAGCTCACTAATTTTCCCCACCAAAGGCTGGAAAATAGCATTGGTTAAAAGATAACTGGTTCCTATCCAAGCGACCTTATCTGAATCGTTTAGAAGCGAGGAAATGGTGTTAGAAGTGGTCGAGACAATAGTTGAGTCTGCAGCAGAAAGAAATGATCCTGTCCATAGAGAAATGATGATTATACCAAGATTTTTGGGAAGAGCTGTGTCTGGGCGTTCAGGTTGGGCTAGAGGACGAACAGATGAAGACGAATTGAGCAACGGAGTTGTCTCATTTGGTCTATTTAGATTGGCCGTTCTTGCAGTGTTATTGGGTCCCATCAGAGGTGCAGATTTCGGCGAATTTCCACAAAACCGTTTTTGTGGTTAACCGGATAGCTTTCCATATTTATTTAATTTTTTTCCCCAGCATGACTGAAATATTCCGCGCACAAAATTGCCGTACCTACACCAGTAGACAGTCGAATCGTTCAAGCGTTCTATAAAAAAGAAATTAATCATCCTAAGACGACCATCGCAGTTCATGGGTCGATCCTTCGAGCCTCAACCATTTGTGAATATGATTTCTTGGTCCATTTGCGCCATGTCTTCCCCCAAATGATGTATGGAATTGCAAAAAACATGAAAACCAAGTTCAGCACAGCCAGAACTATGTATGTGTTCTCTGTGCCTGAATTATCGAGCCAGGGAGAGCATGCAAACGTAAATACACAGCCTATCATGTTGTTAATCACGGAAACCACCACTAGACTTTCTAATATCAATTGGTCGTAGGTTCCAATCACATACAGCATAGCAATGTTTCCGGCGGACGAATAGAGGTACGCAATCATTCCAAGACCAATGTACATTACTCTCCAGTCCAGGTTCCTAGAAACTCCAAAACCAAACATCAGTAAGCCAACCGAGCCCACTATTCCGGAAAGAAAAGCAAAGTACAGTCTGAACTCGGATTCGACTATGCCGTTGTTCTTTCTGGCCATCCACAAGATAAAGTAGTCGGTCAACGAGCCTGCATAGATACAGCCGATAAACGAGCCGACAATACAGGGGACGTTCATCAAAGCCACGCGTGCCCCGGAGTAGTTGAATGGCGGCGAATATAATTCTGTGTCCTGGGTTGTAAGGTAGAAGGTGAGAATTGCGTCTTGGAATCCCCATATTAGCCCGGCATATAGAACGGGGGGAAATAACAGACATTTAAAGTTGAAACAAAGCAACTTTAAATACTTTCGCACAAATTTAGGAACTGTTCGGCAATCACTAGCCAAAGTGACTATGGCATGACGAGTTGTCCATGGGAGAGGAGAATCGTCGTAGCCCAAATTGTCGTCTTTATCGTTGCTGCTGACTCCATGGTGCATCAAACTCTGATTAAGGGCCATATTTTCCTTGTCGTACTTGAAACGTGAATAATCAAATAAATCCTCTTCAATCAACACAATCACCAGGACCAGAATAATTGCTGCAGCAATGGCTCCGGACCAACCAACCCAGTAGAATTGGCGACCATCGGAAATGAAGTTTGCACATAATGGCCCTAAATAGGTCCCGAGTGCAGTAGCTAGTAGATATATGGTGATCACCGAGCCCAGCTGGTGTCTGAAAAAAATACAACTCAAACTCAATTGGACCTGTGCTTCCGTGGACCCTTCGGCAAACCCAACCAGCACCTGTGAACCAAAAGCGTCGCCAGCATGGCGGATTCTCGCATACCAAATCGACCCAAACAGTCCAAACATAATCCCCAAAATGTAAGTGAGTCGTCGGCCACACATACTTGCCAAAGGAGCATAAAGCCATGTGGAGATAGCAATGGCAATAAACAAAAGTCCGGCAGAATTGTTCAAAGCATCGTAGGAAATCCCAGTCAACTCGTTGATGGAATCCTGTGGGGCCGATGCATCATTGGCAATGGCTGCGGTAAATGCGGTAATTAACATCAACATAAAGAAATTGATTCCTTTCCTCCATCGAGACCAGTTCAACGGGTCGTTCACTGAATTTGTCGGTTGTGGTAGCAAAATCACCCCATATCGGGTCTTAAGATCTGGAATCAAATCTAGCGGAACCAACCGACTATACCGATAATTTATGTCTTCGAGCCGTCGCCGACCCATGGTTTGCCGATGCTTCTGTTGCAAGATAGCAGACGAGTAGATAGAATACGTGCCCGGAATGTATTGTTCATGGTGAATGTCTGTATATTTTTCCATCCCCAGAAACCTAACAACACAGTCTTCCCGAGTCAAGTTATTTCCAGTCGTGTCTGGTCCAATCTTCCCGATCTGTTGGTTATTTTTACTGTCTCTTGTTTGTTCTTCCTTCGCTTGTCCATCAAAATGTTATTTTTTTTCTGGTCAGATAAGAAAAAATACGGCGGTGTAGCGAACAAAAAGAAAGCGCAAGATACGCCAGGCGGTGCATGTAAGATCAGGGCGGTGCTCTAAAGCATTGAAAAAAGAACGTCTAAAACCTGTTTACTGTTGGATTTGAGACCGTCGTGAAGAAGATGGTTGTTGATGGTTGACTTGAATTTGAACAATTTCTCATTTGAAATACTCAAATATGTGTCCACATACTGATCGTCCTTATAAATCATGGCCACAATTGGTAATTTCTCAAAAGTGATATCCTGAAGACTCTCAACATCTACCATCTGTTTCCAATCCTTGTATCGATGCATTGAATTGAGGAGGTCAGCTAATGGATCAAGAGTTTTAAAATCGAAAGTGATTCCTGGATAATGGTGTTCACTGGTAAAATAGAACTCTTCCTGATGAATTTCTTGTTGCACTCGATTGACTGTCCAATTCGTGGATTGCTTAGTTCCATTCATGTAAATTGCTTCTTGCAAAAGAAAATGCAACAAATTTGATTCGAATCCACTTGAATCCTGTATGATCTTAAGAGAATTGTAAGAAAATCTACCCAAAGTATGCAATTCCACAGCTAATGTCACCAATAATGAGTGTATGATTTCAAAGCCACGAACAGCTCCAAAGTACATTCCTAATTGCCGAAACACAGCCACACTCAATTTGCTTCCGTTGGGCAGAAATACATCATTCGTTTTCAAATAGTCGATAATTTCAAATACTCGCTCTTTGTCAAATGGATACCGATCGAAGAAATCTATTGTGTTCTGTCTGGCTCTGCTCAAATTATTTTTTGCGACCGCCTCAAGAGATCCCGTCAATGGAGGCAGTCCTCCGGCAATCAGCACCTGTTTCAAAGACCCCGGAAATAACGAGCAATAACAAACCGAGCAAAACCCACCTTACGATTGACCCAGTAGCGACCATTTGTAGTCTCCCAGAAGAGAACGTCGGATTGTCTCGCTATCGTAAACAATCGAGTCCGCCCTAAACATGCTTACGTAAGCAAGCTGTTCCTGGACACAGCCTTGGTCAGTGATAGCTGCCACGTCCAATGGTGAGGAGAGTCCGGTTCCTCTTTGATCCAGTAAAACTATTGCATATCCTCGTTTGACCAGTTCCATTATGTGACCGGGTTCGGTGTCGGATTTGGGAAAAGCTGAAGCATAGCCAGGGCCTCCTTCCAGATATAAAAAGCATTTGTCTTTATTTGAGACAATATCTTTTTCTAAATCAAACAAACAAGGTCCAGAATTCGTGTTTCTTGTTACCAACTTGATACAAACGTGAATGGTTTTCAAACAATTGGGATCAGAATAATTGAGTGGAAGAATGAATTTCAAAACCGAGATTTTGATGGATCCAACCACGTAGGTGTCGACCAACTCATATTTGCAAGGCGAAACAGTGTACGGCATTGAAGACGTGAAAGATTTAGAGATTTGGATGGCAACATCAGCGCGGCTGTGGATACTTAAATGATGAAAATTTCGACCTCGATAAGAAAAGTGGATCTCGGAAATTCCCCCCTCGCGACGCTGGTGCGTCTATCGACCCCTTATTCCTTTTCCGTCTTTTCACATGCAACAGTACCCCGGTTTTTTTAAACGAGTTGCTCAAGAGAGCAAATGGTTGTTTCTTGTTGGAGACTAAAGGACTAGAAAAACATACCATGAACAACAACATCCTTCAAATATTGCAAAATGCGTCCAAGAACGCACTTATTTACGGCTATCGTGTGCGGTTTATCCATTCTGTTTCTGTGCAAATGAGCAATATTGACAGGCACCACGAGATTTTGTCTCAAATAGTGGCGAAAGTGTTGCGAAGCGTACGAATGGGGGTAGATCACGGCAAAGTATTGGCTATATTTGCCATCATTTACAAAATGTCGCAGCTGAGTCTGAGCCAGGTGAGCCGAAATCAACATTTGAACCATTTTGTAGGGGGCTTCATAGGCGGAGTTTTGGTTTACGGAGGAGCTATCAATAGACAAATACCCAGATTTCTCAATGAGTCTATAGCTACACAGATCACGCTGTACTGTCTGTCCCGGGTAATTTTGGCGATAGGCAAATACGTGGCAATCAAACTTCGGGCCCACACCCCTTTTAAGAAGTCAGAGATCCAACGTGTTGGATGGGGGGTCAGTTCGGGTCTTGTGTGGGGCTTGCTGATGATGTTCTATACACTTGACAAAGATTTATATGTGCAGAAATCGCTCCGACTCAGTTTGGATTTCATTTATGGCGATACATTTTACAGTTGGCTGGAGGCATTCAACTACGTCAGATGAGAAGCATATCTATTGTTCACGTGGTGCTTGGAAATCCGAGTGCACAAACTTTTTCAGACTGGATAACCGGTTAACTAGATAATAATTCCATTTTTGTCGGTATGCCGGAGAATAAAAACCGTTTAATTGTGTTTTTTGTCTCGCCTCACAATAACAAGGGAAAAATATTTTTTTTATAAATATTGCTAAAACGTCAATTTCATATGACAGTTTCGAAAACGCCCACTTAACGGATATCAATCAGATATGAGTCTTGGTTTGGAAAAGAAGAATCTCATGCAGACCACGACTGATAAGCCTCTTCGGTTTGCGCTGCTAGGTCCTCATAAGTCGTCCAAGTCGTCTATTGTGTCAATTATTAGCAACAACAAGTCTCTAGGAAATTACTATCCTACCATCCAAAACTCCCCAACCTTGATCCAATTCCAGCCACAGGGGGCCCGCACACGAGCTTTGCTTGATGTCAAAGTGTCTTGGAAAGATCTAGAAGAGATGGATCTTATAGGTGTGGATGACATCAAGTTGACTAAAAGTATACTTTCTGCTGTGAACAAAGAAAAGTCAGCCGTGGATATTTTACATGAAACTTTGAATTACTATGATCTCGATTACTCCGGAGCATTTCTGGAAGACAATTTGTCGCCATTGTCTGCTTGTACTTCCCCACTCCAATATTCAAATTCGCACAATTCCATGGGCTCCCCCTTCAATCAACAGAGAGGATCTTATTTTACTTCGGTGATGTCAGTAGATTCCAAGCCACAGAACTTGAACATTTCCTATGATCCACCGTATACGACGCCCATTTTGGTGGAACTAATTGATACTCCAGGTGTGGAGGCCGACGACCTGATTCCATTTTTGGAAAGATCGCTAGACTCTCGGTTGGCTAAGGATGTGCTGCGCAATCTAGCCGAGGGAAACGATGGGGAATTGGGCCGTGCAAGAGTCAAGCCACTGATTGTGGGATCTGGTATCAGCGATCTAAATGGCTCGATCGATGGTTATCTATTATGCTACAGTTGCATTCCTGAAGCCACTCTTGACTCCCCACCCCCATCTTATGATGAGGCCGAGGCTCCTCCACAAGAAACTTTTAAAGCCATCGAGGTTGTGAAGGCCATTAAGGAAACAATTGACCAAGCATGGAAAGAATATTTGCGTTATCATCATAATTGGGAAGTGGGGAAAGAGTATGATGTTTTCTCGTTGAATGGTTCGATCAAAAACTTATGGGGAAAATCAAAGGCGATAAATTCAGACAAATTACCTGTCTACTTGCCTCCAATCATTCTTGTGGGTACCCACTCCGACCAAGACTTGACGTCGCCATTATTGATTGAAGAAGGTCGGAAACTCGCTAAAGAGTGGGGGTGCGGCTTTATCGACGTTTCTTGTGATTTTGAAAATTGGAACAATGTGGAGGAATGCATTGGTCTGATGATTAGAGAGACAATTGAATGTCAGAAAGGAGCTGGACGAAAGGGAGCCCTAAAGAAGAAACACTAAGAGTCTCGGACTTCGCTTTGCGCTCTGCCTTTTGCATAAAATTTGTAATATACGTAATGCATCGACACATACACACATATACATATTTACGGAAATGGGTACCCTATGCCAGGAACCTAATTTTAGCGGATAATAGAATCTTTTTGACGTTGTGAGGGATCAAAAAAAGCTTACGTTATCTGGGCTCTTTTTCGACAACGAGGGTGTTTCTGGTCTATTTCTAGGTATGAATTGCAGTTGATTCGACCAATTTACTGGTATTCTACACCAATCTTTTCGATATCTTCCCCTATCTACACATTTCGTGCAAATTGTTACCTATTATTTGCCTTTATTGTCCTTTACCGCGATCCCAAGTCTTGAGGTGACCGACCCCCACCTAACTCCAAGCTTCAAAAAATTTTGACGCAAGATATATTGAGATAAGTCCCCCCTTATTCACCTTCTTTTTGAGTAATACCCAAACATCGGCCGTTGGTCTTTTGACTTAAGAACAACGCAACAATGTCTTTCTTCACTAAGCTACAGTCCTCGTTCAAAAAAGCTACATCCCCCTCTTCTTCCGTGCACGAAGATCTTTATTCCACAGACAAAGAGTCGGGGCTTTCGCAGCATAGTCTACACGTCGAAGTTGTTACTATCAAAGACTACAAAAAGGCAGCCAAGACCTTACAAATCGCGTTCAAAGATGACCTTTACATCAACTACTTGACCTCTGGAATCAACGATAAAAAGCTCAAAACACAAATGGACCTTGCCTTGTTTGAAGCCACTGTGTACTCGACGATATTGCGTGGCTTGGTTGTGGCGGTGCGCGACCCCGAACTAGAGTCTAAGGATCCAAATGCTCCCTTTTTGGCAGTTGCATGCTTTGAAAAACCGCAAAAGAAGAGCGATGCCTCAAGTCAATCGATATTCAATTACCTTTGGTCGATGTATCAAGGCAACTATTTGAAGTTCGTCTGGTTGGCAAATAAAGAGACCAGGCAGCGAGTCTTTGAGGAGCAGTACAGTCTACTAGATAAACTTAGATCCGAGGTGTTGGGAGATGATTACGAAAAGTCCTGGTATTTATCGGATATTGGAGCTATTCCAAGAGGAAGAGGAAAAGGTCTTGCCAGAAGACTTGTGGACTTTGTGACGCATAACTATGTCGATGTTTATAAACAGCCTTCGGACCACGCCGACGACTCTGACTCAGAATCGGAGTTTGCCGAGGACGGTGCTCACGCGCAATCTACCTTCGATGCCAACGAAGAGTCACTTTTGGAATCCGAGATACAGTCATACAACTTTGAGTTTGATTTGCATTCCGATACTTTCACCGATTACTCTGGATACTCGTCTGCAGACTCAGACGCATCCTCCGCGCATTCTTCATGGTATTACAATGAGGATCAAGATATTTTGGCCCAATATGACCAGCGAAAAAGTAGAGGAAAACAGGTTGGTGCTCCATTATATCTAGAAAGTTCCCATCCTCGAAATAAGAAAATCTATCAACAACTGGGATTCACCTTTGTCAAGACAATCAAAGTGGCCGATGTGCTTGATCGTGAAGGCAACTTGAAGAGTCTAACAATGGACTTGATGGTGCGAGGGGTAAAGGGGGCTAAATGGCACCAGGTAGAATGAATAGATAGACTCATAAACATCATAGTTCTGGTAATTGCGACACACTGGGGAATAACGTTCCTTCCTGTAACTTTTGTGCGATTTCGGCCTTTCGCTGTTTTTTGTAATGGAGTGTGAGTCTGTTTCTGTAGAAAACAGAATCCAATTGATAACGTCTATATTTTTTCACAAACGTTTCCAGATTCAGATCCAAGTCAGCCATTTCCTGGTTCATGTGGGTGAGTTGCTCATGCAGTGTAGGTTTCTTTTCCTTATCATCATCTTGGGGCTCGGTTTCTTTCTTCTTCCACAAGTAGTCTTTCAACTTTGTCAGTTGGCTGTTCTGAATTTCGATATCTGTCTCCACCTTTTTGATTTTGCGCCGCAGTGTCTCCTTTGCTTGGCTCAGCTTTTGATGCTCCTGTTCCTTGCTTACCAATGCAACATCGTCCACCCACTTCACCCCACAAAATTGTTTATCTTCTAAATGGACGTCGCATACATGGAACCAATCTACTGCATCACAGGAAACAAGCACCGAATTTGTATTTTTAAAGCAAATGCTGCATGATTTAGAATCGGATGCAGAGACTAGCCGATGTCTGTATATGTTTTTGAATGGAGCGTTCATTAGATCTACTGGACGTCTAGTGAATGAAAGGTTCTCTATCGGCTGTGCAAAAAAAATATTTCTTTGTATTTCTGAAAAAAAATGTGCACGCTGCCTATCTCTGTATTACTGCCAATCAAAAGCCAACAATATAATATCAACCTATTCAATGCACGCTCACTGGTACATTATTGTGCAAGGCTGCCTTCTAACAGCACTAATTCAAGCTTGAGAGGTCCCAGGCATGCATTTGAATGGGCCCATGCAATTACATTCAAAGTTGCAACAGCCACTGGCCTGATACTTACAATAATAATACTACAAGGACGATAAGCATGCATAAATAAACAATAGAACCGTACGACTTTGTGAGAGAAGAAAAAAAAATAGTCCCCTGCGACCGTTGTGCATGGGCTAGCCACCTGATGTTCCCGCCTCCTTCTGCCTGCTGCCTCTCGCGAGGTCATTCAGCCCGGGGGTTTCCAGGGGCCCAGCCAGGGGGGCTGAAAAAAATCGATAAATTAGCTTATGCCCCTCGCGGGCTACCAGGAACATTCCCCGGCCATGCCAGGGCCTGGGCCCTGTGGCGCCACGGACCACAAAATCTGTTTCGCTTACCATTTTCGTTGCTTTTATTCCGCCTCGGACCATCTCGCACAGCATAAAAGACCCACACATTCCCGCATCCTAACTTTTTTCAGAGCGTACCTTTTTTCAATATTGACGCTAATATGACAAAAAGCCCTACCATTCAAAAGAAAAAGCATAAGGGCCGCATCTTTCAATGTCGTGGATACGAGAACTGTAACATGTCCTTCACCAGATCCGAACATCTGGCTAGGCACATTCGGAAACACACTGGTGAGCGTCCCTTCAAGTGTGAGCATTGTGCTAGAAGGTTCTCCAGATTGGACAATCTTAGACAGCATAAACAAACTGTTCATATTTACGAAAACTTCATTCTCACATATCCTGGAGAAAAGGTTAATGTTCGAATTAAAAATAGTCCTGCTGAGGACACTCAATCCCCTGTTGTGATCCAACAATCATCAATGCTACCTCCTCCAAGAAGATCTCTTCTCCATTCCTTATCTGCCAACGAATTCAGACCCCATCTGTCCAACAAACCAAACCCGATCTTGGTCCAGAACTCAAATTTCTCTCAACTTAATACCCCACTGACTTCCAGACACTCTTCAGCCCCGCATTCTGCTCCTCCATTAGTTCAACAGAGATTGCAACCAACTCAGCTGATCACTCCAAACTCCAGCGTCTCATTCTCCCCTTACACTGCTCCAAAATCACAACCCCACTCTAACCCATCGAGCAGACTCAACTCTCCTCACTCAGTGTCCTTTATCATTAATAGCGATACCCCAGGAGCTACGCATACGCCTACAGATACCAAATACTGGCTACACAACGTGCTTAATGATAGGCCACAGCACCATCTGCACGCTTCCGACTCCGCAGCAGCCATGGCTTTGGCCTCTCTTGGATTACCCCCAACTCCTCCCATTCATGGCTACAGACTTCCAGCATTGAATGAGTTGGGCATTTAGTATACGATAGACTTTTTGAACCGATGTAATTAAATCTAATAACGAGTACTCTTCGAATAATACCCTCATTATTCCATTGGCACCGAAAAGAGGAGTCAGTTTCACTCCTGTGCGGCGTGCGACTCCAAAAGTAGAACTTTTTTTTTTGATCGATATCGGAGTCTCGGCCAATTCCATGTATGTACCGTATTTCTGTTTCCAATGCGTCAAGGTTGCGGCCTACTCCGGAACAATTTTTAGTGACCATTTGCAAGTTTGCGTTTTGAGGCATTGTCACTTACTTGCTGCCTTCCTTCATCTTGTGGTGTATCGGAGTAATCTCTTTTCTTTTCCCAGGTCTGGAAAAAAACTGTAAACATCTGTACACGCCTGCATTCGCAGCTGCAAGTCACCGCCGCCACCTGTTTTGGCTTTTTTCGTTTTCTTCTTAAGCGCATACATGTTACTCCCGGTTACCCGGCATACGTATAACCTCGTCTTTGTTGTTGAATAAAAAATGTAAACAAATGTAGAAATCTTATCATTCCTACTTCCTTTTCTTCTTTCTCCCATTCCACAAATCGAAAATGTCAGGCAAAGTTCACGGAGGTAAAGGTAAATCTGGTGCTAAAGAAGGCTCTCTTAAGTCGCAATCCCACTCGGCAAGAGCTGGTCTACAGTTCCCTGTCGGAAGAATCAAGAGATACTTGAAGAAACAAGCACAATCCAAAATTAGAGTTGGATCCAAGTCTGCCATCTACTTGGCTGCTGTGTTGGAATACTTGACAGCAGAGGTGTTGGAATTGGCCGGTAATGCAGCCAAGGATTTGAAGGTCAAGAGAATCACTCCTAGACATTTGCAATTGGCCATCAGAGGTGACGAGGAGTTGGACACTTTGATCAAGGCCACCATTGCGTACGGTGGTGTTTTGCCACATATCAACAAGGCTTTGTTGTTGAAGGTTGAAAAGACCAAGGTCAGACGCGATTAAAGCTGGAGAAGGAAGATGCGCAATGTTTAGCTAATTGTTTGTATAATATCGAATGTACAAGTGGTGACTTTTTTGTATTAGTATGCTAAGATTGTTGAACGATCCGGAGTCTTGCCCTTGTATTCCTGTTCAACATTACTGTGTATTCATTTTGACTGGTCTGTTCGGCAGGCAATACCGTCCAGTCTGGGGGAAGAAATGCGTTGTCTGCGAGTCGCACTTTAAATTGAGTGTTTTCCTCGATCTTTGGAGCTTTGAACACGTCGCTTCTACATGTTGGACACATATGGGATCTGCCTAGCCAGCTCTTGAGACATCCATAATGTAAAACATGGCCACAGTTCAATTTTTTGGGGGCTGTTCGATGCGACTTGTTTTCTGTAATGACCATATCATCTCTGCAAATGATACAAAGATCGTCTTTCTCCAGATCCTCCACAGTTGCATCTCGCAAGTTCTTATTCAATTCTCTAGAAGCTTTAACCAAATAGACCAGATCCTTTCCGTTTCGCGATAATTGTAGCACCGACGTGTACATTTCTCCGGTGAAGTTGACAGGCAAGCGATAAGCACACATCAACCCCACAAATAAGAATCCAACACATACCACTTTGATCAAACTCAAAGCGACTGATCCGATCTTACTGATCCATATTTTAGCCTCCCATGTTTCTTCCTCTGGATTCCGATCCAAATAGACCAGTTCTATCACGTTTAATATGAATTTCAAAGTCGAGTTCAACAGATTGAGATAGACCATCAAGAAATCGAGTCCAAAGATCAAAAACACGTCTGCAGAATGGATGAAGGACTGATCAATACATGATTTGACAATTCTGTCATCTAACCAAAGGAAAAGACATAGAACAAAAGTGTTCTTGTTGATCAAAGTCTTTCTCAATGTGAGTTTTTGCTGAAAAAGCATATCAAGTCGATCATCCAGAATCCAATGGAAACACTTCATAAATAGCAAACCGCATGCCAAGGCTCCCAATAACAGAGTATTCTCGTCACGGAACACTGCGATGGTCATCAACATGTTGGTCACAGCAAACCATGACCGTTCGTATATATGTTCCATTTCCAACAGCCGCAATTCTCCAAACAAAACCACCTGGAACAGTTTTCCAATTGTGATGCTCATCACCACCAGCCAGTTTCCTAGAACCACCAAATGAGCTCCCTTGAACATTTTAATCCCCACAGAATACAAGTTGGGGCGTTCCCAGAGGGCGTCGTAAACCATGTATGCGCCCACAAGCGTGCTGAACGCCACATACAGAGCAAAGTTCAACCGCGGAACAAACAGATTCATGCTTTATGTGTTGGTGCTGTGTCTGGTTCCTTTGATTATAATAGCCACCTGTTGTTGTCTCGCCTTTAATTTTCCAGAAATCAGCCGGGCTGAAAAAGTCGCAGGCTGTGTGCCAAAAGCTCGTCTGGTGCCTGGCGGGGGGTGGGAGCCTGGGCTCACAAGATTTTTCTGTGCGTGCCAAGTAAACATCTTGGTACAAATAGCCGGAATTGGACACCGAATAAGCTGCCAATGCAATGAGCTCGATCGCACTGAAACTCACGACGCTTTTTGTGCGGCAGATTGCCAAACCAATTGCGAACGTGATCAAAACAGAGGCCAAGAATCACAAGGGCTTCAAGACGACGTGCGTTCGGGTGGCACAGTACTTCCATTTTCTAGATCAGAAGCTCAAGAGCAATCTTCTTCGGACATCATCCAAACAGATCCGACCCTTAAACGAGTCAAGGGCCATCCAGAATGGGGCCGAGATTCTTTCGGAAACGTTTATTTTCAGCGTAGCAGCCGGAGCATTGTTGTTTGAAACAAACAGACAGAGAGTGAAGGAGAAAAATAGAAGAGACGCTGTCCAGGACGACATCAAATTATTACAGCAGCAAATGGATGAACTCAGATTGATTCTACAGCAGTCGATTAGCAACAAGAGCAGTTCGGAAAGCAAAACTAGCAAAAACAAACAACAACCAATAGAAAAAATAGAGAAATCCAACAAATAGATTGTCATGTACATAGATCAAAAAGAACCGGTGGACTCATCAGATTCGTCTTCGCTCTCGCTTCGTTCTTCCACCTGTTTCCTGAACTGGTCGATCTCGTCCACGACCAGATCCAGATCCAATTCGAAATCCATTTTTCCCAGCTTCTCGAACTCCTCAACACTCTCGTCTAATAGACTATATACCATCTTTTTTTCTTCCTTCTTATTGAACCGATACAAAGCCTCATTCAACTTGTTAATTGCCATCAAATATTGTACTGTTCCATCGGTATCTGCTGGTGGGTTCACCTTCAACACTTCTGCCAACTCGTAGAATTGAATAAATTGGCCCGAGATCGTCAGCTCCCATAGTAATGCCACTAAATACAGGGCAAGATGCGTTTTCGATCCAGATTTGAAAACCGGAGCTGTGCTGGATCGTAGATATTGCGTGCATTGGTAATCCTTCTTGTCAACGTCGTCATCGAATCGCGGATCCAACATATTATCAACCACTTGATATGGATATCTACCAATGAGTTCTGAGGTCTTGTTGTCGTGCGAATTGTCTAGAAACCTCAAAAACCGGAATATCTTGGGCTGATACTTTCTGCTTGTCTTGATGGTAGCCTGGAAATCTGAAAACAAAGTAGGATTTCTGGATTGAGCTGCCTGCCGAACACGTTCCGCAGATGGATCAAGTTCCATATCTTTGTCTCCCCCACTAGCAATCTCTTTAAATTCTTTCTCGTTCAATTTTTTCAAAATTTCTAGGCCAACAGGCCACAGATCTCGAACATCGGTGCCATAGACTCTGATCAAAACACTAAATATTCGGTAACTCAGTTCCCATTTACCTCTCATCAAATTGATATGCAATAAAGTATTCAAAATCCCCACATTATGGCAATAAAGAGAGCCTGTTAACGAGATATTGTGATCCAACGCAAATAATTGAGGATCATTTGCAAGCGGAGGTTTGGATTCGGAGAACTTCAAGTGCTGATCCGATGTTTGTTGGTGTCTGGTTGGTACTATTTCGTGGCCCAGACATATGGCTTGGTAATCGATCTCAACATCTTTCGACAAATCTGGTATATGCTCAACATTCTGTGGTCCTTTTATGGTTTCTTGCTTTTCTTTCATAGTTTCTGAATCCTCTGAAACCCACATTTCAAAGGTATTTTCCAAGATTCCATTACGTTTGTTTGCATTTCGTATTCGATTTTTTTCATTGAATTGGAGTGACGATGTTTCTGCATCCATCAACTTGTAAGCATGTTGAGACACCATTTTCGATAGCTTGATGCGCTTTCGTTGGGTCGAAGATTCAGAATTGACTCCAGAATTCAGTCGCAAAAAGGGAGTATCCATGGTCTATCTGTATAATTGTAATCTATAGAGGAGTCCCTTACATCTATTTTTTAGCCCTGTCTTATAGCTACCTGACAAATTCTATGTTTGTTCAAGTTGGCGTTAGAGTTTTGGGTTTCTGTTTGCATTCCCTTCGGTTATCAATATACATATCATTTTTGTGCCTTGTTCTCTTGTTCTTTTAAAAAAATATCCCTGGTTCATTAATTTTTTCCGTTCGTCGACAATCACCGACCATCGACTATGTCGACGACTGTGGCTCCAGATAGATTGTAATCAACAATGATGTGATTGAAGAGAACAAAGCAAATCGAAAACCTCTTCAATGGTATTTAAAATAACCAGCAAATTCTTTTTCTCTCTATGAGAATCAAGTTTCTGGCCTCCCCAACCTGTCGTTTACGAAAAATGTCGAGTCTGCCATCACACAACCCCTACTTCCAAGTCGGAGGTAAGGATATTTGGTCTTTGATCAATGAGACTGCTGCTGCTGCCGAAATTGAAAATCCAGACAGAAAAATGGTCAATCTTGGCCAAGGTTTCTTCTCATATTCTCCTCCTGACTTTGCCATCAATGCTGCTAAGGCTGCCTTAGACGTGCCTGCTTATAATCAATACGCTCACACCAAAGGAAAGCCTAACCTTATCCAGGCCATCATCGATACTTACTCTCCTCACTATGGTAGACAATTGACCAAGGAGGAAGTTTTGGTGACCACCGGTGCCAATGAAGGAATGCTTGCTGTGTTCTTTGGATTCCTTGCTCCTGGCGATGAAGTCATAGTGTTTGAGCCATTTTTTGACCAATACATTTCCAACATCGAAATGCCTGGTGCTAAAGTTGTCTATGTTAAATTGCATCCTCCAAAGGATTTCAACAAGAGAACTGTTACTGGAGACGAGTGGTTCATTGACTGGAACGAATTGCAGGGTGCTATCACACCAAAAACCAAGATGATTGTTCTTAATACTCCACACAACCCAATCGGAAAGGTTTTCAACAAGCAAGAGTTGACCAAAATCGGTGAATTGGCAGTCAAACACAACTTCTACATCATTTCAGACGAAGTGTACGAAAACCTTTATTATAAGGATTTCACCAGAGTTGCCACTTTGAATGAAGAAGTTGCTAGAAGAACATTCACTGTTGGTTCTGCTGGAAAGACGTTTGCCGCTACAGGTTGGAGAATTGGATGGATCATTGGAAGCAAAGAAACCATTCCATACGCCACTCTAGCCCACACTCGTATCTGTTTCAGCACCCCGAATATGCTCCAGGAAGCCACCGCAGAGGCTCTCAATAAGGCGCTCACCAACGGGTATTACGAAAAGACTAGACAGGAGTACATTAACAAGTATAAGATCTTCACTGTTGTGTTTGATGAACTGCAACTTCCATATACAGTGGCCGATGGAGGATACTTCTTGTTGGTGAACATGCAAAAAGTGCAAATTCCTCAAGACGTTGTTTTCCCAGAGGAAATTATCAACAAGCCAAGGGACTTCAAGCTTGCCTTCTGGTTGATCAAAGAATTTGGAGTGGTTTCGATTCCTCCTTCGGAATTCTTCTTGCCAGAAAATGCAGCTTTGATCGAAGATTGCTTGCGGTTTGCCGTTTGTAAGGACGATGAAGTGTTGCAATTGGGGGTCGAGAGACTCAGAGGCTTGAGCAAATATATAAAGAATGAGTAGATAGATAGCCCGAATTTCACGTTGTTTGTATATTCATTTTCTGTGCTCAACATTGGCAACTTTCGTCCTGGGTGGGTGGATTACTCACACTCACGTCGATCATTTGCACTTTGCCGTCTGCTCCCTGCGTTCCATCTGACCCTATAACGTCATCAGAGTTTTGTAATTCCGGCAGCAATTTGGCCACCTTTTTGAACAAATTCTTCACATTGTATCCATTCTTGGAACTGGTTTCAATAAAGAAGTTGCAACCAAGCTTTTTACAGAGACTTTCTCCTTCCTCATTGGTGATTATTTTGTTGTCCAGGTCCGATTTGTTTCCAACTAATATGATCAAAACGTTGGTTCCGCGCTCCTGCTTGATGTATTCAAACCACTTGTTCACATTTTGAAACGACTCCTTGTTCGTTATATCGTAAACTATGATTGCCACATTCGAATCCCGAATATAGCTGGGGATCAGCGACCGAAACCGTTCTTGGCCAGCCGTATCCCAAAGTTGGAGTCTGATAGTTTTGTCATCTAGATACATTGTCTTGGATAAAAAGTCTATTCCAATAGTAGCAGCGTAACGGGAATCAAAGGTATCGTACATGAACCTTGTGATCAAAGAAGTTTTGCCCACTCCTTGGTCGCCCAGAAAGACGATTTTGTATTTGGTCAACATGACAACTCAGCAGTATTCACACACCGAGAATATTAAACCGATATTAATGGCCTGTGATTCAATTCTATCAGCACCCAAAAAGCAGAATTGGTATGCAGATTATGGCTTTTCCAAGATATATGATATTAGTTACTAAGCAAGAGATGCTTAAACTTGTGCGCCAACCGAACCTTTTACGTTCATTTTTGCAGACGAGGAGAACGGAAACGCGGTCGTCGCGTCGATCTCGCTGCAAAGCAAGAAAAAATAAAATCCAGTGCGTCGATCTAGAACCAAGATTTACTTAAGTACTTCTACTCAAACATTTATATTCGCAAACTTGAACCAGCAAGTTGATCATGTTTCAATTCTATCTACTATTAGCATTCATCTTATTTCTTCTTTCCACTCTTCTTAATACCTCCCCCAACTAATGGACCCTTTCCCGAAGCCTTGGCAGCCATTTCCTTTCTGGCCTTTTCATCTTCCTTCTGCTTCTGCTTGAAAGCTAAATCCTCGTCATCAAATTCCTGGGCCTTCTTTTTAGGAGCCTTCAAAGCTGTTCAATGTTAATTTCTAGTTCCAATATGATCATACAGGATAATTAGGTCACTCAGTAGGAAGGCAACGGTTTCTCCTCAACGTCGAAACTAGGAGATTGTTCACTATCCATTGTTCATCATCATTCGTGACCAGCTCATAGTCTACTTACGCTTGGCTTTTCCACCTTGACGACCAGACATCTTTCGATTTACTGGATCTCTAAAAAAATTTTCATCCTTTCTGAAGCACTCTGGGAATTCTTTCTTCTTATATACTTATGCAGGTTACGCAGCCCGGCGCCGCACCAGCCAGGTTCTCGTACTATACACCTTTCAGAAAAAAACACAAGAGGCTTTTGCTCACTAGAGCCCTATAAAGAACAAGCCAATTACTTTGCAATTGGAAGCACGATACTTTGAGTTTGTGCCTGGCTTGCTTCATTAACTGAGAAACGCATATTCAATACTTTTTCACGGGCTACTTCCACCGTTAATGGCCATTGGACTTTTAATCTTTTTCTAATAGAAGACAAGCCATGGGAATCATAACCACAGCCGATAAGGAGAAGATAAAGCGGGCAGTTCCCAAAACCTCAAACAAGGTGATCAGTGCAGGAGTGGCCAGATTGTATATAGCTTACCCGGATCCAACACAATGGCAAGATACAGGACTTATGGGAGCTGTTGTTCTTGCAGATGATCTGGTTGGTCATACCTTCTTTTTGAAATTGGTGGATATTAGTGGAAATCGAGGCGTTTTATGGGACCATGAATTGTATATTGATTTTGAATACAATCAGGATCGGTCGTTTTTCCACTCTTTTGAGTGCGAAGATTGTCTTTTTGGATTACTTTTTGAAGACAAGAACGAGGCGTCCAGTTTCTACAAAAAGGTCAACTCGAGAGATAAACACGGGTCGAAACAAACAGTCCAAAACAAACACGGAGTTGCATTGAAGAAAAAACCTTCGGAAACAAAGAAAACAGGTTTTAGAGGAGATATGTCGGGACTGGAAAATGAACAAAGAACTAGAAGATCTAAGGGCTTGATCTATTACGACACAGAGCCTCCTCCAGAATGGCGATCCCTGTACCGAGAATTAGAAAGCGTGGGAATCACCGAGGATATGATTGCAGAAAATCGAGAATTCATCAAAGATTATATATCTCAAAAAGGAGGTCCATTGGTTGGTTTAGAACCACCAATTCCAAGAAAATATCAATACAAGACACAGCAACAACCATCACAACCAACACAGCCATCACCTAAGCCGAGGAAAAAGGCTCCACCTCCGCCACCTCCAGCTGCAGCAGCATCATCAATAGCAACCTCTGCTCCAATTCCTGCTGCTACTCCTTCTTCAGACGCTTACGACTTCACGCCACCCGCAGAATTCGAGTCTGCTCCGCCGAGCTCGTCGTCTTCGTCACTTCCTTCGAGAGCCCAAACTCCCTTTGGGGCAGATCAAAGTGAACCTGTTATATCCTCCCCTGCGCCGGTGCATCACAACGTTCCAGCGTTGGACTACATGCCTCATGGTTACCAACTCCCACAGCAGCAGCCTCAACAACAGCAACGGCCTCAGTACCAACAGCAGCAGCCTCAATATCAGCAACAACCGGTCCCAGCTGGAAGGGCTGTGCCCCTTCCTCCGCCAAGAGCCGGTGGAACAACTACAGCTGCTGCTCCTCCTCCTCCACCTTCTAGGAACTTTGCTCCTCCTCCACCTCCTTCGAGAAACCCAGCAGCTCCTTCGCTCCCATCGAGAGCAGAGCCGCAAAATGGTAGAGCTGCTCCTGCTCCTCCTCCTCCAAGAAGAGGACCCGCTCCTCCACCTCCTCCATCTAGGACCCAGCCCGTCGGAGCACAACGTCCAATTCCTCAAGTGCCTCCTCGCCAGCAACAAGCAGCGCCATCGGCTCCAGCACTTCCTCAATTACCTAACAGAAATACTTATGCCACCTCGCCTGTAGCTCAGTCTGTTCCACAAGCACCGCAGATAGTCTCACCTACTATACCTCAAGCTCCAACATATAACGGCAACGTCCCACAGGCTCCTCCTCCACCTCCATCATTTGTTCCTCAGGCCCCACAGCTTCCTTCTGCCGGGCCACAAGCTGCAGCATTGACTGGTGCCATCCCTCAAGCTCCTCCACCTCCACCTTCATCCATTCCACAGGCTCCTCCACCTCCACCTTCATCCATTCCACAGGCTCCTCCACCTCCACCTTCATCCATTCCACAGGCTCCTCCCCCTCCACCTGCTGCTTCAATGCCTGCTGCTCCACCATCACCTCCAATGGGCCAGACAAATGCTCCAACTGCTGGATTGCCGCATCCAGATAGTGGTAGGGAGGCACTTTTGGCATCTATCAGAGGTTCTGGTGTTCATTCACTCAAATCTGTGGACAAGTCACAGCTTGATAAACCAAGTGTACTACTTCAGGAAGCAAGAGGGGAACCTCAAACTACTACTGGCGCATCTTCTCCTGCTCCTCCTGGACAGCCTGCAACTTTGGCAGACGCACTTGCCGCAGCTCTTAGCAGTAGAAAAGCTAAGGTTGCCAATAGCGATGATGAAGATGATGGTGATTGGTGAATAATTATATCTCGGTCACTCTATAAACTTTATTCTCCAGGTGTCAATCCATTTGGTTCTCTTTTCGTTAATGTCCAGCTCTTTCATCAAATCGACCGTTTTCAAACAGACATTTCTCAATTGTTCACTATATCTTTCTGCTGCTTTTAGATCTTGATCATAAATGACAGAAGAAACGAGATCGTCAATGAGCTCTGCAATCTCCAATCGTTTCGAGTTCATATCATCCACCACTTTCGAAAATTTTACAGTGATTTGAGTGTTTGGTATGCATTTGTCCAATGAAGACACCAAAAGTTTTATCATTTTCAACTTTTGTGCCCATTTGTTTCCAAATTGTAATAAATTATCATCGATGTCTTCGAAATTCTCATCCTCTTGGCCGTCGCTGTCTTCCCCGAAGAAATCAACCTCATTTCCAGTTGGATCTTCTAACCAATTTTCAAACTCTTCTAGGGCATCCACAATCAATCCATTGGACTCCTTGAATCTCGCTTTGAGAAGACCTGAAGAGCCTATTTTCACCAATTTCTGCAACGCATCACAGGAGTCCCAAATTTTCCCCACTCCAATCAACCTGTCATCTGACGAAGAGTCTTGTGAGCTGACGTCCAAGAGAAGTGTGAGCTCAGATGTCAATCCGGCAAAATTGGCTAATAGCTTCTTTACCTCTTCTACCACTGTGTTTACCCAAAGCATGGAGTATTGCGATTCCTTGCTGATCAGTTGTGATGTCAGAGACACCAATAACACCAAAGTCTTGCTACTTGTTTCGATTTCTGTAAAACAAGCATTGTAGTTATCTGATTGAATGATTGGCTTGAATACTATTCCGATCTTGGTGGTATGTGCGTGGACCAGTTTGCTGATTTTTGTGAGTTGGTCTAACGGGTCTTCAACTTGGGACGACTGCAAGCCTGCGGTTGTCGAAAAAGATGTCGACCAAAATTGGATCGCTTCTGTAAATGAATCCAAGAGTTGTTTCAAGTCTTGTTTATTTTTGGCTACACTGGGCATTGTGTATTTAAGTATTGTATTAATGTTTTAAAAGTATTCTTTTTTCAGTTTAAAAAATATTTTTTATACAAACTTCCTAAATAAAAATGGTGGCAAGCGAAAGTACAGACAACCACCAGGAAAAAGTTAATTTGTGACCCCAGTCGGTAGAAGAAGAGATATATGACGTGGTAGAGACCGAGGCAGTGGCCATTGAGCTGCTGAAGGTTTCGCTTGGGGAAGAGTAAATAGTTTGTGGATATTTCTCTACTACAGTGCCTTCTGATCCACTGTCGTAACAATATCTCTCAAAACAGGCTTGGCATTGGTCTCCCAAAGCGTTTCCAAGCCTTTCTTCTGACCTTCTAACAATAGCACATCCAATACATTGTGCGAACTCTTCGTCAAGGGCAAAACCGTCTTGAGTGGCCACTGCAAACCCGTTTTGAATCATTCCATCTCTTTGTTCGTATGTGAATTCGGTTGCACTTAGATTAGACATGTAATTGACGTAATGGTTAGGAAAGTAGACCAATAGTGGAAGCATTTTCTCGTATCCTTCAAACTCGGAAATGAGATTTGAACCATTGCAACCAAAGAAAACCGGTCTTTTATTCAATCCCAACGACACAAACTCTTCAACAGTGTCAGGAAGATCATAGAATGTGCCATAAATGTCATAGAATTTTTCTTCTGATACAAACAGAGTGGTTCCGTTTGGCCAATAATCTTCAGTGTTTCCGGAATTGTCAAAACCAAACACCACATCGATCTCTCTGGATGGAATCAGCAATGGTTCCAACGGTAAGTTTTCACCGAAAAGGCCACCGTCAGCCAGATATATGGTATTCAAATCGGGGAACTCGCTGGTGGAAAAATTGCTTTCATAAAAGGGGTTTGGAACAACAGAATAGAGAAGGTCCTCGGATCGAACATTAAACAACGAAAGCAAATACTCCAAATCCGATGCGGTAAAAATGCCTCCTAGTTCGTCTATTGCATCCCCAGATGAGAGCAGCGGCTCGTACTCTGCAATGAAATCGGCAGAGCTACCAACAATGAAACCGGCATTATCGAAACCGGTAACACAATAATTGGAAGCAGGACTGCCGTCTTGCAAAGGAGATCCCAAATACTCCAAGGGAACAAAAGAACCAATGGTATCATCCCAAGAACCAAATTCATAAGGCGTAACTTCAATTGTGTTGTCGAGAAAGTCCGAGAGATCAGAATAGACTGCAGCTGTAGTCAACACGATCGGAAATGGAATTTCATGGTTAACAAACTCCTCCATCGAACTGATATCCGACCAGTGTAGATTAATACCTGAATCTTCAATATTGGTGAATATTCTCTCACTAATGACTCTTCCAAATACATCAATGAGTGAAATATTGAATCCATTAGCCATTTTTGGAGTCACCTCCATGTACGGCTGAAGCAAGTCTGTTAAACTTGTTGGGATGGGTGATTGGGTAAAGTTCCAGATCTCATTATCCGCAATAATGTCCTGAACCGATGACCAATTTTGGAAAATTAACGAAGCCAAGGTCAATGTTCCTCCAGAAAGAGCAGAAATGTAAGTTGTCGAATCCAAAAGACCTTGCAATCCTGTACCTGTGGATCTTGAATCCAATGCTGACAATTCTCCTGCACCAACTAGCGTTGCTTTGAATCCACCACCAGAAATAGCAATACCAATGCCGGTGGTATTTGTAACCCGGTCTTCCAAATATTGGGTCCAATCGGTATCTGGAAAGTCCGACATGTTCAAATTTTGCAAAAAGTTGGCTAGCGACTCCAATGTCTTATATTTCCGTTCTTGCATCCATGTGTATTCTGTCTGTGAGATATAGCTACTCTGTCTTAAAAGGCCCTCAAAAGCAGCTTCTGTCGGGCCGAAAGTATTGGAAGCCGGACAGCTAGTAAAACTGGGAGCATAGCTACCAAAAACCTCACTTGCAACCAACAATCCAAAAACTGCAAAAGAATACAGCATTTTGCCCCGATTCACACTGGTGTGACAATCTTCGAGCAAGACAGACCAGGTGAGGATACCCTTACAACTGTTTATATACTGGACCATGTCAGGGACCCAAGTTCCGGAATTGGAATCCAATGATGTAAGTAGACAATACAGAACAATAAGATTCACTATTTGGGCATTTACTCATCTGTGTGGGCATGGTAATTACACTGGGGGTTTCCGTTCTGCTGCAAAAACATAGTAACCGTTGTTCAGATATTCGACAGAGATGTTAGCGAACCCGTGCTCTTGCAGATAATTATAGATGTCTGCAAAAATAAGCGGCTGGAATTTCCTAGTTTCCGATGGTTGAAACGTGCAAGTTTGCAACTTTTGGGATTTGAACGAAGTAATTGTGTCCAGACAACATGGTACTAAAAATAGTTTCCGGATCTGTATCAAGGCCCCATCCCAGTTTTGAGCCGCTCCGGAAATAAGCTCGTACACCAGCTCCCCACATAAGTTGAATCCGGTAAGAATCGTGTCAAAAGTGGACAACTGCACAGATTCATTCAGCCGGAAAAAATCCCCAGCTTCTTGCACGATATCCGACAGATCGCCATGATATTTTCTGTGAATAGTGACAAGGTTTCTAGAAACGTGGGCACAGTTTCCAATCCTGGTATCTGTTTCTGGGCGTTTTTGGATCAACCGGTCGATGCGAAGACTTGATTTTAATCTTTGGGCATTTTCGTCCACACAGCATACTTTCAGATTGTAATAGTTTCCTAGTATTCTGGCCAAATAGCCCTTTCCAGAACCCATATCAATAACAAATCTTATATTTTCTTTGGCAATTTTGCGGGCCAATGGAATGGTGGTGAGTCGCTTTTTGGGCGACATTCCCAACAGCAAACTGGAAGGAATACCATCTTCTACAGATATGATGTCTGTTCGAACGAACTCTTCGAATTTAGAAATATCCATAAAGAACTAAATATTATAGATTTTTTGACATTTAAATACAGGTGAAAAATAAGTTATAATAAAAATATCCCAATATTTTGAAGTATTGTCTTTGGTTGCAACTTTTTGTGTGGTTTTAATCAATTAAAAAAGAGATTGAGTTATTCAAACTCAATCAACTGAAAAGAGTATTTTAAGTTCATTGACCACCGTTTTATTCATCATTATATATTGACTTTCAACAAACCAAACTAATCTAAACCGTCTCAAACTTCGACCAACGTTGGTTGTATAGTGTAGTGGTTATCACTTTCGGTTTTGATCCGAACAACCCCGGTTCGAATCCGGGTACGACCTTATTTTTTTAATATAGTTTTTATTGGGAAATCAATAGCAACCAATCAGCTCTCCAAACCGCCTTCAAAACCTCAATTGGCTGCCAGACAGCTCGAAAATAACACTCTGACTCCTAAACATCCTCCAATTGCAGTTCCAATACTACCCCCATAAATAATTATCCTACCCCTTTGGCTGTCTGGGGAGGCCACCGAACTTCATAGAAGCATGAAAATTTTCCTGATAGATAAATTTCATTATCAGCCAGCGAACTAGACACCTAGCTCATATTTTAGCAAACTAATACTGAAATAACAACATATTGGCTCACAATGACTGGCGAGGCATGGCTGTTTATTCTGGCTGTGATTGTGAACGCAATCAATTTGTTTTTGCAAGTTTTCTTTACCATCATGTACAGTGACCTAGAATGCGACTACATTAATCCTATTGAATTATGCAACAAGTTGAACAACTACATTGTTCCTGAAGCTGCTGTCCATGGAGTCCTTTCTTTGTTGTTCTTGGTCAACGGGTACTGGTTTACCTTCTTGTTGAACTTGCCTATCTTGGCCTACAATGCCAACAAAATCTACAACAAGAACCATCTTTTGGACGCCACCGAGATCTTTAGAACCTTGTCCAAACACAAGAAGGAATCTTTTATCAAGCTTGGTTTCCACCTTTTGATGTTCTTCTACTACTTGTACAGAATGATTGCTGCCCTCATTGCTGACGACTTGTGAGTAGGTCTCTGGCCTTCTTGTATACTGGCTGTGTATATTCAACCTTTCAATCCACTACTTAGTTTCTCCGTCTAATGTCTTGAGCAACGTGTTGAGTGTTCGAAGCTTATCCACCACACCGTAATTAGGATCGATTACCTTTTGAAGGCTGTAAAGTTTTTCCAAGGGGGCCTCCACATCTACAGACGGCGTAGATTGCGCGGGGCCTGAGGGGAATTTCTCCCGCGCATTCACCAAGTCCTTGTAAATCCTCAGTTTGGTTTGATAATCGCTAGTATTTTGAAGATTCTGTCTTCGAAGACTGTTCAGTTTCACACTCAACTCGTTGCGCTCCTGTCGGATGTTGAAAATGCTCATTCTTTTCTCATTTTTCAGCCGGTTCAGCTCGTTAAGCTCCGTCAAGATCAGATTGTTGGTCAGATGAGTATCAATCAAATTCGTGAAATGGTCCTCCACCAAATCTTTGTAATTGCTCGTAAACAGCTTCATTTTTTTCTTCTGCACCGTACTGAGTGATCTATTCACCTCTTTTGTCGTGAAATAATCTTCCAAAATCTGCTTAATTACATCCAATGTAATCAATTTTGTCTTATTATGCGGCACACGGCCATACTTGAATTCCAAAAATTGACCACCCCCATCTTTACGTCGCCTATCTTTCACTGCCGTTTGCAACTCTTCACTACGTGCGCGTCTCTGGACCACTTTTGATGCGTGCTGAGAGATTATCTTCTTTTTCGTCTCCTGGATAACTCTGTCGTCCACGTATGCCTCGTCAGAACTTTCGCCAGGCTCAACAGAATCCGGTGCAGGCATTCGGGAAGCCTTGCTCAAATGCGAATAATATTCCATCCTGGTGTTCTTTGGCGTAGGAAGTCGAGAAGACGATTTTGATTTGACGATCTTTGGCGATTTGGTGGCCGATTTTGGAGACTTGGCCAACAATTTTGGAGTGGCTTTCTTGCTGGATCCAGGAGGTCTTCCACGTCGTTTTGGAGTGATGTCTGGAGTTTTTGGGGTGCTAGGAGTTTTTGGAGTTTTTGGAGTTTTTGGAGTTTTTGGGGTCTTTGGGGTCTTTGGGGTCTTTGGAGTTCGCACTTTTCTTGGCTTAATTGGAGAAATAAATGAGCTGATATCTGGAGTATGTGCTTCTGGGGAGTCCGGATTGGCTCGTTTGGGAGTGGTTTGCGTCTCGGGCTCTTCCGAGCCCATTATTCGATTGTATTCCTCGATGTCCGAACTGTTCAGGTTGTCTTGACTGGCAGACGGCTGCGGCGGCCGCAAGACCAAGCCATCCAGGTCAATTTTTCTCCTCGCAGAACCTCTCTTACGTGCCTCTTTGCGGGCTTCTCTAGATAGCATTGCGTTTGACAAACAAACTACTAAATGAAGAGGGTCAAACGCGTTGTATATACAAAAATATATGTTGATCGCGTGAAAAAGAAGGGGCCGATCGACGCGCCGCTACCGCGCCTTCACAGCAAAGCAGGCTGAAAATTTTCAGAAAAACCTTATTACTTAAAATGAAACAGGTTTTTCTGGTGAGGACACCAGTTCAATTCATCTCCGTTGCGATATTTGGAACTCTCGAAGCCGTCGAATCGTTATCATATTTTGTTCAGCGATCTTCAAAACTGACTTACAGCCTGTCCGCTTGGCTCTATTTTCAAATTGTTTGAGTTTGCTTGCTTTTCCCTAGTTATATTTGCTTTTTCCAATTGTAAATCAGAATGTCAGAGCTAGAACAGCCTTCGACCCCGCAAGACGGCTTGGTGGCTGAAGCCCCGGAGTTTATAAACGAACAGATTCCCTTGCCAAAACCTCCTGAAAATCCAGCCAACACTGTTCCTTCTAGAACGCTGTGGATGGGTGACATCGAGCCATGGTGGGACGAGGAATATATCACACAGATCTGGGCAAAAACCAACAAAAGGGTCATGGTCAAGGTGATCAAACCCAAACAGAACCTTCTAATGCATCAGATGGCCAACAATCCTCAACCCAGCTTCACCCATTCTGGATATTGTTTTGTGGAGTTTGAAACTCCCGAGGAGGCCAATGATGCTCTTTCGTTAAACGGTGCTGCCATTCCAAACACAGACGACAAGCTTTTTAGACTCAATTGGGCCTCTGCTGCTACATTGAACTCGCAAATTGCTCAAACACCAGAATATTCTCTATTTGTCGGCGATTTGTCGCCGGCTACTACAGAAGCCCATCTCCTGTCTCTTTTCCAGACCCATTTCAGCACTGTGAAAACCGTCAGAGTCATGACTGACCCAGCAACCGGTCTCTCCAGATGCTTTGGGTTTGTGAGATTCAGCAGCGAGGAAGACAGAAAAAGAGCTTTGATGGAAATGAACGGAAAGTGGTTAGGTGGTAGGCTCATAAGAGTCGCATTAGCCACTCCAAAGCATCAAAATTCTGGCTATCGTAAAAACTCCCAAGGTATTTCTCCTGCTGCTGGAATGCACCTCGATCCAATAGAACAACAAAACATGTATATGGCTGCAGCAGCTGCTGCCAATGGTGCTGGGGCACCGGGAATGCCTCCAATGGGATATTACGCTCCAGCACCACAAGGATATGCTCCTAATGGAACACCTAGCTCGGCACCTGTGGGGGCTGCAGCTGCCGCACAAGCTTTCAATGATCCAAACAATACCACAGTCTTTGTGGGAGGTCTTGCAAATAACATCAGTGAAGACACTTTACTCACGCTTTTCGAGCCATTTGGCCAGATTGTGCACGTGAAAGTGCCGCCTGGAAAAGGGTGTGGTTTTGTCAAGTTCACCAGAAGAGAAGATGCAGAGCAGGCTATTGCAGGCATGCAAGGGTTTGTGATAGGAGGTTCTAGAGTGAGGTTGAGCTGGGGAAGGTCCAATAATAGAAATCACCAGCAACAACAGCTCATGATGGCTGCTGCATCTGCTAATCCATTGTCAAGGGCTTCTTTCGATTTTGCAGCTGCTCAACAGCAACTGGGACAAGGAACACAGCCACAAGGAGTTGAAGGATACCCGGGAGCACACCAAGGAACTCCCCAGGCTACTCCTGCTGGAATGGTGGTGCCTGGCTTGGCTCCTGCTCCGATGTTTTATGATCCTTATTTTGGCCAGCAACCACAATCTGGAAGCAACGATGGAGAAAACAGTATGATGACTGGCCCTCCAATACCACAACAGTTTGCTGTTGACCAGAACGGACAATACATGTATGTTCCGCACTATCCAAATCCAATGATACCTACCAACATGGCTTCAACTTCTGGCGAATCTGCCGAAGGACATTCTGCGAAGAATTCGGCAGAATCTGGAGACTTCATATAAAAAATTTGGCTAATGGTGTTGCTAATTTGTGATTTTGCTTTGTTTGTCAGTTCTTTAGGTTATTTTTCTTTTTATTTCTTTCAAGAACATTTGTTATAAGGTCTATGATAGGTGGTGGTTTCCACATGGATAGAATTCTATGGTTATTTCACAAAAAATTGATATGGCTATACACCTGTAATATTAACTCGATCTGGCAGATTTGGATAAACCTGTAGAATTTTGTCAATATCAGAGATGCTCAACTTTGTCCAATCTTCAATTGAGTAGAAATCAGTAATTTTTTTGTTCCATTCCATACGCTCTTTAATGACCTTTGGATCCTCACCGGTGTGAAATTTTTGTCTCAAGGTGGTTCTTAAATGATCCAAGTTTTTGATTGCAGTTTGTATATCCAATTCATCAAATAGGGGTTTGATTTTAAATTCCTTCAACCTATTACAGAATCGTGGAGACTTGCCATTGGAGCTTATCATGATCTGTAAAGGTCCTTTGCGGTAAGTCGACCCAAAATAAAAGTCACAGTTTTTCGGTTTATCTGCCAAATTCACATTTAATCCCAATTGACGACATTTGTAATAGATTTTCAAGCTCAATTGGTAATCGTTCAAACAAGTAAGCACCATGGCAAATCGGGTTCGATGATACTTCTCAATTTTCTCTCTGTCGCAGTCGGAATCTACATCCAGTTGTGGCAAATTGTCAAAAGGCTCTTCATACATGATCAAATCATCCATTTGAAATGGCCTTGATATCACTTTGATTAATCCCAATTCTTTGTACTTAGTAAGAGTGGGATCAAGCTCAGGCGAAACAACCGTCACCAATGCATCTGCTTGCAACAAATGATTGACTCTTGATAGTCCAACTTCTCCGCCGCCAACAACAAGAACATGGCGATCTATGATTGTAATGATTAGTATATGGTCACCGATCTTCAACTTGATACAAACACACTTTTCACTTGCCATGCAAGCATCAAAGATCCATTTGGTTCTGGTATCTCCATTTTCAAAGCTACGTTCTCTTGATAAGCCTCTTGTGACAGGCGGACGATACTACGTCTATTCTTCTGGGGAAAAATTTATTTTTTCATGAGGGTCAGGATTGTCTTGAATACCGAGGCGACGATCTCACCCGCCCGACTTTTCTTCTTCTTTTGTTGATCCAAGACGGTGTTTCGCTCTCGATCCCGTTGCTTGAAAATTCTCCAGACGCGTTAGGGCTGCTCTTAGTTCGTTTGGATGGCGTGTGCTTTTCTTTGATGGGAGAAGCTTGGATTGAACCAGAAGAAGTACCAGCTATTTTACGGGGGGAAGAATTGAGTGCCTGTTCTGCACGACTCTGATCTAGATGCTCTCCAACTGAAGATGACTCATCTGACAACTCGATTGAATTCTGGTCAGGTAATACAATTGGTTGAGATTGGCTACCCAATGTGCTGGCATGTGTATCCAAATCTTCTTCCTCTTCCTCCTCTCGTACTTCAATTTCTACAATCGGACTATTAGAAGCCTCCTTTCTCTCACTTGATCGAGCTTCTTGCTGCTCTTTTTGTTGTTCTTGCTCTGTCTCCAGGACTGCAGGCAACAAATCGTACAGCTTCATATATTCCTGGTATTCAGGATTGCTTTGTTCTTTGTATTCGATTTCCAAAATCTCTGGAAAAACATTGTAGAAATCGTCCAACTCTGAGACCTGGGCTTCTTTGGAAACAGCCGCAGCCTGAGAGTCCGCGTTCAACACCGCATCAAGCACTTTTGGTTTTGAAGCGTCAATTTCTAATTCTTTGTATTTTTCGTAGAAGTTGACAATAAACTCTACTACCTCCGTTTCGTCCTCTTCCAAAAACTTTTTGTTGATAACAAAATTGATATCCGGATACTTTACCTTCGATTCCAGGTCGAAAATCGAGACTGGCATTACAAGCGTGTCCAATAGCGTGTAAACTCTTTGAAACAAAATCAGATTTCCAATTTTTGACTCGAGAAGCTCAGAGAAGTTTGTTGTAGAGAAGTCAACGGCTCGCACCGTGCGAACAGATAGCGTAGCTGTTTCTGGATATCCAATGAAAATCGGCAACAATGGAATCACAGAAAAATCTCCAACAAGAGACTCTACCTCCTCACACATCTCAATATCCAATCTCGCACATTCTCTGTCGAGCTCTGCAACTATAGTCTCCCAAGTGATGGGCTCAATTTCGGATTGTGTCTTCTTTCTAGATGCTCTTCTGCGCTCAAATTCACGTGACCACGATAAACCGTTCGTGTAGTTGATGTAATGAACGTTTTCTTCCACCTCCCCTGTAATAAAAATCCCGTTCCTGTCGGTTCTATTGATCACGTCCTGGATCTCGTACCGATCCTTTCGAATTGCAAATGACTTCTTATCGGCACAATGAACCAGCAAGATCCGCGCAGGAACAAATATGTACATCCCAAAAAGACTGAGAACATCGGTAGTATGTAATCCCAGCTTTGCAATGGTCTCTCTATCTAAACATGGTTCTTGTAAAGTGATACGACTTGTTCTCAAAACAGCAGAAGTGTCCCTGTACTTTGTATAATGGAGCGAATTGTCGCCGGGCCCAACCAGTTGGCTCTTCAACAGCTCCAGCATTGATGAATAGCAAGTCCCACTGTCGATGCAGTCCGAACAATCTTGGAGTTTGAAACAACTATACACGAACCCTTTTTTTTCTGTAAAATCAAAACAAATATTTTCAAGATAGTGCACCACTGCCCAGAAATATAATTACACGGCCTGGAACCGATTTCATGGAAACGATTCAAAGGTGCTGGTAAAGACTTACATTTCGTCCCAATTGGCTTCAAAACACAACAAAGTTAAAAAACAATCCTTCAATAAAAATGGTCTATATAAAGTCAGTTACACATACTATGCTAGTTTCTTCCCTTATAGCGTAATGGTTATCGCGTTCGGCTACGAACCGGAAGGTTCCAGGTTCAAGTCCTGGTGGGGGAGATCCTTTTTTTTTTCCTCATTAGTTTTATCTGGATCACTATTATTGTATGCTATATTACTATATCTTCTCGCCATTTTCTCCCAAAGTGTCCAGTTCTATGACCTCTGAAACCTGCTCTTTCGAATTTATCTCATGGTCTTCCAGAACGAAATGTTTTAATCTCTCCTTAGCCACAGTTCTCGTCTGAGTGAGCGTAGCATTGACAATACTCAAAATCGGACCTAGCATGCCCATATTATAAGCGAAATAAACACCCGTGCTCAAAACAATAAGCAACATAAACAACACAGGATTTCTCAAAACTGCCATAAACTCGTTCCATCCTAGCACAATCACCAAAGCATACATGTAGAAGGGGATTGAAGTAGTGTTGGCTATCACAGATCTTTTTGCTTCGACGTAAATAGCGTCCATCTCCTTCTTGGACCTTGTCATCACATTGTTTTGCTGTCTGCTCGTTAATAAATGTGCAAAATCATGGCCTAGGTCTTCATCTTCCTCGAGTTCATTAGGATCACTCGCGATATCAACATCTGGAACCACCTCCTCTTGTGTTTCGGCAAAAACAATGTGAGAAAGTAATGGGATCAGTTTCAAAGCCATCTCTCTAGCTTTGGCATATTGGAGATCAATCTCTTTGGTGACTTTCCACATCTTTGGTGCGCCATTTTCGTCGTATCTAAAAATGTCTTCAAATTTATTTCTTATGATTCTCGATACCGTATCCTCCGTCACAAAATCGTGAACGATTTCTTTGAATTTGATCCAAAATGATCTGAAAAGTTCAGAAGAAGTCTGCAAGCTTTGTTCCGCAGTGAGTCCTAATTGAAAATTATATCCATCTTCATCAGCGTATTTTGATAACACATCTTTGCCAATTGACTTGAATTGGCTGACCACTTTATCCCAGCAATCATCTGACGGATCAGTCAATATATCAATCACCTTCTCTTTGAACAGAGATTGGAATCTTTTAGTAGTCCTTGCCACCAATAAATTCTTCTCTTTCTGTCTCATCTCTTCTGCTGCCTCGTCTAGAGAGCTTCTTAGTTGGCTTAACTCCTCCTCATACGAGAATGAATCCTCTATCGTGCAAGCGTCAGCCTCTTTCATAAACAAATTCATTACTTTTGTCAATTGTGCTTCAAGGATCTCCTTGAATGATCCAAACTTCTTTGATTTTTTTGTAGAAACTACGCCCTCGTTGAACGCAGCAATGGAAGATTTCACCAAATATCCCAATCTTGTCGAATACACAGTCATTAATTTGGAGTCAATTTTAGATAACAACATTTGTCTTCTCTCTGTGTAAACCGCAGGTGAATACCGAGCAGCACTGTTATCATAAAGAATCAAACCATTTGACCGCAATTGTTTGAGTGCATCTGCAAATGATTCAGAATTATTAAGTTTGGAGAAATCAACCTTGTCAAATTCTTCTTCGAAAATTTCGTAAGCCTGTTGAGAAATCTCATCACATCTAAATCTGGCAACGAGATTTTGCTGAGTTGGGAGATCCAGATCCTTGTTCAACTCAATTTGCTGCCATATCTGATCCATGTAAATGGTCCAAGCATCGATAGGAATATTTCTGTGATACTCTTTTTGAAACATTTGGTCTTCATGACTAAATTGGTCTCCTAAGTGCTTGATGTCCTGTTCAAATCTTTCCGGCTGGAAGTGCTTATGAGATATGGATGAGAACTCAAGGTCAAAGAAGTCTGAGATTTGTAGGTCTTCACATCCGGGAGGTTTGCTAAGACTGTCCCAAATCTTGTTGAGGTCCGCTGTAAGACTGTTGCTCAAGTTCTCCAGTGGAGTCATTCCGGTGAAGTCTCTAACAACAAACAATAACAAGCATCTTTGTCTATTGGAATGAAACAAGGCCAAATTAACTTCAAAAACTGTCTTGAGTAATTCCATATTGGCACCTTGGTACAATCCCACCTGATGTTCCCAAATATTGACTATTAACACTTCAGAGGTGGCTAAAGCGAAAAGAGCAGACTTTCTCTCAAAATCTTTATCATCAGCCTTTTCCCTTCCATCCACACCCTCCACATCCAAAACAAATATATTTTTGCTGTTTTCTACTTGCCCCGACTGTGATTCCGAAGAGGCAATATAATTGGCGTGAGATATCCAGATACCTTTTGTAGTCTGCTGTCTCTTGGTTTCATCCATGACATCAAATTGGGTTCCAAAGAGTCTGTTCAACAAGGTCGATTTGCCAGTGGACTGCGATCCAAACACCGCCACTATGTGGTAGTTCAGACCTTTGTCATCTTTAGAATCATAGAATTGTTGGATGTATGGCAGAAGTTGTTCATTGAAAACTTTGTTCTCGTCTATAAGTTGAAGAGAAGAGCTTCCGTCTCTCATTTTTGCGCCTTTTTCAAATTTCTTTCCAATAACTTTCTATTCAACACTTGTTTATCTTTCTCAGATCAACGATCGAGGAATAACTCGCCCATTTTATATTGTTGTCTGCACAGCCAAAAAACAGATCGTGCACTAAAAAAAGGGAGACGGGAAAAGGCGTGAAGAAGGATAAGTTTTCTCCTTTTTTTTATTCTTGGAAAAAAAGTGCCCGACTGATTCCGAAAAACACATCTGGGAGTTGAAGTAGGTCTGAAAATTGCTAAAAAGCTTGCCGCCCATATAAACATGCCAAATATTCTCAAAAGACTGGCCAAACAAGATGGAAGCAGGACATTAAGTGC